>CM043324.1:50141404-50773904 GCA_023736055.1 Quercus glauca
GAGAGTTTGATGCATTTTATATTGATTGCAGATTCTTTGTGGTAGTCAACTACCCTTTATTGGCTTAAATGATAAGGTAGAACAAGAGCTTGCCCGTAAGGTGTGTCCCTTAGTTGCAAAACAAACTATCTGCTTTCTTGTTCAGGTTCCTACATATCAATGTTAATGACATTCTTGCTCTCAAATATTTAGGCAGAGTGTTCTGATATGTCGAAGTTGGAGAAATGGTGAAACTTCTCTCCCAACTGCTGCTCCTATTCGTGAATTAGGATTAAGGTATTGTAATGATGCGTTCTCTCTCTCTCTCTTGTTTCCATATCCCATATCTGTGTTGATGCTTCATACCACCTCAGTTTCTGCTTATTCCCTCAACATTTGTCAACCTTTGGTGCAGGAGGCTTTATACACTCCATGTCGTGTTAGTTATTTTCATCATTTGACACTATTAGACTAATTTTCCAATCCGCCTATTACCAGAGAGTTTGATGCATTTTATATTAATTGCAGATTCTTTGTGGTGGTCAACTACCCTTTATTTGCTTAAATGATAAGTTAGAACAAGAGCTTGCCCGTAAGGTGTGTCCCTTAGTTGCAAAACAAACTATCTGCTTTCTTGTTCAGGTTCCTACATATCAATGTTAATGACATTCCAGCTCCGAAATATTTAGGCAGAGCGTTCTGATATGTCGAAGTGGGAGAAATGGTGAAACTTCTCTCCCAACTGCTACTCCTATTCGTGAAGTAGGATTAAGGCATTGTAATGATAAGTTCTCTCTCTCTCTCTTGTTTCCATAGCCCATATATGTATTGATGCTTCATACCACCTCAGTTTCTGCTTATTCCATCAACATTTGTCAACCTTTGGTGCAGGAGGCTTTATACACTCCATGCCGTGTTAGTTATTTTCATCATTTGACACTATTAGACTAATTTTCCAATCCGCCTATTACCAGAGAGTTTGATGCATTTTATATTGATTGCAGATTCTTTGTGGTGGTCAACTACCCTTTATTGGCTTAAATGATAAGGTAGAACAAGAGCTTGCCCGTAAGGTGTGTCCCTTAGTTGCAAAACAAACTATCTACTTTCTTGTTCAGGTTCCTGCATATCAATGTTAATGACATTCCTGCTTTGAAATATTTAGGTAGAGCGTTCTGATATGTCGAAGTGGGAGAAATGGTGAAACTTCTCTCCCAACTGCTGCTCCTATTCGTGAATTAGGATTAAGGTATTGTAATGATGCGTTCTCTCTCTCTGTTGTTTCCATATCCCATATCTGTATTGATGCTTCATACCACCTCAGTTTCTGCTTATTCCATCAACATTTGTCAACCTTTGGTGCAGGAGGCTTTATACACTCCATGCCGTGTTAGTTATTTTCATCATTTCACACTATTAGACTAATTTTCCAATCCGCCTGTTACCAGAGAGTTTAATGCATTTTATATTAATTGCAGATCTTTTGTGGTGGTCAACTACCCTTTATTGGCTTAAATGATAAGGTAGAACAAGAGCTTGCCCGTAAGGTGTGTCCCTTAGTAGCAAAACAAACTATCTGCTTTCTTGTTCAGGTTCCTGCATATCAATGTTAATGACATTCCTGCTCTGAAATATTTAGGCAGAGCGTTTTGATATGTCGAAGTGGGAGAAATGGTGAAACTTCTCTCCCAACTGCTGCTCCTATTCGTGAATTAGGATTAAGGTATTGTAAAGATGCGTTCTCTCTCTCTCTCTCTTGTCTCCATATCCCATATCTGTATTGATGCTTCATACCACCTCAGTTTCTGCTTATTCCATCAACATTTGTCAACCTTTGGTGCAGGAGGCTTTATACACTCCATGCCGTGTTAGTTATTTTCATCATTTGACACTATTAGACTAATTTTCGAATCCGCCTATTACCAGAGAGTTTGATGCATTTTATATTGATTGCAGATTCTTTGTGGTGGTCAACTACCCTTTATTGGCTTAAATGATAAGGTAGAACAAGAGCTTGGCCATAAGGTGTGTCCCTTAGTAGCAAAACAAACTATCTGCTTTCTTGTTCAGGTTCCTGCATATCAATGTTAATGACATTCCTGCTCTGAAATATTTAGGCAGAGCGTTCTGATATGTCGAAGTGGTAGAAATGGTGAAACTTCTCTCCCAACTGCTGCTCCTATTCGTGAATTAGGATTAAGGTATTGTAATGATGCGTTCTCTCTCTCTCTCTTGTTTCCATATCCCATATCTGTATTGATGCTTCATACCACCTCAGTTTCTGCTTATTCCATCAACATTGGTCAACCTTTGGTGCAGGAGGCTTTATACACTTCATGCCGTGTTAGTTATTTTCATCATTTGACACTATTAGACTAATTTTCCAATCCCCCTGCTACCAGAGAATTTGATGCATTTTATATTGATTGCAGATTCTTTGTTGTGGTCAACTACCCTTTATTGGCTTAAATGATAAGGTAGAACAAGAGCTTGCCCGTAAGGTGTGTCCCTTAGTTGCAAAACAAACTATCTGCTTTCTTGTTCAGGTTCCTGCATATCAATGTTAATGACATTCCTGCTCTGAAATATTTAGGCAGGGCGTTTTGATATGTCGAAGTGGGAGAATTGGTGAAACTTCTCTCCCAACTGCTGCTCCTATTCGTGAATTAGGATTAAGGTATTGTAATGATGCGTTCTCTCTCTCTCTCTTGTCTCCATATCCCATATCTGTATTGATGCTTCATACCACCTCAGTTTCTGCTTATTCCATCAACATTTGTCAACCTTTGGTGCAAGAGGCTTTATACACTCCATGCCGTGTTAGTTATTTTCATCATTTGACACTATTAGACTAATTTTCCAATCCGCCTGTTACCAGAGAGTTTGATGCATTTTATATTGATTGCAGATTCTTTGAGGTGGTCAACTACCCTTTATTGGCTTAAATGATAAGTTAGAACAACAGCTTGCCCGTAAGGTGTGTCCCTTAATTGCAAAACAAACTACCTGCTTTCTTGTTCAGGTTCCTGCATATCAATGTTAATGACATTCCTGCTCTGAAATATTTAGGCAGAGCGTTCTGATATGTCGAAGTGGGAGAAATGGTGAAACTTCTCTCCCAACTGCTGCTCCTATTCGTGAATTAGGATTAACGTATTGTAATGATGCGTTCTCTCTCTCTCTTGTTTCCATAGCCCATATCTGTATTGATGCTTCATACCACCTCAGTTTCTGCTTATTCCCTCAACATTTGTCAACCGTTGGTGCAGGAGGCTTTATACACTTCATGCCGTGTTAGTTATTTTCATCATTTGACACTATTAGACTAATTTTCCAATCCGCCTGTTACCAGAGAGTTTGATGCATTTTATATTGATTATAGATTCTTTGTGGTGGTCAACTACCCTTTATTGGCTTAAATGATAAGGTAGAACAAGAGCTTGCCCGTAAGGTGTGTCCCTTAGTTGCAAAACAAACTATCTGCTTTCTTGTTCAGATTCCTGCATATCAATGTTAATGACATTCCTGCTCTGAAATATTTAGGCAGAGCGTTCTGATATGTCGAAGTGGGAGAAATGGTGAAACTTCTCTCCCAACTGCTGCTCCTATTCGTGAATTAGGATTAAGGTATTGTAATAATGCATTCTCTCTCTCTCTCTCTTGTTTCCATAGCCCATATCTATATTGATGCTTCATACCACCTCAGTTTCTGCTTATTCCATCTACATTTGCTGCAGGAGGCTTTATACACTCCATGCCGTGTTAGTTATTTTCATCATTTGACACTGTTAGACTAATTTTCCAATCCGCCTGTTACCAGAGAGTTTGATGCATTTTATATTGATTGCAGATTCTTTGTGGTGGTCAACTACCCTTTATTGGCTTAAATGATAAGGTAGAACAAGAGCTTGCCCGTAAGGTGTGTCCCTTAGTTACAAAACAAACTATCTGCTTTCTTGTTTAGGTTCCTGCATATCAATGTTAATGACATTCCTGCTCTGAAATATTTAGGCAGAGCGTTCTGATATATTGGCAATGCCAAACTTATATAAGTTGCTGTACACATTCGAAATGCATCGACATAACTGGCGAAGAGCAGCAGGTTACATGTACCTATATTCAGCTCGTTTGAGAAGTGAAGCAACTCTGAAAGACTACCTGAACACTGCTCTTGTGCTGCAAGAGAGACTGAATGGGCTCTCTGCTACTATAGCATATATAAAGGACTAGTAAACAAATGCAAAATTCTTCAGGAAAAGAAATACTTGAGTAATTTTTGTACAAAAATGCCCTTACGTCAGACTTGTCAAAAATTTTAACCTGAATCCAATATCGTTGTTTTGGCATGAAATCTTTAAGATAGCATATATAGAGGTCCAATAAACAAATGTAAAATTCTATTGGAAAAAAACAAACTCGTGCAATTTTTGTACGAAAATGCCCCTAGGTCGAACTGGTAGAAAATTTTGACCTGAATCAAATGTCGGCATGAGTGCATGAGAACCTGTAGATAAGACATTAAGAGGTCAAAGAAACAAATGAAAAAATCTTCAGAAAAAAAAAAAAAAAAAAAAAAAAAAAAAAAAAAAAAAAACTGTTATCAGTTTTGTACGAAAATGCCCCACGGCAAAATTGGTCCAGACTTTCGACCTGAATCCAATGTCTACCGGTCATGAATTTTGACGTGAATCGAATGTCGGCGTGTGTGCATTAAAACTTGTAGTTAGCACATGAAGAGGTCCAAGAAACGAATGCATAATTCTTCAGAAAGAAAAGAAAAAAAAATCGTATCAATTTTGTACGAAAATACCCCTAGGTCCGATTGGTCTAAATTTTGACCTGTTTCCAATATCAGCGTTTTTGCACAAAAACTTGTAGATAGTATATATAGAGGTCCAAGATACAAATGGACCTTGTAGCAAACCAGCAGGCATTTTATGGGATAACTGCCCTCAGGCATTTTCTCCTTGCTGTGATCCAAAATTACTAGTAGCATTGCTGTGCATCTATGCACAACACACACATACACACAGAAAGAGAGAGATATTACTTGAAGCCTGAAATCTTAAATAAAATAAGGTGGGGAGATCGCATTGTAATTAGCATTTTTCACAGGACCATTTTTCCATTAGTCACTTTAGCGTAAAATGCATTTTCAGAATTCATTAAAAAAAAAAATTCATTTTCAGAACTGTTGTGCTCAATGAACTAAAAAGGTTATATCATACTTACCTGTAAACATCTTGAATGACATGGGTACAAGCAATGTAAGATTTTCTTCTGATATGTCCAGTCCTTGATCATGATGATTGATTTGCTTTATGGTTCCTACAACACAGGTAAATATTGCATGCCCATTATAAATGTGATTAACTAAGAAGGAAATCTTTTTAGGTAGTTTCACTGTTCATGCATTTTACAATTTCCACCCAGTAAAACAATCAAGAAAGCAACATTAGGTAACTATGGCATAGCATTCAAAGAATTAGTATGCATTCCAACCTAATTAGGTTTGAATAAAAAGATTACTAATCATTAACACACATATTCTTCACTTCACCGAAATCAACAATTCCAATCTTTCAGGGCAGTGCCCCAAGATCCAAATGTAGAATATATTGGCATCTTGATTAATACACTGACTCTAAGGTCCTCACCATCCTATGACTATCACCCTTAGTCCCCACAGTCAGATATGCGAATCTACATGATTTCATTTTCGATACCCCATTACTGTCAAATCCAACTCAACAAAATGCCAACTCAAGATTCATCAAACAAACAATATTGCGTTGAAAGGCAATTGCTCTCCACCACAGGGAGAGTAAAATAGCCCAAAATAGGCAGTCAAAAACAGCACAATTGATATGATCACACTCTTCATACATGTAAGAATCCACTTCCTATCAGTAAACTCTTCCTGGGTGAGAATTAACATTTTTCCCAACACCAATTGCTTGTACTACATTCATTTTTTGGCCAATACCCAATTCCCTGAATTGGCTGAGAATCCCAGAAAAGTTGAGAAACAAAGCAAAACCCACCAATCTTCTGAATGGAAGAAGAGGTCCAAAGAGAAGCAAGGAGGCTAGGAACCAGAACCAAAGCCAGCTTCATAATGAGTATATAAACAACATTTTAAAGCCTGAGGATCCAATGTTTCTCAAAATAAGAACATGGGATTTTTGTAAAACTGCACACATTTAACAATAACTAACACAAATGAAGTGACTATAAACTCCCAAATTCTGAAATCAACAACTAAAATACTCAAAGAAGCATGTGAAGAAGGTTTGATTTTTGGTCCCCACTCCCAGTTGTGACTGAGAGTCCTAAACTGCCTAACTGCTCAAATTAATAGAATATGATTATATGAATAAACCTGAAGGAGCAAATAAAGCCAAAACTCTCAGGAAGTAAGAATCAAATGCGCGCGTGTGTGTGTATATTTATATATATAAACCGTCTCTTTCTGTAATCTGCTAAATATCCAATTCATAGAGAGAGAACAAAACAAAAAACAACATGTACAAACAATTTTGAGTGTAAGTTTAAGGTAAATTTTACTCATTTAACTAAAAAAATCATGCACATCCATTTATTAAATTGTTCCTATAATAACAGTATAAATATACACAATTATTATTTAAATACAAGTATATTTTTTAAGGTAATTTAATGACTTTTTAAAAAGAATTAATAATAAAATATAGTGTAAAATATTAGATAGATAATCTAATGAGTGATTTTAAAAAGTAATTGGGTAATATAAAAATGTATTAATTTTATGATAAAAATAAATAGGAAGTAGAAGGTGATGCAAATTAAATGCCCTGTCTCCACTTTCTAACATATCATCGGTGCTGATCCTGTAGGCTGTAATATCATGTTAACTCACAGTTGGGTAGTTGGGCATGTGCTTGTAACTGGACTGGTCTGCTTGAGGCCCTGGACTTGTGAGGTGGACCACTGCTCTCCTCCTCTTTTGCGCTTTTTTTTTTTTTTTTTTTTTTTTTTTAAGGAAATACGTTGACGAATGTTTTGAGGGCATTAGTTTAAAGACTATTTGTAAAAATATTTTATAGAAAAATGATATAATAATTAATTTGTTTGATAATTTTTTATATTTTCTAGAAAAGTGATGCTAAAATTTTTTTAATATAATTTATTAAAAATTGTTCTAAAAGCATCTATTAATCTGATCATTCTTATAAATAAATATAAATCAATCAATCAATCTCTACCAGAACTCTCTTATTCACAAAAAAGTATGCAACAAATGTGAATAATTTTTAGGTAGTCCAGAGCAAGGTGAATGCTGCTTTATACTTTTATATTTATGGTAAGTTCACTCACTAAATTCATGATAAAATATAAAAGAAAAGAGACAAATTTTATTATGCTAGAGAAATTCGATTTTCAAAAAAATGTATGCATTTAGCTGTGGGTCCTACACAGAACTAAAATGGTTCTTGGCAGGTTATTGCTATTTTTTTTTTCCCTGAGATAAGGATTGCTACTGTTCTTATATGTTTCTATCCATAGAAGTTAATATCCACCTATAAGTCCAAATAATATTTTTTTTATAATAATTTTTCTTAACTATTTTTTTTCTTTTTATTTGTTTTTGACTAATTGCACTTTTCCCTCCTTAATTATTGGGTCAACTTCAATCTCCCTAAACTATAAAATCAATCCATGTCCTACTAAACTATTGGAAATTTGGAAATAAGCAAAATAAATAGTTTAGCTATAAAATTAGTTGTGACCTAAGGTTATAATCTTATTCCATAAAATAAATATTACTACATATTTTGAAAATCTAACCGTTGAATTATATGTTCTTTATGCTCTTAATACACATGTCAAATTTTATATCAATCGAATATTATTTACTACATGATCTAAAAGTTTATATTTTATGCATAATTTTAAACAACAAAAACTTGCAATTTAAACAATTTATTGATAATATAACTATTGATGTTTAATTTTCTATAAATTTTGCAAGTATGGAGAATATAAAAAGAAGATGTAATCCTATGGTGGATTTGTCAAAATTTACCTCCAATAAAAAGATATTGAGTAAGGTTATAAACAATTTTGTAACTAAATTTTGTCTATAAGCAAATAGCTTACGATTGTCCAGTTTTATGTTAAGACCTGCAAAGGGTAATGGAATCTTTTGATTCCTTTTATATTGTTTAAAACTAATAAGTTATTCGTGCCATGCACATATAATGTTGTAATATTTTATATAATATGGTTTTAGAAAATATTGTATATGTATTATAGCATAGTTGTTATAAAACTTTATTAGTAAAAATAAGTTCATCATAAAAAAAACAATTATAAATTACACACACATATCCATTATTATTATTATTATTATTCAATTGAAGTAATGAGAAAAAAATAACTTTAGAGGAATATTATAGAATAAAAATTTATATAGAATGTGTATTTCTCTTTTTTCTTAATTCTAAAATAAAATACGCTTCTCAAACACTCACAGTCAATCACATCATTTACAAAACCCACAAATCCACAATGTCTGACTTTAACATCAAAGTCATAATTGCTGTTTTTACTCAATATAAAATTCTAGCCCCCTATTCTAGGTTGTAGCCAACTCATACAGATTAGGATTATATGAAACAACAATGTTAAAGCTAGGTATGTGTGGTCAAAAGGTTAAGGGTAAATGGCATCGTTTTTTGTCTATGTATTTGACATGAGATAGTATAAAGAGTTACGAGTAGAGATGCATGAAGTGAAAATCGTGAATTAAAATGCAAAGAGTTTTGTGTGTATGTGTAAGAGATGAAAAGTCTTGAAACATTGAGCCAAATGAAAGAAAAAGTCAATATTTAATTTGTTCTTACCTCTGATGTAGCACTTGAGAATGTTTCAATTCTCTTTACATATAATGCGTCATTTGATAAAACCTCATGTATTCCCACATGAAATCTCTATTTATATATATATATATTGATGTCCTCTCTCTCTCTCTCCCTGTTTGTGTGAAGCTTTCATGCCACTACGAACATCACAATTGTACTGTACTAGCAACCATATTGTCAACAATGGGGTTTGTATTGGTTGGTTTGGGGTTCTATTGATGGTGGATTTGGGTATGTAAACGGCAAGTGTCCTAGGGAATTTTTTTTGAATTTATGGGTAATAGATTTGTAAATATGTGTGATGCTTATGCATATATAATTGTTCAAATCTTAATCCTTAATTTTGAGAGAGAGAGAGAGAGAAAGAGAGAGAGAGTATGAAGAAGAGAAATCCTAGGGAAGAGAATCCCAATGTGATTAATTTTTTAACTAAGATATATCTAGTATTTTGCAAGATTATTTTTAGATCTGATACAATTTTTTTTTTTTTAATATTCCTTTAAAATTCATGAAGTTAATGAAAATTGGTTACAACATGGAGTATTTGCTATTTTCTAATAATTCATAAGGAATATTGATTGATTTTATAGTACGGGGGATTGAAGTTGACCAAATAGTTAAGGGAAAAAAGTGCAATAAACTCTTTCTTTTTTTTCTTCTTGTACTTGCTGAAAAATCAATATTGGCCTAAACACCCGAAATACCTTGATAAAACTAATAAGACTAGCTTGGCTTGGGTCTGGTGTTGGGGGTATTGTTATTTTCTAATAGTTAATTACATTTTTCCCACCTTAATTATTGGGTCAACTTCAATCTCCCTAAACTATTAAAGTAACCATTATCCCCCAAACTATTGGAAATAATCATATGGCTTAGGCTTCAACGTCTAAGCCTTGACCGAAAGAAAATGTTGAAATTGGAGAAATATTGTGGAAGTCGTTAAAAAAAATCATATTTGAGAAGAAAGAAAAATTAATTATAAATGAAGTGTATGTGAAGAGTGGGTTAGCTAGCTCAACAAAAAAATATTTTATATAGGATACATATGTATTTAATAAGCATTAGGATTTAGCTTGAGTCCTGTGCTCCAAATGCATTAAACCCGAGATGATGTTACACTATTAAAAATGTTTTTCTATTCTAAAACTTTACCAAAAAAAAAAACTTTTCTCAACTGTAAACTATTCAAGAAAGTTATTTTTAGGTGCCTATTCTTGGCCCTAAACTATGAAAAAAATGCTTAAGATGGTGCCAGAATCACACCCTCCAAAATAGGAGAGATGCCCAGAAAAAACAAACAGCATTCAATCTCAATACAAATAAAACTATCACTTTGTTAAACATGTAAATCAAAGAAAATAATTAAAAAGAGTTACATAACTGATTTTTTTTTTTTTTTTTACCGAAAAAGGTAGAATTTACATAACTGAAGTTTGAAAATAAAAGTGAATGGAAATAAATAAAACAAGAATATAAATATGCATGAAAAACAAAAACAGATTTGTCCTCAGCTGCTCCATCTTGAGTCATCAACGAGTACCACCAGATTCACCATTGCCAAACTCATGAGCTGCTTTCGAGTACTTAGTTACCTACCTTTAGCTTCAGATCATCTCCACACAAGGTCATCTGGCCTCAGCCTTGATAGGCTGGAAAGAGGAAACAAGAAAGAGTGTCAGCAACAGTACAGAGAAAAGATACAAGGAAAGAATCATGACAAAGATTAGAAGGGATATACAAAGTACTTTTACATCTTGTGTGTTCAAGGCAAAGTGATAGCCACAGGTGCCCCGCTCCTCTTAGACATGGGCATCTCTCTGATAGAACCGTCATCCATGTTACTAGGACGATCTAAGGAAGATACTGTAATGATGGGAATTACTTGGAAGAGCTAGCCGTTGAATGCATCAAAACAACCCAAACTTTTTTGGGGGCTGTTTGGTAGTGAATTTTAAACAAAATACACTACTAGGACATGGGCATCTCTCTGATGGAACCGTCGTCTATGTTACTAGGACAATCTAAGGAAGATACTGTAATGATGGGAATTACTCGGAAGAGCTAGCCGTGTTGCATGCATCAAAACAACCCGAAACTTTTTTGGGGTTGTTTGGTAGTGTATTTTAAACAAAAGGAAATGCTAACGAGTGTCCTTAGGGTACTGATTAAAAATCCAGTTAAAGAAAGTTTTTATGGGAAAAGAAAACAAAACAATTAATGTTTTAACAGCTTTTTTCATTTCCCATAAAAGTAATGTTAAAACTTTTTTAAAATAGATTATTAACCAGTTAGCATGACCCACATTTTTTTACATTCTATTTAAACAATATTATATGTATTTTTACACATTTTTTACTTACACGTATTTTTAAAAAATATAAACAACGTTAATAGAACAATGTTATCGAACTGGTTTATTACTTGAAAAAAAAAATAACTCCACACTTTAAGAATGAAAAGTGTGTTTTAGAAAATTATTCCCTTCTTTGTTTTCTTTATTTTTCTTTTTATATTCCAACGTGTAGCATAAAAGTTTTTGTAAAATAGTTTGTATTTCTAGTTTTTTTTAGGGAAAGATATTTTATTTCCTTTTACACTATACCTTTCCTTGCTATTTTTCTTTTCCTTTTCTTTTTCCAAGTGCAACCAAATACAGTGTAAAAAATGAACTTCATAGCTAACAAGGAAAATTCATTGAATCCATCTTCTCTTGAATGCTAAGTGGCTATTTGGATTTGTTGTTTTCTATCACCCGTTACTCTACTTTCATCACCCTTAACTCAAAACTGGTGGATCCCACGGCTGAGTAGTTTGCTTGGATTTGTTTTCAGTTTTTGTTTCTATCACTCAATTCTTTGATTTTTGAATGGTGAGTTATGAAAACTGAAAACACATTTTAGATATTTTTAAGTTATCAAAATTGGGTTTCCATGGAATTTTGATAAAAAAAAACACACATGCATGGGACCCACGGTCAGAGAAGTCACGTCCTTACTTTTATTATTTATTTTTTTCTCCTCCTTACTTTTTCTCTCCTTTCTTCTTCACAGACTCACTCAACGGCTTTTTTGGATTTCATGTTTTCTTCTTCATTCTTTTTCTTTCTTTTCTTCTTCACAAAAACACAAGGGTAACTTTATCAAAAAATAAATAAAAAAAAATACACATGGGTACCGATTTCTCAAACCCACAAAATCAAACCCATAAACGCATGATACTGATCATACACATAAGCACAAACCCACAAACCCACAAACATGTTCATCCACACAATAAATTTAAAAATTTCTTCTCCAAACACAAACAAAACCTAGAAGTAAGAAATGAAAAAGAGGAAAGGGGCGGAGAAGAGGGGTGGAATCAGTCTTGCATGTCCTTTCCTGCATTCTTGATCGACGTCGTTAGGTCATGATGGAGGAGATCAGCGTCGTTAGGTCATGATGGAGGAGATCGGCGTCATTGCTACTCGTCGGAGGTGATCTTGCAAGCTAGGTGCAGGTGGAGATCGGCGTTGGGTGGATTTCCTTTACTAGAGCTCTGCACTGTTTGGACTCAATAAGGTGAAGATCGGCATTGTTTGGACTTGGTGAGAGGAAGAGAATGGAGGGGCAGAGAGGGGTTTGTACCGTGTGTCTGGGTATTGGGGGAGAGTGATGGAGAAAAAAAAAATGAGAAAAGGGGATTTATGGGGAGAGAGAGGATACACGCTGGTATGGTAACTATGAGCCTGACATGGTGCTCAGGCAGTGGGTCCCATAAAAAGTACAAATTTTTGATTGATGAGAAGTTGAAAACAATGTGCCAAACGTGCAGGGTTTCGAAAATTGGGGTATTTTAAGTGATAAGTGATGAGTGATGAAAATTGATTGAGGAGTGATAAGTGATGGTTTTTTTAAAACCAAGTAGCCCCTAATTATGTTTTACCTTTAGAGTTTGATTTTCCTCTAGTATTTGTGTACACTACAAGATATATAAGCATGTGACGTAAATATGCATTTAAATTTTGTTTATTTTCAATAGTTTATTTGTACTATGTTTATAAAAAGATATAGTTCTTATTAATGTTTTTGTTAAATATATAACAAAAGGATAACAATAAGAGTATTTGCAAAAAAATATTGAAAAAAAAAAATTTAGACTCGGTTTGGTAGAGTTGTTAAACAATTCATTTTCAATTTTTAAACAACATTACACATTTTTTCACACATTTTTTCATTTATTTAATTATTTCAAAAGTTACAAATAATATTACCCAAACATCCCAACCAAAAAGGCCCTTAAATTTCCAGCACAGCTATTTATATTCTTTCATTGATTAGTTCCAGTGTCGCAGTTTAGTGCGAAGCAAATTACTCCATGCCATGCTTGGGTGAAAAAATGGTTACATTGAATGAGAGGTGTATGCATCTGACCACAAAAAGTGTTATCGTCAGCTTCAGATGTTACCAAAAGCTTAAATATGCTGTACCTTACTGCCAGATTGACAGATTGATTCAAAGTAAAAAAAGAAAAGAAAGAGAGTAACATTGGGTTCTGCGCATCCTCTCATACTCAGACTCAGACGTCAGATATTTTGCATTATTGTATCCATACCTGCTGAACCATGACCTCAACGGCTCAACATAGCTGACATACGCACCATTTGTTGCACAAAAACCAAATCAATCTTTTTTACCCTTTACTTTGAACGAATGCACCTTGTCCTCGACACTTTTTTAAATTTTGGCCTTCGTTAGAGAAACAGTAACCAATAATGTTAGGACTCTGACTAAACTTACATTTTTGCTGCAATTTTTTCACGCGATAAGTTATGAATATTAAGTAAAAGTAGTGAGTTTATGTGAGTTTATAATTTGTTATGATCCTAGTAAGTGTTTCATATTGTTTAAGTGTAAATTTAAACATGTATTTATATGTTCTTCAGTATCCTTTCTTTACAAGCTGATTTTTAATGGTAAATTTAGGTTCTTAACATTTTGTATGGGCGTGATTTTTGTGGTCGGATCCCAGAGGGGGCAGCCTAAATACTAAATTAAGCTAATTAATAGCTTAAACATGTATTTGTAAGTTCTTAAACACTCGCTCTTTACAAGTAGTTGTGAATCACTTTCATACTAATCTAACTTTTTTTTCACCATTCATAATTCTATACAATAAAATTGTGACCAAATGAGCTGTAGTCGTAAATTTTCTCATATGTGCTGTGTAGGTGACCTAGAGGGCATTACATTTTCTGGGTTTTGGACTATTATATGGCTCTATTTGTAAGAGGTGGATGTGGCAGTGAAGCTAGTGGTAGCCTGGTAGGCACCGGCCAAGTGTAGGGTGTGAGGCTGAAAGCAGAAATAAGGTGATGGTATTTGAACCCAAATTTTCAAGGCCACCCAGCAAGCTGATCATATTTTCATATTTTTATAGATACACCGTATTTCAAATTTATGATATTCGCTTAATATAACTGCTTTTTATTATCAAATTAAGATATTAATTGATTATTTGATATAAGCGGAAAATTAAATTTTTTATTCAATAATAAAAAACTTTACCAATCAATCTAACTTAAAATTCAAAATATCATTTTTATTATATATCAATCATAACTTGTTATCTTATCGATTATAAAAAATATTATGAGATTTGATGTGTAATTGGTGATATCAAAATTGTCAACGACTTTTCCACCAAAATTTTGTAATTTCCGTGTTGTGATGGAATTCAATGAGATGAGTTTGTGAGAAACTACGTAACAGAAAAAATTTGGCACCTGTAGCAGAAATCTTGGACTTTTCTTAACATTGCATAGGATGCTGTGGAAAAAAGAAACTCACAACCGTTTGACAGAGCAGAAGTTGGCGGCCGCCCAATAATTTTGTATTTTGTGGCTCAGGCTCATCAAATAGAAGAATTCATATTTACTATTTAGTACTGAAATGTCAAAAGGACTACACTAGAGCTATATAAGTAGTATATACATATCAAATTGTTAGGCCAGCGACATTTACCAAGCTGGAACTAGACTGGTCCTCTTGGGAATCCTAGGTCAAGTCATGAGCTTTGTTCAAATTTACAGCCAAGATTTTAGTCAAGAAGACCACCAAACAATTTTCCACGCGGCAAAAGTTCATAGACCTGAATAGAAAGCAGCTAGCCATAGCTGGAATATTGTAAAAGAATTGGTCTTGGTCATAGCATATATAGGAGAAGAAATATATGAAATTAAGGTCTTACTCTTACTTTTGTTCTATTACACTTACAACTATTTCATGGGTTTTGATTGTTACGTTTGAAAAGTTCATTATCATTGTACATTGAGAGAGAGAGAAGCTGTCATACATGTATGGAACATAGTAATTTAAGACCTTTAAAATATTCTAAAGAGGTCTATTATTGTATCCTTTCAAAAAAAAAAAAAAAGGTCTATTATTGTATGTTGCACTTCTTAAGGTAATGGTTGGCTATGTGTGAACTTTTTTGAATGCAAAGGAGCTAGCTGGGGTATAAATCAAACCAATCATCAAGGAGAATCGCATGCCACAGTGAAAAAGAGGCTTGTTTATTATTCTATCTACCATAAAAGTTGAGGCAACCATATCAAGGATTTTCAACTTACTTTTCAATAAAAATGATGATGGCATCATGCCAGGATGTGGTACTAACAGAACAATCCAACTACTTGGCCCCTGATTCCGCCTTTTATTTGATATATAAAGCCAAATTGGGATTTAGGGACATAGTATATAGTTCAATGCCTTCCAACAAGTTGATCCAAATGTACCTAAATTGTTATTGTTTATGCATTGCACAAACAAGTACGAACCTGTCCAAGAAATGGAGGGCTCACACGATTCATTGTGTTTTTAAGTAAAAAGTACCACTTTATCTGGGTACAAGTTATAATTTAATTCAAATTGTTTTTTAAATATAAAAGTAAAAAGAATGAAGAAGGATCATATTCCGAATGAAATCTCTTTGTTTTATATATTAAAACGTATATGTAATATCTGTCTATATTTTTTTTTTTTTGCTTCTGATGATAACTTTTTATTATTAGACCAAGACACTAGTCGGTTTTTATTGTAGATGATTATTGAACTCTAGATCTCTTATTCAACTTTCAAAAACTTTACTCGTTGAGTTAACTAGAATCTACATTTGTCTATGTTTTATGTATACATACAAGATAGTTGACCAATGAAGCCTATAAATTTAAGCACGAATCAAGGAGAATTGATATGCATTGATTCAAGCCCTTAATCAAGGGTGGACTAAGCAATGCTAAAAACATAAACAATGCCAAATCAAATATGTGTAATGTATTTTAACATTAAGCAAAGTAAACCAATAAAAATAAGTTATCCCAAATGCATTATGAGGAAGATATGATTCTCGGAGTACATAAAAACCTGTCTTGGTTAAAATGCCAACTGAGGAATGATGCTCCTTGAGTCCTTGACCCCAAAAAGAATAGACAAATAGGGATCATCATTAGAAATGGAAAGCAGGCCTCCACTGGCTTTCTTGCAATGCCAAGTAATATCTAACTGGATACTGTGAGTTGCTAAGGTCAATTGATTGAGTAATTGTGTCCTAGAGGAAATTAACCTTGTTGGGAATTCAAAGGGCACACTTAGCAAGTTTGCCTAGAACTGGATGGTCCTTTTGGGAGCACATATCTTCAGAACCGCAAAGAAAGCATGAAGAGGAAGTGTGAGGTAGCAATAATGCGTGGTAGACCTAAACATTGCAATCATTTACTAGTTGATAATGCAATAAACAATGCCATGCATACTAGATTAGTAATAGTGGGGTACAAAAGCCATATTACTCTACAAAGAAATATTGTATGACAACCAAGAAAAGTGAGTAAAGCACCCAAAAAGAAACCATAAAACTTTGTACACGTATGTGTTTCTATAAACAAGGCAATCTGCCATGCTTTTCCAACAAAATCATGCAATGTTAACATTAACATTGAAAATCTTTAAGAATTAAGACCCATCATTCAAGTATTAAAAAGAAAAAAAAAAACCCATCATTCGGTGGATTTCACTTTAAATAATTATCCATCATCTCTTGGTTTTGGTGAATTTGAGGGTGCCCAATTGATTTTTTTTTTTTTTTTTTTTGCCAGAGGAAATAAACAATTATGGTCATTTGTTATAGTAACAGGAACAATTACTGTTGTTTCCCTGTCCTCACGCCAACTTTAATATAAAGTAGGAGTACTATTTTAATGTTGCATGAAAGTTTATTAGAGGTACTTTGTATTCCTAAACTAATACTAAAATGTTAACAAAATTGTAATTTTGATATGGCAGGGCAAGTTCTGTTGTACTTATATTCGTGCAAAATAATTAATAAAAAATAGGTAGGTTAAACTTTTATTGATATAAAAATCTGTGCAAGCACATACGAAAACTGGCTGAGATAGTGATAGGTGTTACATGTCCATAAATTCTGGCTTCAAATTTATATAAAAAACCCAAAAATATATAATATTAATAAATATATATAGAGCATAATAACATCACAAAAAAATAATAATAATAATTTAGAACGTACATACGTTTTTAGCTTTTAAACAATATTATATATATTTTTACACATTTTTTTACCTACATGTATTTTTGAAAAATATAAACAATATTACTAGAACAAAGTTATCAAACAGACTTTTATATATGAAATGGTTGTTCAAATGGCTTTATACTACTACTGTGCAAGCAATATTTGGAACGTTGGTGTGTTCTTCACCACTATTGAAATGTCACTGACTTTGAATGCATGAGTCATGATGACATGATGCCTAACCACCATACGGGTATTTCAACCTAACACAACACAGCCAGACCGCACATGAAAAAGTCGCATAATTTATGACTTGTTGAAATCAAATTGCAAAAAACAAGTAAAGTTCGAGCGAGTTGGTTTTTGATTGCAAATCATAAAATTTTTATAGTAGTAAATAGTAATATTCTCACCACCAGCAAGCAACAGCATCTTCTTTTTCTTCGGTAATTAATCACCAAGCATCATTTTTACTTTGTCAACGCGCTAGCTTCTTCCTTCATCTTCCTCCATACACCAACCTATTTAATTACTATATGTGAACAAAGGAATGTGATGGGGGTAGAGAAGAGAAGTGGGTAAGATGACTCATTGACTCTCATATATTTAGAGAGCGAAAAATGACAATAATAATAGCATATAATTTACCTCATCTTCATGAACCTCAACTCTATAAAAATGTTCACTATAAATATCAAGCAAACTTTGAACTCTTTACTCTCTAGGGATTTTATTTTTGTTCATTGAAAATCAGGTTTTTTTACTCAAAAATTGGTCCTTGGTTGCTTTTTTGTAAATAGGATAACCCTTTTTTATGTTCTCTTCCTCATTGAGATGGGTCCGATGGTCCTCCTTATAGTCGTTTTCTCAATAAATTTATATATATATATATTCTCCTAGTTTTCCTCTCTCCTCTCATTTCATTTCTCCATCCTAAACATACTTAGGCCCTACTTCAGCTATTCTACTTCACCTTAATATTGTCAATATCTTGGGAATAGGAACTTTAATACAGTCATATGCGTATCATTGTGATTAGAGAATTCAAAGAGTTTTTGTTTAATTACTATAAATCTTGGGATACCAAAAACCAAGTAGATACTGATATTCGGATTACTATTAAATAACAAAAAAAAATGCAGAACACACCTATAATCTCATGATAAAAACTCCTATTTTACTAGTCGTAGTAAAAAAAAATGTAAGTAACCCTATTCATGAATAGTTGAGAACAGTGTGTTTACCAAAAAAGAAGTACTATTAATAAATAAAACACTATAAAAAATTAAAAAAAAAATAAAAAGAGTACACAACACACACTTAAAAACACTTTTCGAAACAACCTCGTCTCCTTCACATGAGAGGGATTTTCCCCCACATATAAACTCAAAGGCCCTGACCCCAAAGCAAAGCTCTCTCTCTCTCTCTTAAAAGTCTCACCCTCTCTCTCTCTCTCTCTCTCTCTCTCATATGTCATATCATGCAATTAGTTGTGTAATAGAACTAGAAGAGCAGAGAAGAGAGCACCCAAAGGCTAAGGCGAAGCGCTCCTTTTTCTTTTTTTTTTAACCCCTTTAAAAACTTCATTCACCCCACGACATTTGTTTCAACTCTCCATAGGCCAGCTCATTCACTCACAACTCAACACAATCACCAACCGAACCCTCTCTCTCTCTCTCTCTCTTCTCTCTCTACCGCTCTCAACGTTTTCTCCACCAGATCTCTCGGAGTAACCCTTTCAAGATGCGAGCTTTTTGAGCTTTTATCTCTCTCTACAACCATACAAACCCAAATACCCATTTTCTTTTTTTTGATTTCTTTTCGCTTATTTTTGACTTTTTCTTCGATTTCTCTCCAAAGGGTTTTCTGGGTTGGTGTCTATTTGTTTCCTTATTTTTTATCTTTATCAAAGAACAGATTTTTATTAGTCTCTTTTTTTTTTTGGCTTTATAGAGAGAGAAAAATGGCTAATGGGGTAGAGAGAGAAAGTGAGTTGGTTGTGATGTTTAGCGAGGAAGAGCTGAGTGAGATGAGTGGGGTAAGGAGATGTTTGAACTATATAGAGGTCACGTGTGGTTGTACCAGTCACAGATATGGTGATGCTGTTGGGAGGCTTAGGGTTTTCCAAAATGGTGACCTTGAAATCACTTGTGAATGCACCCCTGGTTGTCAGGAAGGTCTCTCTCTTTTTTCTCTCTTTCTCTCTCTATCTCTCTATCTCTCTTTTGGTATTTTCAGGAAATGGGTTTTGATTTTTATGCATGTTGGATGCGTCTATGTGTGTGTGTGTTTGTGTGTGAAAGATAGAGGTTGTGGTGAACTGGTTTTGACGTTGATGTGTGTCACTTTCTGTTTTAATCTGCTTCGGGATCAGAGTTTAAGGTTGATGATGGAGAGCTTTTCATTGTCTTTCCTGTTACATAATTTATGTGTATGTTGTTTTGTCTGAGTGAGGGAGTGGAGTTCTATGTGGTTGGATATACTTCCGGCTTGATATGGTTCGGTTTTAGATTGGAACATGGCTTGTATGAGTGGTTGTCTTTTGAGGTGGTGTCTTTAAATAAGACCTACATTGTTGTTATATTTATGACTGCAATGTAATAGGCTTAGGTAAACAAAGATTGGTTTTTGACCTCCTAGTTCTGTTCTTTGTGTTTGACAGAGTGAAGTGTTGTGGTCTTGTGGGATGATGTAGCATTGGCTATATATTTTATGCGTTTTCTCAATGTTTTCTTCTTCCTCGTTCTGTTGGAATGTTAAGACAAACCTGGTTGGTGAATTTTGTTTGTCATTTTTGACATTGGCACATCTGGGGGTGATGCTATGATGATCGGTTTGTTCTTTGGCTATTATCCTCTCCAGGCAACGCTCAGACTCTGAACTTGAATTCTGATGAGCAAGCATGCGTACGGTTTGACAAGTTTGGATTATGCATCTCTTGGTCTGCATGTCTTACAGTTGGTGAGATATCAGAATTAAGATGGTGTTGCATTTCCTACTTTACATAATTGTTGATATCAGAGGCTTGCCATAGCAGAGCATGTCCTATCAGCTCCTAGAAACTTTGGGAGAGGATTATTGCAAGAATTCTTTGTAATATGCCAAACTTGATTCTCGAAAGATAGCACTTTGAACTTGGGTTGATGACTGAGTTGGATGAGAACTTAAGACATCTGGATGTTCTAACATCAAAAGTGTGTGTTTAGGGGTTGGCTCAATATATGGTTTCTTATCTCCTTCTGAAAGAAACTTAGGTCGATTAGGGGGAGATTTCTTCTGTTTATCTTTGACTTGTCTTGCAGTTGAGCATTGAAAAGTTATTTTCTTCTACTCCAATACTCAGAAGTGAAAGGATCACCTACTTGGAACTGTCACTCTTTCACCATTCTTCTGTATACAGTTAGTCATCGTATGGCTCTTTTGTGAATGTGGTAAATGTGATGACTTGAGCAGTTAGTTTAGGCCTTTGTCTTGGTCAGCACGATGTTTTGGAGATCCACCAAATTCTAATTAGTATGTTTGAATGTTGAATGTGTTGAACTGATAGGGATACAGGCCTATTATTTCTTCTTACCCTGCTTTATGTTTCCATGCTTGCAATTTGCTTTCTTATGTTTATAGCATATAACATATGATACAATCCCAGGATTTTTATCCTCATTCTTTCCTTTAATTATGATAATCTAATTGTTTTATTGACAATTTGAATGACTAGACAAGCTGACTCCGGCTGCATTTGAGAAGCATTCTGGAAGAGAGACAGCAAGGAAATGGAAGAATAATGTGTGGGTCATAGTTAATGAGGAGAAGGTTCCATTGTTTAAGACAGTGCTGCTCAAGTACTACAACCAAGCATCAAAAAATGCTAATGGGTCCCATAGATCTCATAATGGACGAGCTTGTCATCGTGATGAGTTTATTCGCTGTACTAGGTGCAACAAGGATCGAAGGTTTCGTCTGCGGACAAAAGAGGAATGTCGGATTCATCATGATGCTTTGGCAGATTCAAATTGGAAATGTTCTGATCTGCCATATGACAAGTATGTTTTCCCCTTACATTGAATGAATTCTTCTTTTAGTATTCTTGAATGAATAATGCTGCATTCTGTTTGTTTGATATGTTATGCAATTGGCCATTCAGGAATGTGTTGCGATTTTAATCCTTTTCTAACGGCTTAATTGGATTCTCATTCACTGTGGTGGCCTGTTCAATATCTCTGTCTGTACTCATTTGGTGTCGTTTGTTATAGAGTCGTCTTTTCCACTTAGGAAGCATTTGAACTTTGTTACAGAAAATACATCTATAGTTTGTTAGTAACCTGGATGGTTGCAATATTAGTCCTGAATTGATAGTTGTAGATGTCAGTTTGCTTAATAGATTAAGGGGTACTTGTCTTGTTAGTTTCAGAGTTTCGCCATACTGCGATATTGTTTGATTTCTCATAGTAGCCATCAAATCTAAAAGGCTAATTTATATGGTATGTCAGCTGAAGCCTGAAGGGAAATTTACTAAGTAATTTTGGTTGATTGAATGATTGGAGAGAATTTGTACAAACCTTTGCAAGCTTATACAGATTTATAGATAGAATGCGGCAAAAATTCTTAAAACATATGAAATCTTGATTTTGGTTCTCCTAATTATAGATAAAGAAATCAGTTAGCCCTTTTATATCATTGTGTCTTCTAGATGGAATGCAGATGATAATGCACGCTCCCTTAGACAGAAAGTAAACTTATTTTGTGCTGTAAAGTGGACATGTCTGCATCTGCATAATCAAAGGGGAACTTCCAATATCTTTGTGGTCTCAACCTCTTACCCACACCTTGTGATTGGAAAACAGGGTTTCCACTTTTAAGGGACTTCAAACCACTTCAATTCATCATGAAACATGGCTATGTAAAGGTTGAAGGCCATAACAATAAGCATTTCCTATTGGTGCTATATTGAACTTTGTAAAAGCTTCTCTATGGTTAACCCCTTCAGGAACTCTGCTTGCTTTTTGTTTATTGTTTGGTAATCAGTTACAGCTGATTTCTTTTTGTCTGTCTATTGGTGACATTTCTTCGAATCTCCAAATGATATATTTTGCTAGATGTGTACTCAATTTTAAACCAACATTTGAAGTGGGTGATATTTTGATGATAATTTACCGTTTGTAGAGCTTCAACTAACATGGTAATGAGAAATGGAGAAGACTATCTAAGGTGTCCTTCAAAGGTGAGGATGTGCAGCAGCAACAATGGTTGATGGGTACTAACTGTTGGTGCTATTGCATGTGTGAAATAGTGTATGTGATTCCCAATTTGTTGGAATTAAGGCTTAGTTTTGTTGAGTTTAATAAGAGGACTTTATTACGCCATTTTCTATGAGGACTAGAGTTTTTCTGGCTACTTTGAATGGAGAAATTTTTGAAGTTATGGAAGATGGAAAATAGAAATGTCAATATGTGCACGTATGGGTAAGCAGAGTTGTAAAGAAATGTCTCATGGATATTTTATTCTTGCTTAATGCCACAGACGCAGCAAATAACTGAGGATGGGTTTATTATAAGCAGAGTTATATCTAATTATAGTTTCAACATGAAAGTAGACTATTATTTCTTTTCAATCAAATTAGTCTAAGGTGACTTCAGGGTTAATTACTTTCCATTAAGCAGAATTAGATTAGAATTAGACTTTGACGAAATTTGGTCAATTCAAGAGATCCCTCATTTGGATATGCTTTTGAAGGAGACAACATAAATGGTGATATTGGTAAATGAATACTTTTACTACTCACAAAGTTGGAGCTTAGCAATAAAATGGGGAATCCAATCCTCAAAATTTGTAGAAGTGTGGTTCATCTGTACTTGACTGAACAAAGCCATAAAAAACTAACCTACATCTTTTCCAAGATTGGGGTCTTGGATCGAATCATTTGCTTTAATCTTCCTCTCTAATATTAAATGCGTCATGGTTACCTGGAACCTGGTGTTTTCATGCTTCATCGTATGCTTTTGTGCCCAGAACATGGTATGGTGGGGGTAGGCTTAGTTGGTTTCTACTTGGAATCATGGTATGAATTGATTGGGATGCTAATTTGTGCAGATTTTATATATTTATCATGTATAAACATAAAGAAATTGGATAAACTACAAGGCACGATCGTGTGAGGATAAAATAGTACTACAACAGTTACGCAGCAACATTATATTAGAAGAACACAAAAAATAAATAAAGAAATAAAATAAAGTCAGATTTTTATTATCTTTTGGGTATGATCGAATTGAATATTCTATTATTCCAAAAAGTAAAAAATTTCTATTATCATATTTTAAATTTAAGTATGAGACAAGTTAAAATGTTAAATACTCTTCTTCTTTATAAAATTAATTAATTAATTTTTAAAAGACAAAAAAACTATGAGATAGAAGAAGGGGTGCTGCAACCCCCACCCCATACGTGCACACTAATACAAAAGTAAACATCTATGTATGTATGTTTTATATCCATGTATTCCCACCGATGTTTTTAGGGTGCAAGTACACTGTTTTTATTATCTTTGGTTAAATAAGTTGGATGGTAGATAATGTGAACATGCTTTCTGAATTCAGAATTTCATGCGATGATGATGAAGAACGAGCAAGTCGCAGGGTGTACAGGGGCTGCACCCGGTCTCCAACATGCAAGGGTTGCACTTCTTGTGTGTGTTTTGGATGTGAAATCTGCCGTTTCTCAGATTGCAGCTGCCAGACTTGTGTCGATTTTACGATGAATGCAAAAACTTGAGTCTCTAAAGTAACCTTGCTATCCTGATGATTTTCCCCTTTGTGTGGGTTCTCTGCCCATTATTGGTGCTGCATTCAAGCGCCACCCCCCACATTTGAAAAAAAAAAGCTTCCATTGTCATTGTCTTCTTTATTTTGAACATGAATTTCCAGTCCCTGGGTTTATCAGTATTTGCTGTTCTCATTGACTGGTTCAGAACTTCAAATTCAGCAATTTATTTCCATCATTTATATTTCTCGTGTGTGATATTCTTTTTTTATTTCCATTATTGAATTCATTTACCATCATAGTTGTTCCAATTTCATTTAATGGAATGGCATAAAATATGGCCTGCTGGCTGCAGAGATGCATTCTTGTGGGCACTTGTAACATCTAGAATCAAATTTTTTAGCGCCTTGGAGCTCAACAGATTCCTCGTGTTTCTAATGAAGGTTCAAATCTCGTATCCCCCAACTATCAATTCAAATTGTCTAACTTGAGCAAAATCCTTAATGGAGTAACCCCCTATCCCTATGGTACTGAAACAACTTAATCAAGCAAGAGATGCATTCTTGTGGGTACTATTGACTCAAAACGCTGTGGGAATTAAAATCCTGCTCATCATAAACGAAATGATTGAAGTTGGCGTGCGTGTGCAATCTACTGACCAATGAAATGACAAACGTGAATATGATACACCTTGAAATTGGTTTACTAAAAAAAAAAAACAAGCAATTGTGGTTCTATAACCCACGTGTCCAGTCCCTAAGTAATTTGTTTTTTGCGATATCAATAAAAGATCACAAGTAATTGATTTTGAATATATAATTGGAACATGATGCAGCATTCGTTTGGTGGGAAATAGGGTGGGCTCTTTGTCAATCTGCCAATATTGATTTTCTAGTGAGTAGTCCCCTTATTTCACACACATCATGATGTGAACATAATATAAACTCAAGACTCATGGAGTATTATTGTATGTCTAAGTTCCCATGAGTTCACATTTGATCACAAGAATCCTAAAATTGTCAATGGCCAACTCTATGGGCAAAAAAGGAATTTCGAACTTTCACGTTTCACACGATCTTTCAAAAATTCCTTGAGGATATCCAGGACTAGAAATCTGATCATATGTAGTCAATGACCCCCATCATTATTTTAATTTTTACAGTCAAATCCAAAAGAAGGAAAATGAAAGAAACGAAAAAAGGGCTTATAGAAAAGATATGTATATATATATATAAAATGCGGAGCGAATTTGGTTTGTAATGTATCAATGGGCTCAGCTATTGAGTTTCTATGGTCTTTGTCTCGGAAAGGAGAGGAAGAGGACTTGACAAGCAATCAAGCGTATTGGTTTTCTATGGCCCATATGCATGACTTCCAACAGACACAACAACTACCTCCCCCACTGCTTTAAAGTCAAAATCCACCTGCTTGTTGGGCTCCTCCACAAGCATGTTGGTTTCAAGTTAATTATAGATGGGGTTGTTCTTGAAGAGATACAGAAAATTAGAGTAGGTGTTTTAATCCAAGACGATAAGAGAGTACGGAATCAGATGCAGGGGAAGCTAGAGCAATTGCAGCAGCTCGGGCTATAACCGTCTCATGCTGTCCTTTTGATGTTATTGAGGGGTGATTCCTTGGGGACCATAAAGGCTTTACAAGCAGAGAAACAAGTTCAATCTAGATTTGGGCATATTACTGATTTGGCTAGAGCTCAGGCAAATGCATTACAAACAAATTACACTGTTGTTTTTGCTTACGTGCCTAGGGGAAAAAATGAGGGTATCATAGATTAGCAAGATATACAAAAAGGCTGTCGCAATATGAATATTGGGTCGAGGTTCCACCTTACCTGTATAGTGCACTTTCTAAGGATGTACTGTTTACCTAATGAAAGAATTTTCATTTTCCATTACAAAAAATAAAAAATAAAAAACAAAACTAGGCTACCTCTGTTACAATACCAACATAAGAATCTGCAAGGGAATTATTTTTTGAACACATTATCATTTGCGTATATTAAACAGATATGAACAAAGCGATTCCAAAATTGCATTGGCCATAGCCTATTATAAGTCAAATTCCACACGTTTTAATGCATCGGGGCACACAAAAGCCATCACTTGGATTGCTGCCGAGCTCTCCCACCTGCAAAACGACCACCCCCTCGACGATATGGTTTCCTTCCACGACCAGAAGATGCACCCGTGTTAAATTGTTGGGAAGCTTCAACATTACCAGGAGCAAAAACAGATTGCTGCATAGAATTTTGTTGGACTCGTAACCCATTGGACGAAATTCCTTGCTCTCCCACATTCATTGATGGGTGAGTAAGTTGGCCCTGTAAACCCATCCCAAATGCCCTTTGATTGAAGTCATTTTGACCCATGAGCCCTTGTGCATATGTGGGTCCAACTCCTGGTAAATTAGCAGTAGGATGTGTCTGACTGGGATCAAAATGCTGTTGAAATGGCATTCTGTTTGGCATAGGCATTTGACACGGATGTTGATGAGGATTCTGTGAGAACCAAGGCACACCATTACCCGGAAATCCATTAGGAAAGACTGCAACCTGTGGTGGCTGATATGCCATCCCATTTGCCCAAACTCCATTTGAAGGTGTGTTAAAACCAATGGTTTGCGCTGTTGGTGGAAATGGTGGAATGAAACCATTGCCAATAACAAAACCCTGTCCTATGGAAGATGAGGACAAACCACGATCAAAAAAGGCTGCAGATGGTGAGAAATTATGCTGACTTTGATTAGATGGTAGGTTCTGGGGTTTCTGGGGTGAAGGTTGAGTATTTTTCCAGGGCCCATCCCTATTTCTGACCTTCCTTCTATTGTTTTTCTTGTTTCCAAAATTCTCGTCTTGTGTGCCCCTCTTTGTCATTTTTTGCATTCTTTTGTACTCAGCCTCTTTTTCATCATCTGAAAACTCTGCCTCATCTGACATCTCCTCGTCATTTGCACCAGATGCATCATACCCTTTCTGGTAAAGACTCTTGTCATTGAGCACATGATTCGCAAACTCTGGAACAAAAGAGATCAAAGAGCCCTCATGGATCCCAGATGGGACTTCACTTTCTGAATTGTATCTTATCTTATAGTATGGATTTTTGACAGGTCCAAATATTTCATCCACAAACCCCAATGGAGATCTGCTTTCAGTAACCCAGAGGATTGAACCCTCACTAATAGGGTTGTGCTTCTCAACTCCCTCTACAATGACTTGGGCACCAAGAATCTGCAAGTAGTAAATAACATCATCAAACTGATCTAGCCAACACTGCTTTGAAATCAATTTAAAGCTGCCTAAGGGGTTATCCAGCTCCTAAAGCTACAATGTTCAACTGACCAACAGAGTTTATGTCAAAATATATGGTTCTGCCGTAATAGTTAGTTAAGATCAAATTCTTGGGCCAATGAGCTCCAGCAACTACTGTAAGAATAGGGTGGAGGGTGTGGCAGTGGGTTAGTGACCCACTGGGGCATGTATTATTTTCCATGAATTAGTTGTTTGTCGCTTTCATTAAACTAATGGGAATGCATTGCCAAGAAACCAAGAAACCACAATTGATCAATGTATAAACCGTAGGCATATAGCTAGGCATTATCATCAGCCCTATACCTGTACAACTTACCGTCAAGTGTCAACTACCAATATATAAGCAAGGCCTACAGGCTAGTTGTGATACTGCAATACTTCTTATTCCAGCCAATGAATAGGATATATGCATGTTTCCATTTTCCGGTAAAAATAGAAATAGAAAACAAATAATAATATATAAAATTTAATCCACTAATAGTCAAGTCGTAGACCATGGGACTCTAATTTGTTAAAAACTTGAAATTGTTTCAACCACAATAACTTGTTGACTAGATCAATGTGTTATATTGGCTATGAGTCTATGATAGCATTGCAGAGAGAGAATTCGTAAAAAGCCATTGCTTGTGGAAAGTGTGTTGACAAAATCAGGGTTTGGAATGATAGGTCGATTCTAGCCATCCCTACTCTAAGCAGGCCAATCAATGCTCAATAGGAAAAGGTTATTGAGCTCAATGATCAAACATGAAATTTTTTTTAAACTTTGGCCTCGCACAATGTCAGGTCAGTATACAGTTGGAGTGGTTATCAATACTTAAAAAGGTCACGAATCAATCAAAATAATAAAAATAATATGGTGATATGCTTATTGTTTTCCATGAACTCACCGATAAGACAACTCCCACAGGAAGCATCTGATGATGTGGTTGCAGGGTCTCATTCACCGGAGGAACAGGAGGGAGGACCTGCAATTCAATACAATTTATTGCAGGCTGTGATATCACTTTCAAGGAACCAAAACTTAGCATCACCAATGGAATAAATAAGCAAGTAATCCTCATTAGAAACCATATTTTGAAATAGAAAGGAAAGGAAAGAAAAGCATGGGCGTGTTTCTTGTGCAGGTATCACAAGTTAAATGATATCAGAAAATAGAGATGTTGCACTTTGTTCAATTTTCATGAATCATGTGGTTTAAAGGTTAATTTTAACAGGTCAATTACCCCAGGGTAACTGACATCCAACATTTACATAGCCTAAGAACAACTAGTCCTTCATATTAGAACTCTTGTTTGGATTGTTTAAGCTTGTCATTTAACCATTTTCAGTTTCAGCATACTTGGTTGATCATTAAATTTTACTTCCCCTTTGAGAATGAAGATGCTTATAATTTTTTAGACAACCTGTTTAAAAAATTAACTAATTGTTGCTTAGCAAGGTACTAATGCACATAATGTTTAAAATAATAAGCTCCTATGGCCACTCTAAATCAGCCAATTCAAATTTACACTCATAAATTTCAGGAGCAGGATATGATTAAATTGCTGCAATAGACACCCAAACCAATTGTCCTAGAAGGGGGAATAAAAGACAGAAATCAAAATCTATCCTAACCTGCCACAGCAACATCTATCAAAGCATTTAGAGCCATTATCCAATCAAATATGCAAGATTTTACCAAGAAGAATGCAAGAAATACTCAAATTTATTCCTCAAGCTACAAAGAACGCAAATGAGACAATTAGAGAGTAAATTTTCAGACACACAAAACCAAAGTGACATTTGTGTACCTCAAGCTCATGCTTTGATCTAATGGGTCCCTTTGGAGCAGCACCTTCATCATCTTCATCCTCTTCAAAATCGCTAAAACTAGCCATCAGCTTTCCATCATCTTCATCAATTTCCTCACCCTCCTCCTCCTCTTTCAGCTCCTTTTCATCATCGTCTTCAGTCCCACCAACCATCTTCTGCACATCAGCATCCCTTATCTCACCTTCTTCAACTTCACCGGCCTCATCAGCACCATCCATTGCCTCCACCTTCACTTCCCTTAGACCCTCCTCCTCTTCCTCCTCCTCATCATCACTACTATCACTACTCGAAGTCGCCTCCTCCACTTTCACTTCCTTTAGACCCCCCTCCTCTTCCTCCTCCTCATCATCACTACTCGAAGCCCCCTCCTCTGACGAAGACGAATCACTATCAGACTCCGAACTTTCACTACTTGAAACCGCATCTGACGAAGACAAACTACCACTCTTGGAATCCGAACTTCCACTCTCATTCCCACCATTTACCACCTCACTCTTCACCCCACTTCCACCACCACCATCAAGACCCAAATTCCCAGACTCAACATCCAAACTAACCCTCCCCATCTCTTCCTCAATGCATTTACTAAAATTCCCCAACTTTTCCCACTCTTCGTCCCCCTCCACCTTCACCTTCACCTCAGCAACTTCTGGCTCAGACCCATCACCAAAATTTTCAGTCTCCATCTCCTCCGCCTTCACTTTCACTCCAGAATTAGACCCATCAGCCCTTGGCTCAATGGGTTTCTCAGAAGCCCCAAACTCAAACAGACCTATATCAGCCATACCAGGTACAGGTATATCCTCAAACCAATCCTTAATGGAATCAAAATCAGGGAATGAATCAGAGAAGGAGAAATCAGTGGCTTTTTGATCTGAAGGGTCAAGTGGGTGGTTTGAATTCTTGAGCTTTTGAACTGGGTCGAGGTTTTCAGTAGTGGGTTCAGAGATAAACCCAACCATCTACAACCAAAGAAAAAATAAAAGCAATCAGAAAATGGAGTTTTGGTGTCTGTCCAACACTGTCACGCCCCGAACCCAACTATAATGATAAGTACGTGACAACAGCCGCACGCTTATAAAGTAAGCACCCTACAAGTCTGCAAAGCCTTAATTTAGTCCAAACCCTCATCCCTTCACGTTAGCAATTTTTTTATCCATTTAGCCTATGCTCTTCTATTATCAAGAGATTCACCTAAAACATTCCCAACCCAATACATGCATTGAACCCGTAGGATTCCCAATACAACAAACTGATCCAATAATAACACAATATATCAAACCCCATAAAAATTAAAATGTTAAGAAAGGCTTAGAATGGAAAAAAAGGCTAGGGTGATTACCTAGACTTAGGCAAACCAAGACCGTAGATGCAACCTTTCTCAATTCTGAATAGGGAAGTAAGAGCAGAGGGTCGGAAAGGGAGCAAGGCATAGAGCTGAAACTCCAGGACAAAAAGCTAGTTTCAGTTTGAGTTACCGAAGAAGTCGAATGGCAGATAATCCTTGTGCTGAGAATGTAGTTGTGGCGGCGCGGTCCAATTTTCTCTTCGGGGGCTCAGAGAATCAGAGACGTAGCGTAAAACACAGAGAGAGAGAGAGAGAGAGAGAGAGATCAAAGTAACGGCAAAACTAAAACGGAGAGGGAGTTACGGCTACCAAGGGGAAAGTGATCAGGGTTTAGGGTTTTATCTAGTTCCACACCAAATTACCAAAATACCCCTATCTTAACTTATTTCTTTAAAATATACTAGAATATTCACCTCAATTTCAAAAGCTAATATAAATTTAATCCCTCGACATAATTCTCAAGACAAAATACATATTTATAAGATAAGAATTGCTAGACCTTAAGATTTTTGGGTATTACAGATAAGCCCAACCATCTGCAACCAAAGAAAAAATAAAAGCAATCAACGTGTTTTTGGGTAGGAAAATATAGGTGTGTTGTAGAATTTGAAACTCTTTCAAAGAAAGACCTTTGTTTGATGGGTTTTGGTGATAGCTGATGATAAAAATGGAGCAGAGGTTTTGTTTTGTTTTGGTGTCGGTCTAACACTTAAACCCTAGTGAGTTGGGGGCTAGAGTTTTTGAAGATTCTGAGTACTAAGTACGTACGACATAGTTGGAGATGTTCCAGTTAATTATGCCCTTAAGGCATATGTTAGTAAACTATTTCAGGAAATTTTTTATCAGGAAAAGAATTTTTAATTCCCGATAAAAATTTCCCTAACTTTCCTAACTATACCCAATTTTCAAACGACAATAAATGACATGGTAAATACTATTTTTATAACATTTTTATAAAATTGGTTTTCATTTGGCTCCATTATTAATATCACATTTTTACTCATTAATAACTACTCACCACATAAATAATTTATATTAAAAAAAACTGATAAAATAGTTTGTACATTTGGCATTTTTCATAATATTGCAAGCTAAATAAAGAGATGAATTATTACAAATAGTAGTTTCATCACTTCTCAAAAAAAAAAAGAAAAAAAAGTAGTTTCATCACTTCATGATTTCAAAATTATAACTGAAATTGTATTCTTTGAACACAAAATTTCTAAGCACATCTTCTACGAGTAAATCGCAAATCACACCTTTTTATAAGGCACGGTCTGATGGAACATTTAATACTATGTCGGATAATACAACACCAATTAGGTTTCATTCAATGCACAAAAATACTAGTTTTACGGGTTACTTTATTTTTATTTTATTTTATTATGAAACTATGAAATTTGGTTCAACACAATAAAGGTTCTGCACCAAGTGCTAGTACATTCTCAATATATGCAGGGTTATCCTCTACCTCTAATAACCATGTAACAATGTGTTGGGCAAATCAGCCTTATTTCCTAGCTCTCTTTAACATGTGAAATTTCCATACGACCAAAAGCTTGCAGCTGTAGATCAGTTCAATGATAACATTCTCTAAAATTGTTGTGGGCAGCCATTGATTTTTCCTTGCAGGACATTGCAAAGAATATTGGAATTGCTTTCAAAGATAACCTCATGTATACCAAGTACCAACCTTTAGTGCAAAGATCACTGCAACCTCCATTGCTTTAGCTTTAGCTTCTAGTTAGCCTAGCAGAAAGTTGAAAGTCTTACTCATTACAGCAGCAACACGTCACAGGCCATCCGTGATCACCACACCCATTCCTTCTTCCTTCTGGTACGTGAATGCCACTCCATCAACATTAGCTTTAAACCAACCATTTGGCAGTTAAAATGCATTAAAAAAACATTATTTTTGTGGTGGCCTTTCCTCCAAGAAACCCTTGGGCCACGTTAGGATTTGTGCCCCCTAATTTATCTGTGTTCTTGTTTGGGATGAAACCTACAATGGGAGATCCCTGGGGTGGGTTTCTCAATGGTGGATCATACCCTGGCCTAATTTGTCGTTGAATTGCTTTGGATTGGCCTAGGCAAGGAGATTCACCGACAGCTGAGCTACTTGTTTGAGGTCTGAGTAAATTCCTTGAACCCCAAACTCTATTCTCACTTTTCTCTCGTTTATCCCTCCCCCAATTTTTGTTCCAACCCCTTGTTCCTAGATGTGGCAAAACGGGCGGATCGGGTCAGGTCAATCGGGTTTGCAAGTCAAACGGGTCACGGGTCAAAACGGGTCATTTTTAAACAGGTCAATCGGGTTGCAAGTCGGGTCGGGTTGACCCGTATTTTTCAAACAATTTTTTTTTTCAATTACAAAAAGACTAATATCAAACTAAAAAGACTAAGAAAGAAGAGCAACTCACATTGAGAGTACAAAAGATTTAGATTTATATTCAACTTCTAGCAGAAGCAAAACAACTACATCTACATCTTGATTTAATGCATGAAACTTAAGCTGTTAAGCACATATTTTTTCATATACAACTTACAAGCCTTCCACCGCCTTTGTCATCAAGTAACCAACTCAAAATTTTTGACAAGCATCTTTTTTTTTTTTTTGATACCAAAAATTGGGAGTACAAAACAAACGACATTAAGAGTTCATATACAAAGCTGGATTCAACCAGTGCTAGTTCAAAGGCACTAGAATTGTCTGCTTAGCTACAATACTTATATGATTAACTAGCAAAGAGGGCACTAAGATCATTTTGTAGAGTAAGCCACCTTGAACAAGAAAGTTAAGGTTAGCAAGCTGTGAGAGTGCCTTTTTTTTTAGCACTGTGGCCCAAGAACTCTGGGCCGTGTGAGATGTTCTTGGTGGACTGGGATTGATTCTCCGCAGCTAAAGGGGCTGTTTTAAGAATCAATTGGTGCACAAAACATACTTTCCATAACACAAATAGCTAATAAAAGGAAGCATGGATATTGAACGACGTTTATGCAGTAAAGGATTAATGCAAATGACAAAAAAAATGGAAAACATAACATAAGAACAAGCTGGGGATCCTCTAATTAAGTGAGGTATATTTCATTGATTTTATTAAGCTATGACTACAATGCTCACTAAGACGTGATGCAAGGTTCAACTAAGCTCATAAGTTACAGACTTTGATAGCTATTCAAGCTTCAAAGACTTGCAAAGTTTGAACTTGTTGAATCCGAGCATGTTTAATAGTGGCTGTGCTAGGATACCGGGGACGGTTCCCCTGTTTTTCTCTCAAATTACAGAGTATTTTTTGTAACTCTCTAGGACTTCAGGAAAGCAATGGTTAATGCTCTAGATGGTCCGATCATTCTGAAAAATCGTGACTGCCCTGTAGCGTGGATTCCTTCCTCCTTTTATAGTACAACTTCGGCCTTCCTGGTGAACTAGCGATTTCCCTGTTTTACCCTTTGGAGCCTGTACCGTGCCTGGTTGCCTCAGGATCGTGTCGTTTCCCCTTTCTTCATAGTTCCTTCCTTTTTTATTCCGACCAGATAAAAGTCCCTCGGCTCCTTTCCATTTCCAGATTTTCTCGTTGGCTGGCTTGAGGCCCCTTCTGGCTTTTTCTCCTCAGCGTCCCAACCTTTCCCAGTTGTACTCTTCCTTGTCTTTATCTCCAAACGGTTGAAATAGTGTTTCTGCGTTTTTTGCTTTGTACCTCCTCTGCGTGTCTGGGTCACAAGGTCCGCGTGCCCTTTGTCTTGCCTTTCTTTAATTTTTCTGTTATAATCCTCCTGTGCGCCCAAGGATCCTCTATCTCTGGGAGGCTCTCTGGGATTCCGGCCCAGCTTCTTCCCTTCTTAGTTTGGTCTGGTTCGCTGGTTGGGCCTCTTCCCTGGATCCCAGCCCTTTGGGCTTTTTTCTTTCTTTCTTTCTTTTCGTGACAGCCCACCATTTATTCATTTTTCTCTCCTTTTTTGTGTGAAATGGGCCCAATACCTTTTCTATCTCTGTGGGCCTATGGGTGGGCTGTCTAATTTCTTTTTGAACCTCAACATTTAGCCCCCCGAGCTCATGGGTTACCTGCAGCCCATGCGTGAGTTTTTTTTGCAAGATCCCTTCTTGTTTTGATTTTTTCCACGGGGATCCTGATCTTTCACTCTCTCTTTTTTTTTTGGTATCCTGGCTCCCTTTTTTTTTTTTTTTTTTTTTTCTTGTGACTCTTCCCCTTTTCGTGGTACGTGGTAGTTGGGTTGAAATAAAACTCCCACCACCTACTTTTACGTTTCCCATACACCCATTAATAACTGCTGATAACCTCCTTCTTTTTAAATTTAATTCCTGGCAACTGGCGTGTCTTTCCACACATTGTCTTCTTTTAACTGTTCTTATTCCTTCTCTTCTAGCATTTTCTCGTTACTCTTCTTCCTCGTCTACCTGAGTCCTCTGTTACCAAACTCTTTTCGATCACTATCGTTGTCATCTTCTTTCTTTTTCTTTCTTCAGATACCCACTACCTCAATGGCCTCTTCTTCTTCTCGAAAAAGGAAAGAACGTACTCCCAGCCCTTTTGAAGGTGAGGGCTCTTCTAGTTCTGCGCAGGACGAGTCCGTCACTGTGCGCCCTGCTTTTCCTTTGCGAGACCCCTGGTACACTCCTAGTTTATTCTTTCCTCGGGTATCTCATGGTGAGACCCCTCCATCCCCTCACACTTGGGTTTTCTCTGGTCAAGCGGGTTTTGTTGGTTCTGCGCAAGTTCCAGACCCTAGGGAGATTTTTGATCTCCAAATCAGGCGAGGACTTTGAGAAGCGGTTCCTATCTTCTTTGATTTTGTTGCTGGAAAGATTCAAGGCTGGCCCATTTGGGTGGATAATGAGCTTTCTGATAAAGAGTTTGTGGGTCGCTTGGAGCGTGCCGGCGTCCTGAAGGCGGTGGCTATTTCCAGAAATCTTGAGGGTTTCAGAGATGCCAAAGGGCTTAGGCATTTGGTGCGCCGCTGGTGTCCTGCTCTGCACACATTTTCCTTTTCTGTTGGTGAGTTGACTGTTACCTTGGAAGATGTAATCAACAATTTTCTCCTTCCTGTGCTTGGGGATGAAAACCCCTTTGATATTAAGCTTTCTGACGAGGATCTCGAAGTGGAAGAGAAATTATTTGCTCATTTTGGTGGGCGTACTGCTTCTTCTGGTGGGAAACCGGCCAGGATGGGCAGGTGGGTTATGACTCTTTCGCGCGAGAAGGATAAGGAAGTCAAGCGTGCTGGGTTCCTTGCATTCTGGCTTAGCAAGTTCCTGTTCAGCGAGTTCCCTGGGTATGGAATCAAGTCCACTCTTTTTCCTTTGGCGATTAAGTTGGCTCAGGGCGCTCAATATCCTCTAGCCCCCATGTTTTTGGGCCATGTTTACTCTCAATTGGATCAACTCCATGGAGACGAGGCAGAGGGTGATTCTTGTTATGTTATCACTTCTTCGCTTCATTGCGCCATTCTCCAGGTATTTATGTGGGATCGTTCTTCAGTTACATTGGCAAAATGCAGAAATTTAAAATTTGTGAAAGATAAGTTTCAGGGTTCCCCTGATGTGATAAAAGGGCTTTGTGGCAGCTCTACTGACAGCCACCCCATTATTTTTTGTTGGCTGAGTCTAAAAGGTGGCAATCTTAACTTGGTTGAGTTGTTTGATCAAGCGGGCCATTTGAATTGGCGCTCCCCTCGGGAGTTTGGCCCTGATTTTGTTTGCGATTCTGTGTTATCTCCCTTTTTGACTTCTACAAGAAATACTTTTGATTTACGTCGTGGTGATGAAGGTAGTTTAGCCTATTTGGCTTGCATTAGTCCTTCCTGGCTTCCTGTGCTTTCCTCGATTGGTCCACGGTACACCCATTACTCGGCGCATCGAGTACTTCGGCAGTTCGGTTTTGACCAGGATATTCCCCCAGTGTTCAATGACATAGTTCCTTCTCTTCTTTCTTTAGATCCCTTCATGAAGCTTCAGGCTTTTTCTTATTGGTCACGACGGAGTCCTCAGTTTGTAGTGCCTAACTCTGAGAGAGGAGTTTTTGCCTCTAGTGGCTATGCTGGTTATTAGAGGAGGGTTCAGAAGTCCTTTGCCGATTATGCTGGTTCTGAGACGATTGGGAGAGTGCCTAACCCTGACATTTCTTCTGCCCCAACATCCAACAGGCGCCTGTCCCTACCTACTGCTGGTATTGTTTCTGCTGCTGTGAGCAGCAAAACTGGTTTTGCAGAATGGCATGCTTCCAGAGAAGGCTGGGTGACTTATGCGCAGGATTTCCCAGAGAACTGGTTGGGGTGTGACCTTATTGTTGGTGCTTCTGCTGGGGTACCAATTAAGAAAGGGGCGGTGGAAGCCATAAGTCCCAGCGCTCCCATAGGCATGAGTAAAGGGAAAGCAATCAAACAGGAGAAGTTGAAGGAGGCCGCGGCTGAAGAGAGTGCAGAGGATGTTGGCCCTAAGCCAAAGAAGAAGAAGGCTGGAAAATCCCGGAAACAGTTGGTACTTGCTGAGGAGAAGGAAGTGGAGCAACCTTTGGCCACAAAGGGCCTGGTGAAGACTAAGGTAGAGTCTTCTTTTCCCCCAGCTCCTGTGAGTCCTTCAGTTCATGGTTCCTTGGGACCCTCTGGACGTACCCGTAGTAGACAACAGAGACTTGGAGACCCTGTTGAAAGAGAAAGAAGGGCAAGGCCTCTTTCCTCCTTTGCTCTTTTGCAGCTTTGTTGTTTCTTCCTTTTTCTCTTTTTTTTTTTTAACTAATGAGTGATTGTTTGTTTTTTTTTTTTTGTGCAGTCCAAGCGTAAGCTAGATCCCAGGAAGGGTAGAAGTCAATCTTCTGGTGAAGATGTGGTATGGTTTTTCCTTACCTGTGTCTTTTGCTGCTTTCTCATATTTATTTCACAAGTGGTATTCGCCCGTGCTGTCCTTTTTGCTCATTCTCCTTCTTCTTTTTTAGGTTGAGGTTCCTCCCCCTGTGGTTGGTGAGACTTTGGAGGAGGAGATGGCTGAAGCTGCATCTCAGAGTAAGGAGGAGGAGGTTCCCATTGGTGACATAGCTGAGGAAACCAGGCAACCAACGCAGGATGTCCAGGCTGCCCAAGATCCTGAGGCTCCCAAGCTTCCCGCGTCCCCAGGTTCTCACTTTGAACAGATTCCCAGCCCTGTCAGGACCGTGTTACCTCAGACTGGTTTAAGTACAAGGACCTTGAGAGGCGCATCATCATCCGGGCAAACAGGTGAGCCTTTCTTTTCTTTTATATAGCCTTTTACCTTTATCTCTTTTGCGCCCCCTTTTTTCTTCTCTTTTTTTTTTTGAGTTCTTCTTCTTTCCAGGCCAAGCTACTGCAAGTTCTGCCTCTGGTGCTGCTACTTCTTTGGAATCGGAGGATTCTGAAGGTGGGGTGTTGACTGTCCTTGCTGCATTCTTTCTTTCTTCTTCCCTCGTCCCCACTTTTTTGTGTTTGTTTTTTTTTTTTTTTGTTATGGCGAAGCCCCCTGTGTCCCTGCCTTCTTTTAGCCGTTTTGCTGGGGCTTTCTCACCTTTTCTTCAACTTGCTCTGTGTTCTTTCCCAGAATCTTTCAAGAAATCAGGGGAGGAAGAGGAGGAAACTTCACCCCAAAAGGCTGATACTGGTTCTTCCTCTATCACTTTTTGTTCCCCCTCTTTTTTTTTTTTTCTTTTAGAAGCTAAGCCCCCCCCCCTTTTTTTTTGCAGGGGTTGATATCAAAGATCCTGAAATCGTGACTCCTGAGGGAGGTGTAGGATCTGCTCAAGCTGCTGCTCCTTATGCTGTTCAGGAGGTTGAAGGTTCCTTTGGGACCCCGGGCGATGATGCAGCAAAGGGGAAGGCCCCAGAGGTGGTTGTTTCAGACCCTGCTTCAAGGCTCCCCACCTTTTTGGCTCGTTTTGATCTTCTGGAATTCAACAGCCTCCCTGCCAATCATTTCTGCCGCTTCGAGTCCTCCTATGGCAACTTCTTGCGGTTCTCCGTGCCTATGGAAGGTCTGCCATTGCTAGAAGGGCTGCATAAAAGTCATGGGGACTTTACCCTTGGTTTCAAAGGAGGAGTATTCTTGGGGAACATTCTGCTGGAGCTGCTGTGCGCCGTGTTGATTTCTCTGAAAGATTCCTCACTGGACTCTCTTTCTGAGGAGAAGCTCTTGGAATGGAGGGGAGTTGTTCAGAATCTTTTGGAGGCCAAGTTTAACTTGTCCTTTTTGTTGGAGTACCTGCGATCACTAGCCTAAGCGCTCTTCCAGAGGCAAGCTTCTAAGAGTATTGATACTGAGATTGCTACTGCTGAGGAAGCTCTGGCCCGCGCTCACAAGACTTTGCAAGATCTGAAAGTCAAAAGGCAGAGGGTTCTTTCTTCAGCTGTCCTTGCTCTTCCTTCGAGTGGCTCTTTGTTGGCTGGCCTCCTTACTTAGCTTTTCCCTTCTTTTTTTTTTTAACTGTCTGGATATGTGTGGACAATTTGGGATTGTATAATTTTCTATTTCTTTGGTTGGACAATGTTTCTGTTTTTTTTTTTTTTGTTGTTTAGATCTGCACTTGTGCTTTGAGACTGCTTCTATATACTTGTGCTTTAGTATAGCTCTGCTTCTAATCTTTTTCAAGTGGCATGTGGATCTTCTTTTCTTGTCTTCTCTCTTTTTTTTTTGCTGAGTCCTAGCCTGTGATTCCCACAAATTTTGTTGCAGGTTCCAACTAGGTACCCATTATTTTCCTTCCTGATTGCGCAAGTACTGAACTGGGTACATTTGGCAACGTATTATTGTATTCTTTTTTTTTTGTCCCAGCTCATGAACTTGGCAGGTTTCTTTTATATCAAGTACTGGGCTAGGTATCTTCAGTTTATGCTTGAGATCCTAGACCATGTATTTGAAATTTGGCTGCTTCGCAGCTATCTGTGAGGTGATCCTGGGTTATATATCAAAAGATTTCCCCAGGTATCCCCCCTCTTTTGTTGCACAAGTACTGAGCTGGGTACGTTTGGTAATGTATTCTTACTTGTCCCAGCTCATGAATCTTGGCAAGTTTTTTTTTTTTGTATCAAGTACTGGGCTAGGTACTCTCAGTTCATGCTTGAGGTCCTAGACCATGTATTTAATTTCAACTGTTTGTAGTTATGTGTGGGGTGATCCTGGGTTATGTAAGAAGATTTCCTCAGGTATCCTCCCCTGATTTTGTCCATGTTAGGAATTTTGTGATACTTAGGATTTAATAACTGAAAAAAAAAAAAAGCAAAAGCAGAAATTTCATTGAATCTTAAAAAAAACATAAATGTCATTCAAGGAACACAGCAAATCTAACCAAGATAGTAAGGATCGTAGAATGTCCTTCTACCTCTAGTTTTTGAACAGAACTACTCAAATAATAGTATATATGAAAGAAGGAAAGAAGAGGAACACTTAGCAGGTTGGAGCAATTTTGCCAAAAGGATTCCAGTGTACTGAGACCTCTCCCTTCTCATGCGTAGTATTGTTTCAGCCCCTTCCCATTTATGGGCTCTGTCAGGATTTTTCCATCTTCCTTCGTGAGGTAGTAGTACCCACTATCATGGGCCTCCCTGATGATGTAGGGTCCTTCCCACTTTGGGGCAAATTTGGAGGGTCCCGGTAGGTTTCTTCTCACATGTTCTGCTGCCCTTAGTACCAACTGCCTTTTAGTGAAAGTCCTCGGGCGTACTGCTTGTGCATATGCTCTTGTCATCCTTTGCTGGTACCTCTGGCTTCTTCTTTTGGCCAGTTCTCTTTCTTCCTCTACCCCTTCCAAGTCTGTTAACCTCCTTTCATTGTTTGTGTTTTCGGTGTCCTCCTAACTTTCCTCAAGTACTACTCTTGGTGTGGGAACAATTAACTCTACTGGGCTGATAGCTTCTGTCCCATAGACCAGGGAGAATGGTGAAAATCCCGTGGCTGTTTTTACAGAGCTCCTGCACGCTCAAAGTACATCTGCCAGGTGATCACTCCATTTTCCTCCATATTCTTGCTTCATTTTTTTAAGGATCTTCAAGATCACCCTATTAGTGGCCTCTATCTGGCCATTTCCTTGTGGGTAGTATGGTGTAGACCTTCCATTCTTGATGTAGTAAGCTTCTGTTAACCCCTTCATGTCTTTATTTATGAATGGGGTCCCGTTGTCACTGATCAACCTCCTGGGGATCCCAAACCTCGTAATGATATGGCCTCGAATGAAGTTTGCTACAGCTGCTCCAGTGGCTTTCTTCAAGGGGATGGCCTCTACCCATTTTGTAAAATATTCAGTGGCTGCCAAGATCCATATGTAACCACTGGATGGAGGATTTATAGGCCCTATGAGATCAAGCCCCCAAGTGTGGAAAGGCCATGGGGTTGTCATGTCTTGTAACGTATTTGGGTGAGTATGGATTGCATCTCCAAGGACTTGGCATGCGTGGCAGGTTTTGACTATCTCTTCGGAGTCCTTTTTCATTGTTGGCCAGTAGTATCCCAGTAGTAGTAACTGTTTATAGAGCCTCCTTTTACCTGGGTGACTTCCACAATCACCAGAATGGACTTCCCTAACCACTTCCCTGGCTTTCCTTAGTCCCAGGCATCTTAAGGGATCTCCACTGTATCCCCTTTTGAATAGGATCTCGTCCTGTAAGAAATACCTGACTGCGAGCTTCTTGAGCTGGTGGGCCAGCGTCCTGTCAGTTGGTAGGATCCCTTGAGCCAAGTATTCCATGAAAAGGGTCCTCCAGTCTTCTGTAACAAATACAGCATAGCTTTCTCCCCTGTCTATCGAAGGTTGGCATTCTTGGCATTTTTCCTGTATAGTTGATGCTTCTTTGCTCATATTTGGCCAGTAGTACCCCATGCGCTGCATCCTCCTGTATAGACTAATCTTTTCTGAGGTCTCGCAGACTTGGGTATGTAGTTCTTCCAACCTCAACTTTCTCTCTTTCTCATTGATACATCTGGATAGGATTCCTCCGGGCAGTCTTCTGTATAGTTCTCCTTCTATTAGAGTGTAGTCTCTCAGTTCCTTGACATTCCCTCCGGATCCTGTTTCTTTCATCTTTTCTTTCACTTCGCTCCTCTAGTCCCATTGTTTGGACTCTCTGGGGGATATTTGTTGGACGATTTTTAAGATGGAATGCTCCTGCCTTACTATTCTGACTAAAGTGTCTTTTCCCTTGAATGGTACTTGGGATCCCAGGGTGGCAAGCCCATCTGCAAATCTGTTTTCACTTCTCTGCGTGTACTCTATGCTAAAGGTCAGGAATTCCTGCTCCAGCCTTTGTGCCCATGTCCTGTAGGCTGCCAAGCTTTGTTCCCTTAATGCAAAGTCTCCTTTCACCTGGGATACCACAAGATTGGAATCTCCCAGTACTCTCATGTGTTTTACCCTAATACTTAGTGCTATAGTTAGCCCGGTTAAGTACGCCTCGTACTCGGCTGCATTATTGGAGCAGGAGAAACCAAGTTTGAAGGATAGAGGTATGGTGTCTCCGTTTTCACAACTCAGTACAATTCCTACCCCATTTGAAGTTGCTGTAACTGACCCATCAAATCTCATTGTCCATTTCTTTCCCGGGATTTCTGCTACTGCCACTTCACCTAGGATCTCTTCGCTTAGTAGGCTTTCCTCCTTCCCTGGGAATTGTGCCAGGAGATCAGCTATGGCTTGACTTTTGACGGCCTTGGGGGTCCTTAGGCCTATGTCATATTGAGAAAGCAGGACCAGCCACTGTGCTACTCTCCCTGTTAGGAGGGGCTGATGCAGGAGTGCTTTTATGGGATGTGATTTAGTTACCAACAGGATCTGGTGGGCTGAGAAATATCTCTTCAGCCTCTAAGATGCGTAAATAACCACTAGGCAAGCCTTTTCTATCTTGGGATATCTGGTTTCGGCATCCTTGAATGTTCTGCTCACATAGTAAACAGGTTGCTCGTTCCCACCATCATCCTCTTGGGCCAACAGGGCTCCTATTGCTTGGGCATTTGATGCCAAGTATAATAGCAAGGGTCGCCCACGTACTGGTGCCTGGAGGGTGGGCAGATGATTCATGATCTGTTGGACCCTTTGGAAGGCTTCCTGCTGTTCTGCTCCCCAGGTGAACTCAGTTCCCTTTTTTAACAGCTTGGATAAGCCCCTTGTGACCGAAGCCAGTCCTGGCACGAATCTTCTAATGTAGGAAACCCTTCCCAGGAAGCTTTTGAGCTCCCTCACTGTCGTTGGTCTTCTCATAGTAGCGATGGCTGCAGCTTTGACTGGATCTACACTTATGCCTCTGTGATGCACCAGGAACCCGAGGAACTTCCCTGCAGATACTCCAAAAGCGCATTTCATGGGGTTCATGCGTAGCTTGTATTCTCTGCATCTTTTGAAAACCCGTTCAAGTATCTGAAGGTGCCCTGTCCTAGTTTTTGATTTAACCACAATATCATCCACATAATCCTCCATTTCCTCATGCATCATGTCATGGAAGATGGCTGTCATGGTTCGCTGGTATGTGGCCCCTGCATTTTTAAGACCAAAGGGCATCACAGTATAATAAAAATTTTCGATTGGTGTCCTGAATGCTGTTTTCTCAGCATCCTTGGCAGCCATGCGAATCTGGTTGTACCCACTATACCCGTCCATGAATGAGAACATGGAACTTCCTGCAGCCGAGTCCACAAGGAGGTCAATATTAGGCAGAGGGAACTCATCTTTTGGACATGCTTTATACAAGTTGCGGAAATCTACACAGCAACGAATCTGGCCATTCTTTTTCTTCACAGGTACTATGTTAGAAAGCCATCTGGGGTGCTGGATGGGCTTGATAAAGCCAGCTGCTAGTAGCTTCTTGACCTCTTGAGTTATCTGGGCTTCTATATCAGTGTGAAAGACCCTGGCTGGTTGGATCACTGGTTTAACTCCTGGGTCCACATTGAGAGCATGGACCACTAATCCAGGATCCAGACCGGGCATCTCATCATAGGTCCATGCAAACACATCTGCGTATTCTTTGAGCAAAGCTAGCAGTGGCCCCCTTTCTTGTGTTGTCAACCGATTACTGATGAAAACCGGTTTCTGGGATCCCAGTTCAACTCCTAAGTTTACTTCCTGTAATTCTTCCTCAGGCTGGATTTGTGTCTCTTCGACTGGTTCCTCTTGGACTTCCTCCTGAGCCATCATACATTCTGGTGGTCCGGGACCTTCCTGCACGATGCACTCAGGTCCCGCGCACCTTCACAAACGATATATTAATCTTCCCTCGGGCTCTCGTACTACTACACACTCCCGGGATCCTGAGGCGCTGGGCTCTTTCTTTTGCCTTTTTCTCTTTAGGAGGTCCCTCAAGTCATGGGTACCTCCTCCCTCTTCTTTTTCCAAAATAGGTGTTCCTGGGGTCCCTGGCATGGGACTTTCATCATCTGGTCCCAACTCATCATAAAACATTGTTTCTAGAAAGTTTACTTCTCCTTAGTTGAAAGGGTTGTGGTTGGCAGGGATCCTTACAGGCCTCCCATTCAATCTCCCCTTAACGCACTGGTGGTATGTGGATGGTATAAGGCGGTGCTTATGGAGCCATGGCCGTCCCAAGAGTACATGGTAGGACACTTCTGAATTGATTACGTGAAATCTGGTTAAGGCCACTATTGGCCCCACCCTTAGGGCTAGCTGTATATAGCCTTCAGTTGATTCTGCTGATCCTCCAAATCCGGTTATCTCCATGGGAGCCCCCAGGATCCTCCTTCCAGCCAGGCCTACGGCTTCCAAGGTGCTCAGGGCTATGAGGTTGAGTGATGCCCCTGTGTCTACAAGTGCTCTCCTGATTTGGACACCATTTATGGTGGCCATTAGGTAAAGAGGTCTACGGTGGTCTGGATGCTCAACCTCCATGTCTTCATCAGTGAAGGTTATGGCATTTGTTGTCTCCAGGAAAGCTCGGCTGGCATGTGATTCTGTCGTGAAACATTCCATTCCTGAATCTGCTGCTATAGTCATGAGGGATTCCGTGGCCACCCTTCTTGCTTCTGGTCCAAATCCCAGCTGATTGAATAATGACCTGAACTTGGGATTCTTTTGGAGGGTCCTGACTGTGTTTGGGTGGAAGGATCCTCCTGACTCTTTTGCTTCTGCCGAGTTCCCATGGATCACCACAGCTACTACCCCCTTTCCTTTATGGTTGGGCAGGGGGTTTCTTTGTACTTCTGGCTCCTTCTGGGTGAGTTCCAGGGTTCCTTCTCTTAGCTTCCTGTGGAAAAGCCTGTGGAGGGTCCAGCAATCCTTGGTGGAATGCTTAACGTAATTGTGAATCCTGCAAAACAAAGGATTTTTCCTTTCTTCTTCGATTGGTGGCCTGGACACAGTGAATGGCCTAATCACTCCATCCCCGATCCATTTGTCCAGGACGTGGTTTAATTCTTCTACGGTACATGGGATCACTGGTGGTTCCTCGAACATTTTCCCATCAGGCCTCTTCCTTTTTTCCCCCACTGATGCGGTCATGGCTTGGGATGCTGGTGCCCTCTTCGCCCTCATAGTTTGTGCTGTCCTTCTTGTTCTCTGCAACAGGTCAGCGAACTGTGTGATACATAAGTTTTCGAGGTTGAGCCTGTAATCAAAAAGCATGTTAGAGATGCAAGTCTCCACAAACTCTTTTTCTTCATGGTCCCCATAACAGTCTAGGGACACATCTTCAAATCTTTTGATGAACTGGACAGGATCCTCTCCAGGCCTTTGCCTCACCATCTGAAGGCTTTGGAAAGTGACCTTATCCTCACCAGGGTAATATTTTGCACAAAATCTTTCCATCATTTCGTCCCAGGTCTTAATGGACCCAGGTCTCAGTGTAATGTACCAAGTGTATGCTCTGTCCACCAGGGACTTAGCAAATTTTCTTAGGCACAGCTCCCGGTCTCCTGCGTAGGGGCCCATAGTGTGGACGAACCTACTCACATGTTCTACTGCACTTCCATTCCTTCCATCAAAAGGATGGAACTTTGGTGGCTCATATCCTTTGGGGTATGGCTTGCCAAGGAGTTCCAGTGGGAATGGGGGATCCCGAGAAAATTGTTTAGGGGTCCTGGAAAGTTTTTCCCTTTCTTGGTCTAGGAGGGCACTGACATCTGCCAGTGTCAGATATTGGGGGTTAGTTCCTCCTCCCACTGCTGATCCTCCCTCTGGCTGGGTTCTGTCTTGGTTACCCACATGGGGGGCATTGTCTCTGACTTCTTGCGTCTTACTCTCTTTGAGAAGGTGAACTTCTTGTTGCAACTCTTTCAACATCGCGGTCATTTGAGCCATAGGGTCTAGCTCTTGCCTTGCATTCCTCTATTCTGACACGGCCTCGTGCTCTGTTAGGGGCACCTCGCCTCTTTGTCTGGAGGCTACTTCATTTTCTCCCAAAGGCTCAGAGGCCGTGGGTGGCATGTTTGCACCTTTACTGTTCCTTTGTCTTTGAGGCATGTTCTGCGAAGGGATTGCTTCTTCCCTTTTCTTTACCCAGTCCCCAGTGGAGTCGCCAAAATGTGAGAATGCCTTTTTTTTTAGCACTGTGGCCCAGGAACTCTGGGCCGTGTGAGATGTTCTTGGTGGACTGGGATTGATTCTCCGCAGCTAAAGGGGCTGTTTTAAGAATCAATTGGTGCACAAAACATACTTTCCATAACACAAATAGCTAATAAAAGGAAGCATGGATATTGAACGACGTTTATGCAGTAAAGGATTAATGCAAATGACAAAAAAAATGGAAAACATAACATAAGAACAAGCTGGGGATCCTCTAATTAAGTGAGGTATATTTCATTGATTTTATTAAGCTATGACTACAATGCTCACTAAGACGTGATGCAAGGTTCAACTAAGCTCATAAGTTACAGACTTTGATAGCTATTCAAGCTTCAAAGACTTCCAAAGTTTGAACTTGTTGAATCCGAGCATGTTCAATAGTGGCTGTGCTGGGATACCGGGGACGGTTCCCCTGTTTTTCTCTCAAATTACAGAGTATTTTTTGTAACTCTCTAGGACTTCAGGAAAGCAATGGTTAATGCTCTAGATGGTCCGATCGTTCTGAAAATTCGTGAATGCCCTGTAGCGTGGATTCCTTCCTCCTTTTATAGCACAACTTCGGCCTTCCTGGTGAACTAGCGATTTTCCTGTTTTACCCTTTGGAGCCTGTACCGTGCCTGGTTGCCTCAGGATCGTGTCGTTTTCCCTTTCTTCATAGTTCCTTGCTTTTTTATTCCGACCAGATAAAAGTCCCTCGGCTCCTTTCCATTTCCAGATTTTCCCGTTGGCTGGCTTAAGGCCCCTTCTGGCTTTTTCTCCTCAGCGTCCCAGCCTTTCCCAGTTGTACTCTTCCTTGTCTTTATCTCCAAACGGTTGAAACAGTGTTTCTGCGTTTTTTGCTTTGTACCTCCTCTGCGTGTCTAGGTCACAAGGTTCGCGTGCCCTTTGTCTTGCCTTTCTTTAATTTTTCTGTTATGATCCTCCTGTGCGCCCAAGGATCCTCTATCTCTGGGAGGCTCTCTGGGATTCCGGCCCAGCTTCTTCCCTTCTTAGTTTGGTCTGGTTCGCTGGTTGGGCCTCTTCCCTGGATCCCAGCCCTTTGGGCTTTTTTCTTTCTTTCTTTCTTTTCGTGACAGCCCACCATTTATTCATTTTTCTCTCCTTTTTTGTGTGAAATGGGCCCAATACCTTTTCTGTCTCTGTGGGCCTATGGGTGGGCTGTCTAATTTCTTTTTGAACCTCAACACAAGCCTAGTAGAATCCTGCCAATCCGAAGCTCTCTTGCTGTTAAGGGTTGTAAAAATTCCTCCACAATCACTTAAAAACAAAATTCTTTGGAAGTTATAAACAGTTGCAGTGAGACTAGCTTCCACCACAGCTTCCAAAAGGCATCCTGTTGCAGTCCTAGCTAAACAAAAAAAGTTAGATTACTTAGAAAGATAAACTAAACAAAAAAATATTTAAAAATAAAAATAACATATTAAGTAAAAAAGAATAAGTAAATATTTTATAAAAATTACACCTCAATCTCAATCTACTCAATGTTAGTAGCAAATTCAGCACTGTAAATATTCATACTTGCAAATTGTAGCTCAAGTTGGCAAATTTCGTCAGCATCTTCATCTACATTACAATATTTTAATATAACTTAATGTACCATGAAAGCAAATCAATAAAGAATTAAAATTGTATAATTATGACTATAAAAAAAAAAAAAAAATACCTTCAAATCCATATAGCCAATTTTTAGTACATAACGTAGCTTCCACATTCTCAGGTAAAAGACGTGATCGATACGGAGTAAGAATTTTTTTTCCCAGTGCTAAAACTTAATTCAGAAGCAACAGCGGTTATCGAAATGCTCATGAGATCCCGTGCCATTAAAGAGAGCTCTGGAAACCGATTGTAATGCTCTTTCCACCAAGAGAGAACTTCCAACTTTGAATTTTGCTTTTTGTCAAGTCTAGGCTCTTCTAAATACAAGTCCAACTGAGATTTTTTTGTTTTGGTACCACGACCACTATCATAATGATCAAATTCCTAATCATTAAAAAAAATTGCAATGAAAAATAATACCACACAACATTACAATCTTTATTATTAAAAAAATATAGCACAACATATACCAAACAAAATGCAATTCACTTACATCATCTTCCTTATCTTCATCATCATCAGGATCATCCACAGCACCGCTAGTATGACTAAAACTCCCAGCACAAGAAGAAACATTTGTAGTGGCCATAGGCTTGGGGCGTTCATATTCTGAAAAAAAACTTATACAATGTAGTCTTAATGCTCTCCACCTTCATTTCAGCAATGTGCTCAATTGGCTCTATTTTCTTGAAAATATAGTCCACATAATCCAACTTATACCTTGGATCAAGAACAATGGCACAAGCTAGCACCACACTATAACAATCCCAATATTTGTCAAATTTAACTTTCATCTATTCTGCCATATTACAAATAAATGAATCTTGGCTCTCCATTTCTTCAAGTAAGAGCAATTCAATTCGAGACACTCCTTGAAAATATAAATTTGTCGTAGGGTAATCAGTTCCAGAAAATAGAGTTGTAATGTCATTGAAATGTTTCAAAAACCGAGTTATCCTTTCAACTCTATTCCATTCATCCCTTGATGGACAATGCTTGATGTGGGCACCCGAGGAACGAAAGAGGAGGCCGAGGAGGCTGAACCAAAGGGCCGAGGCCCTAGGAGGAATAGAATGTACTCTGCATGTGGCCGAGGAATGAGCTGGTAAGGCCGAGGAGCAATGATTTCCGAGGATAGAACCAGGCCTCGCGCAGCAGGCGCCATAGGCAAAAACCTCCTCGGCTGGGGGTGGCATGGGTCAGTGGCAGACAGGCAGCCGTCAATATAGTGACCCCCCAGTCACATCAGTAATAAATGGCGCACACCAGCACTGGCAGACGCATTAAATGCGGAGGTGACCTGAGGGGACGCCCATCGCCGCTGCGCCAGCTACTACTGCCGCCTACTCCTAGAAAGAAGATAGGTGACAAATGTCAAGCATTGAACAAGGGATAACTCAAGATGGACGGGGCAGATTAAGAGGCAAACGGCTATATAAAGGGAAGGCTGGAGTATTTGTGGGGATTCGGTTTTTGTTGTTCTAGCCCACCTCTACCAAATTCTATTGTACTGAGCCTGAAGAAGCTTATCCTACTGAGTAAATACAACTCTGTGTTATTCTCTTTTTGGGCTCTCACAATTGGCGCCGTCTGTGGGAACAACAAGCACCGGTGGATTTACCTGGGGTAGCAATGGCGGATGTGGGTAGAAGTGAGCAGGGGTCGGTTAGACTTCAGAGGGGGGATCCTTTCCTTAGCATGGAGCGAAGAAGGGATAGGCGACGGGCACTCAGCACGCCAGCAGGGCCGCACCGCTCGAGGCGAGAAGGGCAGGACCGCCCCCGCCGTGAGAGTCGAGCCCAGCCTGGGCAGGACCCGCTGGCGTTACAACGAGAAATTGAACACTTGCGTAAGAAATTGAGGCGGAAACGGCGAGGCAGGAGGAGCCCGTCGCCGGCGTCGAGTGCGGATTCGCGGGAAAGCCCGGACCCACCGTACCGGCGCAGGTCCAGAACCCCACCAAGTGAAACATACTCGGACACCTCGGACGAGGGCGACAACGGGCATGAGAGATTGCCCCCACGCCACGATAGGAGAAGCGACGCCATGAGCAAAGCTTTGAAGCAAATCTCCAAGTCACCATTTGTTAGAAGAATTAATAAGGCCAGACTCCCACATCGCTTCTCCCAGCCCACATTCACCATATATAACGGGAGGACGGACCCCGTGGAACACGTCAGCCACTTCAACCAGAAGATGGCAGTACACGCCGGCAATGAGGCGCTCATGTGTAAGGTTTTTCCTTCTAGCCTGGGGCCTGTGGCCATGCGCTGGTTTGACGCGTTGGGCGAGGGGTCCGTTGGATCTTTTCAGGAGCTGACTAGAGCTTTCGGCGCGAGGTTCATCACCTGCAGCAGGACACCCAGACCGTTGGACGCCCTGCTATCCATGGCAATGAGGGAGGGGGAAACCCTCAGATCCTACGCGGACCGCTACTGGGAAATGTACAATGAGGTGGACGGCGACTTTGAAGACGTTGCGGTAAGGACCTTCAAGGTCGGCCTTCCATCTGACCACGACCTCAGAAGGTCATTAACGATAAAACCCGCAGCCAGCATGCGCCAGCTCATGGAGCGTATAGAAACCTACAAGAGATTGGAAGAAGACCAACTCCAGGGGAGAGGCAAGGCCGGGATATACCCGGAGAAGAGGGATCCACGGGGAGGAGGATACCATAGCGACCGGCCACGACGGGAGTTCCCCGGTCGGCAGGCCCCGGAAGGGGTTCACATGGTCAACTCGCTGTTCAAAGAGTCGATGCACCACATACTTGAGGAAATTAAAGACAAGCCGTACTTCAGCTGGCCGAGAAGGATGGGAGGGGACCCGTCCAGGAGAAATCAAAACCTCCACTGCCATTATCATCAGGATAAGGGTCACAAAACGGAGGACTGCAGAACGCTGAGAAGCCACTTGGACCAATTGGCGAAGGCAGGGAAACTGGATCGATTCATGCATCGGCCTGCGGGGCAAAACGAGCAAAGGGGGACGGAGTTTCACCAGGGCGACCGATCACGTCCGGCCCTGGGAACTATCAACATGATTCTGGCCGGGTCAGGAACCGCCGCTGTGCCTGGCCCCCAAGTCCTGTCTGTGGTGGGAGGCCTGAGCCAGGAAGAAGGGCATCACAAGAGGTCAAGGGCGGCGATCCCCGACTTAAGTTTTTCCGAAGAAGACAAGAGGGGAACCCAGCAACCTCACGAGGATGCCTTGGTCGTCACAGTTAGAATCGGGGGATACGACGTCAAAAGGGTTCTAATTGACCAGGGGAGCCAGGCAGACGTAATGTACCCCGACCTGTACAGGGGATTGGGTCTAAGGCCCGAAGACCTGGAAGCATGCCATTCCCCGCTTATGGGCTTCGACGGAAAGACGGTGGCTCCCCTGGGAAGAATTAGGCTTTCTGTGCAAATTGACGGCCGGGAAGCTCAGGTGAACTTCATAGCAGTAGGGGCTTCCTCGCCCTACACGGCCATCCTCGGCCGGCCTTGGCTTCATTCTATCGGAGCTGTGCCCTCAACATTGCACCTCAAAGTCAAGTACCCCATTCACGGGGGAGTAGGAGAACTGCTGGGAGACCAGGCGATGGCCCGACGGTGCCTGGCGTCCGCGATTACGCAACACCTGCCTGGCCAAACCCTCGGTCCTGGCGGCACGGCCCAATAGCAATTACAGGGGGCTGCCCCCGAGCAGCCAGCCCAGGAGACGCGACAAACGTCCGAGGAACTATTGAAGGTGTCAATTGGAACGTGCGAGGAGCGGTATTTCCAGATAGGGTCTCAGTTGCCATCTGGAGAGAGGTCGGAGTTGGTAGAATTCTTGAAAGCGAACCTGGATGTGTTTGCGTGGGACGCGAGCGACATCCCTGGGATCAGCCCCGAACTGGCATGCCACCGGTTAAACGTAAATCCCGAGGTGGCCCCACGGAAGCAACCCCCTCGGCGGTCATCTGACACGCACGCCAAAGCGGTTAAGGAGGAGGTGAGCAGACTGAAAAAGGCGGGGGCAATTAAGGAAATCTTCTACCCCGATTGGCTGGCCAACACCGTGGTAGTCCAAAAGAAATGCGGGAAATGGCGTGTGTGCGTTGATTTTACCGACCTCAACAAGGCTTGCCCGAAGGACCCCTTCCCGATTCCCAGGATTGACCAACTAGTGGACGCCACGGTGGGGCATCCACGAATGAGCTTCCTGGACGCGTTCCAAGGCTACCATCAGATACCCCTGTCCTTGGCCGACCAGGAGAAAACGGCTTTTCGATCTCCCACCGGCAATTTCCACTATCGAGTGATGCCCTTCGGCCTCAAAAACGCCGGCTCGACCTATCAGAGGATGGTCACGCGCATGTTTGAAAGGCAGCTCGGGAGAAACATGGAGGCCTACATAGATGACATGGTGGTCAAAAGTAAGAGGGCCGAGGACCACCTCACGGATTTATCAGAAACCTTCGCGACACTCAGGAAGCATAGGTTGCGGCTCAACGCATCGAAGTGCTCCTTCGGAGTAGGCTCGGGCAAATTCCTGGGTTACATGATCACGCATCGGGGAATCGAGGTCAACCCAGAGCAAATCAGGGCTATTCACGACCTACACCCCCCCCAAAACCCGAAGGAGGTACAGAAACTGGCTGGGATGATAGCGGCGCTGAGCAGATTTATCTCGCGGTCTGCGGACAGGTGCCGACCTTTCTTCCAGTTACTGCACAAATGGAAGGACTTCAAATGGACTGAAGGCTGCACCCGGGCCTTCGAGGATCTTAAAACGTACTTATCCAACCCTCCCATTCTATCTCGACCGGACAAGGAGGAGGTCCTGTACGCCTATCTAGCGGTCACAGGGCACGCTGTCAGCTTTGTTTTAGTCAGAAATCAGGATGGGATCCAAAGGCCGGTCTACTACGTCAGTAAGTCCTTGCAGGAAGTGGAAATGCGCTATCTCCCACTGGAAAAAGCAGTCCTAGCTATTGTACACGCGACCAAAAAACTCCCGCACTACTTCCAAGCTCATACAGTGGCGGTGCTAACTCAGCTACCTCTACAGGCCCTGCTGAGAAAGTCCGACTACACGGGCAGGATTGCAAAGTGGGCCACAAGGCTGGGGGCCTACGATGTTAAGTACCTACCCCGCACAGCAATAAAGGGCCAAGTCCTAGCAGATTTTGTAGCAGAATTTGCCGAGGGCGCATGTGGGGAAGCAGGCACGACCACAAGCATAATGATCTCGTCGGCGAACATTTCCCCCGTCTGGAGGGTTTACACGGATGGGGCCTCCAATCGAAAGGGAGCCGGAGTGGGAGTAGTACTAATTACACCCGAGAAGCTGATAATGGAAAAATCCTTACGATTAGGCTTCCCAGCCACCAACAATGAGGCCGAATACGAAGCACTGCTGGCAGGAGTGAACCTGGTCAAACTACTTGGGGGGAAGACGGTGCAGGTGTATTCCGACTCTAGGCTGATCGTCGGGCAGATAAGCGGGGAGTTCGAGGCCCGAGACGAAAGAATGAAAAGGTATCTCGCCAGGGTACGTAGCGAGCAGAGGCATTTTGATGGTTTCAGGGTGGAGCAGGTCCCGAGGGGACAGAACTCGCACGCCGACGCCCTGGCCATGCTTGCCACCTCGTTGGAGTCAAACTTGCCTCGGATCGTCCTGGTGGAAGAAGTCAACACGCCCGCCGTGGTGGAAGCGCCCGAGGTAAGGGTATACAGTGTCCACATGGGCCCGAGCTGGATGGATCCTATTGTGGCCTTCTTAAGAGGGGGAGAGTTGCCGGAGGACAAAGGGGACGCGGAGAAGGTACGAAGAACGGCCCCGCGCTATTGGCTGTCCGAGCAGCACAAGCTCTACAAACGCTCGTACTCGGGCCCATACCTTCTGTGCGTACACCCAGAGGCCGTGGAGCCGTTGCTCGAAGAACTGCACGAGGGCATCTGCGGAAGCCACACCGGCGGGCGATCCCTGGCACATAGGGCCCTATCGCAAGGATATTGGTGGCCCAAGATGCGCCAGTCCTCCCAGGACTATGCAAAGCGCTGCGATCAATGCCAGAGGTATGCCCCCAACATACACCAGCCAGGTGGAGTCCTGAACCCCTTGTCCAGCCCTTGGCCTTTCGCTCAATGGGGCTTGGACATAGTAGGCCCTTTCCCTCGGGCCACGGGCAACAGGAGATGGCTGATCGTCGGCACAGATTACTTCACTAAGTGGGTTGAGGCCGAGCCCCTTGCCAACATTAGAGACGCTGACGCCAAGAGGTTCATATGGAAAAATATCGTGACCAGGTTCGGAGTACCGCACACACTGATCTCGGACAACGGGCTCCAGTTTGATAGCAAATCTTTCAGAAGATATTGTGGGGAACTGGGAATCAGGAATGGGTATTCCACGCCGGCGTACCCTCAGGGCAATGGACAGGCCGAGGCCACCAACAAAGCCATAGTCGCCGGGCTCAAAAAGAGGCTGGACGATGCGAAAGGAAGGTGGGTTGACGAGCTGCCCCACGTGTTATGGACGTACCGCACAACCCCGCGGAAATCTACGGGGGAAACCCCATTCTCATTGACCTACGGTTCGGAGGCAGTAATCCCCGTGGAATCCGGGTTTCCAACTCTAAGGACGGACCAGTTCAGCACCGAGGGGAACCGCCAGTTGCTTCTGGACAACTTGGACTTGGCCGAAGAAAGACGAGACGTCGCCATGGTAAGGTTGGCCCACTACCAACAGAAGCTAAAGCAAGAATATGATAAGGGGATTAAGCACAGGCCCCTGTCCCCGGGAGATTTGGTCTTAAGAAAAATAGTCGGGACAGCTAAGCTCCCCGCCTGGGGTAAGCTCGGACCTAATTGGGAAGGACCGTTCAAAGTCACCTCCGTTGCCGGAATAGGGGCGTATCGGTTGGAGGACCTGGATGGAAATGTAATCCCTCGCCCATGGAATGTAAATAATTTGCGACGTTATTACTTTTAATGAAAAAATGCATCTTTCATGCCCGGATTTTGTCTCCTTAACATTTGCAAGAAAAATTCTAAGTGTTGGAACAAACCTAATGCTAGTCTGGCTCCTCGGCCACAAGCTTAGGGTAAACTAACACGTGCAAGAAAAATTCTAAGTGTTAAAGCGTGCCTAAGACTTGCCTGGCTCCTCGGCCACAAGCCCATCAGGAGTTAACATTTGCAAGAAAAATTCTAAGTGTTGGAACAAACCTAATGCTAGTCTGGCTCCTCGGCCACAAGCTTAGGGTAAACTAACACGTGCAAGAAAAATTCTAAGTGTTAAAGCATGCCTAAGACTTGCCTGGCTCCTCGGCCACAAGCCCATCAGGAGTTAACATTTGCAAGAAAAATTCTAAGTGTTGGAACAAACCTAATGCTAGTCTGGCTCCTCGGCCACAAGCTTAGGGTAAACTAACACGTGCAAGAAAAATTCTAAGTGTTAAAGCGTGCCTAAGACTTGCCTGGCTCCTCGGCCACAAGCCCATCAGGAGTTAACATTTGCAAGAAAAATTCTAAGTGTTGGAACAAACCTAACGCTAGTCTGGCTCCTCGGCCACAAGCTTAGGGTAAACTAACACGTGCAAGAAAAATTCTAAGTGTTAAAGCGTGCCTAAGACTTGCCTGGCTCCTCGGCCACAAGCCCATCAGGAGTTAACATTTGCAAGAAAAATTCTAAGTGTTGGAACAAACCTAATGCTAGTCTGGCTCCTCGGCCACAAGCTTAGGGTAAACTAACACGTGCAAGAAAAATTCTAAGTGTTAAAGCGTGCCTAAGACTTGCCTGGCTCCTCGGCCACAAGCCCATCAGGAGTTAACATTTGCAAGAAAAATTCTAAGTGTTGGAACAAACCTAACGCTAGTCTGGCTCCTCGGCCACAAGCTTAGGGTAAACTAACACGTGCAAGAAAAATTCTAAGTGTTAAAACGGGCCTAAGACTTGCCTGGCTCCTCGGCCACAAGCCCACTAGGAGTCAACATTTGCAAAAGTTATAAGTAAAAAAAAAAAAAAAAAAAAAAAAAAAAAAAAAAAAAGAAAAAAAGAAAAAAGGGGGGGAGGGAAGAGCCTAGGTCTAGCCTGGTTCCTCGGCCACAAGTCCAGGGACAGTTATCAGGGGCAGGAAATATTCTAAGTTTTGGGAATATTGCAGACATACGCAGCAAGATTTAAAAAAAAAAAAAAAAAAAAAAAAAAGGAAAAAAGAAAGAGAGAGACGAGCATAATTTAACTTCTCATTTAAAATTGATCACAAAACGAAGGGCTGTGCCAGATAACACCCTTACAAAAAGGAGGGGGGGAGAGGTTTTGTTACAAAAAGGGGCGCCCTGCTACAAAAATTCCGCAAGGGGAGGGCGTACGAACAAAAGAAGAAAAAAGAAAAGCTAAGCTTGGGGCTCCTTGTCCTTAGTGCTCTTCTCCTTCTTGTCTTTCTTTTTCTTCAGAGGAACCCCTTCTGGCACCCCCTCCTCAGTTTCCAAGTCCACCATGCCTTCTGGAGGAGGTAAACCTTGGGAGGAAACAGGCGGAGAAGAAGGATTCAGGTGCTCGGCAGAAACAGGGTCGGCAGAGCCCGGATCAGCTGGGGGTGCGGAGCTTGGACCTAAGGGTGGAGCTGAGCTCGGATCCACAGGGGGGCTGGGGGCTGAAGACGGCAGACGCAGGGGCTGAGGGTAGTAAACCCGGTCGGGGGCACGGAGCTCCGAATCAGGACTAACACCTGCCGCGTCCAAAGCCTCCCCCCAGACCTCTTGGCTGAAGGCGCGAGCGACGTCGCGGAGTTGGGCAGTGAGTGATGCGGCAGTCTTACTCACGCCTGCATCATAGGCCTCCTGCTCGGCCCGGTCCCTCTCGGCGTCCTTATCCGCCAGCTTCTTTTGCGCTTGCTTCAGTTCCACCACTGAAAGGGCCAGGGCACTTTCGGCCTTCTTCTGGGCCGACAAAGCATCAGAAGCCTGCCTTTCAAAGCTCTTCAGAGCGGAGTCAGCATCGTGGAAAGCCCTCTCGGCCGTAGACAGCTTGGCGAGGGCGTCCTTCAATCTCTTCTCCGACTCGGCCCTGGCCTTCTCGGCAACCTCATAGGCCTTCTCAGATTTCCTGGCCGCATCCAGGGAATGATCAACCCATTCTTCTGCCATAAAGGCTGCCTGAACGGCCTGCGAGAGAGGGAAATAAAATTTTTAGAAGTCAGAATGAAAATACTTGACAGGTGAAGAAGTTGAGTAGAGCGCCTGGAGGTACCTTGGCCAGATCTTGCTTCAGAGACAGGAAGACCTCTCTCTTCCTGAAGGACTTCAGTTCCTCCATATCCTCGGGAAGGCATAGAGCCCTCCCCAAGCACTCAGCCACCAGGCCAGAGCTTCCCTTGGAAGGATCCCTCAGGTTGGCGTCGTCCAGGACTGGAGATCCCGAGCTGAGGGTAAAGGAGGGCCTCCAGACGGAAGCCTTCCTGGACTGATCCCCGCTGCCCGAGGGCACTACGGGGTCGGGCCTTTTCTTCGACGAGCCCTTGCCGGCCCGGGCCTCTTTAGTTGGGGGCTCGGTTATCTCACCCTCCTCGGGCGTGGCTGCCCCTTTCCCGCTGGGACCACGCTTGCGTTTCTTGTCCGCGGCGTCGGCAGGGGATGTACGGGGAGCAGGTGGAGTAGGCGGGCGAGGTGGCACCACCGTCGCCGAGGAGGACCCCCCAGCATGGGCTGATAGTAGTGCCAAGAGGTCAGGGGTCTTCTCTTGGAATCCCATGGCCGATGATGACGATCGGGCAGTAGACGCGCTCGGAGCGTCGGGGCGGTTGAAAACCTCAAAGTCTTTCTCGGTCACTTCCTGGACGGAGGTCGATGTGGATCCCTCTGCTTCCTCGTCTGACGGCAGTGGAGGTTCCTGGGCGTATAAAAGCTGAGCGGCTATGGGACCAGGGAGTTCGGCGTCTTGCGTCCCCTCAGGAGGGGGTCCTGCCTGCAGGAATCCTGGGATGGCAACGTCTATCCTGGCCAAGCGCGGATCACGAGCCTTGATGACGGTCTTCGGACTCTGAAAACGTTTGGTCGAAACTGGGTAGCCAAGGATGACGTGCGCCGCTCGAAGTTGCCCGTCCCGATGAAGAAAGATCTCGGCCTTGAGAATCCGGTTCAAGTCGTGAAAATTCACCAGGTGGCGGGCGGGGGCTGTGTGATACTCGTCTGCCAAGGAAAAACACGGCCATCGTTAGCAAAAAAAAAAATGAATGTTGAACGAAGGCCAAAAAGGAAAAAGGGGAGGGGGACGCCGGACAGGGGCTCCTCTAAAACGAAAAAGCCTAAAATGGCGACCCAAACCCTCGGGAATTCTACCTGGTTCCCCTTCCTGGGTGGGACAGTGCCGCCCATCATGCCACTCGCCCGAGACGAGAAGGAAGTCCTCGTCCATGCCCTTGCTCGAATCGGGCAAGCAGGAGATTAACCTAACTGCGGGGATCCTACTTCTCATGTAGTACTTGGTTTTTTCCCCTTTTTGGCAGTTATATACCCAATTCACATCGTGCCATGTGAGACGGGTCCCCATCCTACGGTTAATGGCGTCAACACACCCGAGGATCCTAAAAATGTTGGGGGAACACTGGGTTGGGGTTAGCCTAAAGTTAACTAAGTAGTCCTTGGTCACTGGGCTCATGGGAAGCTCCATCCCACCTTCAATAAAGGCGATCATAGGAATAACCACTGACTCAGGAGGGCGATCGATGACCAGCCATTCACCCTCCTCGCAATGTCTAAAGTCTACGTTATCAGGAATCCTGTACTTGGCCCTAAAGGCTGCCCTAGCCTCCTCGGTGTCAACTAGCCTAGCGTACCTACCCATGGAAAAGAAAAAAGGATCGAGACAAGGGAGGGAACCAACACACCTACTGTGGAAGTCAAAAAGGACGCTCCTCGGGAGTAAAATTTCGCTTCGCCAAAGTAAGAACGCAAAAATGCCAGAAATGAACCACCTGCTGCCTTGATCGCTCCATTTATAGGAGGCGAAAACGAGCGGTAAAATTCCCGCCCATAAATGAGGATCAGCAGGGGCCGCACGATCCCAATCATACCGTTGAACGTGGGGAGACAAGCAGCCGCCTGACACCATAAATGGGAGCTCGCGAAATCCGAAGCGTCAGGAGCGTGCGAATGACAGTTGAAAAGACGCAGGCTCGTGTGAACGCATACAGCACGTACGACTCGTCCGCGAAGCTAAAATTTCACTTATATCCCAAGCAGAATAAGTGAAAATTTTAGGGGGCTATTGTGGGCACCCGAGGAACGAAAGAGGAGGCCGAGGAGGCTGAACCAAAGGGCCGAGGCCCTAGGAGGAATAGAATGTACTCTGCATGTGGCCGAGGAATGAGCTGGTAAGGCCGAGGAGCAATGATTTCCGAGGATAGAACCAGGCCTCGCGCAGCAGGCGCCATAGGCAAAAACCTCCTCGGCTGGGGGTGGCATGGGTCAGTGGCAGACAGGCAGCCGTCAATATAGTGACCCCCCAGTCACATCAGTAATAAATGGCGCACACCAGCACTGGCAGACGCATTAAATGCGGAGGTGACCTGAGGGGACGCCCATCGCCGCTGCGCCAGCTACTACTGCCGCCTACTCCTAGAAAGAAGATAGGTGACAAGTGTCAAGCATTGAACAAGGGATAACTCAAGATGGACGGGGCAGATTAAGAGGCAAACGGCTATATAAAGGGAAGGCTGGAGTATTTGTGGGGATTCGGTTTTTGTTGTTCTAGCCCACCTCTACCAAATTCTATTGTACTGAGCCTGAAGAAGCTTATCCTACTGAGTAAATACAACTCTGTGTTATTCTCTTTTTGGGCTCTCACACTTGAAATTAGCATCTTTCTCTACTAAACGGTTCAACACAATTTGATATCTCATAGCACTGTTAATTATGTCATATGTTGCATTCCATCTTGTACACACATCTAAACGTAAACCCTTTGTTCTCTTCATACCAACTATCTTGGCACATTCATCAAATCTGCACATTCTACTTTTTGATCCTTTAAGATATTTCATGGTTTCTCGGATTTTAATCACCAAGTCATCTATTACTTTCAATCCTTCTTAAACAATAAGATTCAATATATAAGCACCACAACGCACATGGAAAAAGATACCATCACATAATAATAAACCCCCATCATTAAGCTTGATCTTTATGAAATCTTGGCAATTATCATTATTAGATGCATTATCTAAAGTAATGGAAAATATTTTCTTCTCAATACCCCATTCTTCCAAGAAACTTAAAATTTTCTCCGATAAAAGAGTTCCCGTGTGTGGAGGTGGCATATGACAAAAATTCAAGATAATGTTTTTCAATTCCCAATTCTCATCCACATAATGCGCCATAAGACAAATATATCTCTCACTTGTAACAAAGGTCCATCAATCCGAAGTCAAACATATTCTACCAGGAATTAATTTCAACTTATTTTTAATGTCATCCTTCTCTTTCTTGTAAAGTTTTAGAACATCAGCTTTTGAAGTATTCCTAGAAATATGTTTAACGTCTGAATTTAGATAGCTGAAAACTTTTCTAATACCCTCATACTCAACAAAGCTAAATGATAAATTATGTTTGATAATAGCCTCCGCTAACATCTTACGAAACTCTTCTTGAGTTATCTTATTTTGTAACACCATACCCTCTTCTTCACCATCTTCTTTTACTTCATTTCGTTTTAAGCATTTGTGAAGATGGCAATGCAAGTTTGATGTTCCGTGATGACTATCCGCCAAAAACATTTTCCCACACCATTGACAAGTAGCCTTACTTAACCATTTTTCATCAATAGGCAATTTCACAAATTCAATCCAAACTAAAGAAGTGTGTTGTTTTTCCTGTTTTTTTTTCCTTGAAACTCTTTTTGGTGTCTTAAACTTAGATTTTGAATTAACTCTTAAAGATGGTGAAGGACCAGTAGAGGTATCCATAATTACAGCATCATCATCACTTTCCAAATTTACAGCCGGAGAAGCCGTTGTACTCTAATTATCAAAGCAAAATATATAATTAAAATTCTAGTCTATTTAAAACCTCTAAAGAAACTATAAACATAACTATGTAATACATTCATCCAAATGACACAGAAGCAGAGCAAAGGCAGAGGAGTATACTATATTTGATGACACATTCATCCAAATGACACAGACATTCAACAATCAAACACATAAACAATTAAATATAACGTTAGCTGAGGCAGAGCAGTATACTATATTATTATTGCTAAATCATAAATTCATAAAATTAAAAAATCAATCCAAAAACTAAAAACATTTAGGGATTTAAGAGAATGATGAAAATGATTAATTTAACTTACCTTCACCATAGTTGATGATTTGTGATTTGTGGAATGCCGAATGTGTGAAGATTGAAGAAGGCAGAGGCCGGACTCAAAAGAAAGTATGGCCACCAATAAAAGCTGAAAACAGTTGAACTCTGCAAGACTTCAATTGCTCCAACTAACTCCAAAAAAAAATACTACTAAAAATTAAAGGCTTTGTGTGAAACTAAAAAAACGGTGGAAGAAGGGAAGAGGCTGGACTCTGGTTTGGAGGGTGGAGGCGCAAGAGAAGTAGAGGAAGTGAGGAACTCAAGTTAAAGGTTTCACTTTTCAGTTTTCACTTTTAGGTTTGTTTGTATAAACAATAAAGTATAATGGATTGTATTGTGCAATTTGACATTTTGTGCTTTGGCTTTGCCATTGGACAATGGAGTGAACCGAGTGGACTACAGCTAGCAAGCAAGCATTGAATGAGAATTTTTTTTTTTTTTTAAATGGTTGAGTCATGGCCTTGGCCCTTGTGTAGTGACAGTAGCATTGTGATTTGTGATGTCTTGTTACTATCAAGCACAGTAACATTGTGATAAATATTGAATATATTATAACTAGTTTTGATACTTTGTGCTTTATGCACATAGTATCAGGACGTAATTAAAAAAAAAAAAAAATTAGCGAATTTTTTTTAATAGGTCAGGTCACGGGTTATTGGGTCGGGTCGGGTTGACCCGCAAAAAAATCGAGTCGGGTCACAGGTCAACCTGTTTTTTGCTTCAGGTAAAAAAAATCGGGTTTGGGTTGAGTCGAGTCGGGTCAAAAAATTTTGACCCGTATTGTCTACTTGTTCCACCCCTCTTTCCTCTTTAATACCCTCCTATTAGTGGAGCCCTCATGATGATAGAATATTCCACACGTGTGTGGGTCCTACCCCTCTTAGAGCGTAAGTGGCTCTTCATGTCTATGGCACTATTCCTTACATCAAATCTTCTATCAGGAAGGGAGCTTGCAGCTCTAATTTGTCGTTGAATTGCTTTGGATTGGGCTTAGGCAAGGAGATTCACCGGCAACTGAGCTACTTGTTTGAGGTCTAAGTAAGTTCCTTGAACCCCAAACTCTATTCTCACTTTTCTCTCGTTTATCCCTCCCCTAATTTTTGTTCCAACCCCTTGTTCCACCCCTCTTTCCTCTTTTATACCCTCATATTAGTGGAGCCCTCATGATGATAGAATATTCCACACGTGTGTGGGTCCTACCCCTCGTAGTGCGTAAGTGGCTTTTCATGTCTATGGCACTATTCCTTACGTCAAATCTTCTATCGGGAGGGGAGTTTGCAACTCTAACATTAGGAAGACTATTTAGTAACTTATGCCTAACGCCAATTTTTTGCTATGAAAAACATTGGTCCTAGCCCTAGCAATTGCCCCCAGCAATGCAAATCATCAAGGGAACCCCCGAGGTGAAGCACATTTGTCCACATTCTGCTTGGCTTAAATAAAAAGGGGAACGAGGTCGATCGAATTCAATTGGGCCAAGCCCAAGTGGGGATGGGCCTCCTCTTTTATCCCCACGACAATTTTATACAATGAAATAAAGATGGTTCCTTAATAGATTTTTTGATTTTGTACTATGAAAGCGAGATTGATGTGACATTTAGTACAAAATTAGTTATATATGATTTTTTTTTTTTTTTGGTAATACATCGAATGCAAGTATAAATCAACTGCGAATAAGTCTATTACAGAAGAGCTTAACTTTATCAAAAGCTAATAGGTTCTCCACCACAAGTGGTAAGTTATCAAAAAAACACAGTCAATAAATTGATTGGCTAATAACTTAGCAAGTGCATCAACACACTGATTTGCCTCCCTAAAAATATGCTAAATTTTAAATTTGCGGTAGCTCCTTAACATGAGCGAGGGCTCCATCATAAGATCATTCAAGGAATGGTTGTTAAGCAATATTGAAAAGGTGTTCTTTTTTCATTTATTAATTTAGCTTTAAATTTTAGTATATTTTTTATTTTGAATAATCCAAAATTTTCTCATGCTTTGAATTCTAGATGTTGGCCTTTAGTGCAATGGCAAAAATCACCCATCCAAAATAAGAATTCACATGTGAGCTCAAGAAATATATCTCCAAAATTAGGGGAGAGTTTGTCTACCATTCACATCTTAAAAAAAAAAAAACAAATCCCAACATTGTTTTTGTAAGATAAACACTTGCTTTAGATTCAAGAAAAATTACTATGAAATTTTGTTGATTAATTTGAAATGTGTTAAGAAACCATTATTATTTTTCTTTAACTTATATTTTATTAACATTGAATGATGCAATTTTTATTTGTAATACATTAATTTATTCTTAAATTTTTGTATAATTCTCATTATTAATAGTGAAAATGTTTTGTTCAAAATTTGAACCGCACTACTACAACTAAAATTCTCTTCTACTTTTTTACAAAAACAAATGAGGTTATCATTTACAAACATTTCAGCATGTCACATAGATATACATGTTTGCTAAATTGAATGAATGTCACTTGGTTTTAATGATTCCAATCTACATTTCTACAACATGAGGACAAACACCAGTTTAACTTGTGAAAGTTTATAAACACGAAAAAAATAATAATAATTTTTGGCTAATATGACAAATTGTTAGTAGTAAGCAAAAAAAAAAAATGTCAACAATGAGTCTATGTAAGAACTAATAAATATTTTTGTATTTGTAATATTACTTATTATGCTTTTTTATATATTAGAATTACTTATTTTGCTTTGGAAAAAAAAAAGCAAAAATATATTTAAAATAAAAAAGTCATAGGCCATAGCCGTAGCCAGAGGGTAAGATACTAAGATCGACCAAGTAATTAAGAGCAGTGTCCTAATTGGTCCGCGGAACTAAGGGGGGGGCATCTTTGTCCTTGCGTAGACAGCAATGAACAGCAATGAATGAAGTGGGAAGGTTTAAAGGGGCAGTTGTGTCAATCAGAAAGTACCATGATTCTGTAACCCAAGCCAGCTTGTCCCACATCGACTAAATAGTTGGCAAGACGTCAGTTTATAACTCTCGTTTCAGCTAGCTTGGTCACGACCTTACTTGAACAGGATCTGTTCTATAGGATCGTACCTCTGTGTCCTTGATCACAAAGGAGACAGGACCTAAACCCGGTGGATGAATCATGGCCGTGCGATCAGAGCGTGATTAACGGCCCTGATGCTTCTGATTGAGGCATCAGCCTGTAGATGATCGTTCTCAACTTGGGCTTGCCTCGGTTGGGATGGTCGCATGGCTGTCTGACGGGCTTCCAAAACTTTTTTGCTTTTTGTTATTATAGTATACAAGGTGTTTGATAAAATTCCCAACTCTTTTTTTCCTTTTTTTTTTAATTTATTTTGGGCAACTTTTTTTGTACGGCATCTGGAATGCAATAGAAAATTGTGGTTAGAAAATTGATGTTTTATTATTATTCCTATGTGTACAAAGGTGTTTGATAAAAATTTTAAGTGATGTTAGCAAAGAGGGTGATGCTGTTGTTGTTGTTGTTGGCCTAATACATGTCACTTCTATTTGTTAGAGATTGGATAATGTCCTAACAACTAGGAATATTTGGTTCTAGCTAGCTATGAGGTTATGTCTTGGCCTTAGAGAAGGGCTTATGGTTTTTAAATCAGTATTATCATGCTTGAATTTTTGTTGCAATTATATTGAGTTCTCATAATCATAATAACATGATCTAGCCAGCAGAACAATCACTTTGCTGATGATACTATCTCTGATCACCACAACCATTCCTGCCTCCTTAGCTCTAGCACATTACAAGAACATGGGCAGTAGTTTCTGTTTCTTTGCCAAACTCCTCGCATAAACTATCAGGATTTTATGTCTACGGAATAAATTATGTTTAATAAGCTTCAAATTGTTGCCTCCACATTAAATACTTTTGCTGAAATATATTTCATTCCTGCAAGTTGAAACTCACTAAGAAGTGAAGAGAATCAGAGATGATCAGTGGGCAGATGTGAAGTCACTTTGCAGTAGGCAAGTTGAGAGCCAAAACTTCAGTTTGAAAATTTTATCCTTCCAAGTTCCAATTCCGGCGCCAAGATTTCAATTGATTGAATGGCAATCGAATGACAATCAAATCTTTATAAACTGATTCTCTTGAGTTTGCTTCTTGTACAAATGATCTTAAATTTGTATGAACGCATTACAGACTCATTTGACAGTTACATTATCATGGAATTCACCAACTGAAACTTAAACATCATTCATTGCTTTGTTGACAATCAAGATTTTGCAAGTTCTTCCTCTTTCTCTCCTCTCTATTGTCTTCCCTCATCTATAACACTATTCAAATTATGACTCGAAACTCTAAAGTATATTTGTTGGTTGGTCAATTGATATTTTATTTATAAAAATGGGTTCCATTGGAATGCACTTCATGCATGCATAATAATAAACGACCCTAAGTATAGTTGCAACAAGTAGTTGTGTCGGTTGAGGAGCATACTTACAAAAAGTGGAACTTAAGGAGCATGATTCATATGGCCTGTGGTTTTAGGCAAAAACACTTACTCGTGTATTTCATTATATTTTCTTCAAATGTTGGAACTTAAGGAGCATATTTATAAGAAGTAATAGTATAAATTTGTTGGTCATTTTGGCTTTAGAATTACTTTTCTTCCTTATGCTAGAGGACCATGTTTACTTAATTACTTGTACCATAAAGCATTCACATCCTATCTAGTAAAAAAGAAATTACAGGCTTTTCAAATACAACCTACAACCTAGTATTAATTGTCTTATACGTCCAATCAAAACATTCATCATATATCTTTTTGTAGGGACTCAATTTGTAATGGACCCATAACAATAAGATTTGTAGAGGGTGGGTAGAAGGGCTAGGCACCAACAAAGCAGGCAATGGGTGATATGAAATTCATAGGAATACTAGCAAAAGAATTTGACTAAGTGTTTTTGAGGATAATCACCATGACCTTGGTTAAATGTTTATGAGGATCTTTATAACAATTTTGGTTAAGTATTTGTGAAGATCTTTGTGATGATTTTGGTTAAGTATTTGTGAGGCATGCTCGTCCTCGGCTCAGTCCGAGGACCTTTTTCCTTAGACTTGGCAAACACAAGGGTTGTTCTTCAATGCCCTCCAAGATCCTCCCTCCCTTTCTGGGGGTTCTGTCTGTTATATATTCTTGTTTAGTTAATCCTCAGCCGTCCACTTGTCGGTTATCCGAACTCTGTGTCTAAAGGTTTGTCCCATCATCTGCCTTTGCAGGCTTTCTGTTAGTTCCCAGCCGCCTTTGCAGGCCTTCTATTAGTTGAAGTGACCAAGGCATCTAGGCTTGCTGGTCACTTCACCATTAAAGCGGCCAGAGTGTTAGTTGTGTACATTTAATGGGAGAGTGATATTTTCCCTCTATCAACGTTGGTTCGCCGAGGAGGTGGGCATCCTCGGCCTTTATATTCTCCTCGGCACGGGCCTTGGGTCGGATATGGAGTGGGTTGGGGTTGTTTAAATATTTGGGGCCCCACACTTTTGATAAGAGATAGATAAAGTTTGAATAAAAAAAGAGAAGAAAAACTCTACAATACATTACAGGTTCTTAAAACTTGTTGAGCATAGTCAAAAGTGGGACTTTTTTAAGTCATTTTTAATTACCGTACTTTTCAATTTGGTTAAGAAAATGTTTTTGATGAGCTGGATGCTAATGCCCTTAAGAGATTAACAATTTTTTTTGATGAATAAGAGATTAACAATTTTGGTCATACTCAATGCACAAGCTTTCATTTTTGTGGGATTTGGCGGAGGTAAAAATAGACAACCTTACCTCCAATTTATTAAAGAGACCGATTATTCTTAAGACTAAAATAACAATAAAAGGATTAAAAAAATTCAACCACCCAATTTCTTGTGAGCTATGGATGAATAAAAAGTTCAATATGATTATGTAACTCACCAAAATAAAAAAGTTTGATATAGGATAAAGTAAAAAAATTAAAAAGAGAGAATCTCTAATTCTTTTTAGTTTGATAAATTTTAATCTCTTCATATTCTAAAACTTACGATTTGCTAGATATATTTTTCAAATTAAAATACACTTTTGAGTGCTCTATTTATTTCAATGGAAATCCTTTATTAAAGATAATTTTTTGTGTTTTCTAGTATTTAATAACATCAGAAAAAATGTGTCAAAGGAAAACTATTTTCGATAAACAGAATAAGTATGACTTATTTTTAGAGATTATTTTTTACTAACGGGAAAACAACTATATCTCACAGTAAGCTAAATAATATAAGTTTTTTTTTTAGGAAACTAAATAATAGAAGTTAGGAGTTGTTTTTCAATTTATTTAAAGTTGCTATCAAACATAGAAAAATGAAATAGTTATATATATATATATATATATATATATATATATGTAGGGACACGATTTTCAGACCAAGCTCAAAATGTATGGAATCTTGACCCAGTGAGTCCAGAACAATAAATTTGTAGATAGTGGGTAAAAGAGCTAGGTTTTAGTGCATGGATAATAGTTAATATGGTTTTCATGACAATCAAACAGAAATGAACTGAGTTTATCAAAGAAAGTTTGTCCTTGGCATAATCTGAGGAGCTCTATTTTGTTTTGTATTAAATGAAAATGGTTACAGGGGTTCTTGAGATTGCTACCGTGCTTTCTCTCTTAATTGCCTCCCCCTTTCTCTGGGGTCTCTACTCTTATTTATACTACATCTCTTCCTTCACATTTACCCTACACGTGGACAGTTAATGGTTTATATTGATATTTGTCCCATCAGCTCCCTCTAGAAGTCTTCTAGGGTGGTTGTAAGGCTACAATAATACTGTTCAGAGGTCACTTCCTCATTAATGTGGCCAGAGAGTGAGCTACAGAGAATTTAATGCGGTGATAGCAGCTTTCCCTTAGATATTTTTGAGTTCCTATCCTTTAAAACTTCCTGGAAGATCACTCTGACTATTTAAGACTTATATCTGACCGTGCTTTAGCTGGTCCGAGGAGATATTCCTTCTCAGACTCGAACTACCAGCACTTTCGGCCAAAGCCCCAAACCTAATTGTATGATTTAGGCCCATGACCTCATAATAACCCCTCAAAACTCCGATTTTTTCCTCTCATCCAATGGGAAAAGTGGGGTTTTGAATTCCTTAAGAGTTAACGCTACTTGATCCTTTGATTTACATCCATGGGAGTGCCATTTCAATCACCCTATATTTGTACTATAAATTGCTCCTTTCAAAGCTACCAATCTAAGGAGTTGGTTATGATCTTGGGTCTGCCTTGACACTCAATGAAAAACAAATAGATGCCACGGAGTGTTAATTTTCTCAAAGTATGTGGCCCGAGGAGTCAGGGATGACTAAGGTTCTGTTTAACCACTTATAGAGAGATGTCATGGAGTGTTAACCTTCCCACTTTATCTAGTCCAAGGACCGAGGCATGATTGAGTTCAATTTGAACACTTGAAAAGTTGTCATGGAGTGTTAACCTTCCCACTTCATCTGGTCCAAGGACCGAGGCATGATTGAGTTCAGTTTGAACACTTGAAAAGTTGTCATTGAGTGTTAACCTTCCCACTTCATCTGGTTCGAGGACCGAGGCATGATTGAGTTCAGTTTAAACACTTGAAAAGTTGTCATGGAGTGTTAACCTTCCCACTTCATCTGGTTCGAGGACCAAGGCATGATTAAGTTCAGTTTGAACACTTGAAAAGTTGTCATAGAGTGTTAACCTTCCCACTTCATCTGGTCCAAGGACCAAGGCATGATTGAGTTCAGTTTAAACACTTGAAAAGTTGTCATTGAGTGTTAACCTTCCCACTTCATCTGGTTTGAGGACCGAGGCATGATTGAGTTCAATTTAAACACTTAAAAAGTTGTCATGGAGTGTTAACCTTCCCACTTCATCTGGTCCAAGGACCGAGCCATGATTGAGTTCAGTTTAAACACTTGAAAAGTTGTCATGGAGTGTTAACCTTCCCACTTCATTTGGTCCAAGGACCGAGGCATGATTGAGTTCAGTTTAAACACTTGAAAAGTTATCATGAAGTGTTAACCTTCCCACTTCATCTAGTCCAAGGACCGAGGCATGATTGAGTTCAGTTTAAACACTTGAAAAGTTGTCATTGAGTGTTTACCTTCCCACTTCATCTGGTTTGAGGACCGAGGCATGATTGAGTTCAATTTAAACACTTGAAAAGTTGTCATGGAGTGTTAACCTTCCCACTTCATCTGGTCCAAGGACCGAGACATGATTGAGTTCAGTTTAAACACTTGAAAAGTTGTCATGGAGTGTTAACCTTCCCACTTCATCTGGTCCAAGGACCGAGGCATGATTGAGTTTAGTTTAAACACTTGAAAAGTTGTCATAGAGTGTTAACCTTCCCACTTCATCTGGTCCGAGGATCGAGGCATGATTGAGCTCAGTTTGAATATTTGAAAAGTTGTCATTGAGTGTTAACCTTCCCACTTCATCTGATTCGAGGACCGAGGCATGATTGAGTTCAGTTTAAACACTTGAAAAGTTGTCATGGAGTGTTAACCTTCCCACTTCATCTGGTCCGAGGACCGAGGCATGATTGAGTTCAGTTTAAACACTTGAAAAGTTGTCATGGAGTGTTAACCTTCTCACTTCATCTGGTCCGAGGACCGAGGCATGATTGAGTTCAATTTGAACAGTTGAAAAGTTGTCATGGAATGTTAACCTTCCCACTTCATCTGGTCCGAGGACCGAGGCATGATTGAGTTCAGTTTGGACACTTGAAAAGTTGTCAAGGAATGTTAACCTTCTCACTTCATCTGGTCCGAGGACTAAGGCATGATTGAGTTCAGTTTGAACACTTGAAAGTTGTCATGGAGTGTTAACCTTCCCACTTCATCTGGTCCGAGGACCGAGGCATGATTGAGTTCAGTTTGAACACTTGAAAAGTTGTCATGGAGTGTTAACCTTCCCATTTCATCTGGTGTGTTAACCTTCCCACTTCATCTGGTCCGAGGACCGAGGCATGATTGAGTTCAGTTTAAACATTTGAAAAGTTGTCATGGAGTGTTAACCTTCCCATTTCATCTGGTGTGTTAACCTTCCCACTTCATCTGGTTCGAGGACCGAGGCATGATTGAGTTCAGTTTAAACACTTGAAAAGTTGTCATTGAGTGTTAACCTTCCCACTTCATCTGGTTCAAGGATCGAGGCATGATTGAGTTCAATTTAAACACTTGAAAAGTTGTCATGGAACTAGCCCCACTGCGGAGCCCCCTAGATTTTGCTCTGTGTTGCTGCCACCTCCTCTCATGGAGGTTTTGCGAACTCGGCCACCAGATTTGCAAGAACTAGCCCCTTGACATAGGTACAGGGCATATACTTGATGTCAAAAGCCCTTGAAACTGTGTCCCATTTGGCAATCCTTCCCGAGTAATTAGCACTTCGAAGTATAGACCTGAGCAGAAGTTGAGTTAGGACAACAACTGTGTGCACTCTTGGAAATAATGGAGAAGCTTATAGTAAACTGTCCATCATAATAGCTTTCCCCAGGAATTCTTGCTGATGGGAGCTTTATCCTACCATAATTAACCGTTGTACTCACCATCACACAAGCTCTCCCCACAGACAGCTCCAATTGTAGGGACACGATTTTCAGACCAAGCCCAAAATGTATGGGATCTTGACCTAGTGAGCCCAATACAATAAATTTGTAGAGAATGGGTCAAAGAGCTAGGTTTTAGTGCATGGATAACAGTTAATATGGTTTTCATGACAATCAAACAAAAATGAACTGAGTTTATCAAAAAAGTTTGTCATTGGCACAATCTGAGGAGCTTTATTTTGTTTTGTATTAAATGAAAATGGTTACGAGAGTTCTTAAGATTGCTACAGTGCTTTCTCTCTCAATTGCCTCCCCCTTTCTCTGGGGTCTCTACTCTTATTTATACTACATCTCTTCCTTCACCTTTACCTTACACGTGGACAGTTGATAGTTTATACTGATACTTGTCCCATCAGCCCCCTTTAGAAGTCTTCTGGGGTGGTTGTAAGGCTACAATAATACTGTTCAGAGGTCACTTCCTCATTAATGCGGTTAGAGAGTGAGCTATAGAGCATTTAATGCAATAGTAGTAGCTTTCCCTTAGATATTTTTGAGTTCCTATCCTTTAGAACTTCTTGGAATGTCACTCTCACTATTTAGGACTTATATCTGACCGTGCTTTAGCTGGTCCGAGGAGATATTCCTCCTCAAACTCGAACTACCAACGCTCTCGGCCAAAGCCCCAAACCTAATTGTATGATTTGGGCCCATGACCCCAATATATATATATATATATATATATATATATATATTAAATTACTCATTTTCTAGAAAACATTATCACTGAAACAAATAGAGTGAAGTTTGTGATTATTTTTGTTTTGTTCTTTTATGGCTCAAAATTTGTATCTTCAACATTTGTGTTTAATTTCATTTTCATATTAGCCCTTTCGCTTATAGCAATTTGTAATTTGACCACCAAATGTAGGATAAGTATATAGTAATTTTAATAAACGAATATATATATATTCTTTTTTGGAGAAACAAATAAACGAAGATTGACTACAAAGAAAAATATAAAGATAATATCAAACATAAGTAATTAATTAATTAAATTTTATAAAAAAAAACATAAGTAATTAAAAATGCAAATATTAAAATATAAAGAGGCATTTGATTAAGACATTGCATAATGATCCAAATACTTTTGTCACATCTATACATTAACGGTTAAAAAAATTAAAAATAAAAACTAACCAAAAACAAAACAAAAATACATATATTTTACCTTATTTCTTTATTAGGTAAACTACATATTTGGTCATTATCATATTTCAATTTGACCACTAACCTTTCAATGGTGTAAATTAGGCCTCTAACATTTTCATGTCGCGTCAATTTAATTTTTGCCGTTATCTCTTAAATAGAAATTGTTAACATTGTTAACAGCTAAAATAAAGAATTAATTTTTGTTGACGTGGTAATAAACTAATTTTTTATTTTAGTCGTTTATTATGTCAACAATTTTCATCTAAAAGATAACTATGAGTACAAAATTAACATGATATTAAAAATTTATGGACTAAATTGACACAATTAAAAATTTAAAAACCAAATTAAAATATTGTTTAAATAATAGAATCCAAAATACGTACACTGTTTTTTATTTTTCAAAAAAATTTTAAAATTTTTTTAAGAAGAAAGACCGATTAACATGACAAATTTTGAGGTGTTGGGTAACAAAATTTTAATTTCCACGTTAGAATTGTCAATTCATTAAAAAACCAAAAAGTGAAAAAACAAAAACAAAATTCCTTGCGTAAAGTAGTAGAAAGTAGAAACCAGAAACCACTCTTCACTCACTCATTCATTCATTCCTTACCCGAGTTTCAGACAAATGGAGTCCGACGAAGACGAAGTGATGCAGAGGGTCCCACTGAGCGAGAGACCGGAGTGGTCCGACGTGACTCCGGTCCCGCAAGATGATGGTCCGAACCCGGTTGTTCCAATCGACTATAAGCCTGACTTTGTCGAAACCATGGACTACTTCCGAGCCATCTATGTCGCCGACGAGCGATCCTCTCGTGCTCTCAATCTCACCGCCGAAGCCATTTACTTCAACCCCGGCAATTACACTGTAACACCTCTCTCTCTCGCAATTCATAGATTCAAAGGTTTAAACTTTAAACGCGTGAGATGGTTTAGCGGTGTTGGGTTTGTTTGTTTTGCTATGAATTTAGAAACCCAGGTCTTTAAAATGCGATTTATAAACAAAAAATGTAAAATTGCTTTCTGGGTTTGTTTTTGATTTGATAATTTCCTCTTCTAAATATCAGTATAGCTGAGAATATTTGTTCGATTTTAAGAAGGCTAATCAAATTGATGTTAATATCACAAAATTTTGGTAAATTTGTATCAATCTGTCTGATATTTGTTGATAATTTGCATATTCAGAAGTCATGAAGTTGTGGAAAATCATTGTTTGTAGTCTTAAGAATTTAGAACTCGGGTCTTTGTGTGTGTGTGTGTGTGTTTTTTTTCTTTTTAAAATTTTATATATATATATATATATATATATATGTATGTATGTATGTATGTATATTTAATTCCTTTGTTGGGTAGTTTGTAATTCCTCTTGTATTATCAATATACTAGCTGAGAATATTGTTCACTTTTAACAAACTTCATCAAATTGATGTTAATATCCCAAAAAGTTGCAAAATTTGTACTGAATTGTCTGATATTTATGAATAATTTACATATTGAGAACTCATGAAGTTGTGGAAAATCAATGTTTTTTTTGCTGCCTGATCTTTTTTTCTTTCATTCTGTATAAGAATAGACTCTTTTCTTGGCTAGTTTGTAATTCCTCTTCTAAATATCAGTACAGTAGAGAATATTTGTTCAATTTTTGAAGCTTAATCAAATTGATGCTAGTATATCAAAAAGTTGAGGAATTTGGACTAAACTGTCTGATATTTATGAATAATTTATATATTGAGAACTCATGTCTCATGAAGTTGTCAAAACAGACAGTTTTCTCTGTTTATGAGTGCAGAGAGCTTCAGGTTATTTAAGCACTCGTTATTGAATTTCTTTGGATATTAGATTGTTGATATTTGTTTAAACTTTGAACTTAGTATTTCTTAAAGGTCATACCCAGTGCACAAAGCTCCCATTTTGCAAGGTCTTGGAGTCGTGGTTGGTGGGCAGCCTTACACCCTTTTTTTTTTTTGAGAGGTTGACTCCCGGAATTGAACCGGCAACTTGTTGCTTTTGATGGAAGGCACTTGTCTTGGCACCAAGCCCAACCTCTTGAACTAACTTAGTATTTCTTATATATATATATATATATATATAGAGAGAGAGAGAGAGAGAGAGAGAGAGAGAGAGAGAGAGAGAGAGAGCATTCTTTAGAAACATATATGATATACAAACTCTTTCACATGTGAGGCTAGGTGTGTTTTTAAACAAGAACCCATAACATTCCAGATACTAAGATGTTTGTAAAGGAGGCCAATTTTCTCTTAGATGAAATTCTTGAAAAATGTTGGTGACAATTTAGTTTTGGATCTGGGACTAAGAATCTTTTTTTTTTTTTTGGTAGGTATGGCATTTCAGGCGTTTAGTACTTGAGGCACTTGATATTGACTTGCAAGGTGAATTGGATTTCATCAACAACATTGCTAAGAATAATTCAAAAAATTATCAGATATGGTGAGCCATAGTATCTATACATTTCAATTCATTTCTCTTAGTTTTTGTTTATAATGTATGTAAAATAAAAGACACGTTTTATGAAGATGTATTAAAAATTTGAAGCTGATGTTGTATCTGAAAACAAGATGCAATCACCCTAAACTTTGCAGTCGGCTATGGATTCTAAACAAACTAATTAGGGTGGCTACATGTATTTTTTTTAACCATTTTTTCCAATCCAAAGTCATACACTTTGTAACCCATCTCCTGTGCCCAATGAAAAAGAAAACTTGAATTTTCAATTTTTAGGCTCTTTAAATATTCATTTTTAAGATGCCAATTATGGGATGGAGAGATTACGAAAATAAGAAATTGCGATGACTTGATTGAACTTGTAGGTGCTAATTTAGTTAAGATGTAATTAATAGACTGTGGTGCTATGACCCAACCACTATGCATTAAATCATATGAATATTAGTTTGTAACTCAAAGCTTGAACCAGATTAAATTTTAACATAGATATCATGTCTGAAATGGTGTCGAATAGGCATCTACGTAAATTGTCCACTAGAATAGAGGGTGCTGGCACAGAATGCTTCTTTAGTTCCCTTTGTTTTGAGTAAATACTTATTGGCTGTAAGTTGGGCATAGAGTTTCTTACCATTATTCGGTTAAACTTAAATAGTAATGCCCTATCTTCCAAGGCCCAGATTCATTTTCTGGTGTATTTGTGTAATATGGTCTATAAGTCCTGATGCATCCATGGAAGATTAAATTTGTTATTATTTTGCAAATTCATCATTTCAAGAAATTTATGGGCCCACGTGTGAAGTCCAATTGAAGTAAAAGTCATGCTTTTAAAAGTATAGTTATATTTGTCGGAGGGCTGAAACTGTTTTAATTTGAGTCTTTATTTAACAAGTAATGGTCAATTTAGTATTCAAGGGCAAAATTGTAATTTCTGCAATCCCTGCAAATTATAGATTTCAGTAGTTTTGTTGAATCTAGAATTTTCTAAGAGATTCTAAATTATCTAAGGTTTTATTTTCCTTTAATCCAGGTTGGTCTTTTATTAGTTAATAGCTTATTAGGTTCTTAGTTTACTAGTTAAACAAGAATGAGTCCTTATATATATTTGTGTTCATTGTACTTTAAAAATAGATAGATTTTATTAATAAAAACACTGAATGTATGAAGTATTGAGGTATGTTGGCCTTTGTGTGTAATTCTTTCTTTCTCTTTTCTTCTTCTCTTTTTTGTGCTATTAGTTTCGGGTATTGTTCATACTTCACCTGAACTCCACATATTTCTCTTTTCTCTTTCTTCCTTACAACCCTAAATACGACCTTCATCTTTTCTATTAAACCCTAAATCCACCACAACCATGCATGGACAAATTCCCCAATTTGTCTACGTCATGTTGAGCCTAGTATCTTCTATCAATGCATACTTCCTATTCTCTTCTTTAGTATTTTAAATAATAGTTTTGTTTGAATAGTTTCTTCTGAGTCATGTCAGTCTAGTTTTCATCTTAATCTCTCCATCCAACTACAAATTTTCTGTTCTGAGTTCTTTTTGGGAGTTTCTGTAGTTTATTTTACCCTTACCCAGATACCACTGCATTGATCTTAATGACAGATATTTGTAGGCATCATAGGCGGTGGGTTGCTGAAAAATTGGGAACTGATGCTGCAGACAAGGAATTTGAGTTCACCAAGAAGATACTATCCGCTGATGCGAAACATTACCATGCCTGGTCCCATAGGCAGGTTTGTGCTGCTGTTGCCTTCTTTATGCTAAATAGGTGACATGAAGCACTTCCTTGCACAATTCCCTATATATATATATATATATTCCTTTAAGTAATTGGAAGTATTTTGAGCACTGTTGCTTGAAGGCTTCTATATATTTCAAGTTATACTTGGTGGTGAAATAGAATCATATCTAACTTTTATTCTTTTTTCTTTTCTTTCTTTTCATTAATGCAGTGGGTTCTGCTGGTGCTAGGGGGATGGGAAGATGAGCTTGACTACTGTCGGGAGCTCCTTGAAGAAGACATTTTTAACAATTCTGCTTGGAATCAGGTACAGTGAGATGATGGGCATCTGCTGTTTGATCGTAATAATCCAATGTAATAAAATAAAGTGGTAGTCACACGTGCATTTGCGTGAGTTACTTCGTTCATGCTTCTAATTTCTTATTAAAAGAGAGGGGGGGGGGGGGGGGGGGGTGAGACATGGGTGAAAGTTAAATAATTGCACTCTTGCAATTTAGTACAAGATAATATAAGTTCTGATGAGTGTAGTCCCATACTCAGACAATCAGCTGATTAGAACGGTTTTGCTGTGGATTCCATGGTGGAACTTCTCATGGCTAGTTTGGCTTGGTCCTTTTCTTTTCTTTTCAATTTAAAATGCAACCTTTAGTTATGGATTTACTAAAACAGTGAATCTACAACAAACAACTCTTGATCGGCTTTTTGTTATTTAACCATTTTGAATACTGTTACAATGTGCCAAGAGCATCTTGGCTCAGTGGCAACTCAGATTCAAACCCTAGGGGCAAGGTCCCGTCATCCTATGTAGCAAAAAAAACAGTAGGAATACCATTACAATGTGAAATGACTACTGTTTGTTACAACTTCATCTCAACCTTCTACTATTGGTCTTTGATTCCTTAAATTCCTGTCAAACTTTGTTGCCACCATGACCATTTTTTATTTACATTTGATGCCTGCTAATTATGTTGGCATTTTGCTCTGCATAAGTTTACTTTTCTGCTTTCCATCTTTGCATCTTTGTTTAAAATTAAATAAATAAATAAATATTGGCGGGCTGGTTATTTGATTATTTCTCCCTTTTTTTCTCGTCTTGGTAAAACAACCACCACATGTTTTATGTGTAACAGAGATACTTTGTTATAACAAGATCTCCTCTCCTGGGAGGCCTAGAGGCTATGAGAGAGTCTGAAGTGAGTTACACTGTTGAAGCCATTCTGGCACACCCAGAGAATGAGAGCCCATGGAGATACCTTCGAGGGCTTTACAAAGGCAACACTCAGTCTTGGGTGAATGATCAGCAAGTTTCCTCACTGTGTTTGAGGGTTTTGAATACCAAAAGCAACTTTGTGTTTGCTCTGAGCACACTTTTGGATCTTCTCTGCCATGGTCTCCAACCAAGTCAAGAGGCCAAAGATGTCGTCGCGGCTCTAGAGATGTCGGGCACTGATGAACCAGATTCTGACCTGGCAAAATCAGTTTGTTTTATCTTGGAACATGTAGACCCTATCAGAGCTAACTATTGGAGGTGGCGTAAGAGCAGGCTTCCACATGCGACTTAATATCATTAGGACTAATGGATGACCTGGTTGCTTCTTCTCACTGTCAGTTTGTCTTCTGGTTGTTTGTGTCTACAGGTCGAGTTGGATACATGGTCATGATCCTGGGTAATATGTTTGCAAGGATATTTTTGTTGTAAGAATATAATATTAAAAAACCCTAGTCCAATTTGACTAACATTATTATTTAAATGGAACACCACTTATCATCCGCTGATTAATGTCATTTTTTCTGCATAGCAAATGAAATTAGTTGCTTGCATTTCCTTAGAAAATGTAACCCTGCAAATTTTAGGTTTCCATGAAAGATTCTGTCATTTTAGATAATGACCTTGTGAGAAGTTTCTCTAGAATTGACATTTGAAATCAATGTGATCGCTAGACATGCATAAGATACTGGTTTGACAAAAACTGCAAACTGGATTTAAATAGTCTGATTTAATAACATTCATTATTTCTATATCTTCCATTCAGAATAATAATAATAATAACATTCATTATTTCACAGCATTGGTTGAAAGACAGTTGTTTGTAGAGTCAATTTTAGGGCCCATCATTTTGCAGAGAAGTTTTGCGTTTGGCGCAGATACCTGCGGGAGAGAAATGATGCCATACCGGCATATTTGTGTCCCAATTCAGTAAGAGGTTTGAAATTGAAGTCATGGTAGAGGCCTGCATGAAAATGATAATACAACCAGGTTTTTAGAGTTCAGTTGAGGAATCTAAGGCACAGTATACAAGGAACTGTTCTATGTAGTTTATGATGTTCATCCATTTTGTAGAGAAATTTGGTGTCCAATCACAACAAAAATGTCTGATCACTATCTGTAAGGAACCACCATCAATAAATTTGACTTTGGCAATGGCAATGTTAATGGAAGCACCAGATAAATTTAAGTTCATTCAAGTATAACAATTTTTATTGGCAGCCTTACCATTTCACAACATTTCTACCGAACATTATTTTGTAGCGGGTTCTCACGTTCCAAGGCCTTCTTCAGTTTTCAAGCCTTTATAAGTCATCATTGTTGTGCTACCACTACTCAAATTTAAATCCGATCTTCTCATTGCATAATGATACTTGACTTAACAAATATTGAGAAAGATCGATTTTGACATGCTTGATATATATTACAATGTTAGTTCAATGACAAACACTCTCACAAAAGTTTTGCCAGCCGAAATCATCCAAAATCTGCATTGCTCCTATTCCCTTTCACCAATATACAGAGGCAGATCATCTTCCTCCTAAATTACATGAACAGGCTATCTATGATGCAAGGTGGGAAAACACAAAAGAGATATTCAAAAATATGAATATTTTGAACCCTTCGGGATTGCAACGTTCAGAGATGGGGTGAAAAGCCAAAACACCTTATAAGAATCAATCAGATCAAAGCTTCTTTTTCAGACCGGACTTTTTCGACTTGGATGAAGGGCTTGAGGTTTCCTTGAAGGCTGATGGGCAGAGCTCACTTACACTACACTTTCCACAGTTAGGCCTGACAGGAGTACAAATTGTCTGCCCAAATCCTACCTGTTTAAATACAAATCAGAACCAAAAAGAAAAAAAAAAAATAAGGATTTAACAATTACATGTCTGCACCTGTATTGGGATGCCACAGTAAGGTGATTAACAGTGTGACGCTCAGGCACACACTTAAGCACAAAGCGCAAGCACATGCCTAATTGAAGTAGAGCACATATTTTTTAAATACATAAATTGCTTTTGTTCTTTGGGTCTGCTAGACAAGGATACTACCATGCAAATTATGCAATATCTTTATTTTCAAATCCTTGGTGACCACAATCCCATATAACAAAATTGTTAAATAATGGTAAGTACAATTATAAGATTTTTTTAGATTTTTTTCCCGGATAAAAGGGGGAGGGGCAGATGATGTGGTCCCTTGAACTTTTGGTGCCTTCTTTCTCCAGGTGTTAACCACAGAGTTTTAAATATATAAAGGAAAACATACTTGTATTTGGCATTTTAAACCATAAGTATAGAGTCGGTAAAACTAATAAGAAGTATATTATAATTGGTTTCAGAATCATGCAGTGCAATAGTATGTTGCTATATATTAAATTGATGACCCAGCAACCAGCTGTACTTTCAGTATGCATTAGTCAATACTCACACGACACAATGTTTCAACTTTAGTAACAGAAAGACCTGCCGAAAAGGAGAAAAAAAAAAATCCTGAATTTGCCAGCACAGATTTAAATGTACATTCACACATATGATTATAAATACCAAATGTATAAGTTGACAAATCTATGTGCACAACTACAGCACAAGTGCCGATTCCCCCACCCCCCCCCCCCCTTCTTATTTTTCCTTTTTTTGTCAGTATGAGTCAGCCACACTTACCAAAAGAGGGTTTATTGGAACCCATTCTTCCTTCGGTAGCCACAGTTGTAACGCTTCTCTTGTTTGCTCAGGTGTTGAAGTTTTCTAGTAAAGACAACAAGGATTAGCAACTGATGTTATGCCACTTAATAATTATGAGTCATGAAAGGGCCATTGAGTTATCCCTAACTTGCAATGATTCAAGATTGTATATATATCTCATGCAAACAAATATAATCAGTAGACAAACAGGTCTTTTATATATATATATACACACACACACGCACAATGGTAGAGCCAAGGGGGGCAATTGCCCCCCCTCTCATGCAAACAAATATAATCGGTAGACAAACAGGTCTTTTATATATATATATATATATACACACACACACACGCACAATGGTAGAGCCAAGGGGGGCAATTGCCCCCCCTGACCCCACCAAAAAAAGTTTGCTCTATATTTATGCTGCCATATATTATTAACTCATGACTGCCAAGTAAATTGATTGACCTAACAAAGGCAGAAACAAAACAAAGCTTAGTTTGCACCAGAAGGGTGAAGATGCCATTGATTTTTGTATATTTACTTTAATTATATGAAATATACATTTGAAAGAAAAATTATCAGTTATATTTATATTGTATTTTTTTTTTATGATAATTACATTTCTAATAAGTTGATTTGTTTTTTGTTAATATCGATTAATAATTTTAGAATTAATTCAGCTCTTAACCCGTTAACCGTATCTTTAATCTTGCTCCCCTAAACTAACATTCTAGCTCCGCCACTGTATATATATATATATATATATATCACACACACACACACACACACACCAGGGAAACTGCCAAAATTTGTTAAGTTGTAGATGTTCTACAATCCAGAATACATTTTTGCTCTTTAATTTACACATGCACACGGGCCCAATCATTTTAAGCCCAAGTACTTATGAGCCCGGGGAGTGCTCTTATAAGCCTGTGGAGCCTATATCTTCAGCCGGTATTTACGAGAAGAGTGGGGAATGCCCACTAGTGACTCCGAAGTGTTCTGGGTTGCCGATGCAGGAGGCTGGAGGTTCGGCGAGGTCACAGCTGGACTGGGTTTCGGCCGAGATGGGCGGAAAGAGCTTCTCGGTGCCTCCGAGGAGCTCGCACAGCCTCACGGTGACTGGGAGAGACCTAGACAGTCCCGCGATGGAGGGGTTGGTGTTGGGGACCAGCATCGATGGTCCTGCGGCGGCTCCTTTGGAGTTTGAGGGTTTTATCTTTGCTGGGTTTAACTCCGACGGACCCGAGGTGGTTCAGATGGAGAACTTTTTGGTGCCTCCGAGGAGCTCTGTCAGTCTCACGGTGACTGGGTTGGACCCCGACAGTCCCGCGATGGCTGGGTTGGAGATTGGGTTTTGCTCCAACGGTCCTGCGGAGGCTCTGATGGAGTCTAAGGACACTCTCACTGCTGGGTCTAACTCCGTCGGACCCGTAGCGACTCAGTTGGAATTTTTTGGGGTCAATTGTGTGGATAAAGTTGGAAGTGTGAGTAGTGAGCTTCTGATTCAAGGGACGGATTATGAGGGAACAAGGCAGATAGATGTTGGTGAGATGGGTAAGCCCAATTTGGGTGATTCGATGGTGGAGGAATTGGCTCTCTCAGAAGCGGTGTTGGGTGAGGAGGAGGATTTGGCAATTTGTAACCCATTGCTTACTATTGTCCCCCCAGGGCTAGCTTTGACGATGGAAATGCACAATGATTCTAAGGGGTTAAATGTTGGAAACACGCTGGATGTCTCTAGGTGGGTGAAAAACAGAATCCCAGGCTTTTGCAAAGTGATTGGGCTTTCTGCGAATCAACATGAAAAGTTGTATATTGGTTACCTTCAAAAGCTAGAAAGGGAGATGACAGTTATTAACCAGCAGCGGAAGAAAGCTAATGCCAACCAAAAAGCAGTTTCCTCCACGGGTAAAGGTAAAAGAGAGTTGAGGAACCTAATCTCAACGGTTAACTATGATGGGAGATAGTGTGTTGGTTGTGAGGTAGAGACAGTTGTGGGGTCTTAATAGTCTTTATGAAGCTGAAGATGATTTCTTGGAATGTTCGAGGTTTGAACGATCCTCAGAAACGTTTGGTAGTGAGGAATTTGTTACGTAAGTGGAAGTGCGACATTGTTTGCCTTCAGGAAACTAAGCTGGCTGGCTTAGATAGACAACTGGTTTGCAGTATTTGGGGCTGTTCGTATATGGATTGGGTGGCTTTAGATGCCGATCAGACAGCTGGTGGGGTCTTGATTATGTGGGATAGGAGGGTTGTAGAAAAGTTGGAAGTTTTGGTGGGCCTGTTTTCGGTGTCGGTTCAGTGGAAAGGTGTGGCGGACGGGTTTATATGGGCATGTTCAAGGGTGTATGGCCCAAATGATAATCGGTTGAGAGGCGATTTATGGGATGAGTTGGTTGGTATTCATCAGTTTTGGAATGTTCCTTGGTGTTGTTTTGGGGATTTTAATGTTGTTCGCTTCCCTAGTGAACGGAGGGGAGGGTCTAGGCTTACTCCGGCTATGGAAAAATTTTCTGAATTTATTGATGATTTAAACTTGATAGATCTGCCGTTGGAGGGAGGGCGTTATACTTGGTCTAGTGGCACTGACCAACCTTTTATGTCTAGGATTGATAGAGCTCTAGTGTCGCATGAATGGGAGCATCACTTTCCGGATGTGATCCAACATATTCTTCCACGAACTGTTTCTGATCATTTTCCAATTCTCTTGGAGGCAGGGGGTATGGCTAGGGGGAAAAGTCCTTTCCGGTTTGAGAATATGTGGTTGAAGTCGGAAGGGTTTGTTGATAGGGTTGAATCATGGTGGAATCGCCATTCTTTTTCGGGCACTCCGAGTTATGTGTTTGCTAAAAAATTGAAAGCGTTGAAAGATGATATTATTCAGTGGAATTGTCAAGAGTTTGGCAATGTTGGGCGAAGGAAGGAAGAATTATTGGGGGTTCTAGAGGCTTTAGATGCTAAGGAAGGGGTCCTTGGACTCTCTGAGACGGAGAGAGAAGAGATAAAAATGTAGCAAGATCGCAAGTAGAGCATCTTCTTTCTCTTGAGGAGATCTCGTGGAGACAAAAATCGAGAATGTTGTGCATTAAGGAGGGAGATAATAATACTAAGTTCTTTCATAAGATGGCTAATTCTCATAGAAGGCTTAACCACCTTAGTTTCTTAGAAGTGGATGGGGTGATTTATGAGGACGGAGCAGAGGTTGCTGCTCAGGTTGTTCAATTCTATAAAACTCTGTATCAAGAGTCTGAGGAGTGGAGACCTTTTGTGGAAGGTTTGGAGTTTGATCAAATTGGGGAGTCGGAGAGGGGCTGGTTGGAGAGGAGGTTCGAGAAAGATGAGATTCTATCAATGGTCAGAGTTTTGGAAGGGGATAAAGCCCCAGGTCCAGATGGCTTTTCTATGGCCTTTTTCCATCATTGTTGGAGGGTAGTTGAAAGAGACGTTTTGGCAGTCTTTAATGAATTCCATCAGCATTGTAAGTTTGAGAAATCTCTTAATGCTACATTTATAGCTTTGATTCCTAAGAAGAATGAGGCCTCTAACATTCGTGATTTCAGACCTATTAGTTTGGTGGGGAGTCTGTATAAAATCTTGGCCAAGGTGTTGGCAAATAGACTGAGAGTGGTTTTAGATCAACTGATATCTGAATCTCAGAATAGCTTTGTGGGAGGTAGGCAAATCCTTGACTCTGTTCTCATTGCCAATGAGTGTGTTGATAGCAGAATGAAGAGTAAGATTCCGGGAGTAATTTGTAAGTTAGATATTGAGAAAGCCTATGACAATGTGAATTGGGAGGCCCTTCTAAAGTTGTTGAAGAAAATGGGTTTTGGGGAGAAATGGTGTAGCTGGATTCGAACTTGTATCTCTACAGTGCAGTTTTCTGTGTTAGTTAATGGGACCCCAGCAGATTTCTTTGGTAGCTCCAGAGGTTTGAGACAAGGGGATCCGTTGTCTCCCTTATTATTTTTAGTTTTGATGGAGGTGTTTAGTAGGATGGTGAAGAGAATGGAGGGGGAAGGTTTACTTAGTGGTTTTAGGGCGGACGGTAGGAGGGGCAGAGGGGAAAGTGTTTCTCATTTGCTGTTTGCGGATGATGCTATTTTGTTTTGTGATGCAGAGATGGAGCAAGTCCTTCATGTTCGATTGCTGTTACTTTGTTTTCAGGCTGTGACTGGCCTAAAGGTTAATGTAGCTAAAAGCGAGATGGTTCCTATAGGGGAGGTAACTAATTTGCATGCTTTGGCAGAGATATTGGGTTGTAGGGTTGGGGCTTTGCCAATGACTTATCTTGGTATGCCGTTAGGGGCGTCCCATAAGTCCCCCCTTATTTGGAACCCTATTTTGGAAAATATCGAACGGAAGCTAGCTGGGTGGAAGAAGTTGTATTTGTCGAAAGGAGGTAGGATGACTTTGCTTAAAAGCACACTATCCAGTCTTCCCACATATTTTTTATCTCTTTTCACCATCCCTACACACGTGGCAAACAAAATTGAGAAGCTCCAAAGGGATTTCCTGTGGGGAGACCCTAAGAATCATTTATTGGGATGGGATAAAGTGTGCTTACCTATTGCTAATGGTGGCTTGGGTATTAGGAAATTGACTACTTTCAATAAAGCCTTGCTAGGTAAGTGGCTTTGGCGTTTTGGGATTGAGGAGAATAGGCTTTGGAGGAGGGTGATAGCTTCAAAATTTGGTGAAGAATGGGGGGGGTGGACCTCTAAGTTGGGTAGGGGAACTCATGGTTGTGGTTTGTGGAGAATTATCCGGAAGGGTTGGGTAGTTTTCAACAAATATGTCCAGTATAAGGTTGGGGTGGGGGATAGAGTGAAATTTTGGACAGACATGTGGTGTGGAGATCTTTCTCTCCAATTGGCTTTCCCAGTCTTATACAATTTTGCTGCAAACAAAGAGGCTTCAGTAGAATCATCTTTGATAAGTCAAGGAGCAGGGGATGGGAGAACTTGGAATGTTCGTTTTAATCGAGGTCCTAATGATTGGGAGGCTGCTGTGGTGGTTGATTTCTTCCGATTCTTGGCAGCCAATTTACCTTCAGAGACTGTTGGTGATCGGTTGAGATGGAAGTTAACCAAAAACGGGGATTTTACTATCCGTTCATATTATCATAAGTTACAGGGCCCTTCTTCTGTTATTTTTCCTTGGAAAGGTATTTGGAAAGTTAAGGCTCCTCGGCGCGCTTCTTTCTTTGTTTGGACAGCCGCATGGGATAGGATCCTCACGGGTGATAACTTGCGGCTTAGAGGCTTTGATTTTGTTGACTGGTGTATTATGTGTCGGTGCTGTGGTGAGACAGTGGATCATTTGTTGTTACATTGTGGAAAGGCTTATCGGCTGTGGTGCTTTGTCTTTAAGATTTTTGGGATTTCATGGGTTTCCTCATTTACGGTGTCAGATTTTCTTTTTAGTTGGTGGAATTGGTTGGGGAAGCATTCTTCTTACATTTGGAACTTAGTTCCATTGTGTTTGATGTGGTGTATTTGGAAGGAACGCAATCGACGGACATTTGAGGATTTGGATAGATCTGAGGACCAAATGCATGCTTTCTTCTCTGGTTCTCTGTTTGATTGGGCTAGGGCTTGGAGACTCACAACTAGTGACTCTCTTCCTCTTCTCCTTAGCTCTCTTTCTTTGTAATTTAAGTTTTTTATGTCTTTACTTTTTCTTCCTTTTTGTAGTTTGCCCTGCTGGTGCTTTTTGCATCTAGCAGCTTATTAATATATTTTTTCTTATCTATCAAAAAAATATATATTTGATGAGAGCAAGGGAAAATCTCCAGAGTGTGAAAGTCAATTTTAAAAAACCATCAAAGTTTTTGTTGATTGGTAAGTTATGCACCCAATGGGTCTTGAACCTAGAACCTCACCTCCCATCCCATTATTATGTGAGAAGTGTCATTTAAGCTAAAGTTCATTGGCAAACCACCAAAGCTGAAAGCTGCTTGTATGGATCAAATGGATAGCAATGAGAGGTACCTGTTTTGTGCCTGGTCTTGAAACCCATCCAAGCCGATTACAAATGCGGTGTACATGGGTATCCACACATATCCCTTGAACATTATTCCATCCAACATTCATAACCTAAAGCACCACATACCACACAACTTTGAGATGCTAGGCAGCAATCTGATTTAATCAAATAATGCAAACAAGCCCTACCAAATGAGCCATCTTAGGGCCTATCCCTGGAAGTAAGAGTAGTTCCTCCAATGAGCTAGGTATGTCACCATCATACTTCATGAGACATATTTTTGCAATTTTCTTCATATTCTCAGCTTTTCTTGTATAAAATCCAACCTAAAAATTTTAAAAATAAATAAATAAATAAAAATAGAAAGAGGTAGTAGAAGTTTCATAAACTACTCCAGAAAACATATATACGGGGTAAATCAAGCTTTTGATAGTTGCTTCATCGGCTTTGTCAATGGCATCAGCAACGAGCAGATCATTTTGAAGGAGACGCTGAATTGCTCCTGCAATCTTGACCTTTGTCAGTAGAGTTTGAAGGGCGTCAATGAAAAATCAGAACATGATTTAGAGCAACTAAGGAATCATATACATATATATATATATATATATATGCCAAAGTAGAGAAAAAATCCAATTAAATTCTAAGATTGAGCTCTAATTTTGTGCCACATGTCCCATGTAATTTTTTTAATTTTTGTGCTAAGTGAGATAATTGAGTGCAAATTACGAGAAGTCCAATATAAATGAACCACAAAAAACCCAATCATATCTAATTCTATATCTAAAATGAGAAGAAAAGAGAGTTTGAAAGATTTTGCTTTCCAATGCCATTTGTTTGACTAGCTAAAAATAATTCAAATTTATTAACTACTTACATAATACTACTATGAACAGTTTGTTACTTATTAGATAGAAACTTATATAAGTATATGATGTGTGTGTGTCTGTGTGTGTATTGTGCCCATGCATATGCACGGGGTTCTAAACTAGCACAGTATATATAGAGCACAATGGGGCACATACATGCTTTTGGAGACCAACATAAAATTTATCCCACTATCTCTTAGACTCCCATATAATTTCCATGTTCAACATCATATCTTACCATTATAACTCTTATTACAGGGAACAACTTTCTATATCTATTTACGTTGCTTACATGGCCAGTTAATGCACGTAAAGTAACCAAGTAATTTTAAACAGTCTCAATACAAACTCAAGTCTCATATGTAAATATTCCAAAAAAAAAAATCAATACACTCTAGTTCAATAACTGCCCAATTAGATTGTATATGGCCATAAGCTTATTTTTGTATTTTGTACAATAGTTTTTTACCAATTTTACAGTCTTGAACATTTTTTATTGATTAATATAGACTTTTTCAAGATTTTTCCAAGTAAAATCTGGAACTCTACATTTTAGCAATCTGCAATCTCCTCACTTCTGATCAATTATTTGTAAAAAGTGAAGTAACAGCTAAAAATGTATATTATCAGAAAAAGGATCTAGAAGAAAAAACAGGTGTCTAATATTTTAAGATTAATCATAAAATGAAATGGGTGCTCAGACGGGACAATGTTAAATGCTCTCATGGCTCCTATCACATCGTTAGATTTTGATGGAAAGCAGACCAACTAATGGAATTGACATGTAGGTTTTAAACTCACTACCTCACCCTCCATCCACACTTGTGGGAGGAGCTAATCTCATGAGGTCTTTTGAATTGTGATTATTATCATAAAATGATTGGGTGCTCTGACAGGACTATGTTAAATTTTCTCATGGCTCCTATCACATAGTTAGATTTTGATGGAGAGCAGACAGACTAATAAAATTGACATTTTAGGTTTTAAACTCATTACCTCACTCTCCATCCACATTTGGGGGAGGAGGTAATCTCATGAAGTCTTTTGAGTTTTGAGTCAATCAAAACGATATTTTTTTATTGAAGCTGAGCTAGCTCAGCTGAAGAAGTTAATCCCATGCTCAAGCACATGTCTCCTTTAGATTAAATTAATTCAAGCTTCAACCAATCCATACATGGCCCGGCCCAGCTTGGCTTGTCTACATTCCAGACCTGTCTTGACCAGCAAACTCATAATTTCTATTTTCCCTAGTTTGCCATCATAACTTGTTAATTCAAGGCTTCTGAGATGGTCGTTGTTGCATCCTTAGCTCTATAAAAAAACAGCTTATCACTAGATCTGTGTGTGTGTGTGCACACGTGCTCATGTATATGAAAGTATTCTGTTGATGACTAAAAGCTAATAGAAATAGTTAACTTCCTTCATGTGGACTGTGCACTGTCCTGATATTGTATCACTGATTGTAACTACAATCTGAAACATACTGATGATACAAATTCCTGGTAAGAACAAATGGAAACAGCCTATTAAAAAGTTTTTGTCAGTGACAATAAACTTTAAGAGCAGGAAGACTTGCCATTAGTAACATTATCCTTGGTTTGACTTGACAGAAGCGAAGATACTAAGACAGCAAATCTTCTTTCCTGATGAAAGACAAAATATAAATAATCAACCTATGCATACTATTCATGCACAAAGTAAAAAATTTATGAAATAAAAAAGAACTGATATTGTAATATGTCAGAAAGTATATAAGCATATTAGGGTGACAGGCCTGCTAAGCCCACTCTAGGCTAGTTCTGTAAAAGAACATTTGACCACAAGTCCAAGGCTCATTGGCGCTTGTACTATATTAAATTTGAAAAGGTTGAAATCATTATTAATGAGTAAGGATGTCTTGTGGTACAGACTGAAAGAATATGGAAAAAGAGGTCTTGCATTTGTTAACATTTTAAAACCTGTGTGGTTTGAATTAGTTAATCCCTTCTTGAGGGGTTGATTGGTTTGTTCCATGTTTAGAGGTTTCAAATGATTCTACCCTCCTAGTAATTGGAAATTAAAGGGTTTATACTTCTAATAAATTACCAATTTTCCCAAAAGCTTAAACTATTAGGAAATTGTGAATTTAATCATTCAACTATAATTCTAACACTTCACCTCATGTGTGGGCCTAGAGTAGACTCCTCCTAAATAAATGAGGCCTAGCACGTGGGATTTTTAACTTCATAATTGGGAGGTAGAAAAGAAACATGGTTCAAACTTAGAACCACCTATTTTGATACCATAAAAATTTACCAATTGTCCTAAAAGCTTAAGTTGATAGGAAATGGTGAATTTAATCATTCAATAATAATTCTAAGTTCTAACAACTTCCAATGCGCAAGAAATCTAGCAAAGTATCTGCTTCTTTCTCCAAGTATCCATAGATCTATCTCAGATGCATTGCTCTAGTTAAGGCTCAGCTGGTCCTTAGCCACGCAAACCACCTCACGGGGATCTAGAAATATATCGAGATAGAGTTGTGGCTAATGAGGGATTATTACACCGTGATCTCCTTTAGTCAAACAATTCAAAACCCAGTGATAAGTCACGATACAAGAAATAATCATCCAAACCTATTCCAAAACAAAAATATTTTATTACACCTGTCCTTTTGGTAGAACATAATGAAGGGTTATTACATCAGGATCTCCTCTAAGAAGACTATTCAAAACCCAATAAAAACTCACCAGTCATCATACAAAAAACAAAGGGCCTAATTGGAAAGTTTTTGAGAATCTATTCTCCTCCCACATTCTCTTATGGTTAGTACCAAAAAACTCCTTTTCTAGAGCCGCTTTGAAATTCTGACACCTCCAGGCATCTACCACCTTGATTCTACCGCCGGACCATATAAATTTTCCAATACTGTCCCAGAAGTAAAACTAGATGTTTACAGTATTATGATTTATCATAAAATTCCTAAAAGAAATTATATAAACATTAGTTTAGGTTCTTTGATTTCTCTTTTTTTTTTGAGTGTACACCTTGATTTTCTCTTCACCATTCCTCCACTTAAAAAAAAAAAAAAAAAAAAAAAAAACAGGTGAATGTCCAGGATATATGAACTTTGAAAGCATTCTGTCATTTTCAAAGCCTACATTTTATGAAGTTGAACATCTGATTGCTAGTGTTAGAGAGTTTATCAACAGCTGCAAAAGAGATAATGATACTAACATAAGGTCTATCAAACCATACGCTCTTTTCACTTACTCTACCCATTACTGGACAAGGGAGAATTATACCTTAGGAGGAAGAGAACTGCCAGCTTTCTCACATCCCATTGTGTCTACCGGTGCATCCTCAGAAGACCTCATTTTGCGAATCCCTTCAAGGACTTCTATCCAATTTGGAGGTGGTTCACCTGTATTAACCAAACTGCCAGTTAACCCATCCATGCAAACAGCCATAAAAACATATTAAACATAAAAAGCGGCCTTTTCATCATAATATGTGATATTCACATGAAAATGGGTGATAAAAAGACAACATTACTCTTTCATACAGTTATACTTAGATTTATGTGGGACAATTGAAAGTCTAAGATCCTCATTGTACTTGCATGTGAAACCAACATGCCATGAGATTTTTGGATTTTATGCAGCCCATAGGTTGACTAGTATCACTGAGGAAGACCACTGAAATCATTAAAATGGTCCAATATCACAAGCACCACCAGGAATCAAAAACCATGACATGAAAAAGTACCCTTAAAGAAAAGAACTTCCTTATATAACTGACTGCAGCCATCAAATTACAGTATTTTGGCAGTTAAACAACAATTTTGTCAACACTCAACATTCAACAATATGATCTTGATGACATGCTTCCAAGCAAAGCAAGGCACAAGAGAGGGCATCTTTTGTAATACAAGTTATAAATGAATGAAACAGTCTGGGCTCAATGTGGCAATCTTTAACAGATGGCTACTCTGAATATTCTGCGTAGGACTTGATACCCAGCATGTTTCACTATAAAAAGAGAAAAAATTCTTTGTCTGCTGCTTCACATCATGGATAAGAAATAGAAAAACGTATACAGTAATTCTACAGGAGCATTGGCAGTAATTTTTGGCTCAAGCAATTAGTATAAATTATAAAGCTATCAGCCAGGCTTTGAAATAATGCCAATAGGACATGCCTAGGAAGCAGTGTTCTATGAACCATTTTATTCTAAAAACAACAAGGAAAACCTGAGGATGCAATTATCAGATAAATCTTTTTGAAATGATCGTATGTATAATGAAGATACGTAAAACACAAACACTTTCTAGCTAAATTGACTTGTAGCTGGTTCATAATTTCTCTAAAAAAAACAATCTCCTATTTATGGGCATAATATAAAACTCTTAGCCTTTATCTTCTAATTTCCAAAAGCAATTTCCAATATGTACTGCTTCTGCATGTACCTCTAGGTATGATTGAAGAAGCAACTTCAGTTTTCACTGGAAGCACATCTGAGGCAGGATTTGACTTCCCTGCACAATTTTTTACATGAGAAAAAAAATTTCAGGCCAGGATAGTGAATGTGATTTTGTGTGTGTGTTTGTGAGAGAGAGAGGGACCTCTCCACACACATAGTACTCATGACATGGATGAGGTGTCATACAATAATAAACTCATATACAGTCTAACATTGCATGAATTTGAGAACTCTAAATATCTCAGAATCTTTTATTTGAGAAAAATTGCTCACAAGATATGTCAAAATTGCCTTACCGATTTTGATGAGATTACTATTTTAGAATTATCCAAAAGCAGAATCTATAAATACAATTTCTATAAACATTAGCATTCAACATAGTTAGAATGTGGTATACAGTATGCTTAATATACATTGCCAGCCTCCAAGTAACAGCATTACCTTGTGAACTGATGGTTCCCAACAAACATAAATGTCCATCATTTTCCAATAAATCAACATCAGGGGGATAATGTGGAGAACATAACATTTCATGTAGACATTTTGAACTCATAATTTCCAGCATTTTATAAGTGCTTTTATTACTTTTGAAAGTAAAACTGGCTTCAGTTGTACTTCATAAAGCAAATTGTGTACTTTCAAAATGCAACCCACATGACATCAAAGAGATTTGGCCCAACTCCATGCAGTCTGTATTCTACATGTCATTATTCTAAAGAATGTAAGGTGACAAGTGAAAAAAGAAAGCGTCAAGAAGTCCAGCTTACTCAAAAGAAACACCCAGTAGATCCCCGCTACCTCACCCTCCAAACCTCCAAATATAATCCTTTAACTTTTTTTCCCATTAAGGTAATTCTATATCCATCCTTTCATGTTATAAAGATACGAGGAGAATCGCAAGTGAAGTCAAAAAACATTGATCCAATGTGACTAACCAAAAGGCTTACTTTGCTCAAGTAATACATCCCCGCTACCTCACCCTCCAAGCCTCCAAATATAACCCTTTTTTCCATTAAGGTAATTCCATATCCATCCTTTCATGTTATAAAGATACAAGGAGAATTGCAAGTGAAACCAACTTACATTGATCCAATGTGACTAACCAAAAGGTTTATGGGCCTTTACTCAAGTAGTAAAGGGGTAGAGTGGGATGTAGCTTCAGTCCTACCTAGACAAGACAAAAGGGGAAAAAAGAACAGAAGTGTGGGAAAAAGAAAGCACTGTTTTCTGAGAGGCAAAGCCAAAAGCCAAAACATTACCCCACTTCCATTTACTTGACAGAATATATATATATATACAAACGAACCTCTCCATCATTCTTGCTTCCTAACTTTTCAGACAATTATAAATATGCAAATAAATTAATGGTAATTCATTTTACTGCAATTTATTTTCCGTAACACCTATAATTTCCTTGTCTTTTGTTTCCTTTTCTCCTCTATTATAATTTTATAAGTCTTAATAACTTCACTCGTAACACAACTTGTTATCATGACTGAGTCAACTTCCTAGGAAGCAAACTCTGCGTTAATCTTCATATCAATTAACAGATAAATAAAACACAATGGGTACCTCCGGTTTTAAAATTCCCAAAGACATGGAAACTTCAGATAAAATTCCAATTTGGTCATCAAGCTGATATTATAAATGGTCTGCCTTGGCTATTTATTATATCTCCTTAGGGGATAGCAGATGAACAAACAGCTGGCCAATTAAACATTCATCAGATATCTTTCCAAAGTCACTCACTCTTTTAGGTTAAAAGTAAGCTGTATACAATCAACTCATTATTCAAAGGTGTCCCATCACAAATACAATGTGACTACTTCTCCACAGCTTGTAAAATAAAGTCGGAAGGTCGCTCCAAGACTATTGTCATAGTTTGAAAATGACTCGACATAAATATAAGCTATACGAGATAAATTCACCCACTTCAGTAGCATATGTAAAGAATGCTACATAAGTTTTCAATAAATGCATGCAAACTGCTGTGAACCTAACATATCTATCATCATTTGCATACTCACCAGGAAAGTATAAAAAAATTTATCCGGTGTAAATGACTCAAGACATCAAACATGCCAAGAAAGTGTTGGCAACAGGGGTCCTTACTTGACGGAAAAGAATCATTTTTGTATGCGAATTCTTCAATGTCAGGTAGGCCACGCAGCTGCATAGAAAAAGCTGATCATGATTTTATATGGAAAGAAACCACTGACCATAAATATGACCCTGTAGAGTTTAAGTTTTCCAAGAGAAAATAATCAAATCATAAAATTTATTCCAAAATGAAACATGGGTACTCCAATAAAATCTAAAATGAAAACCCCATTCTCTATGGGATTCTGTTCCAGTTGTTGAGTCTAAACAATCATTGTTTCTTTCATGAAGAATTATAAAATACTAATAGTTACTATAAAAGGCAGAGACATACATTCAAAAAACTAAAAACAAAACAAACCCATATCACATTAACACTAAATCAAACATCAAACAACTAAAAAACAGATTTTGAATTCAAGAGAACTAAAAAAATTCATACTTTCTTGTTATTGGATTCTGCTTCATGATCCTCTTCTTTAACTTGTACTAACTTTTTCACTCTCTTTTTCCTCACATAAACATGTTGTTCTGGGACAGAACCGCCATTGGAAGATTCAGAACCTGGAACTCCTTAAAAAAAACAGAACACAAAAAAAGACAGTGAAATGGGGTTGTATTTTAAGAGCATATATATATGCATTGTAAAAGAAAGAGAGAACAATGACCTGGGTTTGGGTCTGAAATGGGCACTTGGGTTTTGGAATGGAGGAGTTTGGAAGAGAGTGTTGTGTTGGGTTTGGACATGGCGCTGAACAATCTGATTCGACCAAAACCAAAAGCTAGTGAAGATGTGCACAAGTTAATTCCTAGGAGAATGAGGGACATTTTCTTTTCTTGGGTTTTGGAGGGACGCAAGGACAGTGTCAGAATAAATCTAATTTAGTTTATTTATTTATTTATAAATTTAAATTAAGGTCTGTGTTAATGTTACATTAATCTTTTTAATTATGGGATTTAATGGATTCATAAATCTTTTTAATTGTCAAATTATTTATTACAAGAGTAACTAAGAGATGATTTGGTTAAAATTATCAAAAATGAAAAAATTTAAATGTACAGAAGTTAAAGAAATCAAGAGTCTCCAATGACATTTTTTTTGGTGTTTTCGGATTTCAATTAAAATATCTATGGTTCAAAACTTCAAATATTTCCTCACCATTTATCGAATTACAAGAAAAAAATAAAGAGATAAAAAAAATTATTCATTATTGTAACAAATAACAAGTGAGTTAAATTATACATATGTAAACGTCAATTTAGTTTCTCTTTCTTGGGCATTGTAACCTAGTTAAGATCCTTTTTTTTTTTCTCTCCCTTCATAATGTGATAATTATAGTGATGGGGAGAATGGATTTCAACTATGGATTTTTTCATTGGAAGCACAAGGGCGAACCTAAGATTTCAAGTTAGGGGGCTGAAGTATAAGAAGAAGAAAATTTCAAATAAGCATCCATATAGTACTAACAAACTATCAACCAATATCAATATACAAAATTATTGTTTCTTAATACATTAAGATGCAATCATTTACTAACAAAAACAAAAAAAAATACAAAATAATATTGTTTCTTAAGATCATCAACTGTTGCCAAAAAAAAAAAAATTTATTTTCACAAACCAAAACTTACTTTTGCTACTTTAATATAGCATTTGAAATGTCTTGTACAGTAGTGTTTTTGATATTTGGTGTTCTAAATACTAAATATTTACCATTTAGAACACCTAATGATAGTACTCTTATACTGTGCTGACTTTTCTAAATAAAAAATAAAAAATACTGGGCTGACTAAGATTTTTTATTTTTTATTTTAGAATTTGATTTTTGTTTTTGTTAAGTTTTTGAGTTGTGTAGTTGCTAGTTGGGCTAGGCTAATTAAAAGAGAGGGAGTTTAAGGGATATGTTTGGTAATTGTTTTTTTCCCTTATTTTCTATTTTCAAAAATAATTTTCCATTTTTAAGACTAAAAAACTTATTTGGCAACTCAAAATGGACAAAAACTAAAAACTATTTTCAAAACTCAAATTGTGAAGGAAATTGAAAACATGCAAAAGGCTGTTTTCAGTTTTTAATTTTTAAAAGCCAATGAAAAAATGCATTTAATCTACTGAATCTGTATCATTTAATGAGTTAGTATTAGAGTTCAAATCCTAGTAAAAACATATTTTAGTTTTTTTTTTCGAAAAATTATCTTTTTAATTTCAACTAACCAAACATGTTTTTGATTTCAAAAATAACAAAAAATTGTTTTTTCTTTATATTCCCAAAAATAAGTTTTTGAAAATAAAAAACAAAAACTATTACCAAACATAAGTTTTTGGAAGAGTAAGACACAATTCTAGAAATAAAAAATATATAATCATTATTATTTTTTTTCCCTTTGTGTTGGGGGTGCTGGGGGGGGGGGGGGGGGGGGGGGGAATTTTTTTTTTTTTTTCCTTTTTTTTCTTTGGGCTAGGCACTCCCCCCTGAGGCGGGAACCGGCCTTGGAAACACCAAAGGTGTTTCAGCTACAAAGGTCTTGACTAATAGGTGCTTAACTAAATTCAATAATGTGGATGTATTAATCAACACATCGCATTTTTTGTAAATAAAAATAAAAATAAATTTAGAAAATGTGGTGAATTAGTCAATGCACTAATAGAGGAACCTGAAGGGTTTTACTCTATAACAAATATGTAAATCTATATATATAATAATAGGTGAAGCAGAGAGAGTGTGAAATTGAATTCCAAATTAGAACTCTAATTGTGTGCCACGTGTACACAAATTAGAGTCCAATTAGATTCCAATTAGAATCCAATTAGACATGTTTATCAATTTTTTTAATTTTTGTGCAAAATAAATTATTGAATACAAAAACCAAAGAGTCCAATAATAATGAATCCTCAAATAACCAATCCTATCTACTCAACTAAAATGACCACACCAATAGTCTCACAAGGTGCCCGTGCATCTTCAAAGGATATGCCTCATGAAGTTTTTCTTTATCACCTACTCTCAGAGCAATTCAATGGAGGTCATGTCAAAATACTCACTAATATCTTATGTTTCATGTGCAAAAAGTTTTAGTTTTATTCTTATTTACGTTAGGTTGGACTTTTTACAGTAATGAATTGCTTTTCTTCGTTGTTCCCCTCGTACAGTTAATAAAGCATGCCTTACAATAGTAAATAATTGAATATTAATATTTTAGCCTTTTGGGTTTTACCTTTCTTTTTTTATCCATTTTGTAAATAATATTTAGAAGATATTGTGTCATTTGTGTGCGTGTGCATAAGACATAATATAATTAAAATTGGCCTATGGGTCTGGGATATGGTTGGAGACCAAAACTTGAAATGGGTGGTTTCAGTCATGTTGCTTAATCATTGTTCAGTTCATGTTGTACATAGATCCCATTTGGATGGTTCAGTTCATGTTGTGAAAAAACATATATAGTACAATATTACAATTTACCTATTGTGTGCTTATTTAATTGTCATTATGTCAGTGTATTTTCACTTTCAATCAATTTACAACTCGACCTCTCCTTTTTCTTTTTCTTTTTCTTTTATGTATAGTTGTATGAATCTAAGAAAATGAGCTCATGTGAGATGTGACTCGTCCTAAATTCCTAACACGCTTTTAATTATTTTAATTAGAAGTGTGTTAAGCATGTTATTAATTCATTTGGTAAAGATGCAATCAATTTATGCTGTTCATGAAAATCTTCTTCTTCTGGCGTGCTCATTTCAAATTATGGCAATTTATTTTCAATCAGTTTACAACCTGGCCTCTTTCTTTTTTTCTTTTTTGTGTGTAGGGGCTTCTCTTGTTGCTATTCCTGCATGTTAATGAACCATATATTAGCTTGAAATTAACAAACTTGCAATTTTTTTTGTGATGAACTTGTCACACCATTAGTGTTTTTGTTGGGAACTTGCAAAATTTTGGCAATGAACTTCTCAAATTTTTAATTTCAGAAATTTAAGTATCTGTTTATGTAATTTTTGATTGGGCAGGGATTTGTGATTGGCAATGAATGTCTTGTGGTTGGGCAGGGATTAAAAAAAAAAAAAAACAAAACCTATAGCCGCATTTTAAAAAATGCAGAGTTTCGGATTAAAGTGCTTTCTTCTTGGTTCTGACACTGAGTTTTGTTTACTATTCACTTACAAAGTTTGCATCTTTACATTTGTTATAAATTGCTAATATGTGATTAGATGCACATTATGCCTAAAATTCACTATCCTTATATTTGGCTTTTTGTTCAGGTTTGGCACCTATAACAATGAAGAAAGCACTGCTGTGGACCGATGGATGATACTTTTTGCAGGCTGCAAAGGAACTTAGTAATCAATGGAATCTCACGCGAATTGGAAAGGACCCGGCTGTAGATGTCTGGATGGCATATGTGAGTCACTATGTTTTTAAAATTTTCAGTGAAGGTAAAGGTTATGAACAATGTAAATTTTCCGGAGAGAGATTTATTATTCTATATTTACGCAAGTTTGGTTGCCTTCTTGGAGTGGATCACTCCACCCTGTCTTCCTCTTGGAATTTTTTATTCAGATTGTTACAATTTAATCTGAAATGTTATTTGAATTTTCCTATTGTTGTTACTATCATATATTATCATTCCAATTGTTCAATTAGAATCTGAAATTGGAGTCCAATTTTACTATACACGTGTACAATATAATTATTTTTAATTTTGCTGTCATGTGTAGAAGCCAATGAGATGAAATTAATAACACATTAAACACTCATGCTTTGGGAATCGGTAGTACCAATCTAAATCCATTGGATCTGCTTCGTGATAATACAACTATGAAGGATGTATAAAAACACGCACAAACCCATCTCTCTATAAAAAGAGATTGGAGAGAATTTCTTTTATTAGCCATGGAACTTCAGAGGTTTTTTCTTCACACCAATGCCCATCATGTTACAAAATGACCCATTGTAAAACTACAAAATTAGTACAACTCTGAGGGTTTTTTTTTTTATTTTTTTTATTTTAAATTTTTTAAGCTACAAAAATTTAATCATCAATAGAGATTGAAGATTCAAAAGTGTGAATGGATCTTTTGGATACACATTGTCACCAAGGTTCATCTTTCTGTGTAAAATATATATACTGCTAAGTTTTGTTAATGAAATTTTCTGGTTAATAATATGAATTTAGACTTAACTGAGCATTTTAAACATGAATAAACTCATGATTAATAATATATTCATTTCTGTGCGGTAGCACGGGGCTACATACTAGTTAATTTTAAAAAAACAAACACACGTTAGCATGCACGCAAATGCAAAAATACACTAAATACACATGAGATCATGTGCAAATAGTAGTTACCCTATGTGGTTTGGGCTTTTTATGATTTAGTCCATAAAATTTCACTTGTTACATTTATATTGCTAAAATTAGGACTAGAATAAAATTGATATAGCCTTGTCACAATTTTAGTCTACTAAGGGTCCGTTCAGTTGGATAAAAATAGAGAGAACATAAAAAGAGGGAGATAAAAATGGTTTTGGGAATTATTTGGTTATGGTGAAAATTTTGAGAAATTTTGATGAGGCCTACGCTTTTGTTGTGACATTGAACGTCTCTGTCTCTTTAATTTTTTTTTTTTCTTCTTTTCGTCCTTTTCTTTCTTTGTTGGTTTGTTGACTTAGTTCTTTTCCTGTTCTTTCTCTCTTTTTCCCCTAATACTGTTTTCTTTTGTCTTCTTTTGGTTGATGTCGTCTACTTTTTTTTCCTTTTGTTTTTTTCTTTCTTTTTATGCTTGTTCAGATTCAATCTCTGTGCTTGTCTGCTTCTTCTTTTTTTCCCCATTGTTTTATAAAAAGAAAAATGTAATAAATATAATAACAAAGAGAGAAAAAATATAATATGTATAATGTTATAATTTTTATAAAATGTTATTTTATTAATTTTAATTAATAAATAAGTATTACTTTATTATTCTTACATGTAATGAAATAAGGACTTAAGAATAAATTTACACAAACTACATTTCCTATCCTCCTATTTTTTTTCTCAACAAAAAAAATGAGTTTTCTATTCCTCCCCTTTTACACTCTTCAAACCAAACAACATGAAAGAAAACTAGAATATTTTCTATCTCCCCACTTTTCCACCCCCTTTCCATTTTTTATCTCCCACTTTTCTATCTCTCCAACCAAATGGGCCTTAAGTTTCATTTACTACATGATTCTTTAAATTTTTTTTTTTTTTTTTATTTAGTACATATAGTGATACAATTAGGTTGACATCCAAAAGAGGGGTTAAGTTTTTTTTTTTTTGAAACTAGAAGAGGGATTAATGGTTCGTTTGGATTGAGGAAGAGAGAGGGAGAGTAGAGTAGAGTATAGTAGATTTGGAAACTACTATACTCTACTCTACTCCCCTCCACTCCCCCTCGTTCCCCTCTATCCAAACAGGCCATAAGTGATATGTGTCATGCGTGTGTGAAATGTAAAAAGGCTTCTATCAAATGTATGCTGCAAGGTTATCCCAAATTACCATTAGTTCACAATTGATTACCTTTCATCATAAAGAACCCCCCCCCCCTCCCATTTTGATCGTCTAATAATTATTTGTTTAACAGTTCCAATATGATTCCCACTTTTTTTAGTTTATTCATAAAAAATATTTAATAAGAAATAAGAATATATATAAGTAAATTAGAAATTGGTTGAAATGTCCCGGAATTTAGTCCAAGATGAAACGAATGGGTTTCTTATTCTAATTTATATTTAGCCCACGAAATTTCATTTGTTACATTTATACCATTAAAATTTGGTCTAAAATGAAATTGATATGGCCTTGCCACCATTTTAATATGCTAAGTTTCAGTTACTACATTATTTTAAAATATAAAAGTTTCATTTACTACATTTATTATCCCTAAAGTTTCTTTTAAAAAATGTCTTGCGTATATAAAATTTAAAAAGGCATTGATCAAACGTATGCTGCAATATTATCCTAAACTACCATTACTCCATAATAGGTAGATGAGTCTAGCATATTGTAAAAAAAAAAAAAAATTCACTTAGATGTAAAATAAAAATGGTTAGTATCAATGCTGTGAATTTCATTTTGGTCCCGTATTAGTTTTTTTATTAGAATAAAATATTTTGGAACCAATCAATTCCAATGTATCATTTCGGGATTAGCATTAATATATATACAAAAGCAAACTTGAATTACCAATCAAAATTGGCCAAAATAACTCGAAATTTTGTTCGAGATGGAATGAATGGGTTTCTTATTATGGTTTGCTTACTAGTATGATATTTATCAGTTATTCCAATTGGAATGGGACATAATCTATAACTACGACTTACCACCAGCCAATTATGATTAAATATTAACATTTTCTCATTAAAAAAAGAAAATATTAACAGATGCCTTAAGGGCATTTGTTAGTGAACAATTTTAACAAAGTTTTTATGGGAGAAGGGAAAAAAAAAGTTTTGATAGTTTTTTCTATTTATTATAAAAAAGGTGTTAAAACTTCCCTAAAATAGTTTATTAATAATTGCCCTAAAAGCATCCTTAATAAATTGGCTTTTTATTATGAAATAAAAAATTTACATGCTTAAATAATTTTTATTTTTCAAATTAAGCTAAAATATAAAACTCACTCTCTAAGTTTCTCTAGAATTAATTTCAGTTCTCTAATTTTATTTTCATTTATTTCAGTGTTTTTAAGTTTAAGATTTATTCAATTAAGTACTTTCTATAAACTTTTGTTAAAATTTTTTGGAAAAAAAATGGAAAACATTATTCAATCATTAATTAAAATTTTTTAATTACAAAAGCTAGAAGAAAAATTTTAAAAATTGAAAAATTAACCAAAACTCATAATAAAAGCCGATGGAAAAGTCTTAAAATTAAATAAATTTGAAAGTTAAAGCATTGAAATGTATAGAAGACCGAAATGAATTTTAATAAAATATAAATGATGAGTTTTGCATTTTTACTTTCAAATTATTTTGATTAAAAAAAAAAAACTTGCAACAAGAATTAATTAATGTTCACGTTCTCTCTCTCTCCCTTAAAAAGAAAAAACGTACTGGCAGTGAAATCAATATTGGGAAATGAAAATCTGAATCATCACGAAAAAATTAAGAAAAAGGGGGCCCCGCCAAAGACGCAGAAAGCCTGAAAAATGAAAAGTGGAAGCGCACGATATTCGTGTATGTGGTGGGGTTGGTTTTTTTATTTATATTTCGAAAGTACAATTAAATTCCCACTACTATTGTCTTCTCCATTTCATAATAAATACACTGCCACTACTCTCAGTCTCTCTCTCTCACACACACACACTGTGAGGAAAAAAAAAAAAAATTTCACACTCTCACTCACTGTCTCACTCTACGACTATAACAAATTTCAAGCCCTAGAAAACTTTGAATTTGGCGGAGGAGAGAGAGAGAGATGGGAGAATTGGAAGAAGCGTGTCCAACAGAGGATGCGATTATGGCGTTGTTGGAATATTTGGTTTCCCCAATGCTTCCTTCGGCTAAATCTATTAACCACACTCCTTCACTCCCTCAACAACTATCTGTTGCTAAACAGGTCTCCAATTCTTCTTCTTCTTCCTCACTTTTTCGCCTTTCTTATTCACACGCACAATAACACAAACACTTGGTGTGCCCTTTTTATTTATTCTATTTCTATATGTCTATGTTTGTTAACATTTACACTTCGTTTTGGGAGTTTAATAAAGAAATGTAGCGGGTAAATCATAAAGTAATGGAAATGAATGGAATGTAGTTAAACTTGTTTGGGAGTAACATAGAAGGAATGGATAGAATCGTTTTATCACAATATTACTATTTTACCCATATTTTTAAATAATTTTTTTGTATATATATAGGAGTATTTTGGGAATTTTTGTGAAAATTTTGTTAAACCCAATTTTATTCTAAGGTTTTGAGGGAATATAAAGTCATGATTGTTCTCTCTCACTTAAACTTTCAAAAATTAATTTGGATATAAATTTTGGAGTTAAAAGTATGGGAATTAGAGCAAATCAATGTTTAAATTCACCATTTTTGTAACAATTTTAGCTTTTGAGACAAACAGTAGTTTTTCATGGTATCAGAGCAGATAGTCATGATCTTGAACCTTGTCTCTAGTCTCCACTCTACATTTAATTTGAAAAGTTAAAAATCGCACATGGTGGGGCTCACTTATTAAGCTGAGTTTAGACCTATACACGAGGCAAACTATAAATGTGTACTCCCCCTCTCACATAGTAGTAGGTCCCACTAATTAAATTTACGATGGGATCCGCACAATTCAGTACGCATTTATAGTATTTTGGGAGTATTCTATAATTTCCCCCCATACGTGAGGATAGCGTTAGAATGATGGTCAAATGATTAAATAGAATAAGACTGGGCTTCGTAAATTTACAATGTAGATATTGAGAATGAACTTGCCAGTCCTTGGATATATGGTTAGACGTAAGCGAATATTTGTAACAAGAATGAGTGGCCGTTCTGTACAGTGTCTATTCCAGGATCCAAACAAATCCGATCTTAACTTAATTTCACTGATTAGTTTTTTGAGAGGATTATTATTGTTGCATCCACAAGGAATGACTTTTTCAGCCCAAAAAAAAAAAATTTAAGCAAAAGAATTGTTCTTACAGCGTATATTTCTTTCTATGGAGCCCATAAATGATATCTCCGTCCTACTATATGAAGTTAATATATTGAAGTATTTCCGACTCTAGTGGACGTAATAAGAAGGACAATTTAGCAAGTGGGCTGGTTGCTATTGCCAGGAGGCTATATGCTCTTATTACATGCCTACACCCACACTTACACCACCATTGCACGCTCATACTGGTGTTTTCAATTATATGTAATCCCTACACCTCCACTTGACTGCTTGTTTTTTGCTTTTAAAATCGATGTCCTATAGATGCATGCTGCTGTGTTACTGTACAACTACTACCTCAGGAAACAGAATCCACAGCTGGAAGTTTTGGGTTTTGAGGCCTTTTGCAAGTTGTCTGTAGTTCTGAAACCAACTTTGTTGGCACATATGAAGCTCATGCAAAGTTCTGATGATACTGAAATGGATGACTTGAAGAAACAGCTTTCAGAAACAGAGAAAGGAATCATGGAAGCATGTGATATATCTGCAAGTTTGGATGCATCAAAAGATGTCCCAAACATAGAAGGATGGCCAATATCCAAAGTTGCAGTGCTCTTGGTCGACTCCAATAAGGAAAACTTCTTTTTGCAATTCAGTTCCATCACGCAGGGAGTTTGGTCAGTAATTGAAAAAGACGTGGATATCTCCAACCCCACTGTAGAAGGTACGGTGGATGCAAATCAGTCAAACAAAAAGAAAAGATTCATTAGAAAACCTTCAAAAGATGAATCGAGTGTTGATGAATCTGGTTTGCTCCAGCTTGCATATGCAGCTGTTAAGGAAGCAACAGGTATGTTATCTTCCTTACATATTAAACAGGTAGATGAATAAATCGTTAAATTTTGACACTGCAGTGGAACATTTTTTTATCTTTTGTAACCATTTTAATCGGATAATATCCCTACTGGATTCTCTTTTTTTGTTGCTTTGCCACCTGTATGTCATCTGGCTTTTCTGGTAAAACTATAAAATGACAGCAGGATTGGTTTGAAAATTATGTTTCCAATCTTGGGGAAAACATGCTGATTCAGTAACATGGATGTCTCAGAATTTTATTTTTGCCTTAAATGTTATTTTCCCAATATTATTTTTTAAATTGATTCTGTATATGCCTGACATGAAAATATCTTCATATATTAATGAAATGGATTTACTTATAGCAATGGTAATATTGCTATAATCCAAAATTCAAATGTTGCTATCAATGAAAATGTGATTATTCATTATTTTTATATTTATGAACGTATGAGATTTGCCTACCCTTGTTTCATTCCATTATGTGTGGCATGGGATTAGAACCTCACAGCCATAATCATCTCTTTGAATTATCATTCTTGGTGCTTGTAAGATCTGTTATCATTCTCCAACATTGATCATACATTTTTACTGTGGCATTAACAATCTTGCTTAAATCATTTTGGATGGCATTACTTGAATATTGTTGAGGCTTCGCTGGGATTTCACATTTGTGATTCTGTTGTACTTTAGGCTTTGATTATTGGTGATATTTTCATGAATATATATTGCAATTTTTTTTTTGGGGGAAAAGTATTAAATCCTATAAATTTCCTATGGAGCAGCCTATCTAATAAGGAAATAATGGTAATTGGTCTCAGTTACATATTAATCAATTTTCAACCATTTGGTGACAGGAGGGTGGAAGTTGAAGCCAATGAGCTAAGGTGGAGGGTGAGGTCATGGGTTTAAGACCCACTGGTTGTGTGTGTTGTTACCAATCAATTAAAAAAAAAAAAGTGCAGAAGTTGAAACATTTTTAGTTTTGTAAGGATGACGCACTTTGTTCATGTATCAATGTTTTAATGTGAAATTTGCGAAGTGTTAGAATGAGTGTTTGAACCATGGAAACAAACCCCATAGGAGGTGTGGAATGGCATCGGGCCATTGCCTTTTTAATATAAAATTAATGTTGGTTATTTTCCTTGCAGCTATATTTGACCAACTTAAATTTAATTTCATGCTGTGAATATGACATTTAATGGCAGTATCAATTGGCAACTGAATCGTTTAGGAATTACCTGGCTCATAATTAGCACTTGTTAGAGTGTATTAAAAAAACATCAGAATTTATTTATTTTTTTTGTTTCCAGATACTTGCAGATAATTGAATATGATTCTTGTATCTGGAACAGGTATCAATCAGACTGATCTTATGGTCTCGGAAAGGCATGCTGTATATTCTCTCAGCAAAGAAAAGACAGCTGCTCGCTTTTATATAATGCAATGCATCAAATCAGTCAATGAGGATGTTGATAGAGTTCCCATTAAAGATACCATTGACAGGTTTGGCACTAGGCAGAAACTTTTATGTGTGCATGTGTATGTATGTTGTGTCATTTTCTTCTTCCCCCCTCAATTCCCCACCCCCCCCCCCCCCCCCCCCCCAGGGGGTGCATTTGGAAGAATGATTGGGTCCAAACACAAAGTATTGAATAAAAATGGGTTACATGTGTTCTAAAATTTCAAACTAGTTTATCAATCAATCTACCTGACACCTGTAACTGTGAACAGTAATTTATTTGATTTTGTATCTATTTTTAATAAAAAAAATGTGTGTTACAAACTAGGTTCAGAATATCCCTATAAGACAATGGAAGAGAATTGCATGGGGACATCTAGTGATTCCTTTCCATTGTTCATAGACTCTTTTTTCTTGTACATAATTTCTAGCTGTTTTGTAATCCTTCTGGCTATTTTGTGCCTTTTTGCATGAGAATTTTTTCAATAAATTATTTACCTATAAAAAAAAAAAAGAGAATGGAAGAGAAGCTGTTTCTTGTTCTTATATTGTATTTCTTTGCTTGTGGTAGATAAATGTGGGAGGTTTCTGTTTTTGCGTTTCATGTTCAAATTTTGTGCCTTTGCTTTATTTCTGTTTTTTATTTTCCATTTGATTTTACTTCCTGTTCAGTTTTGTTCACAGAAATACATTTAATTATTTTATCTTAAAAGAGGAAATTAGTTAGAAAAAGCGAAGAAGCTCCACACACACTTGTAACTTTGTGTCAATCCAATTACTTATATGTGAATTACAACTTGGAGTCTCAAGTTTCAGATAAGTGGAGTTTACTCCCTGACTTGCTCTAGATCTTGAATGGTGAAAACAGTTATTGAGTTTTCTTTTTCCTGCTTCGTGAGAAAGTTGGACTTGTAAACGAATTATGAGGTGAATTGTACCCTTAAATTTATACCCCATATGGTTAGTTGATGAGAATCTTGGTATTGAGAACAGTGTTTTCTATAATGATGGCAATTTTGCCTTAATGTTCAGTCAAAATGCAAACACATCTCTCCGGGGTTTCAATTTTTCCTTATAACTCCTTAAGACTTTCATATTTGTGAAGTTGATCTGTATATTAAAATTCAGTCAGTTTGAGTGATCGCATGTGTTCAAGTGCACGCACGCTTATTATATAAAATTCATTTATTTTTTTTTTTATGAAATTACTTAAAATTTAAAAAATTTAAATTTAATAAAAACATATATAAAATTATTATTATTTAAAAAAAAAAATTTTGAGTTGATGTTGTATTAAGATGTAAAATTAAGATGAAAAGTGAAAACTCAACCAATGTTAGGTAATCCTCTCTGATTTGCCACCTCCAACCCGATATAGATGGAATCCACATCCGCATTCATCATCCACCAAATCTTGTAGTTTTTAGACAACACCTTGCAATTCTCAAACATAGTTGGTTCGGTATGGTTATGAACCAGGCTTATACTAGCCAATATAATACAGAATCAAGGGCGAGGATGATGTGGGCGAAATTGGAGCAATGGGACGGTTCCACACGATGAGGACTTTAATATGGTCCCAGGTGACGTGTTTCCTTAAATGTACGACAAAGCTGGCATTCTTGTAGGTGTTTAGGACATTGTCGGAGACGATGAAGCTAGTGGTGAGTACAATAACACTTGTATAGACCCTTAATCTTAATGTCTCTTAATAGAACTAGGAGTCCTACTTGACTAGTAAACCGATCCTTAATTGAATCAAATCAAAGGCCACACATAAAGACCCATAAACTAGCTAAGACATTTTAATATAAAACCCATGGCCCATACCCAACAATTGTAGAGATACTAAAATACCCTTGACTCTAGAATAACCAGATAAAGCATAAAAACCTAATTAACAACCATGCACACTTTTTTTTTTTTTTTTTAAATTTTAATTTAAATTTTTTTTACAAGTGACAGCCATGCACACATAGTCTGGGGCTTTACCTTAACCTTTGGCTTCTGAAGGGGATATTGTTTCTCTAACTGTACTCTATGGTTGCACTGTCACCTTTCTAGCTGTTAAAGCATTTCTCTTCTATTTACAAACAATGTTTTTGCATCTGTCTTGCAAGACTAGGGTAACTGTAAATGTTGTGTCTATTACTATCTTCTTTATTATTACAACACATAAAAGTTTTATGCTTGCATCTTTGCAACAGTAGTTGATGGCATAAATTGTTGATTTTCCTCACCTTTTGGATTGCAATGCGACATATGCCCAGGGTGGAATTACTTTCTTTGATGAAATTTCTTGATATATGTTACTTTAAGTTTAATGTGGATAATTAACTTGACTGTTAAATGATACTGAGAAGAAAATGACAAAGATGGGTAAATTAAGGGTTTATTTTATTTTATATATATATATATATATTTTTTTTTTTTATGATTTTAAAAATTCATTTGGTTGTTTTAGAGAGAAACTGTTCTTTCTGTATTTACTGAATAATTGAGACGCAGCTATGTAGGTTCCATTTATTGAAGGAAACACCAAATTTGATGCTTCTGCTTCAAGAATAGACGCTTTATGCTTAAAAATTTCTCATTATATAAGCTGCTCTTTCTTGATCAACTGTTGATTTTGTTGTTTGACCTGAAATGTTTTTTGTTAGGTACTTAATAACATAATCCACCATATATTTTCTGAATGAGCCTTTATTTTTGCTATTTAAATAGCTTGCAGGGAACTTTGGTCAGAAAAAGTTCCAGCAGATGGACGGTTACCCCGGCTGTTGAGTACTTCCATGTGCGTCCTTATGCTAGGATAGTGTCAACATGGCTTTCAAGGTGCACCTACTTTTTTTTCAGTCAAATTACCTTCATTACGGGTTATAATTTGAAAAGAAATGTTTTAGCTGCATGAAGTAGTTTCTAGTAAAGATTGTATCTCTTGGTTGTGGATTTGCTAGGGGTTCAGACTCACTTGAATGCTTGATGTCAAGATTTGGTGCTGTTGCATTTATAAAATTATGAACTTTCCATTTTGGATCTTCAAAAAATTTAACCCTTCATTGAAAAATCTTGGATAAGATAAATACTGTCTGATGCAGATGTCATATGTGTATTAATTTTTTTTATTACAGAAGCACGCACGGCATATTTTTAATATGACTACATCAACAAGAACTGTTCATTATGCACACTGTTTATTTGCCGACACACAGAATGCCCTATGAGATGAATGCGTTTTTGTTCATAAGTAAACTCACTTTATTAAAACAAGGGGATAGTTCAAATACTCAGGATGTTTATTCAACTATTCCTAACTAATTACAATCTGAAATTCAAAAGATGTAGAAATTCTATAAAGGTCAAATGCAGGGATGCTGTCCATAGCATTCATCCAATCATACAATGATCTTAACAAAGACTATTTAATAATATGATGAGGATGGAATAGCCTTTTATTTTTGACCACCTGTGATGATGAAATCTTTCCTTGCCAGCATCTGAATCAATATCTTTGTCATAACCCAAGATACTCCCAATATTTCTAATAAAAAAGATCAATAGTCTTTAGCCACTGAAAAATGAAGTAAAAGAAGCTCAGTTGTCCCCCACTATTCTTGCACATACAACACCACTATACTTCCCCTGTAAGATGCATTTGTTCATCAATCTGAAATTTTAGTCACATAATCATTTCTACTTATCATTAAAAAGAGTGGTCACAGAGAAATGTCTTGGATTTCTTAGAACTCGAATTGTGAATTTTTTTTTACTTTTTTAGTAATCCTTGTGCTTAGTTTGTTCTTAATTGAAACGAAGAAAACTGCTCAGTCACAAAAGTTTATTTCAGTTAATCATTGACTGAGATTTCCCAATAAGAAGAATTCTTTATGGTTCAGACGTGAGGAGCCTGAATAGAAGGACGAAATAGTTTTCTGAACTTGTATAGCTGGACTGCATGGAAATGGCTTTCTAGTTCTATCAACAGAAAATAATTCTATCTTTTTGTGTTGAAATGGAGAGTCAATTTTATGGTAAAGAATTGGTAGTTCAACTCTAAAGGTGAAGAGTGCCATGCCATTTAAAATCAGTTGTAATTCCTTATTTGGTGGAATGAAATGTTAACGTGGCTCCATGTACACCCCCTGACTTATGAAAACTAAATCTGAATCACAAAATGGACCCTCTCTATTTTGAGGCAAATGTATAGGATCTTGATCCTCTATCAACACCACTCCTGACTTTATTTCTATGCTTGCATCTTTTATAAAGTTTATGTGAGTGCTAGATATGCCCTTGTACTTTTTTCCCCCTTGGGGGGGGGGGGGGGGGGGTGTTATTTTCTTTTTTACCTCCTATTTAATTTAGATGTGATGCAGGATCTTGTATCTACTGTAATTTAGATTTTCAATGTAGAGTTGATGGGACTTCATTCAAAGTCATTTTATTTCATTCTTTATTTGACTGGAAGCATCCATGGGGAAGTCTACATTATGATTCTTCTCTGGATTTCATTGCTCTTTTTTTTTTGGACTGATTGTTAATTGCTGTGAGGATGCATTATAATCATCTTGTGTGTTGATGCTTTGATCGTTTTGTAAAATTTTTATTACTCTTTAAGAAAAATGACACTTTCAAGCTTTTTGATGAATTCTTTACCTTAGCTGATTAGCTGTGGTCTTTCTTGGAGTTTGTACAGCCTGTATTTTATTCTTAGATTTACTTCTCAGGTTTCTAGTACTGGTTTATTACCAGCCAGTTAACACTTGGGGAGGTTGAAGGGTGTGGCTTTTATCATTTCTTGTATAGTCAGTGGGTTATGCCCTTGTGCTCTTTCATTTTTATTTTCCTTTCATTCATTTACTTACCAAAAAAGATGGAAAAACATTCTGCAGGGAAGTTTCCTCAGATAGTTTGCCAGTTTTAAGGGAGGGAGAGAAAAATTCAATTGTGAACAGCCATGAGAGGACAGAGAAACCTTGCACTCCAGAAATACATAAAACGCAAGATAGATCTCCTGTAAGTGATGGATTCGTAGGGGGTTTTGGCAACAATACAAGGAGTGTGAATACTGAATCACTCAAGCAGAAGAATAATAATGGAAGTTGCATGATTGGGTTGTCTGGTTCTCTTACTGGGCCTCAAAGTAGAGATGAGGATGAGCATTTCATGGTTACCTCCCAGAATGGAGAACAGTTCAAGAATATAGAAAATACTATCCAGGTTGTGACTCAAGAAGAAAATAGGGATGTGGATTTGTCTTTTATGGTTCCCTCCCAGAATGGAGGCAAATGCAAAAATATAGCAAATACTATGCAAGTTCACAATCAACAAGAAAAGAGGACTAATTGTGTGGAAGGTGATTCGAATGGCTCACCTAGTATTGTCAAGGTTAGGTCACTTTATCCACTTAAGTTACAGCCTTTTTCATTTTTTCTTTAAATAAAATTTATTATGTTGTGTTTTTCTCATTCTTGTCTGCCATCCATAACTCCTGTTGACTTTTTGTTTGTGGAGCCACAAGTGCATAACTGCTTATCAAACATAGCCACTCTGATTATCATAAGTCAACCTTAGGTTGATTGTGTTTAGTAACCTGAAGTTACCTAAATATTAAACCAAGTGACTTGCAAAAATTGGTTGACGATTCTTAAAACTGCTTATTAGACATAGATACTCCTCCTTCACGTGAGGGCCTAAATTGCCTTATTAATTGGGGCTCAATGCATGGGAAATTTTTAATTGGTGGTAAGAATAAGACTGATATAGGGTTTGAACTCAAGACTTCATGCTTTGATACCATGATAAATTACCTATTGTTCCAAAAGTGTAAGCTAATGTGAAATTGTGAATTTTGTCATTTAATTTTACTACTTTTTTTTATTTGAATGAAATATGAAATTATAAATGCCAAAATTAAAGTTGATAGTGAAATGTATTATGTAAGGAAGCTCCTTGTGACCCAAGTAGATGCCTAGTATAGAGCTTCAGATTGTTATGACTAAATTGAGAATACATGTTAAAGAATCTATTTTCTCATGTGCAAACGTGAAGAAAATTTTGTCAATTGTACTTTTATTGTTCAATTGGATTTGCATTTTAAGTTTAGTATTTTATTTAAATTTTTATAGTCAAGATTAATTTTTTTTAATTAAAAAAAATTGGACTTTCCAAGTCAATTAGACTTATGGTTTCCTAAGTAAACTAATTTAGGGTTTACTTTTAATAGTCTTTATAAGTGTGCTAATGTACTCCTACAAAAACACTTTATAGTTTGATTTACTAATAAAATCTCCCTTTGGATTTTCTAATGGTTTGGTTTTGACTTTAGCCAACCTTAGAAGTTGACTCCTAGAGCCTAGGTTATCTATTTCTTCAGTTTTATTGTTGCATCATTTTTGTCTTTTCTTGTATCAAATTTGTTATCCAAGCTAAATTTGATCCTATTTGAATTGTCTTTGTGGGTCATGGTCAAAACTGTCACAAATCAAAATCCACTGTACCAACTACACTACCAACCGCAAAAAAAAAAAAAACCTAGAACTGTTAGACCATGGACCTTTTTTGTTTTTGAGAGATTGTTTTTAACTTATGGCATCCATTCCTAATGATTGCTTTTTATTATCAAATCAAAACACCAATTGATTTTTAGTGTAAGTGGAGATTGAATCTCATATCTCTTATTCGACGACAAGAGATTTTACTAGTTGAGTTGACTAGAACTCACGTTAGACAATGGACCTTAATATGCAGGAAAACAACAATGTAAGAATTTTGTCAAGGGCCTCGAGGCCGGTTTCAAAGAAGGTGATGTGTCATCACTAAGGCCAAATAGACCCAAACAAAACCCAAAGTCAGCTATTACCATCACTTTGAAGTTCACATTGTGACTGATTGTCGCAAGATTGTCTCCTAGCTCTATCCAAAGCACCTCTCTGGTTCACGACCGGTCCTTGCATGCTGCAACTTAAAAATTCACAGTTGCTCACTCCTTGTTGCAATGTGCCATCACTGAAGCCCTGTCAGGAGATTGCATCACTCATGAATCAGCTGTTGTCATGTTGTGTGCCCATAGTAGAGGCCTCCCTCAACTTCTGGATCCCTAGCACTTTTTGGCCTTTCAAAATCCCATTTAAGCCAAATTGCGCCCTTGACCCAGCTATTTTTTAAAAACCCAAGCCTTTCTTTGACCTAACCTACTAATTATATTTTCTTTTACCTGACCCTAAAAACCAGCCTACATATCCTAAACTCAACCTGACCCACTAATGAAAAAGCCTTAAACTATCAAACGAGTCCAACCTTCTTATTATTATTGTTGTTTTTTTCTTTAAAAAAAGAAAAAACCTTCAACTTGATCCAACCTGATTACAAAAAAAGAAAAAGAAAAGAAGAGATCATGCCAGATCAATTCTAGCAATTTATAGTCTATCATGGAGCAAAAACTAGCAACTCTAATGTAATCTATCCAAGGCCTAACCCAAGGAACTGTAACCAATTTTTAGTCTATTACCAACTCCCTCCCTTCCACCTCATCCACCCTCCTGATGCAGGACCGTTAAGAAGTTCATCACTATACTAGGTTTCTTGATGAATTCTTGAATAAGGAGTGATGTTTAAGAGTTTAGGTTAGAAGAGAATGAATGTTGACGGCTGTTTGGGGCTGAAACAAGGGATAAACAGAAAATAACTTAAATAAAACACTAGGCAATTGCACCTCCTAGTTCTTCCTAAGCATCACACAAACAAAAACTTAAAATAAGCTGCTGAATTTTATTAATCAAAATATTCTGCTATCACATGACCACAAAAGAGCCTTTATATAGAGGCTATAGTTATCCTTTTCCTAGTAGGACTTGGACTCTAAATAACCTATTCCTAGAATGAATAGGAATACTAATAATAATTAAATAAAAGACTTAATAATAAGTAAACATAAAATAAGACTCATGGGTCTTTGGTACGGCCAAGGACAGCCCATTCCAGATTTCTGGAAATTATCAAATTGCCCTTATTCTAATAGACCTTGATTAAAACTGATCCAGCAGCTTCTCAACCTAAAAGACTCAATACTAATAACTAAAATGACCTATCAAAGGTGCAAAGAAGGTCCGACATCAAAACTAGACCACAATTCTTGAATCTTTGTATATTTAATCTTTTTTTTCCTTGAGCTCTTCCTTGTCCTCATCACCTCCCCATGATGTGATACTCTCCCACATTACCACAACCAAGCAATAGAAATTCATTTCTGAGATCTTAACCAACAACAGAAAACAATTCATTTTCTTGAAAAGTGTTCCCCTAGCGAAAATGTCTTATGCCGAAAGAAACAATGTCTTTATATTAAGGGATCCTTTATAAATATGATTCTAGGCGATAATTCTGTGTACTTTGATTATTTGATGAGGACTCACAAAGCCACAGACTTAGTTGAGCATATCTTATGAGAGAAAAGAGGGAGGTGGGGGACCTTGGTTTAAATAAGGTTGAGAAAGTGTGTTTTATTGGTTGTAATTTCTAAAGGGAATCCAAAAATTTTCCTTGAATCTTTTAGTGATATTGTTGGTTGAATTGAGGTTAAGTAACATGTGGGAGAGGGAGGTGTAATGCTGACTAATGTGGTGTGAAGCTGGAAGCCATGAAATTATCAGCTCTTGTCATGTGTTCTGCAAAAAATGACATAGCCTTTTGGTAATTTGAAGAGACTCAACATATGCTAATTGGCACTTGGCTCTTGTGCACAATAAATCATGCTTATGCCAAAAGCCTTGTAGTTCAACTGACACTTCCTGGTGTTTTCAACGGAGATATCTAGAGTTCAAATTTCCCCACTCCCAACTACTAACTCAAAAAATTAAAAAAAAATTAAATCATGCTTATATCTTGTTCACAACCTCCTTATAATTGTTCGATATTTAGTATGAAGTACACATCCCTGTCTTTTTTCCTTCAATTTTTTTTTGTAATTGGTACATGTCCAGAGGACGTCCAGAAAACATATATCTCCTGCTAAGTTGTTTGTGTCATCTATAAAAGGGTGTCATATGATAGGTGTTATGACCATTGAAAAAATCCGTACAGACAGCAGATGCAGCAAGCCATGCAACAAACCCAGTACAGCAAGCCAAGCAGCAGCAGTAGTTGCGGATTGGATAACCAACCAGCAGTAATTGTGGATTAGGACGATTAGCTCTGCATTATTTTAAACTGCAATCAGCTTTATTTTGTTTTTAATATTCAGATAGTAGTTGGTTCCTAAATCTTAGGATTGGATTGTGATGGAGCTATTTCATCTTGAATATTTATGCATGTTGAAAATTGTGATGGAATTAAGCAGATAATTCCAATTCTCAAGTTTTCCTCTCCATTCTAGGAGGAGAATGGCCTCCCTACCCTTCAACCAGCCTAACATTACTGCATAATTTCCCTGCAACCATGCTAAATTTCCTTTCTAAGCAACTGTGTTCATAACAATAGGTACGAGTATTAAGATATTTAGCTCGTGACAACGGTGACAATGTATAGATTTTGTAGATTGATAAATGCATATGTTATTCCTTTTAGTGTCAAGAAGCACAAATGTAGGTTCAAGATCATGTTTACGTACCTTGTATGACTATAACAAGCTTCTTTGTGCTTTCTTTAGCTTTCCTTTATTATCTATGTAATATTATAGCCTTTATGTTGGCAGGATGATGAGATGATGGGTTTGATGACGAGTCCTTGCGTTACTGAATGCAGAGGTAAACAGATTGCTTCTGGAAATAAAATCTGCAACAATATCTTGTCAGTTCAAGGTGGGAGAGGCGATCATGCTCTGGTTGCTTATCAATCCACCCCATTAGATATTGACGGATCGAAAAATACTAGCGTGTCAAAGCAAGATGAACGGTCATGTGCTGCTTTATTGCAAAATTCTACAGTGCCAAAGCAAGATGAATTGTCACGTGCTGCTTTGTTGCAAAATTTTATAGTGCCAAAGCAATATGAATTGTCGCATACTGCTTTATTGCCAACTGCTGTAGTGTCAAAGCAAGATGAACTGTCATGTGCTGCTTTGAGAGTTCTTCTTAGAAAAAGGGATCAACTGGTATTATTTTGATCCTTTAACTTGTTATAATAGCGATTAAGATTATTACTTGCCAAAAAAAAAAATAGCGATTAAGATTATTCATTTTCAACTATCACACTTACAGACAGAGGAGGGAGGGATCAGTACTTTGTGAATTATTGCAAATCTTCTGTATGTGATAAGGGTGGTAGAGTGATGTCCGTATGCATGCAGTGGTTTGGTACCAATTAGGTGACAAAAATCAGTGACATCTACTAAGTCTACAATGGTATTTTGTAACTTACATGATTTGAAGCTTTGTAGATTGGATGTTTTCAATTAATATTGAATGGCTTTCTGTCTGTAGAGTTTTCCGAAAGGACTCATTGGATGGTATTTTGCTTTTGTCAACCCATACTGACATGACATATTTGCCTTCTAGGGGTTGCTTGGTTTTGACAATAGCTTCATTCTACTTCAAGACCCTGGGAAGATTCACACTGTTTTGATTTTTTTGCTTGTGTTTGCAGTCACTTCAGCAGCGGAATATAGAAGATGAGATTGCTCTGTGTGATAAAAAAATCCAGAAGATTTTAAATGGTGTGATTTCCTTTAAGCTTCTTTTTTCCTCCTCCCATTTATGTTTTGTTTTTTGCATTTGGTGCTTCATATTTTATCTAACAGTTCTCAATTAAATGCTTAAAATATAAGAGAGACTCTAACTATAACAAGCACTAAAAGTTGACAGTTCTGGTGTAGTTCACTGGTTATGGGATGAAATTTGTAAGCCATATGGACTCATGGTTGTAAGTTGGAGTCACTATAGAAAATCAAGACCTGGGATTTTGCATCAAATTAAAAAGTGGCTATCAAATGTTATGCTGGGGAATGTTGCTTTGTTATTTAGCTGGAGAAATTGGTTTGGGAATATGGTGCAGGCTTGTTTGATGTGGCTGGCCACTGGTATGGAATGAGCAGAATCGACACAGTTTTGAAGACATGGAGAGCTCCTCGGATCAATTGAAAACAATGTTTGCTCGTACTCCTTTTGATTGGTCCCCAGGTTTGGGAGCATCTCTTTGGCGTCCAAAGTCAAATCATAAGACTTTGATCAAATCATAAGACTTATCTTGCCTTCATATGATAAACTTGTATGAAGTTAAGATCTCAAAACAATTGAATTTTACATCAAAAGAGAAGGAAAATTCTTGTAATAAGATTTCACTCCTGCGAGCTTAGGATTCCTGGTGCTTGTATTTTTCTAGAGCCTATCCTTACATCTATAAGTGATTGGGCCAATGTAGCAATCAATAGAGAGACATAACCTATTCTTATGTACTGTGTTTCTTATTATAATAGGTGGTGAAGATGATTTGGCCTTGAAGATAGAATCTGTCATAGAAGGTTGTAATGATGTATGCCTAAGAAGTATTACCCAAGAAAGGACTAAGCAGCAACTCGAAGACCAGCTTTCACCTCAAACCTTCAAGAGGAAACGATTGTCAGAGGCTGTTCTCAGTATGCAATATCCATGCCAGGCAAGTTTTATCATTAAATTCTTATATAGCTTTAAACTCTTGGGGGTTCTTCTAAATTTATCACTGAGCACTGATGTATATATGTTATAACACCTTATAAGGGTCAATTATCTTTTTTGTCATGCAAACATCTCGGACTTTGACATGAGTGTCAATTTGGTCTTTGGACTTTTGATTTGAACAATTAATTTGGACATTCGATTTGTAACAAATCAAATCTTTTGTTGGTATTTTCCATCAAAGCCTAACAGATTTAGTTATGCGATGTGCACATTGTAATAATGACATTTTTGAAATTATTGATAATGTGGTAGAAATCATGTGCATATCATGTCAATAAATCTTTTAGGCTTTAATGGAAGACATTAACAGAAATTTTGATATCTCACAGACCTCTTGTCCAGGGGTTAATTGTCAATCAAAAGTCCAAGGACCAATCAGAGTCCATGGGTGATATTTGTAGAAAACCCAAGCAAATTTGATGGAGGTTTGTCTTTAATGATATACAGACGTTTTCTTGGTTGCAAATTAATTTGTCTCGGAAAGATGAAAATACTTTGTTACCAGCCACAATTGTTTCATTTGAGAAATAAATTTGGCTATAATATATTTTATGGTTTGTGATTGTGTTGTCCCACTTGCCTTCCATCAACATCAAGCCATTATTGGCCAGTTAGGATGCAATCTATTGCAAACCTCAAAGTGTTTGCTGGACATGTATTTTTTTTACCAGATGCTGGACATGTAATTTGTTGCAACTGTTGAAACCCATCAGTACCAAAAGTTTAAGCTGTTGGGAAATGCGCAAAATGTTCCACACACTAAACACCCTACCCTCCCAGCTACCCCTTTCCACATGTAGGTCTGAGACTCTGAACCACTAAAATGGAAATGGAAATAATAATAAAGGTAGAGCCAAAACAAAAACTTTTGGGGCTCCTATGATTCAAACATAATACCTCCTACACCCAAAAAACACCCCAATAAACAAGTTGCAACTTTGTCTCAAGCCAATCATCCCAAAGCTTTAAGCGTCAGAAAAGTTGGCCAGTAATGTGTGTTAAATACTAAGAGCAACAATACCAAACACAACTTTTATATCTTGTGTAGTTAAATGCCCAAGTATTGTGGATACATATAGTCTTAACAAATTGTCATATCATGCTGCAACTTCCAACAGTACCGAATTGAGAAAATGTGGATTTAAAGATGGTGGTTATGCTATATATATTTGTTTAGTCATCACATAAATTTAATATTGTGACTGATGCAATGTACTAATTTGTGCCCTGGGACTCTGTGCTAGAGGGTCTTATGTTATGATCTTTACTCATTTATGAAACTATCACTCATTTTCTATACAAATTTTGGAATAAAGATGGAGATTCTAAGCATCATTTTTTTTTTATTTATTATTTTTGTATTAGATATTCTCTTATAACAACTTGTTTACTATGGCAGGAATTGGATAGGGTGTGTAATGAGAGCAATTGGGTGTTGCCAACTTACTGTGTATTCACATCAGATGGTAAGATCTTCTAAGTTAATTTTATACTCTAAATAACGGGGACCTAAAATACTTGTGATATGCTGTCAATGAAGTACTGTTGGCGTAGCTGTTTATGTATTTCATATGAAACTGATGATTGAAAATGTGTAATTTATATTTCAAGTTTATGCATTTCATATGAAATTGATGATTGAAAATGTGTAATTTATATTCCAATTACTAGAGCATTGGATTGGTCCCTGATCATCCATCAAGTTCCTCATTAGTTTTCTAAGTTTCCAACCTTTTCCTTTTTGTTAATTTTCTTCAAGTTTAAAACTGGCTATTCTAAATGTAGGGATGTTTACCAATCAGATTATACCATTATCTGTTTACGAAAATGGTCCTCACAAGGATTTCTCATGTCTTGTATTTATTTTCAAAATTCCTATAAAACCTAAAATATGTTGCCTTATTATGGTATTTGCAAAATCCTAATGCATTGAAATTTGCTGCCTCATTATGCTGTATGCCATAATCCTAGAGGGAAGAGGCTAATCTTGAGAGATGATTCGAAATTCTTGATGATTTCTGTATCAATGTGAAATTGGCCATGGATGTGAACTTTAAATATATTCTTGATAGAAAGCTTTTCTTGTAGCAGTATCTTCACTCCTACTTTTGCTGTCATTTTGAGAAACGCATCCAGTGATGTACCTTAAATCTAGAAGATGGCCATTTAAAATTTATAATGCATCTACATATCATGCATTAAAAAAGTAATTGTTACTCTATTTGCCGTTTGTAGGTGGATTCAGAGCCAATGTCACTGTAATTGGGGTGGATTTTGAATGTACAACAGGTGGTGACACGCGTTCCAATCCTCGGGAAGCAAGAGAATCAGCCGCTGCACAGATGCTGGCCAAGTTACGAGCAATGGCAAGTTCAACCCCATAGCTTTTAGGTCTTTTCAATTACAAGGAATAGGAAGGCATGTTAGCTTGAGATTCATACCATATATAAGGTTCGTTTTGAGCACTAGGAGGGGGAAAGAACACGTATGCACAGGGTTCTTATGTTACAATGTTATGGACGTCAAAAGCTCAAATCTTTGATGTCTGTGCAAACAAGATTTCATTGATCGGTCCTTGTAAGATGTGGTACACAAAATTTCTGAGAAAGTGGCCTTAATTCTGTGTATTCAGTCCAAAGTACAGGTACTTTAACCTACAAATTAAAGGAATATAATTGAACACAAGTCAGCATTTTGGGTTCTGTTCGGATATATACGTCCTGGGTTGGTTACTTAACTTTGGAATGTAGATGCGTTCATAATTTTTCATCCCAGTCCGTAACTTGTGTCGAGCTACAGAAGTCTATCAATTTAACTGGTTAAGAGGTGCCAATGCTTCATGTTAGCTTCATATTATTATTGGTGAAGGTAATGTGGACCTTACATCTATGCTGGGTCCTCTCTGGTTCTTCATACCAACTGTTCCATATGTAGGAAATCTTTGTAGTGTGAATATAGATACCATGGAAGATTCGGATGAGATGGAAGTACACCTCAGATCAATTGACTGCAAAAGAAATTTCTGCCTCCGTCTCTCAGTAGCGTATTGCGTGCTTGTGCAATTATGCCCAATTTTTATTATTTGAGTATTGCGTCTCTGTTTGGGTGTTTGTACACATGCCTATGACTACGATCAACTCATGGCTCTGGCAATCGATTGCTTCTACCTTTTATTCCATTCATGCCTCTGATGTAATACACTAAGGGCACGTTTAATACACTGTAATGATTATTACATGAAAATAAGAACAAGTACTACAAGGAACTTTGCCTATATGAATTGTATATTTGTTTTAATGCACAAAAGGATACACGCTTGGGCTGACAGTATACCATTCTTTTGATGATCTGGGGTCTTATTTAATGGCTTCTCGTGCTTGGATACAATAAAAGCACAGAAGATGGCTACGTCTTTGAGGAATGAATGCATTCACAATGATAGTTTTCACGGCTTCCCATGCTTGGATACAATTAAAGCAAAGAGAATTCCCATACCTTTGAGGAATCTCAGTGCATTCACAACGCCAATTTCTTAAAAACCTTTCCGAACAGCAGCCCTAATTGTGACATAAATCCCTTAAAGAAATGATCTAAAACACTATGCAGATCCATTTGCTACAAAACTGATTGGTGGGGTAACATTTCCCACGTTGAAATAATTGAAAGAGGGAGAGAGATTGATTTCACTCAATGATTTTTGCATTGAAAAGAAAATCCCGACTTTACATTGCTGGTATCTTTTTGTTTTTTGGATTTTTTTTTTTTTTGGTTTAAAGTTATAAAAAAATGTAAACGCATTAGAAATTTGCCTCATCCTCAGCAAATTTCAATAAATACCTCAAAATTGAAGGCTTAAGATCATCTTTTACTTCGGCTTTGGTTTCAAAAACACCCTTCATTATTCGCGTGTAAAGCCTTTCAAGCTGTGGAATGCTGTAGCTAGCGGTATGCTTCACGAGAAGCAGCTTGACAGACTCTACTTGGTTTGAAATATCACCATCAGACATTACGACATCTTCAGATCCGCTCCCATCAGCATGACCAGAAGCTTCCCCAGAAGTTTCATTCTGATTACCATCAGCAGATGAGGTTTCTGGTCTTTCAGTATTTTCATCATTTGTCTCAGGTTCCTGGGATGACTTTGGCAGTTGTGAATCTTGCTGCCGTGACTTATCTTCTACTGTTGAAGCTGATTGTCACCAAGTTCAATATCAAGATATTAAGTTTTCCATCTGATTCTAATAGAAATTTAAACATGAGAAATTCAGAAGTTCAGATAAGAAACCAGAAAAAGATCACTCTTGCAATGGGCAACATGCGGTGGGTGTGTGTGAGAGAAAAAAATAATAATAATAAAATAAAATAAAGAAGAAAAAAGAAAAAAGAAACTAGAGTGATGCTGTGATGGTAAGTACTACAGTAGGCCTTTAATTTTTTATGCATCCCCTCTCAGGTCAGTGATGTACCAGAGATTGATCCCTAAGATGGATTTTATAACACAAAAACAATTTAGAGGGAGTTGAAATCCGTATGCATCTGTGCTAACTCCAGGGAAATTCGGTGAGGTTGTAGGAATTAAATACAATTTAGACTTGTTCCATCTATGCATCTCTTTCATGATACTAACATAATTGATGTTAAAAAGTGATGCTAATAAATATAATAATCTCTAATGTACCAATGTATAAAAAAGAAATATGAAATGAGAATCACAACTTAATAAATATACAATCTCTAATGGACCAATGAACTCTAGCCAAGTGGTACCTCCTCCCCTTATAAACAAGGGTGGAAAGTAAGGTCATAGGTTGAAAATCCACCAAATGCGTGTATAAACTTACTGATAATAAGAAGAAAAATCTCGATCAGGTCACATGCAGTTTTAGTTGAAAGTTCTGTTACTTGAAAATCAAAACTAATTCAAAATCTAGGTCAAAGATTTATATGAGTTTTTACAAGGGACTTATTGCTCACTGCCCATTTTATTTGAAAGTGTGTTCCAGTTGTGGATGATTTTTGAAAATTTTAAACTGGCCAATTTCTTCTATTGCCTATTCCCTAGTACATATATATGAGCCTTTTTAGAAGACAGTTATACCTAGTAAAGGAAGATATTGCGTTAATGGTTTTTTGTTCTTACAGATAAGTTAGAACCATTAACAGAAACTTTAGTCCTTGTTACAACCGGGCAAGGTATCTGCTGTTTTAGCAGTGATTTCATTGAGGCATAGTACTAAAAGCATAACTACTACAAAGGTTTTAATACCTGCATGTGTGGCATCAGCATTCTTCTTTGGCCGTTTCAGTGCCTCATAACTTTGATCTAGATTAACCTCTGGTTGGACATTACGAAGTCGTGCACTCACTCTGGTAACAGTTCCCAGCTGCACAACAGGGTTAGATGGGAAAGTAGAACCTGCCATATCATCTGGCAAATGCATAGGACCACCTTGGGCAGCAATCTTGTCACAGTATGCAACCAATGCAGGGTCCATTTGTGATAGCATCCCATGCACCTGAGGGGGAAACAAAACAAAGGAGCAACTTTATGACATGTGACTGAGCACCCACAACTCAAAAGCAATGAACAAATAAACTTACTGCATCTCGAAGTTCATAAGCTCTACTAACAATCCTAGCACCGTTATAATCATCTCCGTTGTAAGCCTGAACCAGGGACAGCAGAATACATCAAATTGCCATATGATAAAAATTGTAAGACAAACATCAAGATGAAATTACAATAACTGTTTGAGTTGATCTTTGTGCAACATGTTCTTAAGGAATTCAGAAGTACAAAAATGCAGTAATCAAGTCACAAAATAAAGTTTATAGCACCCTGTTTATTTGGTTGAACTTCAGCTATTATTCAAAGCAGTTACATGTAATGACTAAACATGAACTCATTTGTATAAAACATAAAAAAAAAAATTGCATTTCTCAAGTAAGCTTAATGCAAACTTTTTGGCAACAGAAACAACAGTGAGATTCAATGCAAAAGCAACACCATAGAACACCCTACTTCATGAAAGAACCAGCATCCCAAACAAACAGTGAAGCTAAATTCCTGGGTCCTGCCAGGTCACTGGGTAATGAGTGGGAGTTGATCAGCAAATGCTTTCGCAATCTCCTCAAAAAAGGTCACACTCCACCCTTATAAAAGTGAAGGTCGGTGCCTGAAGTAACACTTATTATAAATTAATATTATTGATAAATTACATGCATCAGCATAAGTTGTTACTTCACTTTAGCCTAACTTCTGGTTGTTATTATTATTTTTTTAATTAACTGCGGGCCAGAAGCTTCGTCAAACTCTATGAACTCACCACTTAAAAGAGCAGACACCCTGACTGGTTATAACCAGGTTTCTGTCAATGGTTTTGTTCTTACAGATAAATTCACAACATAGCTAGCCTATTGAATATTATATGGTTTTGACTTTCTACATTGCATGCAATACACAGACAACTTGGTGACGTAATAGGGATATCAGCACAATCAGTTCATAAGCAGGATTAATTGAAACAGAACATTATCACTTATTGGCATACTACAAAATATTTATTTTAAAAAATCATTAAGAGAACAATTATTACTGAATTTGGTTATTTGGAAATACAAAAAATTTTCATAGGAAGAAATGTTTTTCTTTTAAAGCAACAAACAGCATGATAGTTCAGTCAATCACAAGCAATAAAAAAAAGTTCTAAAAATCAATATCTTACTTTGCACTGTTTGTGTGGTACAATAGAACATACATATTTTAGTACAAATTATTACCAACATTAACAATAATGTCAATAACAAAAAAGACATTACTTTAGCAAAAATCTCTTAATGTCTAATTTTTTCCATAGAATTAACTTGAACCATGGTTTTTAAACCTAGACCGGACTGGACGGTCTGACCAGGTTAACTGCAACCCGGCAATGAAGCCAGTTCTATAGCTTTGAAAATGGGATCATTCACTTATCCTAACACACTTGACCATCCCAATGACAACATATATATATATATATATATATTAGTTAATTAATGAACAACTAAAATATTTATTTTGAAAATGATAGTTTTAGATTAAGCTGCTTTGTGCTTGAAGGATTAATAAATCCTTTATTTATTTATGCTATTTTATGCTTTATTATTTTTTATTTGTCTTACAAAATTTGTGAAAATCATTTGAAAATTATTTAAATTTCTTTATATATTATTTTCAGTCAATTTTGCTTTTTTATTTTTATTTTTTCAAATTGAATCCATTTATTCATATTACAATTAATTATGACATCATCACATTTCAAGTTCTGGTCGAACCCCAACTCAACCTTTAAACCTTCCTTTCTCGGTTCTTTAAATGGTTTGATTTTTATAACATTGCCTGGTACAATTGCTTGTAATAATAGTTTTTTAAATATCCCTTAATTAATGATGTATTTAGGCTTTCTAAATCAATATTCTTTTGGTAGGTATTTTTATGAAGAGAATGTGTCATTTGAGATCGGTGCTTGTGTAACTCAGCAATATATATATTTTCAATTTTTGTTTTTGATTTAGCCATGTATGATAATATGCATATACACAAAGGTGTTTTGAGGTCTAACATAAGAACTTCCCTGTGTTAGGTTATAACTCAATCAAGGAAGCGTATGAGTTATGACAGGGAGAAAAGGAATTAAAATGGTAACTTTTGGAACATAAATGACAATTACTTATACACTCCTATACGGAGCAATGTTACTGCGAATCCTAATATCATATATGTGCAGGCTGTAAGCTAGTGCTAAAATATTTTAGTGCTTCAACTGGCCTGTACAATTTCCTATTACAACAATATACAGCATCTAAACTTCCAAACATTGTCCTGGTCACTAAGAGACATTTCAATAAATATTTAGTTACATGCAAAAACCATAGCAAAGAACACGCACCTTCGCATTGGAAACAATGAGATCTACTTCTTGCGCGAATGTTGAACATGTAATATACTGCCCTGAATCAACACGTTGAAGCAGAGTAGACATGTCCAGAGGGTTCTGGATAATTGAACGGTAGTTTGGAGCATCCTCATCCAAGACTGGAAAATGGAAGGCGCTAAACCGTTTATCATACAAAACCCTGCAGACACACGAACAAAAAATATATAAGAGAGAGGGAAAGATTCTATAGAAGATTTCTGATAAAATAGTATGACAAATTTAAATAGGATAGGAGCTCATATGTGTTGAAGTGGGCTGAAATATCCGAAACTATTAATTGGATAAGAACACAAAGTTAAAAACCAACATAATTGTGCACTGTTCATCAGTATATTTATTGGATAAGGACACACTGTTAAAACAAACGTCTTGCCTCATAATCTGACACAAAATGCAATTAATGACAAAACCAAGAAATGCAGTGATATCAATTAAAGAAATATACCAATCTTTATGGAGTGGACTAGGGGTAGAAAGGAAAGGACTATCTTACCGGTTGCACACATCTCTTAGGCACATTCGCAATCGGCGAAGGGCATGCTGCTCAGCTTCTACCTTGGCTTTTAACTCAGAGACCTTTGGACCACTTGCCACTTTTGGTGCCTTAGGAAGTTCAGTGAGGGAGGCTGACTTGGGTGATTTTTTTGCTGTGCCCTCTGACAAGACTGACAGAACAGCTTCAATTAAGCGGTCAAAGAACAAAGATCTGTCTTCAGCAGATGGTTCACTGACCTGGTAGCTGACCCCAAAAAAAAAATAATAATAATAAACATAAGAGTATAAAATTAACTTCAGGCATGAAAAGCACTTCTGATATGATAAAATTGACTTCACAAATTTTAAGTTCAATGCATCAGGTTTAGCAAATATTAACATTAGCCAAAAACACTAAATTGAGTAAAAGCTGTCGTGCAGGTCTAGTAAGCATTTAAAAATATGCATCAAAAGAATCAGAAATGACAGAGTCGGAATCTGCAATATAAGAGGACTATTAAAAGAATTGAAATCCATGATTTTTTACCATGACAATCACCAACATTTAAAATAAGTACCAGAAGAGTTACGAATATCAGTATTTGCAAAGAGCTTTCAAAAAACAAAGGAATGCATACACATAACGGAGAGAAAATATTGAAGAAGGCACATCTTCAATTTCAGCAAGTGGAGCAGAGGATGTTCCAAGTAATAATATAGGTAAGTCAGAAGGCAATTCTTCCAGCAAAGTCTGCAGGACAGCCCTGAGCTGCTCATGTGCCTGCAATATCACGTCTATTAAAATTAGACAGCAGAAGAGCAACACAGAATATATCAAGGATTTTTGAAGCACATTATAAGAATAAAAATGAATTTTGAGCATGCGAAATTGCTTATTTAGCACATAATTCACATCAGATGTGCAAAAAAATCACTCACATTCTCCCACCAAAGATTGAACTGAGGTAAATAGAGTATTGATGGTGTTGTTCTCCTTGCTTCACCAAATATATGTACCAGTGCCTCCTCTGGGGTCTTTGCACTAGGATCTGAAAGAAGAGATGGAAGTCCTAGAGAATGAACAGGAAATTTCTCCATTTCATGTAAAATTGCTGGCCCAATATGATCCTGTTAAACTAAAGCAGTAAGTATATTTAGTTTGCAGTTCACATAGTGGCAATTTATCATATTCAATAAGTTCCATGATATTTACCAGCCCAGTACCTTCACCACCATAAAGTAGAAGTCGAGGCCTGTAGACAAGAGGAATGGCAGAACCATAAGAGAGCATAGAAAGCTTGGTCAACTCTGATGACACTGCAATTGGAGGGAATATATCTGATATAGTATTCATGGCTTTCTGAAGATGTCTTTGTAGACATGGTGCAACTACTGAAGACAGCGGCCTAGAGTGCACAACAGCTCCTCGGTGAGCAGCTGGGGTAATTGTTGACATGGCTTCAACAAAGTGATACTTCTCAACCTTTACTGAATCAACATCAATCACAAATTTGTCATCGCTTGTGTAAACCTGAGGATATTTTTCACGAAAAGCACGAATGGCAGCTTCAGTGCACAGAGCTTTTAAATCAGCACCACAGTAGCCAACACAACTAGCTGCAAGTTCCAATTTTAGTTCCTTTGAAGGAGGATGTTTCCATTTGCGAGTGTGAATGTCCAAAATTTCAGCACGTGCCTCACATCCAGGCAAAGGAAAATTAAATTCACGATCAAATCGACCAGGGCGTCGCAAGGCTCCATCAATGGCATCAATCCTGTTGGTTGCACCGATTAAAACAACTTGTCCACGAGAATCAAGACCATCCATTAAAGCAAGCAATGTAGATACAATAGAATTATGAATTTGCTCTTGTTTGCTAGATCTCACAGGAGCGAGTCCATCTATTTCATCAAAAAATATGATGGAAGGCTGATTCCTTTGTGCTTCCTCAAAAAGTAGTTTCAATTGTCTTTCAGCCTCACCAACCCATTTGCTTAGAACATCGGCTCCCTTACGCATGTAAAAACTCACTTTCTGGCCAGCCTTTGACGCAGCACAGGCTAATGCTCTGGCAATTAACGTTTTCCCAGTGCCAGGAGGACCACATAACAATACTCCTCTTGGTGGGGTGATGTGATAACTTGCAAAGAAATCTGGATATAATAATGGAAAGAAAACCATTTCCTTCAAAGCATCAATATATTCAGAAAGCCCACCAATATCATTAAAACTAACACTCTCATCAACCTGTAAAGGTTGAATGTCTGCCCCTCCCTTTGAGCTCGGCCCAGCAGTTTGAATCCCAGAAGTCAACGTAGTAAAAGCATCGCCCTGATGACCCCAACCTGATGCAGCAATATTCAATCCCCATGCTGTTGTCCCATGCATCTCTAGTCCCCCAAGAAGCCAAGGAGGCCCAGATCTGCTCCCACCTCTCCCCCAGGGAATTGCAGGGCCTTGGTCCAGCTCATCCACAAGAAGAGAATCATCAGAATCTTCGGCTCTCGTCATACGATGACGCTTATGAACTCTTGATCCACCCTTCCTTACATCCCTACCAACCTTAGTCCCCATTCCTTGGTGTAATACTCTTCGAGGAGATCTAGGTCTTGGCTTACCTTCTTCCATAGACAGCCGTCGTACTTCTGCACGATTTCGGAGATCGTATCTCCTCCTTCCCTCTTGTTCTTCTTCACCCTCTTCATCATCACCATCGTCATCTCCTTCATCTTCCCCATCATCCTCATCTTCACCCTCACCTTCATTTTGACCATCATCTGCGTCATTATCGTCAACATCATTCCCATTTTCCATGTCATCTTGACCTGCCTTCTCTGATGAAGTACCTTGCTCATCATCAGACTCTAACTCCAACCGTTCTCTTGCCATTGATTTAGAACGACGAGGGCGCAGTCCTTCACGCCTAGGTGCTGGTTTGGTATCCACAATCTTCCTACGCTTGGGAGATGATAAGTCATCATGACTCATACTATTGTCAACCCGGTTCCTCAAACGTCGAAATGTGGGTCTCTGAAACAAAATGGTGCAACTTTAGTCCCAAAAAGAAAATTTTGTATGGTACCGTTATATTGTTGAAGATAAAAACCCTAGCATAGCCAAGCTAATAACTAACTTCCACAAAAAATTGCATGTTGGTAGAGTAATAGATCTCACCATTAAGTCTTCATCCTCTGTTCCAGAACTATCTGTGTAATCCTCGAGATTTACAGAAACCCTTCTCTTTCTTGTGGAACGCCTAAGGTTGGTTGCAACTGACTGCAAATATAAGCACCAAAAACACATATGAGAATATTAAAATGCTTGAAAAATCTATGGAAAGGGACCACTGTCTTGATCTAATTTGCTTCAACAAAAGAGGACATATTTCTGGCAAAAGCGTAAAAGATGATACATCACAAAACAAATGACTGCTAACCATTGAATTTATGTCTCTCTAACTACAAATTACAATCTGCCATCAAATAGTTATATAAGCAAAAGCAATTATATCTTCACCACCATACAAGGAAAATTCTGAATATTACATAAACTCATGCTGTTGTTGTGTTGAGCCTCCGTGAAAGGATTTTAGTTATAATAGAAGCAAGAAAGTTAATAATATAACTTTTGACTTTTGGTGCATTAACAATGCCTGTGTTTTCCAACTTCATGTGTTATCAACAGGAATTACAGCACATAATTTGAAAGTACGAACCTGAAACTCCAACACAAAAAATCGCAAATTTACACCACACAAGAATTCACAGAAATTTCCAGTGCAGTTTTCTCTTCTTCTTCTTCTTCTTTTTATTTTCTTTTATTTATTTATTTTTATTATTAAGATATTAACAGTTTCTAATGACACTACTGGCTAAGACTATCACATTGCAATTCATCAAGTTGTCTCTTAAAAATGAGTGATGCATAACCAAAAACTAAAAAACACTAAAGAAGAAGAAGATAAATTATACTTTTCATCTCTGAAAATTGGTGTTTTTAGTCCCTCAAATTTAAAAAGTTAGGATTTGGTACCTAAAAAGTTAGGATTTTGTCCCTCCATCTATTTTTTATTTTGGTTTACGTGATTAACAGGCTGCTAAGGCACTCTATTTTTTAGGACTTAATAAGGTACCAAAATCAAACCAACCCCATATTAAAGGGACCAAAATCGAAGAAACTCATACTAAAGTCACCAAAATCAAACCAACCCCATAGAGGGACAAAATTGTTGCCCTTTTGAAATTTCAGTGACCAAAGTTGAATTTTTACCCCAACTTCATGGACCAAACGTACCTAAAAAAAAGCTTCACAATATACTTTGTACACAATAATTCCGATATTTTACGAAAATGCTCTAACGAACTTCCTCCTTCCACAATAACGGAATGGAGAATGTCGTCATGAGTTCAAGACGCACTAGCATTTCGCCTATGAACTCAAGCTGTAACGCTCCGTTTGTTTTGATGGAAAACCTTATGCAAAGATACTTTTCTACGTTTTCATGTGTTTCGTGGTATCAGAAAAAAAATGGGTCAAAGGAATACTATCTCTTGACTTCCCTTATATCTGGAAAACAACTTTATCTCACCCCAACCTAAATAAGGGAAGTCAAAAGTTAGTCTTCCTACTAATTTTTAAGGTTGCTACCAAACACGGGAAAATGAGATGCTAATGTCGAAACAACAGGACAGAGGGCTTCAAGACTCATTATGTGCATGCATTTTAAACAAATTCTATAGTTGGGTCATGGGGAGTTTGAAATTTGCACTCTAGACGTCTCTTGTTGGAAACACTAGGGAGTGGTGCCAATTGAGCTACATAAGGCTCTTCTTCAATACACACTTAAATTAAAAACAAACAAATACAAAGCTTCGAAAAATCGATAATCAACAATCATTGAGCTACATAAGGCTCTTCTTCAACACATACAACAAATACAAAAGGCTTCGAAAAATGGATAATCAACAAGGAAGGAAGGAAGGAAGCACTGACATCTTTATTGGGAGTGCGAACACAGAGCATTTTGGCAATCTGAGAAGCGGCAGTCCTGGTCTTGCTCTTGGTCTTCTGCTTCCTGATGTTCCCAGTATAGTACAAATACGCTCTCCCGTACATCTTCGGCCTCCTCCGCAGCCTATCGCTCGTTCGCACCGGCATCGCCATCCCCTCCCCCGCCGCACCGCCACCCTCTCCATCCCTTCCTCCTCCTCCTCCTCCTGATTTCTTCGAGTGCATACCAATTCCAATTTTCCAACCCCCAAACCCCAAAAACAAACACCAAAAAAAAAAAAAAAAAAAAAACCACAAAAATTCTAGCTCCTCTCTGCAACTGTATATAACTGTAAAATTAACGGTCAATTGCAGAAATTAACAGGAAAAAAGTGCATGCAATGTAAAACTCGTGAAGGGGGAGGGGTATAAATGGAAATGTGATTTTTTTTTTTTTGTGAAAACTCGAACGAATTTTAAGCTAGCTGAGTTGATGAATTTTTTTTGGTTTTTGCAAAATCATTTGCAGAAAAAAATTGATGATCGTGAGAGGAAGGAGATGGAGGGTGGAGATTTACCTGATCAGAGACACAGAGAGAGATCTAACGGTTGAAATTTGCAGAGAGAGAAAGAGAGAGAGAGAGGGAGAGAGAGAGAGAGAGCTAAAACCCTTTGGGAGTGAGAGAGGGGTGGAGTGGAGGTATATAAAAAACCTAAAGAGAGAGAGAGAGAGAGAGTCGAAGGTTTGGGTTTGGGGGATTGGGTTTGGGTTGGGTGACTCAGTCCTGACTCGGGGGTGAGTCACGAGTTCCGAGTTCGAAGTTCGAGGCTAAGGGAAAATGGGACCCAGGCAGGCCTTTGTTGTTTTTTGGCTCGCTTTGCTTTGCTAAGCTCGAAGTCTCTCTTCCGCCTTTGCCTTGTTTTGAGCGCCACGTGTGTGTTATAATATTTTTTTAGCGTGTTTGGGTGTTTGGCAGTGACATTACGTTACGGTAGCTACCGAATGAATGCTCGCCACGTAGGATGAACATTGTTGTGTTCGTTGTGGGGGAGTTTTAATTTATGCTGATGTGGCAGATTATCATTGGGCTTATTTTGCTCCGTCCAATACATAGCTCTTTTTTTTTTTTTTTTTTTTTTTTTTAATATTACGCTTTGTTTGTTTCGATGGAAAACATGGTGTAAAGATAATTTTTTGTATTTTTCAATATTTGATAGCATCATAATAAATAAGTTAAAGGAAAACTATCTTTAGTCAACATAAAAAGTATGGCTTATTTTAAGAGATTGTTTTTCATTAATTTTTTTTTAAAAACAACTCTATTTCATAGTAAGTAAAATAAGGGAAGTTATGAGATTATTTTTCAACTCATTTAAAGTTGCTACAAAACATAAAAAAATAAGATAGTTTTATGGAAAATGACTCATTCTTTAGAAAATATCATTGCTGAAACAAACAGAGCGTAAATATTTTGGGCTTTATTTGTTGGGTTTAGATTACCTCTAGTATTTTTTTAACTAGAATTTCCTTTTATTTTAATGAGAAACTACCACATCACCCACAAACTAAATAGAATGTGGAGATTAAAGCTCATTACCACTTGTTATTGTGTATTTAAAACAAAAGAACACCTCTAGTTAAAAAAGTACTGAAGGTAAGTCAAACCCTTATTTTTGTTGATATTGTTGTAAGGTGCCTGCTCCCTAATAAAATTTTTATACTTTTTTTTTTTTTATAAAATAAAGTCAAATTGTACACAATATCTATGATAAATTGCAAATTACACCCTTAAAATTTAAGAGTGTGTAGATTTTACACTCTAAAATTTCAAAATTTAGATTTTACCTTTTAAAATTTGGGTTGTTTGGATTTTACACTCTGACGTTTCAGAATTTGAATTTTATCCCTAAAATTTTGGAAGTGTTTGAATTTTACACCCATAAATTCTAAAATTTTAAAGTGTAAAATTCAAACACTCTCAAACTTTAGGGAGTAAAATCCAAATACTCTTAAAATTTATGGAGTAAAATCTAAATTCTGAAATATCATGGTGTAAAATCTAAATACTCTCTAACTTTAGAAAGTAAATTCAAATTCTGAAACTTTAAGGTGTAAAATTTAAACACCCTCAAATTTTAGGGGTGTAATTTACAATTTACCCCAAATATTTAAATAGGTGCACACAATCACAGTAAAATATTTAATACTCCTTTTGAAAGAAAGTGGTACAACTTATAATTAAACATTTTTTATTCCTTAATTTATATCTTCATAGCATTTGTTATCTTGAAAAAAAAAAATCACACTCCACATAATTTTCTTTTTTTTAAAAGTGTACACAATCTTAATGAATTTATGCATGTAAACTAATGAATTATTGGTAAATATAATTTTTATTTATTTATTTTGAAGAATGTTGTATTATATTTCAAAACTAAATATTTATTATACGTTAATAAAACCCTTTTTTAATCTATGCTATTAAAAGGAGTCTTTTATTTGCAGTTGCCTAGCTAGAAGTCTAGAACTATGTCATGAAATACAAAATTTATATACAATTTCTGGGGTTGCTAGCATTTTAAATTTTATTGGAGAACTTATACTAATATTTTAAGTTTATATTTTTACAAAACCAATACAAACTTATTATCAAACTGAAGTTTCAGTATTCTCTCAAATTTTTTTGAAGTTTCAGTAATTATTGGAATTGTAATATGTAGGATATAGGTTAAGACAATTATTCAAACAGTGATATATATTAAAGTTAGTTTGATATTGCAAGACATAAATGCCAATTTTACACTTTTTATCATTAATTCATTTTTATAATCAGTCAATTTTACACTATTAGCAGAGAGAGAGAGAGAGAGTCAATTTACACTATATTTTTTTTTCATTTTATAATCAGTCAATTTAACACTATTAGCCAAAAGAGAGAGAGAGAGAGAGAGAGAGAGAGAGAGAGAGAGTCAATTTTACACTATATATTTTTTTAATTTATAATCAGTCAATTTAACACTATTAGGAGAGAGAGAGAGAGAGAGAGAGAGAGAGTCAATTTTACACTATAAGCCAGTTTTGAGTTTTAAGTTTCGACAATAATATATGACACCCATGGTAGAGGCGTAGAGTTTGTGTCATGATAACATTGTATGACTCTTGTCTCAATGTGATGTACATGTACCTTGTATGCGAACTACTCATAATTGACATGCATTAAAAAATTTGAAGCCTTGAGAGGTTGAGTTGAGTCTTTAAATTATATTAGCCACTTCACACGCACTCCACAAATACTCAAAAACTCTTAAGAAAATAAGAAAAATTTCAAATTTTACAATAATGCGTTCAGAGAGAGAGAGAGAAAGAGAGTAACTAACAAAGGAAGTGGGAAGGACGATAAGAATGAGTGGAAATTTTATTAAAAATCATGTATAAAATAATAAAAAAATTTAACCACTTAGCCTTATTTGAAGAGTTTTTTTTTTTTTTTTCATTAGTCTTCTTCTTAAATGAATAATTTTTATATAGTTTTTGTATTCATTATTATAGACATTCAAAAGATAACATGAACGGAGGTAGTCTCTCTTCCCCACCCTCAAACCCTTTTTTTAATACGGGTTTTACTAACGTATGCCCCTAGGGCATACATTATTAAACCATTCTAAGAAAAAAAAAATTTTAATGGAAAAATGAAAAAACGATTAACTATTTTGATAGTTTTTTTAATTTCTCATAAAAACTTTCCTAAAATGGATGATTAATATATATGCTCTAGAATCTCAAAAAATAATAATAATAATAAAAAAATATATATATATATATATGCTCTAAGAGCACACATTAACCGGAACCTTTTTATAATATTATTGATTATTGACATTAGATTTTTCTCATTCTCTCTCTGAAATATGCAAATTGCTTATGTAGTTTCTTAAAAACCAAATACTATGCAATTTTCACAATATTCAAATTTTTTTTTTCGAGTTAGCTTAACTGCTAGCCTCTTATAGTCAAGTAAGAAATTTGGAGTTTAAACCTCACTTTCATAAAAAATTAATTAGCATCTTAGTTTAATGATAAATAACAATTGTCATAAAGCAAATGTTATAGGATCAAATTTTATCCTAAAAAGTTTTTCCCCCACACACACCACCCCCCCCCCCCGGCCCAAGACTTGTATGAAATTGCAGTCAACAAACGTGCTTTGATTTTCCGCATAGACATAATGATGCCAATCATACGGGTGTATCTTTTTATTGGGCATTGCATGAATGGCTAGGAGCATGAAGCAATTCAAAACTTCTTTCATACGTTCGTGTCAAAGAGTGGAGAATTGTGCTGGCCTTTATCCAATAATCATGAATTTGATGTAAGGGCCTTCTGCGTTGGTTCTTGGGAGCTTTTTCCTTGACTAACTGTTGCCCATTTAAACCTCTATAATGGAAAACCTTTGAATGCACTTGATTGTCGTTGTTGACCACTGTTTATTGCGTAAAGTGGACGGGAGAATATTAATCATATTTTTCCTAGTTTATTGAAGTCTTTTTTACTAGTTGTCTCATCCCTTTTCTTTTATGAAGATGACATCTCATGAGACGATCGCATAATACTATTCTCTCAAGAGGTTATATCATGAGATAGTCTTACGAGACTCACAGCTGTTGTGAGAGAGGTCTCGCAAGATTGTCTTATAAAATACTTATTTTTTTAATCCTCCCACAACATGTGGAATTCACACATATTGTAAGAAGAATGTCTCATGAGACGTCCCATAAGATACGTTATAGCCAATTATCCATGTATCAATTCCATGCTCCCTCGTGTTTCTGCTTGTACACACTTGTGGCGAAAGATGATGATAATAACAGTGACAATGATCACAACAACAATAACTATAATAACCAAAAAAAAAAAAAAAAGTCTCAAAAGGAAAAAAAATGAAAAAAGAAATCGAATAGCTTGTATATAACATAAATAATTTATTTTAAAAAAAAATGTTTAAAGAAGGGTCTTACATATAATTTACAAAGTATAATGTCCTGTATGAAGGAGGTATGAATCTATTTAAATATTAACAACTATTGCCAAATATTCAAATATGTTCTTGCAAAAGACAACCAATTTTCTCCAACACGCACTCTTGTCCCTGCTCATTTCATACATTTAAAACTAGAAACTGATCTGTACTAAAGCTAAAGAATGAAAAAATACCCGACTGGTTGGAGACGAAAAAAGAGAACACAGAAAATGAACGATAGATAGTTGCATTAATGCATGACAACCAATTCTATTAGCATCCAGCTGCTTTCAAGAATTTGTCAAAAGGGCTTGAAGGAGGTAATCTGAAAGAATTCTGTCCATACTCAAGTGAACAGAGCTGAAGCTGATCATGCCCCCGAATTGGCTCCATATTTATTAACTTCAGATCTTCTTCCGAAAACTCTGTTGTCTGAAACAATAGCCAAGAAAGAACAATTCAGTGGTGTTTTCTTCAAAATGTATATTAATAACACAACCACCCAGCATTCAAGATGTTAAAATGTCTGCAATCCTAAACTATGTCTACCAACTACCATATTATTAATACATTGACCCACCTTTCATAGCCAAAATATTAGATTAATGTTACTGAGCCATCACGCTTTCTTAAGTATAGCGCATAACATAGGTCTGACTGTCTCTCCAGATCATATGATGGATAGGGAACTTCCAAAGTGGGATAAACACATTGCTTTGACTGATATTATGAACTGCCCCCCTCTTTTCCATTCCAAACCTTTGTATGAGAACCCCCCCTTGAAATCATAATGAACAAAAACAACAATTTCAACTGACATTCTCCACACCAACCACCCCCACACCCCCCCCCCCCCCCCCCCCCCGCGGTGGTTTTCGCTGCAGAGTTCAATTGACATTCAGATTTGATTGGGGCAAAACATCCAAGTTGGTGTACCAAAAGTGGCCAAGCTTTTCGTGTAAGAGTGTTCTCTCATGCTTTCATATCCTTCAAGGACATTAGATAATGTTTCAAATCTACATGGGGTGATAGAGGCCACCATGAACACCCCCCTCTCCCAACTCTTTTTTTAAACCTTATTTCTCTCTTCTTCTAATTCCTACAGGCCAGATTTAATTACCATAATGAGGGAAAATCTAGATGAATTTACTCACCTTGGATGGCAAAAGGCATAATTTCTTTTCATTTTGATCAGAGAGAACTATTGCCTTTGACTCTTGTTTATGCTTGAAACTTTGAAGCACTGACATCTTCTGCTGTTTCCCTGTCACAAGGGCTTCACACTGGCTCTTCATTTGGTCATAAGGTATTGGCATAGAAGAAACTGGGAAGCTAGCAACTTGTCTAGCTGTCTCCAAAACCTGACGATAATTTAGACACAAGTTAGACTCAAGGCAATAAGGAATTTATACTCCTCATATAATATTTGATAAAATGTTCACGGTAGGGGTTAGTCCTCTCCTTCCCATGTGTTGAAATTAAGACCTCCCCTTAGCAAGGGCCAAGGAGAGAGTGGTGGCTACAGAAGTATGAAAAGATGAATGGCTGTGATGGCTACAGAAGTATGAAAAGATGAATGGCTGTGATTGCACAAACCACCAAGGGCAATCAGGTAAAAACTAATACATATATATATATTTAAAAATTTTATTTTTAAATCCAAAAGCACAGGAAACTTCAATTTGATTGTAGTAAAGGGATTGGCTGATCCCAAAAACTAGTTTTTCTTACTGATTCCAAAAGCTGATTAACACTTATAATGTCAAGGGTGGTATTAATGGAAAGTGATGTTCTGCGACCCGACTGACTTCCACTTCGTTCAGGGAAGGCTTCTTCATCCGTCAATGCTCCTGACGCCTGAAAGAAAGCCCATCATGTCAGCAGAACTGTGTCAAATAAGATGGCTGCTAGAGTGGTGAAGATGGAGATACAACCACTGCATGTTTTACCTCATCAAAATCTGGAATCTCCATGCGGGCAAGAGGGGAACAAGGGTGTGGCGTCTCCATAAACAACGGAGGTCCTATGGTATATGCATCATCAGGAGAAAATCCCTGTGAGAGTTGGTTCTTTATGCTTGACAACTCATCCTGGGGAGAAGAAAAAGTTTTAATACACAATTAATACCAGAAGAAATAGTCATACAGACAAACATAAATTGTACACCAGGAATTTTGATTAAAAACACAACAATTGTACACAACAATTCAGAGAGCTAGAAAGCAATAGCACATTTGATGGAACTTTGATTAAAAATACAACAATTGTACACCGGGAATTCAATTGTAGACCATTCAATCAGTCAATCCATTTATACATTTCAGAAAACCACCTCACAAAGTAAGTGAAACCAAGAAGCAGCCAGAAGCTGGCTTGCCAAAGACTATGAATTCAAATTTATTTATTTTTGAACGAACTATGAATTCAATGTTAAGTGCTCTATCATATGAACTCAATGACATAATCATCAATGTTTATCGGCCACTCCTTTCTTCATCATGATCTTCTTATGCGACTCAGTTTTTGAAATAACTTTTTTTCCTCTCTAGTTGACTAGTAGGGAACAACACTTTCTATATAGTGATCCTTTTAGTTATATTTACAACTTCCTAAATCTCCAAAGACAACAATTGACAGCTGCTAAACCAATCAAAGGCTTAGTCTTTGGTAGCTGTTATATACTTAATGAACATATTTTCATATTTTGATTAAAAAAATGTCCACTTAAAAAGACATTCTTAAGAGACTGCATTATAATGAACTGGTATATCACCTCTGACAATGTTGCAAATTTAGACATGAAGTGTGATATCACAGTTTCTTTCAACTTTTGGTCATCTGACTCTATTGCTGAGAGAGATTTTGATGCAGCAACTTCATCTTCCTGTGTTCCATATAATATCTTCTTTTTATTATACACTATAGAGACTGCCTGTAGCCGGATATCGTCGACCAATTCAAGATAAGGATCAACCTGTAACATGCAATTTCAATAAAAAGAAGCTAGACAAAATAAATTCCTTCTCAATGGGGTAGGTATAATGAGCCTTAATCTGAAGGGTAGGTGCTGGTATTAACCATTTTATCTGTCAAGGATGCTTTGACAACAGGAATTAGCTCTGGGAGACTGCCTGCCCTGGCTGAAAATATTAGCATTGATGATGCCAAGGTAAAGAGAGACCTTCTGCGAGATAGTTGTAAACCTCCTGCAATAAGTGTGCAAGAAACATATCATTTTCTTCTTAGATTGACGAAGAGAGAGAGAGAGAGAGAGAGAGAGAGAGAATGAATATAAAAGATCATTCAAGGATTTTAGAGTTTCTTGACAAGCCTGCTGTTTCTACATGGTCTACCTTTGTGCTGGCCTGCTGGGGACCACATTCTACTCAATAGTCAATACATATTTGACTATTCCCTTTTTAAAAGAAGTAGAGAAAAGCATAATTCAATCATACATTCAGCTTACCTTCTTGATCTAGAGAGATGCTTCGAAGGGAGAATGCCAGCTGGAAACATCTTACTAGTGCCACATGACTGGAGGTCTGTCAAGAAAAAATAAATCATCAGAGTTGAGACAAAGCTTTTCTCAGTAAGTTGAGTGAAAGCTTTTTGAGTATGAAAATTCAAAAATTTCATCGTCAATATTAACATGAAATCAAAATTAGTATTAAAAGGTGGAAAACACTTGTCATTTTCTGTATCTATGGAAATTCCTCTCCTTAATCCAAGTAAAGAACCAATCTACCATGTCAGACCATTGCTCCCTACCAACTGAACATGGAAACCCTATTCACCGAAGTTTTGATGGCCTTTATCAAGAGGGCTAGACAGAAAAAAAGTCAATGACATTGACAGGTAGAGATTCTTGTCAGATTAATTTCTGATGCAGGATATTTCATGGTAGATTATATGCTGTCTAACCACCAAGTTGATTAAAGCATGTAGGGGTGGGAAGGGAATATGAAAAATCTAGAGGTATAACACTTAAAATGAAAGCAAAGTGCAGGAAAAATAAGATTGGACAGAACCAGTGATAGCATGAACAATGTGCAACACCCCACCTTAGATCGGGTAAAAAGTAAAGCAATGTTATAAGTGTGGGCCATTGCTGCGAAATTTGCAGGAGTGTTTTCTGCAGATGTTGCCTGAACCCAAATAGATGAAAGCAAGAGACTGACTTGGTGACTGCTCAAACGAAGCGAAGTTAGCTCCTGGACATTTTCAAATAGATGAGAAATTTCAATTAATATTTAAAATAAGTGATTCCCATGATAAGTTAACTAGAATTCTAAATTCTGAATTGTTAACCAAAGAACTTCAAAATATATGAGTTGCAGTTTCATACCAGTTTTCCACCAGCCAAAGCATGCTTGAAACTGTAAGAGTGATCAGGTGATGGATTAATTCCAGATTGTTCCAAATCCACAACTGAGTTTTGACTTCTCTGATCAACATTCATGGGTTCTGTGGTGTCTTTATCTTCGTCCTGAATGGAGAAGCTTCCATTCCTTACTGTTTGCAATGCACCAACTGATGAAAACCTAGAGACTTCTGATGAAGGTTTGAAGTTCTGGTCTAACCAAGAACAAAAAAGGGATGGCATAAGCACCATGGAGAAAACACTGTGTGCCCTAACTCGTGTTTCAGGGTCTGGATGGGCCATTGCTACGAGCAGTTGGTGAAACAGAGCATCAGGAAAAGCCTGAAAGAGGCCATAAATATTATCTCAGAAACTTGGATGATTTTACAATATCTCAAAATGTACCAGCATGGTACAATCTACGTAAATGCACTTGCCTTCTTGTGGTAAGATACATTAGGGATGGGAGAGATAATCTTTGCAGTTTGGAATACAGCAAAGAGTGTTGTTCTAGCCACAACAGCAGTTGTTGGGATATTCTCGAGCACCACTGCCATCAAATCAAGAATAGGTCCCACATCTCCCACCTGTTAATAAAAAATAGGCTTTGTAAAGTAACTATGATGCAACTAGAATGATTTTCACAGCTGAGAATTCTGCCCCCTCCCTCCCCTCTAAAAAAAAACCACACGAAAAATAATAATAATAAATAACAAGTAGAAGCTAGTTTCTGAACTGTATCCCATAAAATCTATTTAATTTACTTGGACTTGCTTGTGTGGGAAAAATAAATTGAGAATCTTGAAAAGTAAATCAAATCTGAAGTAGAACTGAATAGTAAAGCTTGATAAGCACATATAATTTGTTGATACTGGGATGTTGCTCATTTGGTTGAAGAGGAGTAAAATGTGTGAGGAACTACTAAATGTTCCAGAATCACCACATACTTATCATTCTCAGGAGTTTACAACTATTAGGCCAACAATGCTTCATAGCACAAAAAACACTACCTTAGAAAAGGTGGAGTGAAATTGAGAATATTGGGACAAACAAGTTTAAGGCTTAGTCTGGTAGGAATGATAAAAAAGTATGAGGAAAGAAAATATAAGAAGAATTTTTTTAAAAAAAAAAAAAAAAAAAAAAAGAAGGTAAGAGAGATGAATATATTCTATTTATAAGTGTATGGTAGGAGGGATAGAGAGGTGGAAATATGTTCTTATATTAAATTATTTTTAATAAATTTGAGGGATAAAATTGTCAAATCACCTATATAATACATTTTTCTCCTCTTTTCCTCCCATTTTGTGAGGCTTCAAAATGGTGGGCCTGAATAGAAAATAAATGCAGCTCCTTTTAGCTTTCCACTTTTCTACTCTACCAAACAAAAGAAAAAATCAACCCATCTTCCATTTTCTCTCCACCCTCTCCCATCCGCTCACTTTTCCTCTCTACCAAGAGCATCCGTAATAGGAAAAAATGTTTATCATGTGCAATGAGGACCACTTTTAAAATGGATTTCTTTCCAATAACAAATTGGCTAACTGATTAAAGACAAAAACAGATACTCCAGAAAGGCATGCCATGCAATTGACAGGCACAATTAATAAAAAGCTCATTTAAATAGAACAAGGTCCAAATCTACACAAACTTCCGCAAATTAAGTAAAATTAGAAAACGACCTGGATTTAAAAGAAAAAAATGTCATGCCTTTCTTGATGTTTTCACTTCAGTATTCTGGATATTTCACAAATTGCTCAAAATTCATTTAAAACACAAAAACAGAAAAATTACAAACCTTAATTGACATCTGTGAAATGCATTTTTCTAGAGCCGAGTGAAGAGTATTCCACTTATCTGTAAGATCTCGAGGGCTGGATACTTCGGCTAAATTTTGCAAGCACTTCCGTAAATTTTTGATCAGGTCAGTTATTGCAGCAATGATTGCGACTGAGGCCTGCGGCTTTGCATTTTTTGCAAGTTGTGTGGTGACATTAACAATATTTATCTGTACGAGAGGTTTTTTGATGACATTCTTATGATCCAAGTGCTTGACCAGGATAGACAATAAGAGATGGGAGTTATCTCCTGGTGTTGTACAATAAATATAACAAATATCAATTATGCACCGATGATTTATTAAAAAATAATTATTTTAGGCAATGATAGAGCATTAAAGATCAATTGTAACCTGATTCCTCCAAAAGTGACTGCAAATACATCAAAACAGAAGAGGCAATTCCTTTTTCTGGAGACCAGTGGTTTTCAGCATCAAAACTATGAAAAAGGGGTTCAAGCACACGCCGCACTGTTGTGGCTTCCTTTGCCAATCTGGCCATATTACGCAAGCAAACCCTTGACCAGTAAGCAGGACTTTGGGAAGCATCCCTGTGAAATTGGCAAATAAGTACAAGGATGCTATAAGTTTATATACTTTTGTATATAAAATGTATGGTTTTTGATAAAAAAAAAGGTGATGATTTGGAAACAAAAATTGAAAAGCTTTACATGGTGGGGTCCAAATGAGTGTTAGTCAGGGCACTCGGCAATGAAGGAACCTTCTTGCTGATATCGGGGAAAGATGAGTCACGTTCCTCTGCTTTAACCACTCCTTGAACCCACTGGTCCTGGGATTGAGAGTATAAGTCATCTTCCTTTCCATTCTTGGAGCTAATTTGGAGATCCATGTAGTTCTCCAAGGTCACTGATATGATCTATTACAGAACAGTAAAAAAAACAAAAAGATTTCAAATTGATCCATGGAGATCCACTCTTGCTAGTGTACTTCAAAATAAAACTTTAAATTTTAAACCAAAAGATAAACAATTTTTAGCTTTTAAGGTCATTGCTTACATCAAAAGCTGAAAAGCGTTAATAATAAATCTGACAAAAGGACAGGACTACTCACATTATCAAAGTCCATTGAGATATGGGAGTGCTCACCCATGAACCGTACCTAGGCACAGTATAGTGGAGACAAAAAAACAAAGGACATCAAACAGTGTGGAAAAAGCATACATTTCAAAGCACTAGCCAAATGGTGTGGGTAGAGAAAATTACGTAAAAAAAAATGAGGTGATATGAAAAGGCAAAGATACTATTTCAAGCGCAAAAAGTAGCATTGATGAAACAATTTAATAAATTAAAAATTTAAAGCGAAGCAGTTATTGAAGTAAGACAAAAACTATATACAAGTTGCACACACCATGTGATTAGAGAGATCAAATTCTGTTATCACAATTTGACAAAACCTTGAATTGAATACAAAGGTGAAACATAACTACAAAGAGTTTCCTATCTGGTCTAATATAAGGCTGATATAATCTAAACATATTATTTCCATACCTACCAAATTTGGATCAATTGCAGCAAACTAATGCAGTGGACCTCATGCATATCAAGCCAAAAAAAAAACTTGATTATCATTGCTACGTTAAATTCTCCTAACATGAATGTCAAAGCAAGAACGAATTGAAAATATAGCAATAGAATAATCCATACATAAGAGAAACAAGACATGTCACACATACTACAAAACTAGGTCATGAAATAGAATAATCCACACACACATGTATAATTACATTGGGGGTATTTCGGGTAAAGAAGTCAAGCATAAGAAAAAGAAAGAGCAGTGAATACATGTATGAATAAATGTAAGATAGATATGTTTGAGCAACAAGTGAGATATAATCTAGGAAAAAAATTGTACCATATAAGCCAAAGCTTGGAGTCCTGCTGAACGTAAACATAATGCTCTTTCATTGTCTCCAAATTCTTGAGCCAGTTGACAAAGTTTCGGAATGAGACCCTCTAAGTTGAACATGTATGTACCATCCATCTACTTTTATTTCAGGATGTCAGTATTAATTAATGACAAAATAGGTAATTAAAGCATTTATGATCAATGGCCTAACTAATATACAGAATAAACTTGATATATGTATGGTCTCAAGCAATATGGGGAGGATTCAACAGGTCCCTCTACAGCATCTGTAAATTCAAAATCACATTATCCGAGGTTTAGGCATTCACTTCAACCACTCCCATTTCTTTCCTGTTGATGTCCAGAAGATTAAATGGACTGCCTGCTTTAAATTTACTAAAAGTTTTATTGATGGGGTAGTGAATTTTGTTAGGGGCTCATTGAATGAATTCCTCCATATGCACTTCTACCATGTGCATGGCCATATTATAAACAGATTTTTCATTAAGTATTGACTAAACAGATCAAAAATTCATCTTTCTATCCATTACATACCTGGCTATTTACAAATTCAACAAGAATATGGCATCCCGAAATCTGCATTTCATCCTGCCGAGTTTGTTCTAAAAGAGTCCGAACAACCCCTAATAAACTACTGGCAAATAGTGGCCTGCAAGAATTGAAAGCTTCCACTGAATATCACAAATTTTAAATACTTTCATTTTTAAATGGAAAAGTGAAATTTCAGATAGAAGCAAATAGGCAACCAAACAGAAGCAATCAAGCAAACAAAATATTGCCAATGAGCTCTACTCCATGAGAATGAGATGGAGGGTGAGGTCTACATGTGTGCAGTACCAATAATAAATAAATAATCAAACAAAAGATTCAATAAATAAATTTTCTTGCTACAAGGCTTATGCATACATTTACTAAGAGTAGTTTCCTGTGAAGTAGTAGGGACAGTCCTGCATTCTCAAGACTTTCCCCTTCTCTATCTTTTTTTTTTAACCTCAAACTCCATCTTCTTTTTTCTTTTCTTTTTTTGATACCTTTAGATTGCTTCAGTTTATTATGGTTTTGCCATTAATAAAAAAAGTTCCGGAAAAAAAAAAAAAAAAACTGGCTGAAACAGTATTCTTTAGTTTCCGGAATTCCTTTTTCCGGAGTACATTTCAAGTCTCAGTTTATAAGTTCTGAAAACAGAAAACTGCCAGCCAAACAACATTTCAAGTATCAGATAAAGAACCCCATTTAACCAGGGAAAATATGTACTCTTTCTACAGCATCTAATAATACTTTCTAAAAATTACATAAAAATAGGTTCTCTAAAAATCATTTTTTTTTTTTTTGAACAATGCAGAATCCTCTAAAGAAGAGCCCTTTGGACTTATGTCTAGCCAGTAAAACCTATTGGTAATTGACCCCTCCCGCTTGAACCAATTGTCAGGTAATCCAGGGGCATTCACCCCTAACAAGATAAGCAGCTAAAATCAATGAGTATTATAAGGCAGCATAAGTAGCCATATAGACACTGTCAAGATTTGGCACATTCTCTTTTTCCAGTCTTTTTTTTTATCTAGTCATAAATAAAACTTGATGCAGAGATATATTTATTGACTTCATAATAATGAAATACTTAAAAATGAGAAGTTAAATGTTGAAAGAGCAAGAAATTTTTTTTTTTTGATAAGTTAAAGATGAACATGTTATTATCTATTCCATTGATGACTTCTTCAGTGTGATCTGTATTGCTTTTGGATATTAATCACTACCAACTTATAAGGTGTCTGTCACAACTCACAAGTCTGTTATAATTTATAAATTATGTAACATCATCACTAAGAAAAACAAAATTATAATCAAGATGCAAAAATTATCTGCTATTTGATTCAGTTTTCTCTTATGTAAACCCAGGTGAGGGACCACAGGGAGGGTTGGATCCCTGGCATAAACATCTTTCAGCACTGCTGCCCAATAGTCAGCTAGACAATGATCTGCCTAGTGCAGACTTGTCTTCATTGCATTTCAAATTTCCAAACTCTTCCAACCCCCCTCTCGCCACCTTTCTCTCTCAGTGGTAAAAAAAAAAGATGAAAACACAATGACAATCCATTGATATCTCAATTAAAATCCATCAAACTTACATCTGCTCCTTGCATGATGATAGCAACTTCCTATATATGCACAACACAACTTTTACGGATCTAAAGTTCTCATTCCGCAAATCCTTGTAACATCTCTGCTCTAATTGATCAGTAATCTGTGGAGGCAAAACATTGAGTGACGTGAGAGTGAAGCAAATAGACAATCTTTTTATTTTTATTTTTTTTTGTGATAAGAGCATAGACATTCTTCTTTTCCTTGTAGGTAGGCATTTAAACCAAAAATCTACAACATGACATTATCATGGAAATTTCAAAAGTCGAAAGCTCTAGAAAATTTTTTTTTTCCCAATTTTTTGAGTTAGACATTTGTTTTCACCAATTTAGCTTATTAACTACTTTCAATGGTTTTTGGAAAGAATTTGTAACTTTTTTTGACATAATATCATAATTCATCTTAATAGCAAGTAGGGCCAGAAATGAAAATAGAGAGCAATAATTTTAAATTCTTGATTCAAAACTAACCCAATAATTGAAAAACAATATGGAAGTGTAAGTAATGATAGCACCACCATATAACCAGCATGTGGGAAGCAAACCTAAGTCTTTGTAAATATGGATGGGTTGATGAAGATGAGTACAAATATTAATAAATGCGCATTGGCTAAAATTTTTTTCCTTTCCATCAAAACTAATGAATTGAAAAGAGAATATAAATGAAAAAATGACCCTTCCTCCCCTTGTAAGAGAAAAATAGAGGGTGAGGTATTGGATTCAAGACCATTGGATCCATAACTTACCAATTATAAAATATATAAATATATACATGACTAAATCATCTACAATATAATAGCTTCTAAGAGAATGTACCTTGGGGATACGCAATGGATTCTTCGAAGCATATTCACAAAGTTTCCCAATTTTCCTATCATTTGGTTCAGCATCCTGCGATATATAATTGGAAAAGGTATAAGCATATCAGATGGCTCATTTCTTTCTTTCATTTATTTAATTTGGGTTGGGGGGGGGGGGGGGGGGGGGGTGGGCGGCGCTGGGAATCATAAGCATCTGAGACCTTTTGGGAGAAGCATCCTCTACTTCCCTACTGTATTTAAACACTAAACATCTCTATTGGAAACATTAGGAGGTGCCAATTGAGCTAAAAGCCTCTTGGCCTAGATCGAACTTATTATAACTAAGGTACTACTACTAAAGAACCACATACTCGACGTTGATAGCACCTAAACTGAATAAAATCATAGATTTGCATAGTCAACTCTGCTTCCAAAAGAACAAATAAAATCATATTTGATGAGAATAGTCACATACATAACAGTCCTTGAATTGCTAAGCTAACTCAAAAGTTTTCCACATGAGCAAATATCAACAACAAGCCTTGAAAGGATATGAATTGAAGTAAAATGGCATTGTATTAGTTGAAAATTCACCTTTAATATCTCTGAGACCAACTTCTTATACCGTTTCACGGGCTGTCTGGACCTCGCACGCAACGAGGGACAGAAGAAACAGAGGCTACCGCAGACGGGCACAACCCGCCTTGACATAACCCCCATTTCCTAAGGCAACACAAACCCCCAGGCGCTGAAAGTCAACATCATAACCTCAGATTAACAATTTGGCATAAACTGACAGACCCACTTGACCAAAACAACTTAAATTCACAAAACTATCCTAGAATTGTGTTCTTATGATGCTTTCATTAAAAGGGTACAGTACAAGTTAAAAACCCCAGTTGAATTTTAGCAAATTCTAAGGTTTTCCCAACAGCATAACTGTGTTGCCAATGTTTCCAAGCATCATAAACAATAAAAATTCCAACAACCCAGATTGAATTAGCAGATTTTAAGGTACATAGACTCCCAAAAAAATGAGACAAAACAATTAAATTCACCAGAATCAATCGGAAATTTTCAAATTTAAAGACATACCCACCAATTCAAATTACAGGAATTAAACTTTTGGGCAAGACCAAGCTGCTAAGATCAAGATCTGGGCAAGCCTGAAAATGCCAAAAACCCAAAGAATTATGTAGTAATAAGAAATAAATAAACAAATTATCAAATATTAATATGAAAACTCAATTCAGATCAAATGAATTTACCTCACAATATTGCCAATGGGGGCAGAGGCTTGAAATATCCCCCTGGCCTTTTCTTTTCTTTTTTCCTCACTTCCAAACATTCATATGAGAAACTTTCCGTTAAAACCCAATATCTCCTTTATAAAAGTTTCTTTAAAAAAAAATAATAATAATAATTAAAAAAAAAATTTCATGCTAAAGTGACAGCTATGTGTAATAACATTGGTGACAGCCCTTGCTTTCATGCAATCAATGCAGTGAAGGACTGATCTGAGCAAAGGGTCCACTGATTTATATGATTGTACGGTGTACGGTGGATGATCAATTGACTTTTGGGGCTGTGATTGGAAGTTTGGATAAGGAGCTGTGACTTTAGGTTTTGTTCAATAAGAATATGTAAAACAGAAAAAAAAAACATGTACAGTTGTTTAGGGGTAAGAGATTAAAAACCAGATAATGCCAAAAGCCCCAACGGTCCCGAGATTTAAGGGTGTTTGCTTTTTTGATTGCCTGACAGAAATGTCCCTCCATTGTTCACTTTTTGACTTTTTCTGCCACGTAATTATTTTCACTTTTCCACTTTTATTTTTCTTCCAAAAAATTAGATTGAATTATATTTTAATTTACATGTTATGAGAAAATTTTCAAATTAAATCTCATAATTTTATTAAGGGAAATGCTAATGAGTGCCCTTAGAGTACTGATTAATAATCTATTTAAAGAAATTTTTTATGGGAAATGAAAAAAAAGTAATTTCCCATAAAAGTTATATTAAAACTTTCCTAAAATGGATTATTAATGAGTGCCCTAAGATCACTCGTTAGTATGACTCTTTTATTAATAGAGACAATAATATTTTAATTCTATAATGCCTGTTTTATGATGATTACTTTTTATTATCAAATTAAAATATCGATTAGTTTTTAGTGTAAGACAAATTCAAATTTCAGATCTCTTAACCAACGATGAAAGACTTTACGAGTGAACCTTAAGTCTAGTAAATTTGAAATTAAAAATTTAAAAAAAAAATTATAAATCAAATCATTAATACATTTATGTTGTATCGTTAATGAAAAAAAATGTTTATACCAAAGAACTTTATGTGATTATTGATTTATTTCAAATAAAAACATGTGCATATGATACATGATTATTTTTTCACTCTATATTTCATTAATATAATTAATAGCTTTGTGTGTAATGGGTTTATGGTTTCAATTAAAATATTTTTTGCAAATGTAATGTTTGATTTGAAAATTTTGAAAATGTGTGATTTTTTTTTTTTTTTGAAAAATCTATTATTAGAAGCTTTTGTTTTTTGGTTTTAAATCAAAATATTGGAAATTTATTTAAGCTAATCTTGTATGATTTGAGAAATTATTCAATACTATAATACAATGATGGCCATTAGGTCCTCTCACCAATAAAAAGAAGCTATTTTTTATCAACGGCTAACTATAATACATAATGGTTTACTTGTATTAGACTATTAGTTAGAAGGGTATTATTATTATTATTATTATTTTTTTTTTTTTTTTTGAAGAATAGAAGGGTGTTATTCTAACTTATAAAATTTTTGTATAGTTGAAGGTATCATTCTTTGTTCTTTTGAAAAAATCTTCCCAAACTAATTAACACCAACAAAATTGTAATTTTTATATTTGATATTTTATTGTGTTAGTACTTAGTAATGAATCTAATGATAAGGTTAGGGTGATTTTCAACAAATGTCTAAAGTTAATTTTTTAGGTTTCTCACAATGACTCTTGGGAGACATAAACTATTTAAGTTTGTTTAATAGGCACATGAAATGGAAAATTTATATGAAAAAAAAAATTTAATATAGAAGATTTTTAGCTAAAATTGTTTGTTAAAAAAAGGAGTAAAATGCACTCAACTCATTTATTTATAAATAAATACGGTGTCCATTATAATTTAATTCAATATTTTTCAATGTATGTTGAGGTAATCAGATTGTCACATCTATTTTGTCTTTACCCTTTAAGAGAGGCCAAGGTCGGTTGAGTTCTTCCAACTTTTAAATAAACAAAAGGATTAAAAGGTTTTTCTTAATCCTTAGTAAACTTCATCCTATCCAAAAGTTGCTTAATTCTTAGTAAACTTTATCTATTTTTTTAAAATTTATTTTTAATTAAATTTATTTATTTTTATAATATTTTTTCAATGACCTATGTGGAAGGTCCCTGGAATATCCGAATAAATTTCAATTAATAAAATTTGTATACACCTCACAACTCCCATATGTTAATTAGCTTTTGGTTTCATTATTCTAAGGAGACAAAAAGTCAGAAGAATATGTTATGGGAGAATAGTTATATGTGTGAATAAAAAAAAAATTTTACAAATGTCACTATCTGACATTACAAATTCTAAGACTTGTCTTGCTTAGGAGAATGAAAACCAAAAGGCAAATAACATAATGCTAACAGCCTCATGCTCATATCTCTTTGTTCTTTTCTTAACTTATTGAAGAAACCAGAAATGATAGCCTCAAAATATCCTCATTGCCTTAAAGAGATTCACGCTTTGGCCAACCTTGCAAAGTAAAGTTGGTTGAGTTCGTTTACTGGCAATGACCAACAGCTTTGTCCAGCAAAAGCAATAAAAGACACCAATAAATCATGGGTTTCAACAACAATGCATCTTTTGGTTCTTCTTCTTCCTCTTCTTTTATTAATTCCAATTATCTATTGCTTTTATTTCATCTTTCAAAGGTAGCAAAGAGTAACTTTAAGAGGTTAGTTTAGTGGTTCTTAAGACTTTATGATATTCATGAAATTCTAGATTCGGAACTTCTTGCCACTATCTTGGGGTCACCTTCATGGGATTCCTCCCTGTAATAACTAGGTGCATGTAGGACGAAGGGACTGCATACACTCAAGAAAAATTCCCCATCCCATATTGTAACTGGAAAATTCATAAAACCATGAATTTATAAAAAAATGTGTACTTGTCATAAACCATTTTGAGCAAAACCGGATTTATAATATATTATATAACTAGAGTACAACTACAAAAATTACAAAATGGTCTAACTTTTGTAGTTGTAGACTGAGATTATAAACAGCGGACACTAGACACACAACCAATGTGGGATAAACATTTTTTTTTGAGTAAATAGTAATACTTATTAGAACATATACGAAAATAGTAATACTAGTGTTTTAAACCGAGTTTATAATACATTTTATAATTAGAAAAACATATCTAAAACAAAGAAATTGATATAGCTAATTTCAAATAATGGAGTTATTTATTTATTTAACAAATTGTAATATTTTATCGAATGATCTCTACATTTAACTTAAGAGCTCCAAATATCTTTTACAATTGAGAAGTTGATAATGAATGGATGAATATTATTCTTTCATGTAAATTGGGAGTGTTTGCACAAAAATAGAAAGAAAAAAGAAGAAGTTTAACCAGTGAACCTAGGAAGAGAACTGCAATCTCTGCTTCTCAAAAAGAAAAAAGAAAAAAAGAACCGCAATCTCTTGCCATCGTATCCATATGCCACCTGCCACTTTCAGACCGTCACCACCCAGTGGAAGCATCCTTCGGAGAATCGGAAGAAGTGACCCCACCTGACCTCAATATAGTGAACGAAGGCACCTATATATATCACATCCAATTTTATCTTAAGCTTCACTATTGATCTTTAATCAACCACATTAATGAAAGTTTGGTTGATTTTGTCCTTGGTCTATATTTTATGAATGAAAGTTTTGGTTCATATAACTATTTGAAATTTTCTCCCAAAAAAAAAAAAAATATATATATATATATATATAACTATTTGAAATTTCAAGAAATATTACTAATTTTTAATTTTTATGCAAACTAAAATTTGAAAAATGTTGTCTAGCTTATTTTTAGAGTCAACAAATAGTCAAATACTACAAATGTGTCAGTTTTTCATAAAACATTTTTTGGGAAAACGAGTCTGATAAAAGCTTAATTTTGCATATTTATATCATTATTAAAAAGTATTATCATACTTATTTTGAGTTAATTCATGCATTTTATAGTTGATTTTGAAATAATGCTGAATAATCAATTTTGTGCTTAATTGAATTTTAATGCGTGAATTTGTCTTTTGTAGGATAATGAAATTAAATAAATGGATTTGTGCAAGGAAGAAAGTTAACGGACTTTACTTTTACAAGGGCCATAATGAAGTCAAAGAAGGCCAATCCAATTAAATTCAAGTCCAATTGGAGCAAGGATTCAAAGGAAATTTGCACTAAATTCAAGTTCAATTCGAATTAGGATTCCAACCTACGCACCAATTAGTATTTGGAGCATAACTTTTGGCTTAGCTATCCAATCGAGATGATTCAAGTTGGGCTGGAAAGTTAACTTAAAGAGCTACAACTTTGTAGTTTACCAAAAGTCCGAATTCTGAAAATGTCGCTTAAATGAAGCCTAAAAACTTGAGATTTTCTCCAAATGAGAATTCAACTTGTAATAGGATTCCTTGACCAAACTTTTTAGGCAAAATTCAGGAGGAGCTGCCATAGAACATAATTTAGGTTTTCTTAAAGTTTCTTTACAATTTTTAAAGTTTTATTTGTGTTATGACTTGCTAGAAGCCTTACTAAGGCAAGAGGTGAAACCTAACTATTTATTAGTATATTCTTAACAATTATTTTATGGTTTTAATATTTGTGTTATTATGTTTTTGATTGATTTACTCATCTAGAAAAGTTTTTAGTTCTGTATAATTCTTTGATTTATCGTAGACTCCGGGCACGTTAAATGCTTAGTATTCCTTGCAAACTAATTCACTAGTCTTGTTTTGCCTAAAATCAATCAATTTCATGAAACTACCTTAAATAATTAATTCTTGAGTTTTTATTGTTAAATCATTGGATTAAAATCATCTTTCGTATGAATTTTAGTTGAGTTATAAAATAAGAGTCATGCTAACGAGTGCCTTAGAGCACTCATTCATAATCCATTTTAGAAAAGTTTTGATATCACTTTTATGAGAAATGAAAAAAGTTGTCAAAATATTAATTACTTTTTTTTTTCATTTCTCATAAAAACTTTCTTTAAATGGATTATTAATGAGTGCCCTAAGGGCTTAGGGTACTCGTTAGCATTTCCCATAAAATAAATATTTTTAAGACTATCAATAAATGTGTTGTGTGTGGATTCCCAAACTTTAGCACCTTAATATATTGTTATTTTTCCCTCAATTTAAATTATCTATTGATTTTATTTCATCTTTGAAGGGTAGCCAAGAGTAACTCCAAGAGGTTGGCTTAGTGGTTTTTAAGACCTCATGATATTCATGAAATTCTAGGTTCGAAACCTCTTGCCACTATCTTGGAGCCACCCTCATAGGATTCCTTTCTATAGTAACTAGGTGCGTGTGGGACGGAAGGACTGCATACACCAAAGAGAAATTCCCCATACAATATTGTAACCGTGAATTTATCAAAAAAGTTTATACTTGTCATATTAGATCCATTTTGAGCAACTGACTATTGGTTAGATATTTGTTTGAGAAATGTATCTAAAACAAAGAAATTGATATAGCTAATTTCAAATAATGGAGTTATTTATTTATTTATTTAACAAATTGTAATATTTTATCAAATGATCTCTGCATTTAACTTTTAAGAGCTCCAAATATCTTTTACAACTGAGAAGTTGATAATAAATGATTGAATATTATTCTTCCAAGTAAATTGAGAGTGTTCGCTATTTGCACAGAGAGTTTGGTGGTTTAGTGACATCATAAAGCTTTCTCAATGAAAAGAATATAGGTTTAAATCCTCTACCTCTGACTTGTTACGAGCAATAAAACATTATAAAAAAGAAAAAAAGAAAAAAAAAAGCATCTTTGTAAAAACAATTATTTATCTTTAAAGATTTTGGGAATACATATGATTTTAAAGGCAGAATTCTCTTTTTATTTTGTTGGGGTGTAAGTGTAACTTCATCTGTTCATCAATTATTATGGTTTCTGCCTACTCTGGTTCCCGAATTTTTTGTGTTTTGCCCAAATTTTTGGTTTTTTCCTCTTCTCTGACGGTCGAGCTGTTGGTGCTATCAATCAGATTCTCACTAAAGTCGGAATCTTATTTAATTTTATATTGTAATATGGATTGGTACTCTTTGTAGTTCACTTCACTTGTATAATTGTGTGGCAGCTGGATTTTGTTTGGGGGAAGATGTTAGCTGGTACGAGTGAATTGATATTAATTAGATGACATTTTTCACGTTTTTTTTAAGCTTGAGCTGGTAGTAATAATTGGATATTTTCATATCCATGGACCATGGGACCTTGGTCCTTGAACAGCCTCTCTCTCTCTCTCTCTCTTCTTTTTTTGAGAAACTTATTAAATAGTTCGGGAGTATATTACTATATTCTCTTCCTCTCACTTAGTAATGACCTTATAGTGGGTGAGACCCATTTCTATGTGAGAGGAATGGATCTAATAATAACCTTTTTTTTTTTTTCCTAAGCAAAGAAATATTGAATGGCTAAATTAGCACATTTTGTTGTTAAAAAAAATGTTGTTTCATTTTTCTTAGTGGCTCTTTGGGTATTTCATCATCTTTACTAAAAGAGTAAGGATAGAGTCCCCTCTCATTAATTTTTTTTTTGTGAAGTTCCAATTTTAAATTCTATAGTTTGCAGATAGTCCAAAATAAATTTTATATTTTCAAAGGTAACAAATTAAATCTTAAAATCACATTATTGTAACACTGTTTATTTGTTGTTAATCACAAAAATAGAAAGAAAAAAGAAGAAAAAGTTTAACCAATGAATCCAGAGAGAGACCTGCAGTCTCTTGCCACCGTATCCGTATGCCACCTGCCACTTTCAGACTGCCACCACCCAATGGAAGCATCCTTCGTAAGAAGCGACCCCATCTGACCTCAATATAGTGAACGAAGGCACCTATATCACATCCAATTGTATCTTAAGCTTCACTACTCTCATTTGCTCTTTAATCAACCACATCAATAAAAGTTTGGTTGATCCTGTCCTTGGTCTATATTTTACGAATGAAAATTCTTTGTGAAAAGAGGAGGAAATATGGTCGCTCATTCTTTAGCTAGATTTGCTAAGAATGTTGTGGATGATATGTATTGGTTGGAAGACAAGCCACCACCTGCTATAGATACTCGGTATCATGATCGTCTACATATAAATGAATGAGTGAATCATTTCATTCTCAAAAAAAAAAAAAAAAAAATGCAAGAAATATGACTAATTTTTAATTTCTATGCAAACCAAAATTTGAAAAATGTTGTCTGGCTTATTTTTAGAGCCAACAAATACTCAAATATTGCAAATGAGTTAGTTTTTCATAAAACATTTTTTTTGGAAAACGAGTCATTTTCATAATGATGTTTTTTGTTAAAACAAACAGAGCGAACGACAAACAAGATTTTGGAGAAAAATTCTTTAAACTCCTATTATATATATTTTTTTATTAGATGTGAATTTTGAAAATTTAGTTGCTGAATTGTATATTCTTATTATATCATCTATGATTGTAATTTTCAAAAGATCAAAGATTAATAGTTATATTGTCAATCAAATATTTAAATTTTAAGTTTTTTTAGTCTAAAATAATGCATAAAAAATAAGTTTATTGATCTAATAGTTAATAACATCCAATTTGAATAAAATTTGACATGTATGTTAAAAATATAAAAAACATGCAATCTAACAGATAAATTTTAAAATTTCAAGTCCTATAAAAAAAAATATGGGAAGAGTTTGAAGGATTTTTTTTGAAACTAATTTGAAGAGAAATTCCGTTCATTGTAAATGAGTTTGGTTCTCATCGTGGATGTGAGAGAATTAAAACTTATATATATATATATATATATAAAAATGTCATATACACTACATTTTCACAGCAAATTAAAAATGCTAAGATCCTTGGTCTAGAGCAGCCTTACAAAAGCTAAGGACATATGCGACAAGGGCACTAGATGGCTCATTAGAAATGATGTGTCTACCCTTTTCTGGCAAGACAACTGGACCGGGCATGGTCCACTCCGTAATCTCATTCATGGGCCCTTCCATTCTTTTCAACAATCTCCTCCATGTTGGTCTTATAGAGCCCATTCTTTTAAAAAATCTCATCGATCCCACACCCTTCCCTTCTCCTTCATCATCTCAGTCCAATCAAACTTTTCGTTCTCATCAAATGCCACAAACATCAAACACCTCACAAAGCACCTTCCATAAGCTCTTAAAAGTAAAAACATCGCCGTTGGTGCAATTGAACTCATGGTTCTTAGCTTTTTATCTGTAACCACAACCCATATTTGTTACCTCTGCTAGCACATCTATCTAAAGGGCAAGCCTTTATAGTGACAAATTGTAGCGTACACAAATAAGTCAGAAATATATTATTATAGAAGTCTAGAAGTCTTTCATAAAGTCATTTGAAATCTTACTTTGACTAAGGATAGCCTGATTAATATTTTCGGCATCTGTCTCACAAATAATCCAAGGTCCTCTCCTCTATTATGCTTATGCCTTTTAACACCAACACCTTACTTAGTGGTTAAGGACTAAATACATCATAGATGGGTTAGGTTCTAATTTGATACCCACCAATAATAATAATAATAATAATGAGAAAATCAATACAAGATACAATAAAAGCGAAAATATTCTCTTATACTCATTTTACATCTACTATTTTACACAATATATAATTAATGTGTTGATATAAAAGGCAAGAACATAATGTTCATTTTTTTTTTTTGGGAAGAATAATAAATGTAAAATGAGTATAAGAGAATATTTTCTTACTCACCTGGTTGAAGTTTAAGAGGGAAATCTAAGGAACATCACCTAAAAACTATACCTAAGTATTGCTTTGCCCATATATTATGTTTGTGAGTGTGTGTTTGATACTAATTGTGTGCGTTATTTTTTATTTTTTTTGTTATAATATTATTTGGTGAATGTGTGCATGTATAATGTAAATATAATACAACTTTACATAGTTTAATAAACCACCGCACACCCTTGGTGCGATGGTCACTCTATAAGTATAAGTGCTTGTGGGGTGTGGGGGGTCAGGGCCAGGGTTCAAGTCTCTAGGAGGGAACTTCACACCCATATATACTTAAATTAGGCTAGAGTAGAATTTCTATCTTGTATAAAAAAAAAATAATTACAAAAAATCAATTCTTTGAAGGGCCGAAACAACACAACACTGAACACCACAAAAAAATCCATCATTTATTCACTTGAAATTGGAATTCCCCATAGATAGTAAATTATCGTGTTGAAAAGGTACATGCGCAAAATTTTAAAAATATATTTCAATTTAACAAAAAGAAAAAAAGGCCATGTTGTAAGAATAAAATCATGTTGCAAAGGTACATGCACAAAATTTTAAAAATATATTTCACATTTAACAAAATAAAAAAATCTCAATGAATGGTGACTTTCATTTTCACCACATGTAGATGAAAGTATGAGTTAACAACACAGTATTTTTGCATGGAAAAATTAACTAATTGTTTGAGTTCATTTACTATTCAGAAAGGTGGAAAGAAAAATACAAAACTATATCCATTACTGATGATGCATGAAAATCAGTAGGCTGGAACGCTTCGGGCTATGGTGATGGCTGTGAGTTCTGAAAAGAAAGAAAGAACTATCAAAGGTGACCGATGTGACCCAGCCAAGGACCCTCCAACGGTTAAGTCAGTTTTCTCTCTAGGACACAAGAATCGAAAATAGTGAATGGTCAGAACTTACCTTGAGTGAATGTGATTTGTTCATTTTATAGAGAGTTAGTAGTAGGTCTATTTGTTTGGAACCACTATCATCATGGATGATATGGGTGGTTAACTGAGAAAATGGGGTATATGGAGTGAAGTATTAGGAGTCCTTCTACGTAATAAGAGCAATGTGTCGTGGTATGATTATGTGGAACTTTTGGAGAATTCTTCGTAGGATTTATCAAGTGTAATTCAATTGTCTATGCATATACATATAGTCGTCCATATATCTAATCGTCCATGAAGGAATTCCAGGCTGGATCATTTTGTTGTTAAAGGATGAGTGTTGTTCATTCATTAGATTGTTTTCTTTGGACATGGTTTGGTCGTGGACAGCATCCAAGAACGAGTTAATTGTTTAAGTTCGTTTACTATTCAGAAAGGTGGAAAGAAAAATGCAAAACTATATCCATTACTATTATATCCTTTAATAGTGATTGTTGCCAAACTGAATTTTATGTCATGTTTGGATTGAAAATTTTTTCAATTTCAAACATTTTTTAGAACAAAAGAAATCTAATGCTCAAGCGTGACGCTTTCTTCCTCCTTTTGGGCTAAGTCGCCTTACATAAAATGATTAGATTTTAAATATCATTTCAAATTCATAATATTGCAAGTGTTTTTGGCCGGACAAAATCATCTAACAATTATACTAACAACTATTCTTAAAACCCTTGTTTTAAATCCTCAAACCCAAATGCAACCTAACAATTGCAAATTTAACATCCACAAGAATCATTAGTTCTATACAAAATAGTGAATATACATTACAATAACAAAAACAACCAAGAAATGAACTCTCCAATTTCTTGAAAAGAGGCACATTACTCACTGACTTAAGAATCACTGCATTTCCTGTACCTTCATAAAACACCAAAAACAAATACATCAAAAACCAATTTTTTTATTTTTTATATAAAAAATAAAAAAACATTAATCAAAGCAATTGTCAAACTAAGCAATGTGTGCGTCCAATTTAGCAAAACATAAACTAATTACTGGCCATAATCATTTTCAAATTTAATTAAACTTCTTCCCACATGGAATGATTGAAATGCCTAGACAAATTCAACAAAAGAATAAGGTTCATTTTGACATGCCCAATATTGCTTTTGATCTTTATGTGATGTCACCTATAAAAATTTTATTATGCATATGGACTCAAAATGAGAGTCTCCATGTGATGCTCACTATTCAAAGATCAATTATTATTATTTTTAATAATTTAAATATATTTTTATAAAAAAATTATTTATTTTTTCTGAGAAACTATAAAAAATTATTATTTTTTATAAAAGAATAATTTAAATATATATAAAAATGGATAATTATATACAGTAATTTTTTTTTCACTTTAAAAAAAGTAGAATTTTTTCATAAAACGGCGAGTAAACACCGACCCCCGGTCTTAAATTAGTGGACTTCTAAACGGCGTAGTTTTGGTGTGTAATGTACTCTATAAATATCCACCGCCAGGCCCCTCGTAAGTAACGGCCTATAATTTTTGAATTCTTAGCTTTCTCCACACGCTCTCTCTCTCTCTGATACGTTCAATTGGGTACACGCTCTTCTCGCGCTCTCTCTCTCTGATCTCTCTGAGTTTTCTTCTTTCGCTGTTCAATGGAGGAGATTGCTATGTGCAAAAAGAGACGCAAGGGTGTGAATGATTCGGACGTGGGAACAAGTGCGTCTTTCACTGCACTCCAAGATGAACTGGACGCAATCGATGTCTCTGCTACCGACCCCATTGTGGTGTTGAATCTCAAGCGCCAAGTTGAGTCCATTCGCCAGAGGATCTTGGCGTTGATGATCAGGAACTCCAAACTCCAAAACCCCTGAAATCTGTTGAAACGGGTTGGTCATGTCAAGTTGGGTTAACGGGTCAGTTTCTTCTCAATCTCTCTCTCAGCCAAACCCTGAGTTTTTTTTTTTTTTTGGGGCGTTGGACCGGGTCAATGCTGCTGCTGGGTCGGTTGGTTAAGGGAGTCCCAGTCTGCTATTTCGGGTTGCAATCAAGTGGATCTGGTGGAGGGGTTTGCGTTTGGAGTGTTGGGTAAACGAGTCTCAGCGTCCTGAGTCCGGTCGGGTCAATGCTGCTGCCGGGTCGAGTTAAGGGTGATCGGATCGGTTAGTTACGGGTGTCTCAGTCTCAGTCTACTATTTCGGGTCGTAATCAAGTGGATCTGGTGGAGGGGTTTGGGTTTGCGTTTGGACTGTTGGATAAATGAGTCTATGCGTCTTGAGTCGGGTCGGGTTGGAATCTGGGCAATTGGGTCGGGTCGGTAAACAGAATCAGCGTCCAAATCAAGATGGGTTTGAAGAAAAGAAAGATCAGTTTTAAGTCTTTATGGACCCTCGTACACTTCCTGTGTGTACATGGATTGAGTTGTTTCTCTTTTCTTTATGAATTAGAATTTTCAGTTAGTTATTATTATTAATTTTTTTTTTCCAGTTGCAATTGATTTGAGTTGGACAAAAATTTTGTTTGTATAATAATAATAATAATAATAATAATGCGTGCACAGAGTTCATAAAATCTCATTCTTGTAGTTTATGTTGCCATTGAATTCTGTTGCTATATATTTATATATATATAAAATTTAAAATTGATAGTTAAAACAATAACCCAAAATGTTGTTTATTTCTCATTACCTTAAATTGTTTCAAGCCTTTTATAATCATATCAGTAGATGCAAGGCCGAAGAAGTCACTGAAATTTTAAGGGATTAAATCAAATCACATTTTAGTAATAGAATATGGTAAATTCTAAACCAAAACTTTATAGGAGAAATCCCATTACATATTAACTTTAACTCATGAGAATGAAAGAATGGTTAATTAAATGGTCGGTTTGGACTCTTGAGAAGTGAAGTTGGGACCAATAGAGGCCTCTTCCTTCCTATACTTCTTTTACATTGGCAGGAAGCAAGGCAGAAGCTGTAGTTGATTCTATGTTTGTGAAAATATTTGCCAAAATTCTAAAATGTTCACTTTCAACTTCGCAAACAACGTCGATGACTACATTTCAAGTTAATCTAAAAAACACAAACTCTAAGCAGCTTGTATACAAGACTTAGCATGCTAGCAGCCCTTTTATACAATGGCCAGTTAGCTTCTTTAATCACTAATCAGGAACATGCCTTTTAAGCTAACAGCTAACAACTCAATTACAATAATCCTAGTCTTAACTAGTACACTTTGTCTACAAGCTAGTACACTCTGCTGCACACGTGCACGCGCGCGCAGACACAGAGCCATGTTCACAACCTTAACCTCTTAAAAGTCAACTGCCATGCTATTCCTTGGTTGCTGTCCACTTGCATAGCTTGCATAAACAGCCCACACATGCAATGCAAGGCCAGCAGCCAGAGGTTTCTCCGGTTTCCCAGAGTTTTTCAATAGAGCACGATAGCGCATTTAAGTTATACCTATCCATTTTCAAGAAAAGCCAGTATCAAAGAATATTATAGAAAATTAATAATAGCTAGCTTTATTTAATTTCACTTCTGGATGATGTAGCATTACTAGAATCTTACACCAAGCTGAACTTGAACCTAACACATTATTCTATTTAATTATTGGTTCCATTCCTTAATAGAAAAAGGGTCCGGTTAATGTGTGCCCTTAGGGCACACATTAAGCTTTCTATTTTTGAAAATATTTTCTCGGGATTATTAAAATAATAGCAGAACCATTCATGATTTGATAGTTTAAGGTATTATTTTCATGTCTCTATATCGCCCCACCCACATACCAATACTCAGTGACGGACCTATGTATGGGCTGAGGGGGGCCATTGCCCCCCACCCCACCCCGCGCGAAAAAAGATTTTGAAAAGCCCAAGACTATTATGTATATCTATACAGAAGTCTAGAATTTTGTCCCCAAAATTTATATTTTGGCCCCCCTCCCTCAATATACTTTTTAGATTGGCCCATGAAATCAAAACACAAAAATTATTTGACCATTCCAGTATTCCGTTTGCCCAAGAAAATCAAAAACCTTAAGACAATCATTTGGACAATTCACAAAACTGGATAAACAAAAAACCTTTAGACAAGGTTTGGTCTCATGGATGGATCTCTCTTCCTTCTTTGATCTAATCGTTTCTCCGTCCTCTCACTTTCTCTTTGCCTTGTGGTGTGTTGTGACTTGTGAGGTGGCTGCTACTCTACCTTTCATTAATCTTTAAGTGATAAAGGTGGAAAGTGGAAACTTTTATTCCAAAACTATCAGTGAAAATTTTTACAAGTAGCCACAAAATCATGGCGCCTACTAACATTCCAATAACAGGGGTACACGGTACACCTATGTTTTTATTTAATTTTTATTTCTTTTTTATAAAGAGTAAACCTTTTGTTAGAATTTAGAAAAAAGGGATAGGTTAAGATGTAGTTATTAATATAGGCTAATATAGAATAATGTAAAAATATTAAATAAATAAATATTTTTTTAAAGAAAAGATTAAAGAATCAGTCCAACTTGAATCGAACCAAAGAACCTAGAAGTTTAGAACCATTCATTTTTTCGGTTCTCTTTGCAATCATAATTTTAAAACCATGATAAATTCCTATAATTTTTTTTTATAAATAATTCGACAGCTACAAGAAGAAGAAGGGGGGATTCGAATCTTGCATGTCTTCGTTTGGACACACTAAGAGTTAAGAAGTGTCAGTTGAGTTACAAAAGTATTGATTATAAATCCTTATAATTAATATGACTTTTATTTTAGATTATGGAAAAGTCAATTACAATGTTCGATTTATTTATAAGAAAAAATACAAATTATTTGAGAACCAATACTGATGATACAACTTTTAGTATTAATGTACCAATTTTTTTTTTTTGGCCCCCCCTAAGTTCAAATCCTGATTCCGTCCCTGCCAATACCCTTCAATGTATTGGCATATCCCGAAAACCCAAACTCTGGGTAACTTCATGGGCTATTGGAGAGAGCTGTTTGAGTGTGTCATCAAAGTTTAAGGCATCAAAGGTTATGTAGTGGTCAAGGATGGAGGCAGGGCCGGCCAAGATAGTTTGAGGCTTAAGATGAAAATTTTAAAAAGGGACTTTTTATATTTCACTTAAATAATATTTAGTTTATTTTTTTATTATATATTTTTTATTTCAATTTATTATTAATTCTTACCTATTATATAGGTTTTACAACCTAACATATCACCAATAAAAAAAAGTTATTTAAACATTTATTTATTATATTGTTTAAGTGACACCGATCATAATCATGTCACATCAATTTGTAAGTTTTTTGTCGTAAAATTTGTATTAACTTTAGCATTTTCATTCACTAATGGTGATTGGGTTGTATTTCTATTAATTTTTTTTTTTTGTTAAAAAAATGCTAAACTTACTACAAATTTGACTACAAAAAGTTTACAAACTGATGTGACAATGAGGTGACATTTCAACAACAGAATCAATTGAGTATTGAATTACTCGGACATCAATTTATTATAGGACCTATGTAATCAAACTAGTAATATATTAGCATAACTCTAATATTTTAGTGCTTCTTAAGAGTGTGAAAAAAAATATATATATACACGTAACTCACATTTTTTATTTTTTCCTTAATTACCCAAAAAAAAAAAAAAAAAAAAACCTTACCGCCCCCATATTTGGGGGCCTTTTATGTTAGGGGGCCTTAGGCCATGGCCTAAATGGCCTACGCCTAGGGCCGGCCCTGGATGGAGGAGGGGAACCAAGTTGGCTTGGGGCAGTGAGCTGAGCCGTAGACTTTCCATGGACCACCAAGGGCTGTGGGACTCTTTAGAGCTTCAGCCAAGTTTAGGCCTGCCATGCCTGTCACTCCCACAACTAGTGCTACTGGTGTGTTAGGAATCTCTTGCTCCATGACTGAGAGTTGATCAAAGTTGTTTATTTTGGTTTGGGGATTTGATATAATAATGGAAGGGGTAGCTGTCTTAGTGAAGCAGAGGATGGGAAGGAAAGGATCCATTTATTTTGTTATTTTGATACCTTATACAAGAGAGGGAATATAAATTATTTTGATACCTTACAAGGGAGGGAATATAAATACAAGTAAATCAGTAGATTCAGTATCCTAATAATTAATTAGGGCATTAATTGGCTATTTGGCTTTATGTGCTTAGTTGTGACACAGGCACACAGCCATCACACACAAAATGTCAGGAATACATGTAATTGGGTGGCAAAATTGTTTTATACGACAATCCATGCCGTTTGAACTTTGAAATTGCCAATCACTATATTGGCTTAATTCTTTGTGAGCCAATAAATTCATGGTGTGATGCATAGGATTAAAAAATGGCTCAATTTGTTACATGGGTTCATATAGGCTCATGTGTGGTCCAATGACATTCGTAACTCTCATTGGGTCCATTTAAATGCGCTTCATTTGCCAATCTTTAATTTGTCATGGTATGTGTTTGGTATAGAGAAGTGGAAATGGAAAGATAATAATAAAAAAAGTCTTGTTGAGGAAAAAAAAGGATAATAAAAAGGATAAAACACACATAAAAGCAATAACAAACATAAAGAAAATTAGATTGAAAACTAAGGAATTGATTAACAATTAAGAACTTGAATAAATTTTATGAAAGCTTACTTGAAATTAAGATTACTTTGAATACAAATGTTGAAGATTACTAAATTAAACACAAGAAGATCTCTCACACACTAATATATCCTTCTAGAAACACTATCCTAATCTCTATGAGGACATCTAGTTGGTTTGGATATTATAGATTTGAGCAGTATTTCATTTTCATGAGAGGGGGAGATGGAAATAATAATTTTTTGAAATTGGAGATGGGCTCCAACTAGATAATATTTTTAGTTTTACCTTTGCTGGCTCTGCATCTCTATATTACTAAAAGCTGAAGCATAGCGTTTAATGTCGCTGCACTCACATTGCGCCACGTCAGCGACCATGTCATCCCAATCCTTTTTTTTTTTTAATTTTTATTTTACCTACAATTTTTACAAATTTCAGAATAATAAATCCCAGCCCTATAATAAATCTGTATAATAAATCTCAGCCCACTCTTTATCTATTTACTTCCACCATAAAGCCCAGCCCAAGGCCTTTTCAACTTAAAGGAAAGATTTGAAATCATGGAATCTGAAGGGTTGTGACAACCAGAGAGTTCAGTGCCACGCTTCAGCTCTACGGTTTCACAGTAACGGTTTCAAGGACAACCTAAGAGTTTGAAAATCTCCCCACCTTCCTGCTCTATGGTTTCACAGTAACGGCCGCTTATCTGAGTTCCTTCCTTGCTGTCTTCCTCTCCTTACAGTATATAAATACTTAAGAAACTTGGCTGATTCGGTTGAGGTATCTCTAAACCCCAGTTCTTTTTGTGCTCCATTATTTTGGTTTATGTTTTTGGTTTCCCTTTTTACATTTTGTTATGGCCTCTTTCCTGGTGTGGTGTGGATGATTGTTTTGGTTGCTGTGGTTTTTAATTGGTGCATTGTCTGACAGAAGCTGCAGAAATACTGCCAATAGTTTGTCTTTTGATTTATATGGATTGGTAGTAGTGGTTTGCTGCTTGGTTTTGAACACAACTCAGTTTCTAAGATTAAGAAAGACAAACACACATTCAAAATTGAATCTTTATTATTGGCCCGAGAATTTGGGTCGCTGTGGGTCGTCCAAGACAATCGGTGTAGGTGGGTTGATTCAAGATCACGAGCAAATATGGACATAACAATTGTCCAAAATCGCTTAAAGTTGAATTTTGGAGAATTTGAGATGGAGTAAACCAAGCCCTTCAATTATGAATAAAGAACTTTGATTGTTGAGAGATCAAAGCTTACATTGTCCTTGACTTGCTTAACCAATGGAATTCACTCACTGTTTGCACTCACAAATACAATAACTTTTTGTCTAATTGCATATACCTGTTCAGCCAGTTGGGACTGCTTTTGTTTATTTTTTTTGGTTAGGCATTGTCTTTTACATTGTATTTTCAAACTGACAGAACCTTAAGAAAAATGCCCAACACAGTGTTTATACCTTTGCATTTTCTTTTGCAAGTTGGCACAAAACCATAGTAGGACTTTCCCTAGGTTCTTCTATTTTTATACTTTCCTTTTTACCATTTCTCTCATCTGTGTCTTATTTTTATGCTTAAGGGAGGTTTTAATTTATGAAACAAGTTATTGGTGGGATTAATACCCAATTAGTTGTGGTGAAATTGTACCTTCCGCCCTAGGCAATCGTGCCCACTGACCGATTGGAAATAACTTGGAATGTAAATGTTCAAAGCCCTGTTGTTTTGCAACTTATCTTTGATTGGACTTGGAATATCTTAACATTTATTGAAAATTTGGAATTGAAAATCCATTTTTATGGTTGGTTGATGCACTTATATTGGCTTCTTTCATTATTTTTCCCACAATATTCCTGCCAAACTGAGGTTTGCTGGATAGCAACTATAGAGTAGAATAGTGAGACTATATAAGTTGCACTTTTGGTTTGGGAGTATTGAAGGCATCATGAAAAAGTAAGAACACTTCTAGGGGGCCTAAAAACAACTTTTTGTTGCTCTTTGGGACCACGATTTAGCTTCCCATGCACAGCACTGGGAAAATTCTTTGGATCTTTTGTGATATTTTTTCTTAATGGGCACATCCTAAACTATTGTAGGTGCAATATTTTCCTCAAATTGAGAAGTTTTAATTAACTGCATACTTTTTTTTAAAATCTATGCCTCTTATGTCATGTCACTATTATTTAAGCACGATGAGCTAAAGAAAAAGAAATCAACATTGAGATTAGTGTCTACGACATTTTTCAGCAACCATTTTGATGCCTTAGAACATGGTTAATTAATTATTTCCTGGATGTAGCCTTATATACATCATTAAGTTCAATAATTTAGTTGATTCTCAAAAAAGTTCAGTAATTTAGTCTTCTTGTGAGGTCCATTCTGTGAAATAATTGCTACCAAAGGCCAAGTTTCAAAACATGGTTATATACATAATACATTTCGAAGTACAAAAAAACAAAACTGGTATTGTTTTGGGTCTTTTGTCTATTGATCTCATTCAAAAGGAAGGTGTTAACTGCAATTATAGCAATTGGAAAATCAATTGTGGAGCAATAAGTTATTTAATGAATTTTTGACTGAAATTCACATGCTTGGCAGTGGAAGGTTTTAACACAAAGTGAAAGAGTAAAAACAAAGGTAGATTAAAAGCAAAAAAGGAGGGAGATTAAAAAGAATGAGGTTGGTCTAAAAAACTATTATAGTTTAAGTTTTTGGGTTGGTCTTACCTTGTGATATTTTAATTTTTAATGGAACTACATAAAGACAGGAATCTCCAAATAGTCTTAGAAAAATGGTCTTCATGATACTTGTGTGAACTTACTTCCAAGCAGGAAGACACTATAGATAGATGACATAAAATATTATATTTTTTTTAGTGTTTGAGTGTGTATTTGCATGTGAGTGTTTGTGTTCATTTATCAAAAGATTAAAAAAAAAAAAAAAGGTCTTGGTGTTCAATGATGTGAACACATATCACCGTTTTGATTACTATTTTACACTGGATTGTTTTTTCAAGTATTTCTAACTTTTAATTATAAATAAAATGAAAAGGCTTTGCTAAAATATTCTTTATATTTTTATTTGGTTGTGTATGTTGTTCATATTTTCTACCAGTTGATTACGAAATATCTATTAAATTGCAAGTTCAACAGCTATAAAATGAACAGGCTATGCTAAAATATTTTTTATATTTTCTTTTGGTTGTGTAGGTTGTTCATAATTTCTACCAGTTGATTATGTATTATCTGTTAAATTTCAAGTTCAACAGCTAGATTGTTTCATAAAGTATGTCCAACTCTCAATTAATGAAATGGCTATTATAAAATTGAGATTATATTATGTTTTGTTGTGCTAAAATAATTTTTATATTATCTTTTGGTTTCTACCAAATTATAACGGATTATCTATTAAATTGCAAGTTCACACAAGTTGGAATATTTTTTCAGATCTCTCTAAAATGAAACGCTTTGCTAAAATAGTGCTCATACTATTGGTAGGGTGTTCATATTATCCATCAGTTATTTGAAATGATCTTTTGCTATAATGATGGTTTAATGATGGTTGGTAGAGTTTAAGTAGTAATACATTGGAAATTATTCAAAATAATTTGAATTTAAAATTATTTAAAATTCAATATCGGAGCCCAGCTGTTGAGAAGGCTTAAGTAGTAATACATTGAAAATTATTCAAAATAATAACACAATCATAAAAATCAAAATCAAAATCAAAAATAAAAAATTTATCACGCGTAACACGTGGGTCCGCGACTAGTTTAAGTAATTTTGGAGAAAGTACATAAATGAGTTGCAACTTCAAATAAGAAAGACGGACACCAAATCATATATTATATAATATATATCAGGTTTTAAAGATTGTGGTTTCGTAGAATAATGATCTTCTTTTTGCATTAATTAAGTAGCTACCCTTCATTTAAGGACTTGGGTAGCTAACATAATTCTCTTATAATTTTGGGCCGTGGTTTCATATTAATTCTTATATTCTAAAATATTTTAATTAAAACCATGAATTTTTTAAACCGTTTCAAGTCACACCCTACAGGAGGCACTATTAACTAAACATAACAATAATTCACATAGCAGTTTTTACAAAATCTGTATCTCAAAATGAAAAAATCATTTTATGTTAAATTATAAAACCCCAGTTATATAAAATTTTTACATTTACATATTTCTAATATAATCTATTCTAAAAAAAAAAAAAAAAGAGAGCCAAAATGCATACTAAATTACAAAGACACAAATATGACACTTATATTCACATAGAGTATCGGTGAACATACGTCTCACTTTTTTGGACACATCCCCCCAAGAGATCTAGGGGGCCTGGGGAGGAGGAATACCCCTAATCCAAAGGTAGTGTGACACAGCCAGCACACCAGGCATTTTTATTTTTTTTGAAACGAATGCAGAGGGAAGGGAGAGGGAATGAAGTTTTAATACAAATCACACTACAATAGAGAGCAGCTTTACATGGTCTTCAAGGGGTTCAAATGAACCCCTTACTTTATATATATATATATATATATATATATATATATTTGCTAGTTTAACTTATTCTTTAAAATATTTTTGCAAAATTTGAATTAAATCTTGCACACCCTGATCACAGATCAATACAACCCAAAACCAAACAACAGTACATACCAGTCCATCCCAAAACCAAACAACAACATAGATCACAGGCCACTCTCTCTCATGAAGCTCATCTCATCTCTTTTCTCTCTCTAACTATCTTGGTATCTTCGACTTTAATAGTAAAAAGTGAGTGTTTTTGTGTTGTGAGTATCTCTTTCTTTATTATAAATTTATATATTATGTGTGTGAGTGTGTCTCTGATACTAACTGTGCACATTTTTTTTTGTTATAATATTATTTGTGTTAAAGTGTGCGTGTATAGTATAGATATAATATAACTTTATATAATTTAATAATTAGGAAATATAGAGAGTGTTGGAAATTTAGACCCCTTAAACTATAACCAGATTGCGTAGCCTAGATTAATTAGCCAAGTTGTTACTTAGTCAAATTAAGCAATTCTAGGTTAAAACAATCAAATAATCATATCAAGCATATAAAGCAGCGGAATAATAAATAACACAAGATATGATCACCCAGGAAAACCAAACCGGTAAAAAACCTGGGGAGGATTTTACCCACCGATCCTCAAGGCAAAACGGAATCCACTAAGAAAGAATTGAAGTTCTTACAAAAGGACTTACAAGCTCCCCGCTTGACTTCCTAATGCTACCCACCAGTAGTAACTTCCTGACACGACCACGCGCAGGCTCCGAATCCACGGACTACTTCTTTCTTTGTATTCCTTCAATCAGCTACAAGCTCCTCACTTGTTTTTCTTTAAACTTCAATGGTTGCAACTTTGTTGATCATCAAGATGTAGAAATAATCTCTACCTTGAAAACCCTAAGTTTATGTGAAGGAAGACTCCCCAAGGATCTCACAAGAGATTCACATAAACAGCAAATATGAGCAACAAAGACTTAGAGAGGTTTGGGTACAAAACCCTAATAAAAGGAGGCACAAGAGGCACTCTAATCTCTCTCAACAATAGTCCTCAAAAACGTTCTAGGGTTTCCCTTATATATAGGAGTGTTTTACTTGGACCCCAAGACGTTTAAATAGAGTTTGGGCTGAACTGGAACTCTGCAGAAAAATAAATCTGTACGTGGTTCGATCGATCGAGTCTAATTTTCGATCGATCGAGACTTACAGATTTAGTCCAATAAATTCTGCAATCACTCGATTCCAATTTTACAAATAAACATACTTTGAGCAAGCCTAAACCTAGACTAAATGTTTTGATCATGGTTTGCCAACAAAATACAAATTGAAGTTCTAATACATTAATTCCTAATTTCTTAGAACCCAACAGAGAGTTTGTTATATGCGTGTGTGTATTGTTATCATATTATAATAATTTTTTATTATAAAGTTAGTAATTCAAGAAGAAAAGAAGAAGTAAAGTTAGTGATTTTTCAAGCGTTTGATTGGTTAAGTAGACACTTAATGTATTATTTATTTATGGATGAATATGATTATGTGGGTCAATAATTATTACAATGCAAATGGGTTGAGTTTTGTCATTTAGTTTAAAATATTTTATAAAAACAATGACAGATAGATAATGACAATTGCATAAAATAAAAATATTATATGAACTTAACAAAATAAAATGATCACACCTACTAATTACATTGACAATAGATAATGACGACTAATAATAAACTATTATGTAACGATATCAAAATATGAAAACTCATAGAAGGAAATTGTAAAATTTCATGTATGCATTATTTGCATATGTGTGTGCACTTTTTTTTTTTTTTTCTTGTTGATAACTTGATATGTGGGTGGTCGGGATTTTCACCTTTTTAAGGCTTGACACCCTATACCTCACATTAGAAGGCTTTGTCCTCTTTGGGGAGCCAAGCCCTCAAGGATTTGTATTACGAAAGGGTGGGATTTGTCCCACATCGCTTAAGTAACCCTCCCACTCATGGTTTATAAGCCCTTGGAGCAACCATGAGTGTACCACTACTACACATGGTTGTAGTAGTGGTACACTCATGGTTGCTTCAAGGGCTTATAAACCATGAGTGGGAGGGTTACTTAAGCGATGTGGGACAAATCCCACCCTTTCGTAATACAAATCCTTGAGGGCTTGGCTCCCCAAAGAGGACAAAGCCTTCTAATGTGAGGTATAGGGTGTCAAGCCTTAAAAAGGTGAAAATCCCGACCACCCACAATAAAAGTTTGCATGGAATGCCTATGAAGCGCCAGGGGTTGATCCGGACTTCATCTGCCATCATTTGAATGTCAATCCATTAGCTATTCCAAAGCAACAGCCACCTCGGCGTCCCTCCAAATTACACGTCGAAGCTATTAAAGACAAGGTGGACAAGCTCAAGCAGGCTGGGGCTATCAAGGAGGTATTCTACCCTCAGTGGTTGGCAAACACAGTAGTGGTGAAGAAGAAAACTGGAAAATGGCGCGTGTGCGTCGATTTTACGGATCTTAACAAAGCCTGCCCGAAGGATCCTTTCCCTATGCCCCGTATAGATCAGCTGGTCGACGCAACAGTAGGCCATCCCCGGATGAGCTTCCTAGACGCCTTTCAGGGCTATCACCAGATCCCACTGGCATTGGGTGACCAAGAGAAGACGGCATTCCTTACTCCCAACGGAAATTACCACTACAAGGTAATGCCTTTCGGCTTGAAGAACGCAGGGTCAACGTACCAACGGATGATGACGAAGATGTTCGAACCACAGTTGGGCAACAGCATTGAGATTTATATAGATGACATGGTGGTAAAGAGCAAAGTGGCGTCCGAGCATATGACGGACCTAATTGGCACATTTGAAATTTTGAGAAAGCATAAATTGCGGCTGAACGCCTCCAAGTGCTCCTTTGGGGTTAGGTCTGGGAAATTTTTGGGCTATATGGTGACCCACTGGAGAATTGAAGTGAACCTGGACCAGATTAAGGCCAAAAACAGCTTGCAGCCACCTCGGAATCCTAAGGAAGTCCAAAGACTGACCGGGATGACCGCTGCGCTAAACAGATTCATATCCAGATCAGCCGACAGGTGCAGACCCTTTTTCCTCTTACTCCACAAATGGAAAGGGTTCGAGTGGACTGAGGAGTGCGCTCTAGTATTTCAGCAACTCAAGGAATATCTTTCTCGGCCACCTATCCTGTCCAGCCCTAAAGTGGACGAAGTTCTTTTCGCTTACTTAGCAATAGCTACTCACGCTATTAGTTTTATGATGATACGAGTGGATAATGGCGTGCAGCGGCCAGTATACTACGTAAGCAAGTCACTTCATGAGGCCGAGGTGCGGTATCTGCCCTTGGAGAAGGCCATTTTGGCAGTAGTGCACGCTACGAGGAAACTTCCCCACTACTTTCAGGCACACACTGTGGTTATCTTGACTCAGTACCCACTCAAAGCCGTACTTCGGAGCGCAGACTACACTGGCAGGGTTGCAAAATGGGGCACGATACTTGGGGCTTTGGATATAAAGTATATGCCCCGCACCTCTGTAAAGGGTCAGGTGCTCGCCGACCTGGTGGCTGAATTTGCTGAGGGCCCTGAGGAGATAAGTACAGGCCCGCACGGCGTGGAGGAAAAATCGGTGGGCCTCATATCCACGCAACGTCCTCATTCCTAGAGGGTGTACGTAGACGGAGCAGCAAACCAAAGGGGGTCGGGAGTGGGGCTAGTCCTAATATCTCCCGAAATGGCCGTTGTGGAGAAGTCTTTGAGGTTGGGATTCTCGGCCACCAATAATGAAGTGGAGTATGAGGCTTTGATAGCAGGAATGGCGACGGTCACGAAGCTTGGAGGAAAGACAATAGAGATGTTCTCGGATTCGAGCCTAATCGTGGGCCAAGTTAGAGGAGAGCTGGAAGCTCGAGATGCCAGGATGCAAAGCTACCTGAGCCGAGTTAGGCGTATGCAAAAAGACTTTGAATCTTTTGAACTATCCCATGTCCCTAGGAATGGGAATGCGCATGCAGACTCTCTAGCTACCCTTGCCACCTCCTCGGCACGGAACCTACCTCGTATAATCGTGGTTGAAGATTTAAGCTCACCCGCTCCAGCAACGGAGGACCCTGTTCAGATCAACCTGATCAGTTCAGCGCCGAGTTGGATGGATCCTATAACGGCATACCTTGAAAAGGACATATTGCCCGAGGACAAGCTGGAAGCTGACAAGATAAGAAGGAAAGCTCCACGGTTCTGGTTGTTTGGGGACAAGAAGCTATACAAACGCTCTTTCACCGGGCCTTATCTACTCTGTGTGCACCCCGAAGCATCAGAGGCACTCCTAGAAGAGCTGCATGAGGGGATTTGTGGGAGTCATACGGGAGGGAGGTCTCTGTCTCACCGAGCAATCACCCAAGGGTATTGGTGGCCAGGCATGCAGAAGGAAGCACAGGAGTACGTTAAAAAATGTGATCAATGCTAGAGGTTCGCTCCAAATATCCATCAACCCGGAGGAGTCCTCAACCCTCTCTCTAGTCCTTGGCCTTTCGCGCAATGGGGCTTAGACATTGTTGGCCCTTTCCCTAAGGCAATCGGGAATAAAAAATACCTGCTCATTGGCATGGACTATTTCACGAAATGGGTGGAAGCTGAACCCCTGGCCAATATCAGAGACGTGGACGTCAAGAGGTTCGTTCGGAAGAACATCATCACCCGATTTGGGGTCCCTCAGGCCCTTATCTCGGATAATGGTCTTTAGTTTGATAGCAAGGCCTTCAGGGAGTACTGTTCCGACCTAGGAATCAAGAACAGATATTCCACCCCAGCTTATCCACAGGGGAATGGGCAAGCCGAGGCCGTCAATAAGGTCATTGTGAGTGGGCTAAAGAAGAGGTTAGACGATGCCAAGGGAAAATGGGTGGAGGAGCTGCCACACGTTCTGTGGACTTACCGAACGACACCCCGACGGTCAACGGGAAAAACCCCATTCTCAATGACGTACGGGGCAGAGGCCGTGATTCCGCTAGAGACGGGTTTTCCCACGTTGAGGACCAGCACTTTCACCTCAAAGGGCAATGACAAGCTTTTGGGAAAGAGTCTAGATCTGATAGACGAACGACGAGATAGAGCGATGGTCCAGCTAGCCTATTATCAACAGAAGCTGAAACAAGGCTATGACGCGAATGTGAGGCTGAGGCCGCTAGCTCCAGGGGACCTAGTGTTGAGAAAAGTCGTTGGGAATACCAAAAACCCAGCTTGGGGAAAGCTAGGGCCCAATTGGGAAGGGCCATATCGCATCACATCTGTGGCAGGAATAGGGGCTTACTATTTAGAAGATCTTGACGAAAAAACGGTACTCCACCCTTGGAATGTAAGCAACCTAAGAAGGTACTACTATTAACACAAACAGTTCTATCATATGTTTCTTTCCTAACTTAATTGGAGTTCTATTACTCGTATTCCTTAAATAAAGTTGAAGTGTTAGACAGAACCAAGGCATTGTATGGTCCTCGGACACCAGCCTCTGGGGAAACTAACCACTTAAAATAAGAAAACTAGGTGCTGGACAGAACCAAGGCATTGTATGGTCCTCGGACCCAAGCCTCTGGGGAAACCAGATACTTCAGATGAAAAAATGAAGTGTTAGACAGAACCAAGGCATTGTATGGTCCTCGGACACCAGCCTCTGGGGAAACTAACCACTTAAAATAAGAAAACTAGGTGTTGGACAGAACCAAGGCATTGTATGGTCCTCGGACCCAAGCCTCTGGGGAAACCAGATACTTCAGATGAAAAAATGAAGTGTTAGACAGAACCAAGGCATTGTATGGTCTTCGGACACCAGCCTCTGGGGAAACTAACCACTTAAAATAAGAAAACTAGGTACTGGACAGAACCAAGGCATTGTATGGTCCTCGGACCCAAGCCTCTGGGGAAACCAGATACTTCAGATGAAAAAATAAAGTGTTAGACAGAACCAAGGCATTGTATGGTCCTCGGACACCAGCCTCTGGGGAAACTAACCACTTAAGATAGGAAAACTAGGTACTGGACAGAACCAAGGCATTGCATGGTCCTCGGACCCAAGCCTCTGGGGAAACTAGATACTTATGATGAAACAAATCGTTAAACAGAAATTAAGTCGCGAAAAATCCTCGGACCACAACTTGGTGGAAGTTAATGCACGCCACGAAAATTAGCGCTTCTTAAATAAGATCTATGGGATCACCCTCGTATGCCAAGACAAATTCCATTAGCGTCATCTCGAGGCATTTTAGGGTGTTCAATACTCCCAAGGACAGATTATTCGAAACGCTATCTCCATTTTTGTTTGGCTCTCATTTGGCCTAGATAAAACTAAATTTTCTCTTGCAGTGTTAAACTTTGTTCTTCCACAGCTCAAGGTAATGTAAATATGAAAACATATTCATGCAAGAAATTATACGAGAAAAAGAAAAAAAAACCCATAATGTCTTACACAAGTCAAAAAAGGGAACTGCCCCCTGCATACATCGACTATTTGTTTAATTCTATTTACATCTTGGGAGGTGGGACGTTGGCCGTTTCCTGAGGAGGAACGTCCTGAGGAGGAACATCCTTGTCTTTCTCTTTCTCCTTTGAAGCCTCCCCAGCAGGCAAAACAGTGGAGGCTAAGTCCTTTTTGAAGCTTTGAGAAGCTTGCCCATCCTTAGGAATCTCTGCGACTTCGGTTAATGAGGTCCCTTTTTCCACTTCGGACACTTCAGGCTGTTTATGCTGACCGGTTGGGAGAGAATTCTGACCCCGAGCCTCTTCAGCTGAGCCAACCGCAGTAGAGGAAACCTCTTGTTGCTGAGGAGGAGTGCCCGAGGCTCGTATGGCTGAAGGAAAAAAGATGTTGTCAGGACTTCTCAACTCTGATGAAGGCTCGATGCCCGCACGGTTGAGAGCTTCTTCCCAAGTCTGAGCACAATATGCTCGGCACACGATTGGGACCTCTTTTCTGAACCTGTCCTCGGTCTCAGCTACGCCTTCGTCATACCCCCGCTGTTCAGCCTCATCCTTTGCTCTTTCAGCCTTATCCCTCTCCTTTTCTGCCAAACCCCTTAGCCTTTGAGCTTCTTCCAATTGCTTCATCAGCGTTGAAAATTGCTCCTTAGAATCTTTTAGTTGGTCGTTGGCATCCTTGAGCTTTTTCCCTTGATCCTCAACTTGCTTTTGAAGGATGGACAAAGCTGAATCAGCGCTCTGCCGAGCGGATTCTTCATCCGCTAACTTTTGCTTCAACTGTTCTACGCTTAGCTCACTGGCAGCGAGCGTCTTGGAAGTTTCACTCCTCAGCTCCCTCTCCTTGTTCCACTGGAAATAGTAGTTGTTTGTCACCTCCTCTAGCATAAAAGTTTCTTGAACAATCTGTATACAAAAAAAGAGAAGAGAGGCAATCAGAAATGAAGTGAACTAAGAGGGACGGATAAAGCCGTAAGGGTGCTATACCATGCCCAAGTGCCTTTTCAGATTCATAAAGAGTTCATTTTTCTTCATCTTTTTGACCTCAGCCATATCCCGAGGAAGAAGAAGGGTCTCTTCCAGGACGGAGGCGATATGGCACCCTATCCCACCATTATAATCTCTCAGGGATGCATCTGCCCTCAGAGGCTCACCACCGAGCATGGGCGCGGGAAGCCAGGCTTCAGTCTCCGAGGACTGAATCGTTTGCTTGGCACTCGCTCTAGAAGCCGCGCGAGTCGTTTTTCGCTGTTTTAGAGGCGGCTGATCCCCACCCTCCTGGGCCATGCGAGGTCTCCCAATCTCCACAGTCTCCGCCGCATCTTTACCCTTCTGCTCTCTCCTCCTCTTAGGATCAACAGGCTTGCCCCCCTGAGGTTGGTGAGGCTAAGGAGAAGGGGGAGGAGGAGGAATGATCTGAGAGGACCTCCCTGGCGCCTCTCTCCCAGATTTACCTTCAATGACATCAAACAAACTCCTTTGGCTCTTTCTTTGGATGCCCATTTCACCAGGAACTGTCTCAGGAGACTCTGGTTGATCGAACACCTCAAACCCGTCCGCCGAATCTGAAACTTCTACAACTTCTCCCTCTTCTACTTCTTCTTCTTCTTCTTCTTCTTTTTCTTCCTCCACCTCCTGAATAACGGGGCGAGATGAAGAAGCTCCTGCGGAAGTGGCCGCTACGGGTGATGGTTGAGAAAAGGGGGTGACGTCGGGGATTGGAACACCCTCGGGAACTATAAACCCGAACCTTTCGTGGGCTACGCTGATCCTCCGCAGCCGAGGATCCGCAGCCTTTATCACACACTTGGGTGCTTGAAAAGACGAGGAAATGGGCTTGTACCCGAGGATGATGTGCGCTGCCCTTAGTTGACCGTTGGACGGATTCTTGTATATTTCGGATCTCAAAATTTTATCCAAGTTCTCTCTGTTAACTAACCCGAGCTGAGGCTTAGTGACGTCCCTGTCTGCAAAAATCAATAAAACAGCAAAAGAATCTTCATTAGGGATAAACTTACCTTAGGTCTAGGATTGCAAATCAAGGTGCGAGGGCGTTCAGCCCAAGAACCCCACCTGGTGTACCCTCCTGGGTCGGACAATGTAACCCGTCATGCCATGCGCTGGAAAGGATGAGATAATCATCCTTCAAACCCTTGTTCGATTGAGGTAAGCACTGGATTAACCTTATCTCGGAAAACCTGGATTTAAGGTAATACCCCTCGTCCTTTAAGCGCTGGAGGTTGTATACCCAATTCACATCATGATGGGTAAGGCCCAGGTTTAACCTCGTATTAAGGGCTTCTATACTCCCTAACACCCTGAACATATTTGGGGCGCATTGTGTGGGGGACAATCTAAAGAACCTAAGGTAGTTAGTAGTGATACGGCCCATCGGAATAGTCATCCCCCCTTCTGTGAAAGCAATCATTGGAATGACCACTTCCCCCGTTTTCCTTTTGTCGTACCACTCCTCCGCGGAGGCGTACCTTATACCCACCGTTGAAGGAATTCTATATTTGGCTCTAAATTCCTCTATTTTCTCCTCAGAACCAACTAAATTCTTAAACCTACCCATTTCTAAAGGATCGCGGAGAGAAAGTAGAAAAAATAATAGAAAACTGAGGAAGGTTAGAGAAACTTACAGTTGTGAAAAGTAGGCTCCTCGGACGAACTTCAGGTATTTATGAGATCGTTGAGAAGAAAGAAAGAGAGACAGGTTCAGTGAATACTCGATACGATCGCGGGATTTTTTGTAACTGAAAAGAAAGTTGATTTGAAAAGCTCTTTATACTAGCGCAGAAAATTGTAAGCAGGAAAAATCCCGCTCGTAAGTCATGGGAATCCTTCACCGTCAGATTCGCATCCTACTGAAACGTGGAGGACTGAAAAACCGCCATCATTTAATGATGGCGTGCTCCTGACGTCAAAACGTCAGGAACGTGTCTTGGGTAGGTGAAAAGGCGCTCTAAGATTCGGAATAACCCCACGAAGGAGTTAAGGGCGTGATGTCAAAATCCCCCTTTTTCCAAGGTGACAAAAAGTGTGATTTTGAGGGGCTATTGTGGGGCCAGTTACTCGAAAAATTAACAATGTCCAGGGAAGATGGGCTCATGGCCCAATAGCCCAGTCCGAGGACGCTCATTTGTCCGAGGACACCTCTTAGTCCGAGGATTAGATCTGTCTCCCAAACCGGTCTACGAAGTGGATGTAACGTAACCATTCCAGTTATCAAGAAACGTCACGGAATTGCACGCGAACTAAACTAATGGGTATCAATCAAAGAATGAACCGGAAAAGGTAACGAATGCCTCTTAAAAAGGTGTCACCTCCACATTAAATGCATCCTACCAACTCCCTGGCCGCATTAATGTGGAAGTGATACCTGAACAACAGTTAAGCAGCCTTACAACCACTTGGCGGAGGATCCGGGAAGTTCAGGATGGGACAGAAAGCAATTTCCAGAAGGGAACTTACACGTGGACGGTGAAAGCAAGACGGGGAGAGTAGTATATAAAGTGGAGTCAGAATACATGAAAGGGGACTTTTGGAAAAAAGAAGAAAAGAGCACTGAAAGCGGAGCCAGAAGAAAGAGAGAGGGCATCTGACCTTTATTACCTGGGAAATTCCTTTTGCTGCAGAAGATCGACGTCTTTTTCTATTAACCGGAGCTAGTTCTTACGCCCACACTCTACAAATTTTATTGTCCAGGGTCCAAGACAATTTGAGTCCCTACATGATATATTCAAGTTCTCTTTATATGATTATTTTTTTCTAATTTAAGTTTATTAATGACTCCGAAAAAAAAAAAAAAAAATTTCCTAGAGCCACCATTAATCTACAAAGCATTATAATAGGAACAAAACATTAACTTTGGAAAATATTTCATTTTAGGGTCTAGTTTTTTTTGAGAAAGATTTTAGGGTCTAGTTAATAGATATCTTTAAAGCATTTGTTAATGGATAATTTTAGAAAAATTTCAATATCATTTTCATTAAAAATATAAAAAGCTATTAAAAAAACTAGTTTTTTTTCCTCATAAGAAGTTTCTAAAAATAATTACTAAACTAGTGTTATTAGCGCATTTCTTAACTTTTCCCTTCGTTTTATAGCAATCTGGACCAATCTTATTAAGTACTACACTTGTTTACTTAGCCCAAGTTCATTTCTAGGCAATTCAAACAAAAAAAAAAAGTTTGATTTTAGCCAATCTAGACCAATCTCATAGCAATCTGGACCAATCTTATTAAGCACTATACTTGTTTATTTAGCCCAAGTTTGTTTCTAGGCAATTCAAAAAGAAAAAAAAAAGTTGAGGTTTGATTCTAGCCAATCTGGACCAATCTTATTAAGTACTATACTTGTTCAATTAGCCCAAGTTTGCTTTTAGGCAATTCCAAAGAAGAAAAAAAAAGTTTGATTCTACCGAATCTGGACCAATCTATTTAAGTACTAGTTTCATTGAGCCAAGTTTGTTTCTAGGCAACTCAAAAAGAAAAAGAAATTGATTCTAGCCAATCGTCTCGTCGTAAATGTCTATCAATAAATTAAATTTGATAAATTAATGCTTAGTCGTGGCAGCTCATTATAAAAAAACAAAAGAAAAAAGTGACAATAAATGGGTGTCATGTCATGTCATGTTTTGTTTGTTTTTTGATCAGATGTTTTGTTTGTTGATGATTGGAGTGACACAATGCACACATAAAATGACATAATTTTGGACATAATTTGTCATATGGCGGGTTATGAGTAGTAGAGATATGGTGATGGTTCATGTAGGGACACATCTTTACTATTCACAACTTATCACATGATAAATTGGGGCAAAAATTGTGCTATTTTATGTATTCTTAGCATTAGTCGAGAAACATGCGGTAAACTAGCCATGTCAGTATTATTTCAGCTTGTTTTTTTCCCCCTTCTGATATATCTTCAATTTTGTTTTTGTTTTTGTTTTTAATAATAATTTTATAGTTAGAAAGAGATGTTTAAATTTAAATATCTCATTTGAAAATTGTTAGGAACCGGGTGGTTCCTAATGAGGATGAATAAGAATTGTAAGAAAATTGACATAATTCGAGATAGTCACCCTTTATAGAGAAATATTGAGAGAGAGATTAAAAGAGAGAAAGAGATGCACTAAGTAATGAGTTGATTTATTCTTCAATTCATATCCAATGTTGAATTATAATCATGTATTTATAGGAGATTAACTTTAATGTCACTAGCCTACATGACTCAAGATAATTGGCTAGTTAATTCAACACGTGCTCTATGAATTAGGTCATGTGTTAAATGAGCTACATGTGCTCAAATTCTAACTAATTCATCATAATCTCAACCAACAAGCTAACCACCTAACTAAAGGGATTTCAACAATTATTTAATATTCCTAACAAAAATATAGTAAATGCCAATTAATTGAGCCATTGTTCTAAGGGTCTGGTTAATGTATATCCTTAGGACATATTAATAATTTATTTTGGAAAAATTTTTATGAAGAATTGAAAAAACTGTTAAAACAGTTTATCACTTTTTCATTTTTTCATAAAAAGTTTTTTAAAATGATTTACTAATGTATGCCTTAAAGGCAACATTAATAAAACCCTTGTTCTAAATCTCTTAGCCTTTTAAATCAATATTAAGCACTTTGACCACTAGGCTGACTAGTTTCCTTGTGTCTTTTATTGAATTTGTATTATATTTATCTTACTTTTATATGATTAATAGATTTGTATTTAATTATTATTTGATAAATTTATTTGTGTTCAAGAATTATGCTTTTTACATCATTACATGTGAATATGCAATTTATGAATTCATGTTAAAAATGATTTTATTTTAAATTAAAACAGTTTTATTTTCAAAGATTATTAAAGACAATTTTTATGCCTGTTTATACTAATTGTGTACATTATTTATTTATTTTTTGTTATAATATTATTTGTGTTAAAGTTTGCATGTATAGTATAAATATAATATAACTTTATATAATTTAATAATTAGGAAATATAGAGAGTTCGTTATATGTGTGTGTATTGTTATCATGTTATAATAATTTTTTATTATAAAGTTAGTAATTCAAGAAGAAAAAAAAAAGTAAAGTTAGTGATTGTTCAAGCGTTTGATTTGTTAAGTAGACACTTAATGTATTATTTATATATGGATGAATGTGGCTATGTGGGTCAATAATTATTACAATGCAAATGGGTTGAGTTTTGTCATTTAGTTTAAAATATTTTATAAAAACAATTACAAATAGATAATGACAATTGCATAAAAATAAAAATGCTATACAAATTTAACAAAATAAAATTGTCACGCCTGCTAATCACATTGACAATAGATAATGACGACTAATAATGAACTATCATATAACAATTTCAAAATATGAAAACTCATAGATGGAAATTGTAAAATTTCATGTATTCATTATTTGCGCATGTGTGTCTATGCTTTTTTTTTTTTGGTGTCGATAACTTGATATATTTTCTGGAGCCACCATTGCACTACAAAGCATTATAATAGGAACAAAACATTAACTTTGGAAAATATTTAATTTTAGGGTCTAGTTAACGGGTGTCTTTAGAGCATTTGTTAATGGACAATTTTAGGAAAATTTCAATACCATTTTCATGAAAAAAAAAAAAAAAAAAAACTAGTTTTTTTTTTCCCTCATAAGAAGTTTCTAAAAATAACTACTAAACTAGTGTTATTAGCGCATTTCTTAACTTCTCCCTTCGTTTTATAGCAATCTAGACCAATCTTATTAAGTACTATACTTGTTTACTTGGCCCAAGTTGGTTTCTAGGCAATTTAAACAAAAAAAAAAAAAAGGTTTGATTTTAGCCAATCTAGACTAATCTCATAGCAATCTTGACCAATCTTATTAAGTACTATACTTGTTTAATTAGCCCAAGTTTGTTTCTAGGCAATTCAAAAAGAAAAAAAAAAGGTGGTTTGATTCTAGTCAATCTGGACCAATCTTATTAAGTACTAAACTTGTTCAATTAGCCCAAGTTTGCTTCTAGGCAATTCAAAAAAAGAAAAAAAAAGAGAGTTTGATTCTGCCAAATTTGGACCAATCTTTTTAAGTACTATACTTGTTTTATTGAGCCAAGTTTATTTCTAGGCAATTCAAAAAAGAAAAAAAATTTGATTCTAGCCAATTGTCAAGTTGCAAAGTCCATCCATTAATTAAATTTGATAAAGACGAAAATACACTTTTGGCCTTTACATTTTGGGCTAATTCGCATTTTGATCCCTAAATTGATTTTGCACCTAGTTCAGTCCCTGAAATCAGAAAATCATTTCTGTTTTGGTCCCTGCCATCAACCTACTAACAGAAAAGTCTTATATGGCAAAAGGAGATCCTATGTGTCAAGGCCACTAATTTACATAATATTAGACTAATCCTACGTATACTACTTACACCCATGTGACCTAGCCACATCATCTTCCCGCCACTAATCACCCCACGTGACCCTCAAGTGACCCCACTCATCAATCACCTTCAGCCACCCCTTACCAAGACACACTCGAAGAAGCCTAAATCACTCACAAGGCTGCTTTTGCTTTACCCACTCATCAAAACTTACTCCAAACCGCGATAAAAAGATGGAATCAAGCTTGACATCATCCTTGGTAAGCCTGAGGAGGAGAGCACCACGCATGTGCTATGGCCCTAACCTTGCTAAATTGGTTCTAGTGGTGTCCTGGATAGAGAACAATCCTGACAGAAGGTTCTATGGGTGTCCCAATTACTAGGCAAATTCCGAGTTCTTTCTATATCTCCTAATTTTCTTCTTTTGTTAGTTATTATAGTGGGCTAGGTTGATTTGGTTTGAAGTTTTGGTTTCAATTTCAGGTTGGTCAGATGTGCAAATTTTTTCAATGGGTTGATGATGAGATTTGTCCACGTGGTAAGGTGCTTATCCTAGAACAAAGGCAGACCATTCTTAGACTCGAGGTTGAGGTTTCAACCTGCAAGAAAAGGGAGAAGTGTTTGATAGTTAGGGATGACAATTGTTCCCCGACCCGCAGGTACCCGGCCCGACCCGACCTGATAAATAATAAGGTCGGGTTTGGGTTTTTTAAAATAAAATCCAAAATAGGTTCAGGTTTTTGCAATACTCGCCCCGAACCTGACCTATTTAGAATAAAAATAAAATTACAAGAAAACCTATATATATATATATATATATATATATAACTTATAATAACAAAACCTAACCCTAAATTTTATCAGAACACACAACCGCCTCACTTTCAGACTCACTGCCTCAACCCAGCCGCCCCCCTCCCTCACCCTCACACACTCTCACTCTCATCCCTACATCATTGCCGCCGGCCATACCCCCATTCATTCCCTCGCCTCACTGCTGCAGCCCGGCCGCCTCACTCCCTCCATGTTTCTCCACTAGACCACCTAGATCTCCATCTTTTTTTTTTTTTTTTTTGGGTTCATTTCAACTTAATTATGTGAGTTTGTGTTTGTGTTTGTGATTTTGAAAGGGAAAATCATAAATCTGAAATTTTTGTGTTTGTGTTTGTGTTAGTATTTTTGTTTGTGTTTGTGATTTTGAGTGGGAAAATCATAAATCATAAATCATAAATTTGAAATTTGTGTTTGTGTTTGTGATTTTGAAAGGGAAAATCATAAATTTGTGATTTTTGTATTTGTATTTGTATTTGTGTTGGTGTTGGGATTTGTGTTTGTGTTTGTGTTTGTGTTTGTGATTTTGAAAGGGAAAATCATAAATCTTTGGTCATTGTTCATCCATAATTTCCTGGTGGGTCTTTTTATTTTTCAATTTTCCAATTTCATTCTTTGATTTTCTCTACCAAAATTCAAATCTTTATTATTTTTCAACAGTTTTTGTATGTGGGAATTTCATTCTTTGATTTCTTTGATTTTCTCTACCTAAGTATACTCTTTCTAGTATAAAAAAAAAAAAAAAAAAAAATTTTGCCCAGGTTCAAGCCGCTTGAATCTTGGCAAACATAAATTTTTTTTTTATTGGGCCACGAATTGGGCCTAAATCATGGCATGGCTGGACAGGGCCCACGGGGCCTGTGGGGCTCAACGGGGTAGGTTTGGGGTTAAAAAAAACCATTTATTAAATGGGGCGGGTTCAGGTTTCCAGATCTGGCCCAAGGATCGGGTCGAGCAAAAAAAAAAAATCCCGACCCAAACCCGACCCATTGCTATTCCTATTGATAGTGTCTTTGATATTGGCATTGGTGATGTGTGAGATTTGCTTTTGTGTGATTCCAGCTTTGGTGGATTAGATGGGTGGGTTATGGTGTAGGCAAGGTTAAGGTGGAGAAATGAAGTATGATAGGATGTCTTTTATGAAGGTTTGGCACGCTTTTTGTCAGTATGTTTTCATATTGCATTGTGGAGCATTTTGTGGAGTTATGTCTCCCAGTTACCTTGTAATTTCAGTATGAATGAAAACAAGTTATAATGGATTGAAATTAAAGTGTTAATATGTTTTAGTTAAATTGTTCATTGTTAATTGGTTTGTAATGGATGAACTTAAGTTGGTCATAGTGTGTAATGGAATGAACTTAAGCTACCAATTCTGCCAAACTATGTGATACCAAGCAAACAGGCTACAATATATACATGATAGACTAATCCAATTGCACATTTGGGAGAATACATGAATCTGTCCAACACAAAAAGCATTAACGCATTGACAAATTCCAACTAAATGCTCAGAATACAAAATCTAACAAAGGTTTTCAAAGTAAATGATAACAACATTCTCTGCCAAAAAACCACTATATACTGATATCAAGCATACAAGAAAGCTACATAATTCAGCCATAGTTCAAGCAACAAAAACAAAAGGTGATTGCATCACAAATTACAGTACTTAACTGCCACTGTTTAGCTCTACCAAAATGTACATAATTCAACCATAGTTCAACCATCATTACAACCAATAAAAAGGACATTTCTGCCAATTACAAATTTTCGCATTGACTACCAAAAAAAAAACTAACACTACTCAGACTCCACCAGCTTATAACCTTGGACCATGCACAGATGACTGGCTCTCAGCAAACCCCAATACTTCTCTACCAAAATGTACATAATTCAACCATAGTTCAACCATCATTACAACCAATAAAAAGGACATTTCTGCCAATTACAAATTTTCACATTGACTACCAAAAAAAAAAAAAAAAAAGCTAACACTACTCAGATTCCACCAGCTTATAACCTTGGATCATGCACAGATGACTGGCTCTCAGCAAACCCCAATACTTCTCTTACCTTGATGCATTTCTTGATGCATTTAGGGTTTTACTTGTGATAGTCCCCTTCTTTCTCTTATTTGGGTTTCCATGGATGTTCCTGCTTGGTTTGGATGGTGTAGTGTTGGGGGGTGCACTGTTGGTTTTTGATTGCTAGTTAGGTTGTCTGTTGGTAGGTGGTACCCTTGTAGTATTTGGCTCATTGATAGTCACTCCTCCACTTGGTCCACCAGCATGGACCTTGTTAGTTGTCTACAAACAGCATATACAATTAAGTTAACATCAAAAAATTGAAAACTCTAAACATGCACAAATGTCTATATTTTTTTCACATTTTTTGGCCTAGGTCTCCTTTGGTTTTGACCACTACCAGCAATTGTAGGTAGTGAAGAATTCCCTCCAACCTCACCTTTGCAACTTCTTTTGTTGTGGCCTAGTTTCCCACACGACTTGCATTTCTTGGCAATACCCACTGTGACCCCTACTTGGTTCATTGGGTTCCTTTGCTCTCTTCTTCTTAGGCCTGCTAGGTGGCCTTTTATTTATGGGAGGTTGCACAAGTGGGAGACTAGTTGGGGTCCACATATTCTAACAATTTATTAGATTAATTATGGGCTCATAGCATGCCTTGTATATGCTGACTTTATAACAGTCATTAATATACTTCTTAGCTGCCTCTTTATTGAAGAATATGCATGAAATTGCATGGCAATATGGGATACCAGTGATATCCCGTTTCCTACAACTACATGTCCTCTTAGTGAGGTCCACAATGAAGCTTTGTAGCCCATTCTTAACCTCAAACTTTGTGTTAGAAGCCCAACAAGCCAACCATCTACTGCTACCCATCTTTTCTCTATGTAATTTTTTACAGACTTTAGGGCATAACTTAGACTCTACCTTCAAAATATTGATTCCATTTTTTTGGGATCTGTTTATTAAATACAACCCGATGTCTTCAAGTTGCAAACATAAACAACCCACGTATTAGTGCATGATATAGAATATATAACTCACACCAACATCCATTTGATCTGGCAATTGCACAACCTCATTGTCCCAACTATCACTACTATCTTCACCTATATACCTCTAGTTGTGGTTCATTTGTCCAGCCTCTTCCACATCACTATCCCCATCACTGTCATTATTGTCAGTGGTGATCCTCTTATGATTCCTCAACAATTGGTTCCTTACCTATTCTCCTTGTTAGAAATTGAAAGAATATGGACAGACACCCAATGTGAGCATGTCCCTTTATTTGCCTTAGATTGTAATATCTAGGAGTAATGGTATTAGACTGTTACACTACCCCACTAAGTCCACTATCCCACTCAATATTAATGGAGTGGTGTGTATATAAACACCAAGAATGGTACCTGTGCAAGCCCTCGAACGAGGCTACTGGACTGTGACTCGTTTGGGCTCACAATCTATTTGTATTATGGGCCTAGAATTCCTACACTGGGTCGCTCCTATACTGAGACTGATCGAGAGCCCCTCTCCTTCTTCTTCTCTATCTCTCTTTTTCCCCTCTTATTTCCCCAGTTTTTCAACAACCCCCCTCTTTCCCAAGATCCTTGTATTTATAGTGAGGTGCTAGTGGGATGGTGATGATTACGCTTGCGCTAGTGCATTTGAAGGTCCAATACAGATGATGATTTGTGGATGTTTAGGTGGGAGTGGCCTGGGGAATGGTTCCCAATCTCTGATGCTCGGTGGATACAACTCCCGGATCGCTAATGCTCGGTCGTATGTTCCCCGGGCGAAATTGAGCTTCTCGGGGACGTATCCTCGGGGGATGACGTAACTTTGGGAGGCACGTGTGAGCGGCTAAGACCAAACTGTTCTTGCCCAAGCGTGCCAAGAAAGTAGGGCCCTTGTGGGCCTTACTGATCCAACAGGCCCAGGGAGCTCGGTGCCGTACATTAGCCCCTCCTTGATTCGGCCCACGTTTTCGGGGGGTGAATCAAGGAATCTGAAGGGGTCGATGGCCCGGCCGGGGGGTTTCCTCGGCAACCAGCGCACCTCTCAAAAGGCGCATTAAGTCTGATAGGCTGTCATTATTGCCTGACGCTTCGCGAACCGAGGCGTCGTGCGTGTGACAGTTGACGCGATGGCTGGTTGGGCTTCGCGCTGCCGGTTTATTAAATGCCATTTACTCCTCGCCCATCCCCTATATAAATCCCCCTCAGGCACTCCCCTTCATTTTTTCGCATCCTCTAAATTTTTACCTTTCGTTTGGTTGAGCGTTCTTCTCTGCGCATTCTTTCTAGCTAAGGATCTCTCTCCCTTAGAGCCCCAAGTAAGTCCTCTTCCTCTTCCTTTCTGATTCTCTGTTTCATTCTTTTGCTCTCATAGATCGTAGTTCTTCTTTCTAGAAGTTATAGCATAGGAAATGGGCTATTCTCACCTCCTTTCTTCCGAGGCTGCTTTGGCCACCTTTAGGGCTGCTTACGATGTGCCCGGGGACGTAGACATTGCGTACTGTCCCGAGGGTGACATAGACATCCAAAGGCGCCAAGGCGTCAATACTGTTTTCTTTCCATTGATGGCCATACTGGAGGGCGGGGTTAGGTTCCCGGTAGATCCCCTTATCCTGAGAACCCTTAGGTTTTACGGTCTTTGTCCCGACCAACTCCCTCCCAACTTTTACCGGGTAGTGAGCTGTGTCAGTAGGTTGAACCATATGTTCGGTCTAGAGTTAAACCAGCACGATATTAATTTCATGTACAGTTTATGCGGCAACATTGATTCAGATTACTATCTGAAAACTAGGGATGTGAGGGTACGGCTGATCTCATGCCTACCTGATTCCAATAGGAATTCAGCCGGGGAATTTGTACGGGTGAGCGGCAATTGGTTTGCCGAGGAGCTCCCCTGCGCGTTTTCTCCGCGCGATGTAGGTCGGTAATAAGCATCCTTACTTTTTCCTTACGTTTGATCTTCACCCTCGAGTAACCCTTAACCAATTCTGTGTGGTTTTTATGCAGACAGCAAAAGATTCAAGCCGGATCGCCGGGTAGTGCACGTCCGCGATCTAAATTTCGTGCTTAGGTCGGAAATCTTCGTGCACTCGGACGGACAACTCCGAGCTTCGCATTTGATCCTCGGTGTCGCCCCCGTCTACTCTACTTGGCAGGCATTCAGCCAGGCACTTTTGGTGGACAGCCCCTTGCTCTCATACATCGACGTGCGTAACTCGAACCTCTTGCCTAAAAAGTTCTCGGTAGGGGAAGCACGTGACCTCGGGCCCCGGTATATCTGTTCGGACGAGCGCCAGCCACTTCGCGACGAATCGGCTGAAAGAGTGTCTCGCGCACTCCGAGAAAGAGCTCACTAACAGATTGAGCAACAAGATCCCGTTCAGCCAGAGGTTCCCGAGGAAGCGGAGGAGCCCGTTCAGGTGGTCCACGAGGCCGCAGCCGAACAAGTTGACTCTTCGGAAACAGAGTCCGACCAAGGCCACGAGATGGTGACAAGAAGGGCCATGACGATAAACCGCTTCGTGCCCGGTGCACGCCCAGCCGGTCAGCAGCAAGAAGGTCCGAACCAGCCATCCCAAACGCCTCCTGCCCTGCAGACCGGCCCAGGGAACAGACGCAAGAGGCCACGTACCGGGGAACAGACGCAGACTGGCCCGGGCGTGGTTTCGACACGACCTCCATCTGGCATCGTCATCCGTGAGCCGGTGACTCAGCCCCGGCCTGACGGCGCGTCAACTTCCCGGCCCGCCGCGATCTGGCAGCCTTCCTTTGAGTTGGACGGCGAGCCCCTCACCGAGACTGCCAGCCTCCGAGTCTGGGACAAGGGTAGGGGAGGCCGCGTTGCCCAGAGCCTGGCAAGCAGCTTACTTTTGCCTGAAGACGTCCACGCCTACGAGGAGGGGACGGAGGAGTCCGTTGCGAGGCGGCTCGTTTGGCATACTGTGGCGGTAAGATCTTCTATAACTACAACACTTAGTTTTTTATTGATTTGTTCTTTGGATTTGTTTATGAACGTCATATTGTTACGTGCTATGTACGCAATCATTTGTTCAGGCCGCGCAGTTGTCCCAGATCGTGACTGGGAAACTCAAAGAGCTTGTTGAAGATGCTGGGCGGGAGAAGGCCCTGAAGGATGTGGCCGAAGTTACTGCCGCGGAAAAGCTTAAAGCCGCGGAGGACGCAGAAAAAAGAGCGGCCACAGCCGAGGAGGCCAGGGCTCGCGCCGAGGGGTTGAGGGCTGAGCTGGAAAAGAACCTGGGGGACGTGCAGCTGCAGTTAGCCACGTCAGAAAGCCTGAACACAGCCCGGGGGGAGGAGGTGGCGGCCTTAAAGGCTGCGTTGGACGCTTGCGAAAGCAAGTGGTACGATGAGGGGTTTGCTGATGCCGAGAACTCCACGGAACCGGTCATCCGTCAAGCTCACCAGCTCGGGTTCGAGGAGGGGTGGCTAGCCGCACTCCGAGCAGCGGGTGTTCCCGAGGACTCCCCACTGCGGAACCCAACCGAGATACCCTTCCCGGCCCAAGCTGCGCCCGCACAGACCGCCCCCCTTGTTATCGATGAGGAGGAGACCTCCAGCATGCGAGCACTGGTGGAGGCCATCGATTCCCATGCCGAGCCAACCGGCTTAGAGGTTACTAGCGACCCCCGCAGCGATGCTCCCCCCAGCTGAATGCCGTATATTTTTATCTGTTTTTAATTTCTTTCCTTAGGAGGATTTTGCCTAAGTCACCGGGCTGTGGTGACAAGACATTTTATTTCCTCGGCTTTTATCATATTTCAAACGCTCTGCCTGGTGCAATTCCGGTTAATGTTATTGTGTTGTTTCCGTTTTTTTTTTTTTTTTTTTTTTTTTTTTTTTTTTTTTTTTTTTTTTTTTTTTTTTTACATGTTAACGTGTTGCCTACTGAATGTGTCGCTCGGGCTTGCTTCCCAGATTATGGGCTAACCTTTCCCGGGGGACTTCGTCTCGCTCGGGGTGGACATTTGAAAGTAATTTAGTTCTAAGTTTTTAACTCGCTCGGTGAATGTAGTCAGATTGGGGGCGAGGCTTTTGTCTTTGGGATTAGCGTTAGGTTTCAATATGCCCGTCAATGGGGATCGAACCGAGATACAGGGTTAGGCCCTTAGGAAAATGTTAGGTTTCCACCTGCTCGGTGATAGGGACCGAACCGAGAGACAGGCTTCTGTCCTTGGTAAAATGTTAGGTTTCCACCTGCTCGGTGATAGGGACCGAACCGAGAGACAGGCTTCTGTCCTTGGTAACATGTTAGGTTTCCACCTGCTCGGTGATAGGGACCGAACCGAGAGACAGGCTTCTGTCCTTGGTAACATGTTAGGTTTCCACCTGCTCGGTGATAGGGATTGAACCGAGAGACAGGCTTCTGTCCTTGGTAAAATGCTAGGTTTCCACCTGCTCGGTGATAGGGATCGAACCGAGAGACAGGCTTCTGTCCTTGGTAACATGTTAGGTTTCCACCTGCTCGGTGATAGGGATCGAACCGAGAGACAGGCTTCTGTCCTTGGTAACATGTTAGGTTTCCACCTGCTCGGTGATAGGGATCGAACCGAGAGACAGGCTTCTGTCCTTGGTAACATGTTAGACTCCTTTGCCCATGTCTTGCATCAACAACATTTCTCATTAGCACTAGCAAATGTACAATCCAGACCGAGCGCGCGTTTTACTAATGATAAAACCTCTTCAAGTTCTGAATGTTCCAGGGGCGAGGCAGTGGTCTCTCGTCTAGTTCCTCCAAATAGTATGCCCCTTCCCCGGCTACTGCCGTGACCCTATACGGTCCTTCCCAGGATTGCGCCAGCTTGCCTGCATGGATGTCTCGCATATGCCCCATTGCCTTTCTTAAAACCAGGTCCCCAGCGTCAAACTTCCTTGCTCTCACGCTTCGATTGTATCTTCTCACCAGTTTCTGTTGGTATTCGGCCAGCCGGATAGTTGCTGTTTCACGGCGCTCGTCCAGCCGGTCCAATTGTCGAATCAACATTTCGTCATTCGAACTGGGGTCATATCTAGCTACTCGTGCGCTGCATATACTCACCTCGGTTGGAATAACAGCTTCGGCACCGTAGGTAAGAGAGAAAGGAGTTTCCCTCGTGGATCTTCTCGGAGTTGTCCGGTAAGCCCACAGGACGTTAGGTAGTTCTTCGGCCCAGTTCCCCTTAGCCTTATCAAGTCTTTTCTTCAGCCCATTGACGATTACCTTATTGACGGCCTCGGCTTGGCCATTGCTCTGAGGGTACGCCGGGGTAGAATACTTGTTCTTGATGCCGAGTCCAATGCAGAATTCTCGGAATGCCCGGCTATCGAACTGCAGCCCATTGTCTGAAACCAAGGAATCTGGTACCCCGAATCTGGTAACGATGTTCTTCCATACAAATTTTTTCACGTCCATGTCTCGGATATTCGATAAGGCTTCAGCCTCCGCCCACTTTGTAAAGTAATCGACGGCTACGAGGACGAACCTTCGGTTACCCGTTGCTCGGGGGAGCGGCCCCAGTATATCTAGCCCCCACTGTGCGAATGGCCAGGGACTACTGACCGGATTGAGCTGGCCGGCGGGCTGATGTATCAAGGGAGCATGTTTTTGACATTGCTCACATTTGCGCACATACTCGGCGGCATCCCTCTGCATCCGAGGCCACCAAAATCCCTGAGTCATAGCCCGGTGAGCTAATGATCGTCCTCCTACATGGCTGCCACATACCCCTTCGTGCAGTTCCGCTAGAAGTTCATTCACTTTGTCCGGATGCAGGCATAGAAGATACGGCCCCCCGAAGGATCTTCGATACAACGCACGGTCTTCCGATAACCAAAACCGAGGAGCGGTTCTTCGGATTTTACTTCCTTCCTTCTCGTCGAGGGGGACCCGGTTCTCGGCCAAGAACTCAATGATCGGGTCCATCCAACTGGGCCCCTGTGTCGCGATAGCCGCAACTGCCGGATCGCTGGATAGCTTGATACTCGGCTCCGGAATCTGCTCTACTCTGATTAGCCGGGGTACATCCTCGGCTACTGATGACGCCAGTGTGGCGAGGGAGTCGGCGTGGCTGTTGTGCGTCCGAGCTACTTGTACGACCTTCACCATTTCGAACCCGGCCATAGTCTGCTTCACCCGCTCCAGGTACGCCTTCATCCGAGGGTCTCGGGCCTCAAAACTACCATTAACCTGGTTGACAATCAGCCGGGAATCCGAATAGACCTCAACATCCTAGGCCCCCAAGCTTGAGGCTATGCTCAGTCCGGCTATCAGGGCTTCATATTCTGCTTCATTATTGGAGGCCTTGAATCCGAACCTGAAAGAATGCTCCAGGCGAACCCCCTCGGGCCCAATAGCTACGATCCCCACACCAGCCCCCGTGGAGCTAGAGGCGCCGTCCACGTACACCTTCCATGGGCGGCGACTTGTCTGGCAGACTATCTGGCACGAGCCTCTTGGTGAAAACTCCGCCACAAAATCAGCTAATACCTGCCCCTTTACAGCAGTCCTCGGCCTATACCGTACGTCAAAAGCCCCGAGCCTGGTCCCCCACTTCGCTATCCGCCCTGTGAAGTCTGACCGTCTCAGCAATGACTGCAAAGGATATTCAGTTAGTACGTACACGGTGTGGACTTGGAAGTACTGCGGCAGCTTCCTGGTTGCATGCACTAGCGCCAGAACCAGCTTTTCCAACGGCAAGTATCTGGTCTCGGCGTCAACTAGAGTCTTACTGATGTAATACACAGGTTGCTGCTTACCCCGGTCACTCAATAGCACGGCGCTAACGGCGTGGTCAGTCACCGAGAGGTACATAAACAAGTCCTCTCCAGGTTCCGGGGCGGTCAGTATCGGCGCGTGCGTCAGGTAGTCCTTTAAATCCTGGAATGCTTTTTCACACTCGGCATCCCACTGGAACCCCTTCCATTTCTTAAGGAGCTGGTAGAACGGACGGCAACGATCGGAGAATCTAGAAATGAACCGGTTAAGAGCTGCCAACATTCCGGTCAACACCTGTACTTCCTTTGGGTTGCTCGGAGGCCTAAGGCGTTGCACGGCAACAATTTGGTCGGGGTTCACCTCTATTCCCCGGCTGGAGATCAGGTACCCCAAAAACTTTCCAGCCCCCACTCCGAAGGCACACTTCCCTGCATTAAGGCGCAGCATGTGTTGCCGCAATACCCCGAATACCCCCTGAAGGTCCTCCACGTGCCGCGTTCGCAGTTTGCTTTTCACCACAAGGTCGTCTATATATATCTCCACTGTCCGTCCAATCTTGTCACGGAACATCCTTGTCATCATCCGCTGGTATGTTGCTCCGGCGTTCTTCAGGCCGAATGGCATTACGGTGTAGTGGTAGTTGGCGTCAGGAGATATGAATGCAGTCTTTTCCTGATCCTCGCTGGCCAGGGCAATCTGGTGATAGCCTTGAAACGCGTCCAGGAAGCTCATTCTCGGATGCCCGTGAGTGGCATCCACCAACTGATCAATTTTGGGCATAGGGAACGGGTCTTTCGGGCATGCTCGGTTCAAGTCCGTGAAGTCCACGCAGACTCTCCACTTACCGCTTTTCTTCTTCACCACCACTGTGTTCGCAAGCCATTCTGGGAAGAAGATCTCTTTCACTGCACCTGCTTCCTTTAAACGCTGAACCTCGGCCCTAACAGCCTCGACATGTTCATGTGCTTTTCTCCTCGGTCTTTGTTTCTTGGGAGGGAATGAGGCATCCACGTTGAGCCTGTGGACGATAAATTCAGGGTCTACCCCTGGCACTTCGTACGGACTCCATGCAAACACGTCTAGACTCTGAACAAGGAGTAGTAGCAATTCAACTCTCTCATGGGTTGTCAGGCTGGCCCCAATCTGGAAGTGCTTGTCCGTATCCGGCAGTATTACGACCTTTATCAATTCCTCGGCGCAAGCTTTCCCCGGATCTTCTCGGGGATGCGGTAATTGCTATAACGGAGCCTCTTCGGCCACTTTGTCCCCCCGTGCATACTGGCCTTCCCAGTTCGCTGCAGCTACTAGGCACTGCCTGGCCATCCGCTGGCTCCCTTTTACCACTGCGATACCCTGTTCGGTATGGAACTTAACCTTTACATGCAGGGTGGACGGCACGGCTTTCATGGCGTGGATCCATGGTCTTCCCAAGATTGCCGTGTACGGCGAGAAGGACTTAACCACTATAAAGGTGACTCTTACTTCCTTTCCCCCTACGTCTACAGGCAGCGAAATCCGCCCCTCCGGCATCACTGTTCTGCCATCAAACGAGACTAGCGGCGCATTATACTTTCCCAAGTCCTGAGTTTTCAGCCCGAGTCCGTTGAACAGATCCGGGTACATTACATCAGCCCCGCTGCCCTGATCTATCATCACCCTCTTCACATCGAAACCGCTTATCCGAGCAGTGATCACTAACGCGTCTTCGTGCGGTTGTATTGTATCTTCTAGATCATCCTCCCCGAAGGTGATTGCCCCCTGACCATACTTCACTTTCTTCTCCGCCGGTCCTGCGTCCGGTGACTCTTTCGCAGGTGCTACTGTCAACACCCCTCTTTCCGTCACTGATTCATCCCATGGGGGTAAGAGTATCATCTCGATTACCCCGCGCGGCAGTTGTTGGGGGATGCCTTTCTGACGGCCCAAATGGCCAATTCCTTGGTCGCCGGGATTTACCACGTAATCCTTCAGATGCCCGGCCCGTACCAGCTGCCCCAAATGATCTTTTAGTACCCGGCATTGTTCGGTGGTATGGCCTTTTTCCCTATGATAAGTGCAGTACAAGCTCTGATTCCGTCGCGATGGGTCGCCGCCCATCTTATTTGGCCACCTGAAGTATGGCTCATTCTTGATCTTTTCCACTATTTGGTGCACTGGTTCCTTGAACGTTGCATTAACTTCCCCTGCCTGCCAGGACGGCTCCTGCGTTCTCCATTCCTTCCGCGGCCTCGGTTGGAAATTTCCCTGCCGGGGACGATTTATTAACGGGGCCTTACCTTTGCTCTGCAGCCGATCATCTTCTAGGCGCTTGTACTCTTCGATACGCCTCATAAGCTGCCTCATGTCCTCAGGTGGCTTCTTTGTAAGTGATTCACGCAGCTCGGAGTCCTCGGGTAAGCCCATCCGGAAGGTACTTGCCGCAATTTTCTCATTGCCCCCGCCTATCTCGTTGTATAGCTCCCAGTACCTGCCGGAGTAACTGCGAAGTGTCTCCCCCACCCCCATCCTCATTGATAGCAGGGCATCAACAGGTTGCGGCACTCGGCTGCAGGTCACGAACCGAACGCCGAACTCCTGAACTAACTCGGCGAAAGAATATATGGATTTCTTCCGTAGTCCGTTAAACCACCTAAGAGCAGTTGGGCCGAGACTGGAGGGAAACACCTTGCACATCAGTGCGTCATTATGTGAATGCAGGGACATCATGTGGATGTAGTGGCTGACGTGCTCCACCGGGTCCGTTTTCCGTCATAGACGTTAAACGGTGGTCTCGGGAATTTTCTCGGCATCATGGCCCGCTCAATTTCATCTGAAAAGGGGGACCTTGCTACTCTGCGTAAGGCGCGGCTCAATTTGTCCATGGCTGCATTCCGAGGCTTTCTCTCCTCGGGGGAATCCGACCCTCGGTCCTCATGATCGTGCGACCGGGAGCGGCGTTGGCGATGATAAGGCTCCCGCGAATGCCTTCTCTCTCGGTGATTATATGACTCGTGCGAACGTGAACGCTCCCTTCGCCCATGGGATCCCGAAAGGCTGGCCCCCGCATCCCGGCGACCCCCTAATTCCTCGGTCCGCCTTTCGACGTTATCTCGTTCCCTCCTTCGTTGCCTGCCATCTGCTTCAATTTCAAATTCTCTCACCCGCCTACGCAACCGTTCAATCTCCTGGTCCCTTTCGTCAAGCTGCCTGCGGTCCGGGGCGTCTGTCGCTGTCCGTTGCGTCTGATACGACCCCTCCCCTGGACCGGATATGTCTTCTCGTTCACGCTCCCTGTCTTCCCGTCCCTTCTGCCTCCTTTCTCTCCAGGAGGATCCCCGAGAAGACCCAACCGAACCGGTCTCGTCACCGCTCCCCGGATGTCTGCCAGACATGGTCTCGCATGCAAGTCTCAGTCGAACTACAGCTTTGTAGGCGTTTCCCACAGACGGCGCCAATTGTGCAAGCCCTCGAACGAGGCTACTGGACTGTGACTCGTTTGGGCTCACAATCTATTTGTATTATGGGCCTAGAATTCCTACACTGGGTCGCTCCTATACTGAGACTGATCGAGAGCCCATCTCCTTCTTCTTCTCTATCTCTCTTTTTCCCCTCTTATTTCCCCAGTTTTTCAACAACCCCCCTCTTTCCCAAGATCCTTGTATTTATAGTGAGGTGCTAGTGGGATGGTGATGATTACGCTTGCGCTAGTGCATTTGAAGGTCCAATACAGATGATGATTTGTGGATGTTTAGGTGGGAGTGGCCTGGGGAATGGTTCCCAATCTCTGATGCTCGGCGGATACAACTCCCGGATCGCTAATGCTCGGTCGTATGTTCCCCGGGCGAAATTGAGCTTCTCGGGGACGTATCCTCGGGGGATGACGTAACTTTGGGAGGCACGTGTGAGCGGCTAAGACCAAACTGTTCTTGCCCAAGCGTGCCAAGAAAGTAGGGCCCTTGTGGGCCTTACTGATCCAACAGGCCCAGGGAGCTCGGTGCCGTACAGTACCCATTGAACAGTGGATGAATTCTACATTTCTCATAGTGTTTATAGAGTGTTGTGAGGCTCTTAGGTTGTGGGTTATGTTTGCATCACTCAAGTAGTGTGCAACACCGTCGAAGAAACGTTTTTGGTTCGTGGGTTACACAAACTGGAATTCAAAATGTGTTTGGATAGCTGGTCTGCGTGAAGGTTGGTTCTGGACAGCGTAGAACAACCTCAAAGTTCCTGGGTGATCGTCGGTTTAGGACAAGATAGGTATGCCGAAAAAAAAAAAAAACTGATTATTTAAATTCCGCTGCAAAGTCTATTTCTTACATTGGTATCAGAGCAATTATAGGTTGTTCTCGATGTCATAAGCATATATGATTAGTTCTTAACGCGTTTTATGCTTCTAAGATATGTTATGAATTTCTATGCACCTCACATGGCCTTCAATGACAAGTTTTGATTCTGAGCATTTCGTGCCTTGAAATTAATATATGTTGTTTATATTTCATATATTAATATCTACCTTAAGTTTCGTAGCAAATTTCTAAGTGTGCCATGAGATATAGTTTAATAAAACTTAGAACACCAAAATTTTAAGGACAAAACTGCTCTTATATGATTTCTGTTTACAAAATATGATTTTATATTATGAATCTATATGTTATAAGCTTTAAATCAGTATATGGTACGTTAAAAATGGACTTGAAATGAAGAAGAAATAAAACTTCGAATATCATGTCTGAAACTCGTGTTTTTGGCCGAAAGAAATTCAAAGGACGAAGGTTGAAGACAACCTGCAGTGCTGCATATCACGTGTCATTCTCTTGTCGAAAGAGCTAGAGTGGTAGCAAATCAAATAAAAACAAAAAGGGGTCCCACAATAGTTTATTACCTTAATAGTGTTTGTATTTGCTCAGATACTTTTAGCATATGGGCCATGTTTGGGATCTTGTTTCCTGTGAAATTTTTTTGTGTTTTATGCCTATTAAAGTCTATTGCATCTGTGTCACCATTATTTAAAAAAAAAAAAATAAATAAAATAAGATGGTGGGGCCATAAATTTTCTTGTGGCTTAAAAGTTTTTGTTTGTTCTGGAATTGCTTTTAAACCTGTAGCATGACACGTGAATAGTGTTTCTAGTTTAAATATCATGACGATTCATTATTCTTAGATTTAAAGGGCTGCTACAATTTACTAATGATGATGCTGCTCTTTATTGGTGGTGTATATATTTTTTAAGAAATATTTAATGATATGGAATTGATTGATTTAAATTATTTAATTCCGTTATTATTTTTTAGTGAAATATGGTATTAAAAATATTAACACAACGTTAAATATTATATTTAACGCGGCAAAAAAAATAATTATTTCATAGTGAAATAATGAAATGCCTATATGAATTGTTCTCATAAGTTTAAATTGTGATAGCTTGTTTGGCTTAATAGTTAATTGATAATACTGATGAATTATTTTTAATACATATATTTTGTAAATATGTTTAGAATTGAAATATGGAATAGTGGGAGTATGGTTGAGTTGCGTTATCTCCCATACATAATTTTGCACGAATAGATTAAAATTAAGCTTAGTAATAAACACTAGTGGCACAAGAGATGATTAAGAAGCTTAGCCAATTTTTGATCTTGCGACGTGTTGATTATCTAAGTTTATTTTAGATCAAACGTCAAAATTTTTGAAATGTGTGTGTAATGTCCCATTTGTGAAATTTTGTAGTGAAATGACTTCCAAAGGTATAATTGCTGATCTCAATAAAGGAGAGAAATTGGATGGTGAAAATTATAATATTTGGCACCACAAAATCTAATATGTGCAGAATGAGCAAGAAGTCCTAGAGACTTTAACTCATTCGTTGAGTAAACCCGATGATGGAAGCACTGAGCAACACCAACGTGATCTTGCTGCCTGTGAAAGTTAGCGCAAGAAGGATTTGTGTGCGCGCTTTAAAATGCTGAGTAGCATGCACAATGACTTGATTGGTGAATTTAAGCAGTATACAACTGCACAAGACATGTGGAAAGTTCTAAAGCTAAGATATAGAGGGACATCAGCCACTAGACTGCGTGGCTTAACAATGAAATTTGATTCATATAAGATGCGCTCTGAACATACAATGAAGCAGCATTTTAGGGCGATGTCATCCATGATTTGAGAGCTCAAATCAGCTGGAAACAATCTTACTGACGAACAACAAGTCCAGGTAGTGATTCATTCACTACCAAGTTCATGGGAGACGATGTGTCAAAACTTGACACATAATGAGAACATCAAAACATTTGATGATGTAGCTTGTCACTTGGAACTTGAAGTTGAGCGCCTTGAAGCAACCAAGCCGATTAGTTCTGTGCACATGACTGAGACTAGCTTGCATAAGGCATTTAGGCCTAAACGCAAGCAACCTGATTACGCTCCTGGACAAGAGAGACCTAATGGGCCACTGCCTAAGAAGGCTAAGTTTGTCAAGCGCAATACTAGAGGAAAGCGCGCAAAGAAGGACAAGTCTAAGTTGACTTGTTATAATTGCAGAAAGAAAGGACATTTTGCTCGTGAATGCACTGAGCCAAAAAAAGGTAACACCTAATCCTACATCTCACCATTTTTTTTGTAGCTAGTCATGTCCTTGTAGCTAATTCTACTCCTATGTGGACTGTAGACTCAGCGGCAATAGAGCATGTAGCGAGAGATAGAGTGGGATTTGTGGAGTACCATCGCATTTCTGTTGGGTGTAGAGACATCAAGGTGGGAAACAGAGCTAGCGTGGAGGTACTTGGAATTGGTACCTACAAGCTAGAATTGCAGGTGGTCGCACTTTGTTGCTCCATGACGTGTTGTATGCTCCAGAGTTCTGGAGGAACTTACTTTCCATAGTTACTTTGTTAAGACTTGGTTTCCAGTTTATTTTTGAGAATAATTATGTTTTATTACATTTGGGAACAGTTTATTATAGCCGTGGTTTTATTTCAAATGGTTTTTTAATTTTGGATATTGAACATTATAATAATGACAGTTCAGTTTTTTTGACTTCATCTGACAATGCTTCTGATAATTCAATTATATGGCATGCTAGGCTTGGCCATATAGGGCAAGAGAGGATGACTAGGTTAGCTAGAGAAGGCCTTATGGGCAATCTCGCTAAGGTCACTTTGTCCACATGTGAACATTGTCTTGTGGGAAAGTCAAAAAGAAACCATTTGGAAAAGCCACAAGGGCATCTTTTCCATTGCAACTAATCCACTCTGACATATGTGGTCCAATGAATGTGAGGGCAAGGCATGGAGGTTTCTACTTCATCACATTTATAGATGACTTTACACGTTACGGTCATGTCTATTTGATTTCTTATAAGTCTGAGGCTTTAGATTGCTTTAGACGATACATGATATTGGTTGAGAATCAATTAGACAAGAGCATTAAGGCTTTCATAACTGATCGTGGACGTGAGTATCTATCTGAGCAATTTAAGGAGCTCTGTGATGAAAAGGGAATTGCAAGGCTGTTAACGATTCCTTATACACATCAACAAAATGGTGTGGCGGAAAGGAGAAATCGAACACTACTAGAGATGGTTAGGTCAATGATGGCGCAAGCTAACCTACCGATTTCGTACTGGGGGGGTGCACTTTTGACTGCAGCCTATATACTTAACCAAGTGCCCTCTAAATCAGTATCTTCCACACCTTATGAACTAAGGACCGGCAAGAAACCTGACTAGAATAACTTGCGGCCATGGGGTTCAATAGGTTATGTTCATAATACTTCTCATAGATATGGGAAGTTGGGGCCTAGAGGAAAGAAGTGTATCTTTATAAGGTATTCTGAGCATTCCAAAGGTTATGTGTTGATAGGTGAACAACCTGATGGAAGTATAACTGAATTGGAGTCTCACGATGTTGATTTCATTGAAAGTGAATTCCCTAGCATAGGTGAGGTTGATAAGAACTTGACTCTTTATGAAATGATGGATCACGAGGAAGGCGCCCCAAGTAGACTAGTAAAGGATAATGAAGAAATTCCTAAAACTTCTGGAGACAGTGGGAGCGACTCACAACCTAGTGGGAGCACACCACTAGAAGCTGATCCACAACAATCTCAGCCACGTAAAAGTAACCGTGGAAATGTTCCTCATCATCGTTTTGAGATTGAGGGAGAAGCTTTCATAATTGCTTCACAGGATGATGATGAGCCAAAAACTGTGCAAGAGGCTCTCTCATCTTCTGTTAGTGATGAGTGGATGAAAGCAATGAATGACGAAATGGAGTTTATGAGGACTAATTAGGTCTGGGATTTGGTAGACTTGCTGTCAGGGCGTAAAGCAATTGGGAACAAATGGGTTCTTAAAATCAAACGCAAGGCGGATGGGTCAATAGAAAGGTATAAAGCTCGATTAGTGGCAAAATGATACACTCAAAAGGAGGGTGTTGACTATGAGGAAACCTTTTCTCCGGTTGTCAGGTTTGCCTCTATTCGACTCATTCTGGCCATTGTTGCAAACTTGAATTTGGAATTATACCAAAAGGATGTTAAGACAGCTTTTCTCAATGGAGAACTAGATGAAGAAATCTATATGGATCAACCTATTGGCTTTGTGACCAAAGGTCAAAAGCACAAAGTGTGCAAACTTAAGCGATCCATATATGGTTTAAAGCAGTCATCTAGACAGTGGTATCTGAGATTTCATCGAGCTATTCTATCGAATGGGTTTACGATGATCGAAGAAGATCACTGTGTCTACGTAAAACGATCCAAGAGAGGTTTCATTATTTTGTCATTGTATGTCGATGACATATTATTGGCCGGTAATGACATGGAGATGATTATTGCCAAAAAAGGGTGGTTGTCCTCTAACTTTGAGATGAAAGACATCGGTGAGGCAGATTATATTCTAGGGGTTAAAATCCTTAGGGATCGCTGAAAGAAACTTTTAGGTTTATCACAACAAACCTACATTAAGAAAGTACTTAAGTGTTTCCAAATGCATAATTGTAAACCCATAGATACTCTAGTTGCAAAAAATGAGAGCTTAAGTCTTGATATGTGTCCTAAGACTCAAGATGAAAAAGAAAAGATGGCTCGTGTTCTTTATGCTAATACAGTTGGAAGCTTGATGTATGCAATGATGTGTACTCGGCCTGATATATATTATGCTGTTAGATTAGACAGTAGATTTCAGTCTAATCCAGGACTTGCTCATTGGAAAGCTGTCAAGAGGATATTAAGGTATCTAAAAGGGACAGCGGACTACGTCCTTTGTTATCAGGGTTCAGATTTGCGTATGATTGGCTATAGTGATGTTGATTGGGGTAGTGACCTAGATGAACGCAAATCTACATATGGATATGCTTTCTTGCTAAATAATTGCGCCATCATTTGGAGTAGCAAGAAACAACCCTGTATAGCATTATCAACTATGGAAGCAGAGTATGTAGCATGCTCAGCAGCTGTTCAGGAAGCAGTTTAGTTGAGGAGGTTCTTTTAGAATCTTGAGGTTGTCAAGGATGCCTCGGATCCCGTTGCGGTACATTGTGATAGCATGGCAGCACTTGCCTATACTAAAGATTCTAAGTATCATGGTAGAACCAAACACATTGATATACGATATCACTACATTCGAGACATGGTTGTTCACAATGAAGTGGTTCTAAAACACATTTCTACAAGCCTCATGATTGCTGATCTTCTTACAAAGCCTATAGGAAGGGATGTCTTTCAGGCTCATGTTAGGAGTTTAGGGCTATGTAAAATATGATGATATGTTGTTTGTAGTTATCATTTATTGTACTCTTTTGGGATATTTTGTTTTAAATACATATGATGTTATTCAGTTAATAATATGTATGTTTACACACACACATACCATATGATGAGTTCTGTGGTATGAAAAGTATGTCGACAGGCTTAGGTCGTCTCACTCAAACGAGCGATCACCTCTGGCGCTTGAGTAGTGAGCAGAGATGAGACATTGTGTCATTCAATACTTATGTAGCATATATAGATGGTTGACACAAATAGATGTCGCCTTAGTTGGGACTAAGATGAGGTCTATAGTATATTTATCTTGATTCAAACGTACATGGATAGCCCATGATCCATGTAGCCTGTGGTTAGCCAGATGTGAGACCTTATTTGATGCTTGAGGTGGTAAGCGAATAAAGGACTTGAGTTAGGCGCTTGAGTAGCGACTAGACTAAGGTTTGTACGATGTGTTGAGTTAAGACATACGCTCTTACTTAAGAGAACTCCACCGTAGCATGTATTTCATACTACATGTGCTTGCTCGACCAGAAGCGGAGGTGAGAGAATAAATCCCTGCTTCTTCACTGTGTGAGTTTCATGAATCTTTCATTAAGATCCAACTTATGCCCTTGTTACTTTTGACTATGTCTTGAAGTTGAGGTTTTGATGTCTGCTACTTTGGCATGTTACCTATGGCTATGTTGGATTCGGTCTAAAGGGACATTACTGGGAAAGCGATTGGACCAAAGTTGAAGGACATGAGTGCAAAGGGAAGACTATTTTTTGTAACACATCCTTATATTTGTACTCACTGTTGACAGGTTATAGCGCTTATGGTAGCGAAATAATCGTGAGTACATTTAGATAGTTATGATGGATCAAGCATAAGTCTGAGTATTAAACTCAAGAGGGGTTAGAGATGCTTGATTCGACGTGTTAATATATGTCTAGGGCATAACGAGACACTTTAGGGATGTTGCTATGCTGGTCTTGGTATAAGATTTAGCATAGTGCTCCAAAATATGTTTTTCTAGTGTGCTCGGCGGTCGCACAACCTATTTGCCAGTATGAATGCACTGAGAAACACATTGAGAGATGGATAATAGGGCCATGCCCACAGTGGATAAGTGGGAGATGTTAGAAACCGAAAGAATATGGACAAACACCCAATGTGATCATGTCCCTTTATTTGCCTCAAATTGTAACATCTAAGAGTAATGGTATTAGACCGTTACACTACCCCACTAAATCCATTATCCCATTCAATATTAATGGAGTGGTGTGTATATAAACACCAAGAATCGTACCCATTGAACAGTGGACGAATTCTGCATTTCTCATAGTGTTTATAGAGTGTTGTGAGGCTCTTAGGTTGTGGGTTATGTTTGCATCACTCTAGTAGTGTGCAACACCGTCGGAGAAACGTTTTTGGTTCGTGGGTTATACAAACTAGAATTCAAAACGTGTTTGTATAGCTAGTCTGCGTGGAGGCTGGTTCTAGACAGCATAGAACAACCTCAAAGTTCCTGGGTGATCGTCGGTTTAGGCCAAGAGAGGTATGCTGAAAAAAAAATCGATTTTTTAAATTCTGCTGCAAAGTCTATTTCTTACACTCCTGCATCCAAGTACTTTAACATCTGAATCACTTTGGTTACCATCTACATTAGTGGGAGCAGGACCTTCACCATCAAGATTGCCATCAACAGCACCCATACCACCCTCATCATTAACACCACCATCCCTACCATCCCTATCATCCCTATCTCCCTTATAGAAGTACTGATGACCATCAAAATCATCATCACCATCATAGAACTCATCATCATCATTAGAACTACTACTACAAGAATAGACCTGACCATTGTAATAAACATCATAAGTAGGTTCAAGTTCACTAGAAGTGTACCTATCAAGTTCACTAACATCCAAAGGCTCTACATCCTCAGGCTCTATAACAAGATCTAGAGTCAGACGATTACCACCATTAATAAGGATAAGCTCATGTACTGGACGCTCTACATATACGTGAATTTGTCCATGACCCCTCGCCAAATCAGTTATGAACATTGCATCATGATCATCATTAATCAAGTGGAACTTCCTACCCTCCTCATTATCCCCAGACATCTTGTACCACAACTTACTAATAGATGTATACCCAAAATCTTTACAGATGGACTCAATTTCTACCTTAGACTACTTATTAGGATCACAATCATCTACTACTCCTATATCCCCCCCACATACTCCTGAGGATTTTCATTGAAATACCCACCATGATGCACATACAGAGTAAAGAACTCATCCATTATGCATGCATGAAATATATAGTCAACATATTTTAATCTAATAAAGACAAAACTCAACAAAATAGTCAAACATGCATTGACACTGTACTTTCAAAACAATATCCTCCAACATGGAACATAAAACAATATATATATATATATATATATATAATTTATTGATAACAAGGAACACACATGGACCACCTTGATCCTAAAAGGCCAAAAAAAAAAAAAAAAAAACCAAACAGAATTTTACAAATAAAAGCATAATAAATCATTAAAAGTGTGGTCCCTAATCAATGATAGAGACATATATACATACATAGAGACAAAGAGAAAGCGTTAAAATTTATATATATATAGAGAGAGAGAGAGAGAGAGTGAAACAGAGAAACCTTTTTGAACTTGAAACTTAGACTCTCAGATTCTTAGATGTCAGATTCGAAACTTCGAATGTCAGATTCTCAGATTTGAACTTGAAATTGCGACGTTCTCCCCTCTTCAAATCACATTATCATTCCCTTTTTATTCTTATTCACTGTGATTTTTTTAGGTAATTGGTATCTCATTTCACCGATTAGGTTTTCATGGAAATGGGCTTGAGTTTTCTTAGGGACGAGGATGAGGAAGACGAGTTGATTTGGGAATTTTAGGGTTCAGGTGAAATTTGGGGGTTTTAGGTTTGACATTAATGAAGGTAGTTAAGGAGTGGGGTCACGTGAGGGGTCACGTGGGGGGCTGAGTGACGGGAAGATGACGTGGCTGGGTCATGTGAGGATCACGTGTGGGGCTGAGTGGAGGGAAGATGACATGGTTGGGTCATGTTGGGGTCACGTGGATGTAAGTGTTACATGTAGGATTAGTCTAATATTATTTAAATGGATGGCCTTGATATGTAGGACCTTCGTTTGCCACGTAGAACTTTTCGGTTAATGGGTCGATGGCAAAGACCAAAACAAAAATGATTTTCTGATTTCAGGGACTAAATTAGGCGCAAAATCAATTTAGGAACCAAAATGCGAATTGACCCAAAATGTAGGGATCAAAAGTGTATTTTCGCATTTGATAAATTAATGCTTATTCATGGCGTCTCATTATAAAAAAAAAAAAAAAAAAAAAAAAAAAAAAAAGAAAAAAAAGAAAAAAAAAGAAAAAGAAGATAAAAGTGACAACAAACGGGTGTCATGTCATGTCATGTTTTGTTTGTTGATGATTAGAGTGACATTATGCTATGACACATAAAATGACATTTTTTACACAACTTGTCATGTGGCGAGTCCATGTAGGACACACCTCTACTACTTACAACTTATTACATGACAAGTTGTGGCCAAAATTGTGCAGTTTTATGTATTCCTAGCATTACTTGAGAAACATGTGGTAAACTAGCCATGTCGGTATTATCTCAGCTTGTTTTGTTTCCCCCTTCTAATACATCTTCAATTTTTTTTTTCCTTTTTTTTTTTAATAATAATTTTATAGTTAGAAAGATAGGTTTGAATTTAAATATCTCTTTTGAAAATATAGTAAATGTCAATTAATTGAGCCATTGTTCTAAGGGCCCGGTTAATGTATGCCCTTAGGGCATATGTTAATTATTCACTTTGGGAAAGTTTTTATGGAGAGTTGAAAAAGCTGTCAAAATAGTACGTTAATCACTTTTTCATAAAAAGTTTCCTAAAATAGTTTATTAATATATGCTTTAAGAGACACATTAATAAAACCCTTGTTCTAAATCTCTTAGCCATTTAAATCAATATTAGGCACTTTGACCACTAGGCTGACTAGTTTCCTTGTGTCTTTTATTGAATTTGTATTATATTTATTTTACTTTTATACGATTAATAAATTTGTATTTAATTATTATTTGATAAATTTATTTGTGTTCAAGAATTATGCTTTTTACATCATTACGTGTGAATGTGCAATTTATGAATTCATGTTAAAAATGGTTTTATTTTAGATTAAAATGCTTTTTATTTTTAAAGATTATTAAAGAAAATTTTTATGCCTATTTATACTTCATTATTATCTATTCACTGTATAAAAATTATGGAAATTCATTTGAAATTTATTTAAATTGCTTTAGATAATTTTTTTAGTAAATTTTGCTATTTTTACAAATTCCATACATTTATTTGGATTTGGATTTTAATTTAATATTAAATTAATTATAACATCATAACATTTTGACCTTGGTCAAATCTCGGTTTGACTTCAAAAATCTTAAACATTTCATTTTTTCAGTTCATTGAATGGTTTGGATTTAAAAACTATATTATTTTTTTAATGAGTAAAATGAGAGATACTATGAATTTTTAATTTTGTTACATAAACCTTTATAAGTTGATATGTCACCAATGACGATAAAAAAAATAATTATCATATCTTTGAAATGATACACTAATTACATTACTTATTGCATCATTTATAAAGTTTTTTTTTTTTTTTGGTTAATAAAATCAGCAGTAGCATTAACATTTTCCTTCTTTAATAGTCAATCTAAACTTGAAGCTCAGCTTATAAAGTTTACGAACAGTGGTGCTCGATATGCCTAGTGAGTCAAATTTCACATGGCTGCTAGTACATTTTCAAAAGTCAATAAAGGCTGCGGAAAAATCAAAGAGAAATTTCATATGGCTGTTATCTGAATTGGCTTTAAAATCTGATCTGAAAATGATAGAAACTGAAACGAGCCTAGTATTTTTTGATCAGTGAACGTAAAAAGAATGATTTGTATACCTAATGTGGCCACATACAACTCTGATCTGAAAATGATAGATCTGAAAATGATAAAAAATGATAGCAAGTAAATACCTTACAAAGACGGATTTATACACCAAGTGAGCACGCTAGTCGCCCTATGTGATTGTGACTTGCGAGTGATTGACGAAAAGCAATAAATCACACGAGTTAACAAGTTGTGAAATTAGACCGTAAGCAAGCCAATAAGTTGGTTTAATACGACTTCTAGCCAAAGTGACAAAACTATGTTCAGGACTGGATGTAGACGTGTCAATATTTATAGCACTCTATTTTAGACTAAAGAGTTTTTTCCAACCCATTCATAAGTCTTTATTATAAAATTTTTAACTTATTTTTAATGTATGTTTGTATTCTTAAGTTATATTAAACTTTGTATATTATAAATTAAAATGGTAATAGTATTTTATTTTAAGTATTTTTACCTTCCAATATTTTTCTGTTGGATGCATTATTCATCAACTTTGACAAACAATTTTCACAATTTTGAAATATAAATGTTTTTAATGTCAAATCTAACATTGAATTTTTTTTTTTTGTAATTTCATTATTGATTTTCTTCATAATTAATTACTTTTTACTTTATCTAACATGTTATATTTTATTCCTAAAGTTGTATATATTGCATGAGTTTGGTTTAATTTTTCTTCGTTTGACTTTTTAACGTATTTGCTTATGTATAGGTTTTTAAAAGCCTTAATATTTTTATTAAGTACAAATATAATTTTGCCAACTTTCAAAAAAAAAAAAAAAAAAAAAAATCCAAAAGTGCAATAAGTTATAAGTGTTTAAGTTTATTTCATGTTTCGTATATAACATGTATAAAATTTTATGAAATTATTATTACTTATGAACTGGTATTAATTTTCTGACTATGACCTTAATAATTTCAATTTTTTTTTTTTAATTTGTATTGAAAGAAATACGAAAAAAGTGGTTAGTCAAAATATTAAAGTTTTTTTTATGTGAAAAACATGGCGGATTCTAGGTTAACCTAACTTGTCAAAGACTAGGTAAGGTTCATATAGAAATAACAATTTGTAAGTTTATGGTCCAAACCCAATCTCACTTGAATCCAATTAACCCGATTTGAGGTCTAGTTGTAGGGCAAGTAGTAGTGGCGGCTCTAGGAATTTTTTTTAGGGTGGTCACTAAGAAACTTAAATTATACAAAATTTAATAAGGAGACAATTTGAATATATCAATGCCACCAAAAAAAAAAAAAAAAACATAAATACACAAAATATTATAATTTTTTTTGTACTAACAAAGAGAATAAGAAAAAAAAAAGACTAATAAAAGATAAAGTGCAAATTGAAAATGCTGATATGAGAATAATAAAGTGACCACAACAATTTCATAACAAATTTTATGCAACAAGTTGTTAGCCTGTTATTAGTGGGTAAACACATGTCAATATTGAACCCGAATTAGAGTTACAACTTACCACATAAGATTTATTGTGAAATTATTGTGAAAATGTTGTGAATGTAACATATTACTCTTATATTTATTGAACTCAAATTCTTATGAGTCTCAAGCAAAAGTGTTCAAAATTTTTATTAGGGTGGTCAAAATAGGTTAATTTAGTAAATAATATATTTTTTTAAAGTATATATATACAATTTTTTTAAATCAGAATGGTCACAGAACACATTAGTTTAAAATAATTATTTATATAAATTTTTTTTTGCATGTATAAATTGTTTTTTGACAAGTGAGGGTGGTCCTAGGACCACCCTCACATACATATAGAGCTGCCAGTGGCAAGTAGTAGGACCACCCTCACAAACATAAAGAGCCGCCAGTGGCAAGTAGTCCCCCAAAAGTTTGAATATATCTTTTTAATACGAAAAACCCCAGTTTAAAAGAAAATCAAATCTCCTTTTAATTACAATCCTAAAATTACAATTAGTCAAAAACCTATGATCTCCCCAAGCAATTAAATGTTCAAAACGTAAAATTGGGTACCTTAATTTCATATAATAGCCTTCTATTTGGTATGAAAACGTGCTCAGATGATCAAAAGAACAAATTTAATATAATAAATCTCATAACTATAGACTTTTTTTCTTCGAGAACACCTTAACGTGGCTATAATTTGACAAAATTTAGAGTATAACTATAACCAGTTTTGATTTAGAGCAATTTGGCATATTTTCTGTTCAATTGTAAAAAAGTAAATGTAAACAAGCGCAGTATAAAAAGATATTTTCAACTAAACCAATATCGTATAAAGAGAAGCTCATATAAGCAAAATTCTATATAGTATACATACTTTTCTAATATAATGAAGAACTAATAATGAAGAAAGTTCATTTACAAAAGAAAAAAAAAAAAAAAATATATATATATATATATATATATATAGTGTGCGTGATTCCAGCTTAAAAAATCAGTTTATTTTATTTTTCAGCTTATTTTTGCTACTATTCATGAGCCCCACTGTAATTTTTTATACTATTCTTGGATCTTATTGTACTATTTCAACTAATTTTTACCTTTATTTACAGTATTTTCAGTAAAAAAAAATTAGTTTTAGTAAAATAAACGGATCTCAAACAAACCCATAATGAAGAAAGTTCTTCTCAAACACCGGAAGCAACAAAATATCCTAATCCTGTTGTAACTATATGAAAAAAAAGCTAGCTTTATTTTATTCAGCAAAAAATAAATTAAATACAGATAACCATATATTTCATTTCACCTCTGGATAATACAACAATATTAGCATAATCTTACACCAAGTGAAACTTCAACCAAAGAAATTATTTTATTACATTCTTTGCAATCATGATTTCGTAACTAGGGTATTATTTTCATGTCTCTTAATCGCCCCACCCACAGGCCAATACTCTTCAATGTATTGGCATACCCAAAAAACCCAAACTCACGACTCTTGTTCATGCTACAAACATGTGGAAAACCAAAATGCAAAACCGCATCCAATGCCTCTGGACAAACAATTTCCTCCATGTTGGTCTTATAGAGCCCATACTTTTCAACGATCTCATCCCACACCCTTCCCTTCTTCTTCATCATCCCAACCCAATCAAACTTTTCATTCTCATCAAATGGCACAAACTCAACATCAAAGACCTCACAACACACCTTCCATAAGCTCTTCCACGTATAAACATCACCGTTGGTGCAATTAAAGGCTTGGTTCTTAGCTCTCTCCGTTACCGCAGCCCAAATCTGTTGCTCTGCTAACACACGTGCATCTGACATGTCGCAGAAATTCTCCCATGTGTATTTTGTCCCTGTTAGAATTATTGTTAACTAATTAAACTCATCATCTCCTAATACTACAAATTTATCATGATATTAAAGCAAAAAGTCATGAGTTTGATTTCTGTTAATTTATACTGTACACCACGTTTAAATTGTTAAAAATCTAATGTATTGTGCTCCATTTATTAAGGAGGAGTATTATAATTATAATTAAGTAACTGGGTATCGGCCTCTCAAAAAAAGTACCTGGATATCGAAAGGGCAAGCCTTGGTATTTACAGATAGTAGCATACACGCATAGAGTTAGCAATGCATTGTAGAAGCTCCTTGAGGATGCACCAACTATTATAGAAGAGCGGTGCACAGAATACGAGAGTGATGGTGAGTATGAAGCCAAAAGGTCTTCTAAGGCATAATAGAAGTTAGGGTAGGGTAGTCGAGGCATGTCCTCTTGAAATGGAGGTTCATGATGCACAAGTTGGGTTCCAAGAACTGGATCAAAGATCGGACCCATGTAATGTTTGGTTCCGGTTTGCAATGTTATATGACATAGCCGTGAAGGTATGGCTGATTTGAGGGCTTTGATAACATTTTCAAGCATGGTAGAGTTGGCAACTATGTTAGATTCTTCGTTTTCACGGACTTGGATTGCTACCCAAAAGACATGGGTGATTTCATGGGCTATTGGGGAGAGATGTTTGAGTGTGTCATCAAAGTTTAAGGCGTCAAAAGTTATGTAATGGTCAAGGGTGGAGGAAGGGAACCATGTTGGTTTGGCCCGGCGAGCTGAGCCGTAGACTTTCCACGGACCACCAAGGGCTGTTGGACTCTTTAAAGCTTCAGCCAAGCTTAGCCCTGCCATGCCTGTCACTCCCACAACCAGTGCTACTGGTGTGTTAGTGTTAGGGATCTCCTGCTCCATGAGAGAGAGAGAGAGAGAGAGAGTTTGATCTATTGGATTGGGGAAAAGATAAGAGTGGTGGAAGGCGCTGTTGTTGTTATGTTGTGTTTGTGTGGAGTCAAAAATCAAAGAGAAATATGGAACTACTTGCCGGTTGCCCCCCAACTAGACCTCAATTTGGACTAGTCGGGTTCAAGTTCGACCCAATTGCACTCAATTAAGGCAAAATTTGCTATTTAGACTGATTTTAGAAAAAATTTTGGTAAATAGTATGCGCGTCAAACTAATTTGTTAGTTGAACTGTTTTTGGAACTCGAGTTTAACAAACTCGAGTTCCAACCCAAAAAAAAAAGGTGGAACTCGAGTTTCAGAGACTCGAGTTCCAATTTTTTTTTTTTTTTTTTAAAAACAGTTTAACTAACTAAAATGTTTCCTCCATATGCTTTTTTGCTAATATTTTTCAAAAAAGATGATTTTCTGCAAATTTTGCCTTCAATTAATATTGAGTTTGGGCCATAAACTTCTTGGACCATAACGTTTTATTATTCCTATATGAACCTTACCCAGTCTTTGACACATTAGGTTAATTAGCCTAGAATGAACCATATTGTTTTCACAAAAAAAACTTTAATACACTAATTAACCCTTTTTTCCATATTTCTTTCAATACATATAAAAGAAAAAAAATGAAAAAAGAACAGAATTTTATACAAATTATTAAGTTTACGGTCCGATAAATTATAATAGTTTATAAGTTTAATAATTCCATAAAAGTGTATACATGTTATATATGAAACATGAAATAAACTTGAACACCTATAACTTATTGTGCTTTTGGATTAATTTTTTGTTTATTGAAAGTTGGCAAAATTATATTTGCACTTATAAAAAAAATTAAGGCTTCTAAAAACGTATACATAAGCAAATACGTTAATATACAACGTTTAATATAAATTTTTTTTTTTAAGAAACAAATACACACACAATGAGAGAGAAAGAGGTTCTAATATAAAGGCACACCACAATTCCATTTAAAAGCTATGATAATTTTTAAGGAAAGGTGTGGCAAGTTATACTACAGACAACACACTATTTTATGTAATATGAGACAATTACCCTTTTTTTTTAATTTTTTTATTATAGAAACAAACACACACAAGTTTAATATAACTTTAAGTATACAAACTGAACTGAACTGAACTAAAAATACTGTAGCAAAATAATTTTTAAACGTGTGAATAGTACCGTGGGACCCATTTTTAATGAAAAAAATGCTAAAAGTTGAGATTTGTGGGACCCATGAACAGTGCATAATACACTGTTCAAGGCTGAAAAGTCAGCATTTGCGGCTATTGTTCATTGAACAGTAGCCGCACAGTAATGCATAGTAATCGCACTACTCCTTTAAACGCCTGAAAAAAAAAAAAAAAAAAAAAAAAAAAAAAAAAAAAAAAAAAAAAAAAACGTAAACGTGAAATGTGGGTTTGTATCCAAACCCAGCCTAAGTACCAGTAGTGTTACATAGGAGACCATTATATCAGAATAGTCTATAAATGATATGAAAGGTGAAGGTTATCTATGGAATGCAAATAATAAAATAATTGAGGCCATATCAGAGTAGTCTATAAATTTCAAATCAACATCGTTATCCATTAGGTTCGTAACATGATCATGAATTTAATTAAAGATTGAAAGGAAGATAAGATTGTGAAAAGTAAAATTGAAAGAAGGATATGATCGAGAAAAGTAAAAGGGGCAGGTCAGATCAAGAACCAGTCCAATATGAGAAATAAAGAAAAGTACAAATATTAGGAAGACGAAAAAGGAAGGAAAGACTTATAGACAGTCACAGAGAGAGATAGAGACTAGAGAGAGAGAGTCAGAGAGAGCTGAATTGAGAGAGAGGATTCAGCAGATCCTAATAACCAGAAGCTTCTGAAAAAATGGTGTAGTATTGTATTCCTTTAATCTTTGGCTGTGATGTCTCATTTAATTTTTAATTTTGTGCCTAGTGAATTATTGAGTGTTAAAATCGAAGAGTCCAAATCCAATTAGATTCTAAATTGAATTTCAATTAGAGTCCAATTTTCTGCCACGTGTCCATATAGGTTTTTAATTTTTGTAACAAATGAATTATTGGGTGTTACCTAAGAGTCTAAAACTAATTAAATTCTAAATCATATATATATATATATATATATAATGAGAAACTATGCATTACATATATTAGAAATATATGGTTTAAAAAAAGTGTAAGTTAATACCATGTATAATTTGAACATTATAATTATGATTGTATTTCATTGTACTCGTGCACATGCACGAAGCTACACACTAATATAAATAATGAAGAAAGCTCTTCAACGACACTAGAAACAACAAAATATCCTGATTTGGTAGTGACTATATGAAAAAAAAAGAGCTACCTTTATTTTATTCAGCAAAAAAAGAAAGAAAAAAAAGATAATAACTATATTTATAGAAAAAAAATGATAATAACTATATTTATTTCATTTCACCTATGGATCATACACCAATAGTAGAATCTCACACCAAAGTGAAACATCAATCTAAGCAATTATTTTATTTACATTCTTTGCTACATTCCTCAAGCTATACACATCAAAGGAATCATGACTTTGTAACTAGGGTATTATTTTCATGTCTCTTAATCGCCCTACCCACATGCCAATACTCTTCAATGTATTGGCATACCCAAAAAAACCAAACTCGCGACTCTTGTTCATGCTACAAACATGTGGAAAACCAATATGCAGAACCACATCGATTGCCTCTGGACAAATAATTTCCTCCATGTTGGTCTTGTAGAGCCCATACTTTTCAACGATCTCATCCCACACCCTTCCCTTCTTCTTCATCATCCCAACCCAATCAAACTTTTCATTCTCATCAAATGGCACAAACTCTACATCAAAGATCTCACAACACACCTTCCAGAAGCACTTCCACGTAAAAACATCACCATTGGTGCAATTAAAGGCTTGGTTCTTAGCTGTATCTGTTACCGCAGCCCAAATCTGTTGCTCTGCTAACACACGTGCATCTGACATGTCGCAGAAATTCTCCCACGTGTATTTTGTACCTATTAGAATTATAGTTAAGTTATTAAACTCACCATCTCTTAGTACCACAAATTTATCACGGTTTTAAAGCAAAAAGTAATGATTTTGATCTTTGTTTATACTCTATATCTCATTTAAATTGTTAAAAATGTCATGTGTTGGCTCCATTTATTAAGGGGAGTATTAGAAAGTTATGAATCCTGTGTCGGAATCCATTTCGGATTTTCCATTGGAACGAAATATTTTGGTATTGGCCCATTTCGGTGTACCGTTTTGTGGGTTACTGGTATTTTATTTTATTTATATGCGTAGAACATTTGATTGGCATGAAAATTGGTATGTATGTTAAGAATAAATAGAACATATAATTTAACAGTTGAATTTTCAAAATATGAATTCAATAACAAGTTATTGGGTGATATTAAACTGCTTAGAGCTCGAGTTAGGAGAAAATTGGCAAATGCCCTTTTCACAAAAACTTTCTAGCATTTTCCCCATTTTTCAAAACTAATTAGGGAAATGCCCCTCTTTTGAAACTCGATTGGATCAAAATTGAGTTTAAAAAAAAAAAATTCTGGAGCCCTATAATAGCGTTTTAAGGAGCCTATAATGATGTTTTAAGAACCTATAGTGACGTTTTGTAACTCGACCTCCATGAACTCGAGTTATAGGCAATTTTTTTTTTTTTTTTTTTTTTTTTTACCTATAACTCGATTTCATGGAGGTCGAGTTACAAAAAGCCACTATAGGTCCTTAAAACGCCACTATAGGCTATTTAAAAATGCCACTATAAGGCCTAACTCGATTTATCTCAAATCGAGTTTCAAAAGAGGGGCATTTTCCTAATTAGTTTGGGAAATGGAGCAAAACGCTACATAATTTGTGCAAAAATAGCATTTGCCCATTTTCTCCGCTCGAGTTATGCTAGGTATAACTTGAATATATATATATATATATATATATAATGTTGGAGAGGGGTAAGACTCAATAAATAAGTTTGAAACTATTAAGCTCTCCTTTCAATCTTTTGAATATTGCTTTGTCATGTGGGTGGGCTCAAATAACTAGAAGGCAAAACATAACACAAAGCAAAACTTAAGCTAAAGGCAGAGGCTGGAAAAATTTATTAAATACTCCTAGAATACCCAATAATATGCCGTAGAGACTAAGGGTATGTTTGGTTGGAGGTGGAATAAAATGGATGGAAAATAAAAGAGAGAAAATGAGTTTGTCTGTTGTTTGATAAGGAGAGAGGGAGAGAAAATTTTTTGGTGGGCCCAGACATTTTCTACACCAAGCCCACACAATACCCATCTCTCCAAAATGGAGAGAAAACAGGTGCGAAAACGCCTGTTGCTGCATTGTGATAAAATTGCCCTAAATTTAAGAGAAAATACACTATACATCGGATGCATGTTTCCTCCCTCTCACATGGAGGTGGACTCCACACATTTTAATGCAAGTTTTTGTAGTTTAAAATTATGCATAAAATATAAACTTATAGATCATATAGTAAATAATATCTAATTGACATAAAATTTGACATGTGTATTAAGAATGTAAAGAATATACAATTCAACGGTTAGATTTTCAAAATATGAAGTAATGTTTATTTTATTGAGTAAAATTGTAGTATTATGTTACAACCAATTTTGTAACTAAACTTTGTCCATATATATATAAATATAGTTTATATTAATTATATATAATAAAAAAGAAAAATAATATAAATTTATATTTATTATGTGTTAATTTTTATATTATTTGATGAGTAGATAAATTATTTCATACTTATTATGTAATAAGATTATAAGAGTAAATTTATAAAAACTAAATTTTCTATTCTCTCACTTTTCTTTTTTTTAAAAAAAAAAAAAAAAGTTTTTTCCACCATCCAATTTTTCTACTCCTCCCACCAAACACATACGAGAGAAACCTAAATCATTTCTATCCTGCCACTTTTCCATTCTCTCACCAATTTTCTATCCTTCCAAATTTTTACTCCTCCAACTAAATGGACCCTAAAGTTAAAAACCAAAAACAGCAGAAGAGGCAGAGTCTAGAGAGTTTGAGACGAAGTACAGATGAGGAGGAAGAAGAAGAAGCCTTAACGGAATGGGTTTAATAAGATTTAGAATTGTAATTAAGTACCTGGATATCGAAAGGGCAAACCTTGGTATCTACAGATAGTAGCATACACGCATAGAGTCAGCAATCCATTGTAAAAGCTCCTTGAGGATGCACCAACTATTATAGAAGAGCGGGGACTATCTGGCCTTTTGCCCCTTTGGGGAAAAATAATTAGCGTTATGCCCCTGTTTCGAAACTATATAGGGGCGTGCCCCTGTTTCGATACTCGATTATCATAAAATCGAGTTTCAACGCAAAACTCGATTGGTTTAAAATCGAGTTATGCCCGATCAAACTCAAAAAAAAAAAAAAAAAAAAAAAATTTGCATAGAACTCGAGTTCCGGGAACTCGAGTTTCATGTAAATTTTTTTAAATTTTTTATAAGTATTTTTTACAAGTATGCAAATCAGCTTTAGTGGCTTTATAGCGGCGTTTTTTCATCCCTATAGCGACGTTTTTTATCCCTATAGTGACGTTTTTCTGGAAAATTTTTTTTACAAGTACGAATATCGGCCCTATAGCGGCGTTTTTTTCATCCCTATAGTGACGTTTTTCTGGAAATTTTTTTCCAAGTACGAATATCGGCCCTATAGCGGCGTTTTTTTCATCCCTATAGTGACGTTTTTCTGGAAATTTTTTTTATAAGTATTCAATATCAGTTTCAGTGGCCCTATAGCGGCGTTTTTTAGCCCTATAGTGACGTTTTTAAGTCCTATAGTGGCGTTTTCGTACTCGATTTTCACTTTCTCGAGTTTTATGCATTTTTTTTTTTTTTTAAAGTTTGATCGGGCATAACTCGATTTTAAACCAATCGAGTACTTTAAGTAACTCGATTTTAGGGTCATCGAGTATCGAAACAGGGGCACGAACCTATATAGTTTCGAAACAAGGGTATATTGCCAATTAAAAAAAAAAAAAGGGGTAAAATGCCAGATAGTCCAGAAGAGCGGTGCACAGAATATGTGAGTGATGGTGAGCATGAAGCCAAAAGGTCTTCTAGAGCATAATAGAAGTTAGGGTAGGGTAGTCGAGGCATGTCCTCTTGAAATGGAGGTTCATGATGCACAAGTTGGGCTCCAAGAACTGGATCAAAAATCGGACCCATGTAATGTTTGGTGCCAGTTTGCAATGTTATATGACATAGCCGTGAAGTTGTGGCTGATTTGAGAGCTTTGATAACATTTTCAAGCATGGTAGAGTTGGCAGCTATGTTAGATTCTTCGTTTTCACGGACTTGGATTGCTACCCAAAAGACATGGGTGATTTCATGGGCTATTGGGGAGAGATGTTTGAGTGTGTCATCAAAGTTTAAGGCGCCAAAAGTTATGTAATGGTCGAGGGTGGAGGAAGGGAACCATGTTGGTTTGGCGCGGCGAGCTGAGCCGTAGACTTTCCACGGACCACCAAGGGCTGTTGGACTCTTTAAAGCTTCAGCCAAGCTCAGCCCTGCCATGCCTGTCACTCCCACAACCAGTGCTACTGGGGTGTTAGTGTTAGGGATCTCCTGCTCCATGAGAGAGAGAGAGAGAATTTGATCAATTGGTTTGGAGTTCAGATATGAATGGAAGGCGTTGTTGTTGTTATTATATTGTGTGGCGTCTTGGGGAGAAACAATTAGTCTTTGAGCCCACTCTCATGCAGTATAGTCTTTGAGCCCACTTTCAAAGTTAGGTATGACCTTAAAACTATATAATATCTTAAAGTAGTATCCCTTGCAGTTCTTCTACAACTACATTATTAGTCATAACCATGTCGCAAGTTGATGAAGTTCCGATAGAAAAGTAGTATTTCTAATTCTTTTCTTTTTTTTCCTCTAAATTTGAACATAACTTTGAAGACAATACATAAATATCTTCTGATATTCATCGCATCATGATAGGATGTGACGAAATATTTGTTGTTTTACTTTGAAAGACTTTTTTTTTTTTTTTTTGATGGGATACAACTATATAATATCTTTAAGTATTATCCCTTGCAGTTCTTCTACAACTACATTATTAGTCATAACCTTGTCGCAAGTTGATGAAGTTACGATAGAAAAGTAGTATTTCTAATTCTTTTCTTTTTTTTTTCCTCTAAATTTGAACATAACTTTGAAGACAATATATAAATATCTTCTGATATTCATCACATCAGGATAGGATGTGACGAAATATTTGTTGCTTTACTTTGAAAGACCTTTTTTTTTTTTTTTTTTGATGGGATACCTTGAAAGACTTTGTAGTCTTTTTTAACCATCATTTTATGACTTAACATTGCTTTAATCTAGCCTGGATTATAGAAAATACAAAATTTAACATACTATTGCTTTTGATCTATTGGTTTGGGGATGAGCTATGAGTGGTGGAAGGCGTTGTTGTTGTTAGACGTGGCGTCAAAAATCAAAGAGAAATTCCATATGGTTGTAATCTGAATTGGCTTTAGTAATCAGAGAGATTTTTACAACCTGATCTGAGAATGAAATGAGCCTAGTAAGACAATGATGTACAAAGATGGATTTATATACCATGTACCACGCACAACTCTGATCTGAAAGAGATAGAAATTGAAATGAGCTTAGAAAGTAAATGGCGTACAAAGATGGATTTATACACCGTGTGAATGTGACTTGTGAATGATCGAAGAAAAGTTATCAGTCACACAAGTTAGCAAGTTGTGAAATTAAACCACAAGCAATTCAGCAAGTTGATTTGGTTTGGGATTTGAAACGAGTGGAAGGGGTTGCTAATGGAGCTGGCTATATTGACCAGCATTTGTGGGACGACCTATTAAGCAAGTTTTTTATTTATTTATTATTATTATTATTATTATTATTATTATTTTTTAGTTATTAGACATTTTATTTTTTAGTTGGGCCCTCCTTCCAAAATTTTAGGTCTTCCTTCTCCTCAATAATTCTAGCTAGCATCACCCAAATAGCAATTATCCAACCAAAAAACCTAATAAAAACATTTACGATGGTGATTGTATTTTAGCAAAAAAAAACTATTTTACCACCAAAGAACCAAAAAATCATGTATTATTGGAGAAGTTAAAGCTAAATTTTTTGTAATTACAGTAAACTAGTATAAATATCAGTTAAGAGCATTCGCACCAGCTCGGTTATAATCGTCTAAAATAGATGTACAGTACGAAATTTACACATTTGGAGCAAAAAACCACCCACATCAGTGGGTGTAAAAATATGCAAATCTGTGTATATATTTCCACGAGCTACAGTACGCGTGTAAATATACACGCATACTGTAGCTCGTGTATACATTAAAATAATAGCCAAATCAACTTCCCAGCGCGCCAGAATAACCACCAACCACCAAACCCAGCGCCACCACCAACCCCCGCACAGAGAATTAGACCAAAATCAACAAAAAATTAAACCAAAAATAACAGAAAATTAAACCAGAACTCACCGGTAAACCCAACCCAAAAACAGTACAACCCAACCGGAGCCGGATTTGCTACCAGTGCTGCCGCCCGATCCGCCAGATCTTCCATTGCTGTCGTCGGTTGGGGGTGGGAGGCGAAGGTTGGGGGTGGGAGGCGAAGGATCGGTGGTGGAGGAAGAGAGGGAGGGGCGAAGGAAAGAGGGACGGAGAGCTGGATCGCCAGAGGGAGGCCGAATCGGTGGAGGACTCGGCGGCGAGCTGGATCGCCAAAGGGAGACCGAATCGGTGAAGGACTCGGCGGCGAGCTGGATCCCCAGAGGGAGGCCGAATCGGTGGATGACTCGGCGGCGAGCTAGATCGACGGAGAGCTGGATCCCCAGAGGGAGGCCGAATCGGTGGAGAACGTCGGCGGCGAGCTGGATCGACGGAGAGCAGAGAGATGGGTAGAGCTGGATCGATCGGTTTCAGTGAATGGGCTTTGTGATTTGGAAGAGGAAGGCAGAGAGATGGGTAGAGAGACAGAACAAGAAATCAGAAAATGAGAGGAAACAGTGTGAGAGCGCGTATTTAAGTGGGGGTGGTTAGAAAGAAATAATAAAAAAATAGAGTATAATTAATATTTTATTAAAATATTTTGTAAAATAAATGAATTGATGTGGGTGATTTGTAAAAGTGAATGTGTAAAATAGAAAAAGTAGGTTTTTAGTGTAAAAGTGGACGTGTAAAATAGATATGCTGATGTGAATGCTCTAACTATAGTAAGTTGTAAAAAATAGAATACAGTATTTTATTAAGATTATATCTCTTCGTTCAATTAAAAAAACTCAAGTTCTCTCATTTCCTTTATTTTTTTTAATGAGTTATTTATATTATTTTAAATTAAGTGATAAAAAAATAGAACATTTGATATTGGGTATATTGGAAAGTAAGGTTATAAAATAGATAAAATAGTTTTTTGAGGTTCTAAAAACTAAAATTTTTAGCACCACCAATGCTCTAACTTCAACCAAAAAATAAAAAATCCTAACTAGCCTAGTATTAAAAAAAAATATTTTGTTTTTGCTTTTTCCTTTGTTGGTAAATGATTGCATTTTAATATATTTAGAAATAATGATTTTGTATATTTATAATTTTTTAATTAGTACTATAGGAATGCTTATTTGGTGTTTTTTTTTTTCTTTCTTTACACATTGACCACGCTAGCTTAAAATCTTGAGTCCGTCCCCGCTATTAAGAGGAATGTTAAGTAGACCTTATATCACTTTCATAGACTTCAGTTTTATCTTTAAATTTGAACATGTAATTTTAGAGATAATATATGATTACATTCCAATATTCACGTAAGAATAGGTTGTGCAATAATATTCACTGTTAACTAACTAAAAGTAACATAAATTTACATAAATTTTTACTATAATATATATATATATATTAATAGGTAAAGCTGAGAAAAAATCTAATTAGATTTCAAATTAGAATTTAATTAGAATCTAATTTTGTATCATATGTCCCATCTAATCTAAGTTTTTGAATTTTTGTGTCAAGTTAATTAATTCAGTATAAAAATTGGAATTTAATTAGAATTTAATTTTGCAGCACGTGTCTCATCTAATGTAAGTTTTTTTAAGAGTAAATAACAAAGTTGGTCCTTATCCTTTACACTATATTTCAATTTAATCCCTAACTTTTCAATTGTGTCAATTTGGTCCCTAACCTTTTTAATGTCGTGTCAATTTAGTCATTGCCGTTATTTATTGAATGAAAAAAGCTGATGTGTCAAACAGAATAATAAAAAAATATTTTTCATACCACATCAGCTACCAATTGTACCGCCATGTCATATTACATTGAAAAAAAACCCCCAAAATTAACATGTTCACAATAAGGACAAATTATAAGGTTCTCATGATGGACAAGTGATGTGGTCCACCATTCCAGTAAAAGGCTCTCACTTGTTTAAAATTGTGGAGTTTTAAATAAAAACTAAATACTAACTCAACAATTTTAAATAAGTGGGAGTCTTTTACTAGAATAGTGGACAAATGACATGATCCACCATGAAGAATGTATAATTTCTCCACAATAAGGCACTCCAGTCATATCAAATTCCAAATATCTTCTCACATCTAAAAATTCGATTTATTCCCAAAAAATTCAGTCTAAGTTTCAATCAGGATTATCGAAGACAAGATGGTGAAGATGGTGGTCAGGGCCATGGGCTCAGTGCTGACGAGGTTGCCGGCCACCCATGAGTCTAGCATCTCCTCTAGAAATTACCTGCCCAATCCTCCACAAAGTTCAATAGGTACCCAAAACCTCCACCCTGCTTAACAACGATGCAATATGGAAAAATCCTTTTTCAAGCTGGAAATAAATAAACATCCATGATTTTTCAAATCAAAAGCCCATATTTGAATTATAAAATTACAATTAACCGAAACTTACAAATAGGACATCGAGACCTTCTTAGGACTTCATGATGAGTTCATTCTAACAAAACCCAAACTTTGGGTACCAAAGAATTCGAAAATGAAAAAGCAGCCAAAGGAAAGAGGCAAGAACTTGGACTTGGCAATTTATCTATTGAGCAAAAGAATAAGACTAGCAGAAAAACCCAAAGGGATCACAAAGAATTGGGCCTTTTAATTTGATAAGGCCATGTTTGTTTTCTGGGAAAAATTTTAAGCTTGATTTCTTTTTCTTTTTTTTTTTTTTTTGTTAATTGGGTAAATTAAAATATTACGGATTGAAACATAATTGGGTTGTTGTGATTTTTTTTTTTTTTTTTTTTTTTTTTTGTTTGAGTTTGATTTTTGTGTTCCCTGTTGTGAACATGTTAATTTGGGTTTTTTTTTAAAAAAAAAAAAATTTAATATGATGTGATGGTACAATTGGCTGTTGATGTGGTATAGAAAATAATTATTCATTATTCCATTTGACACATCAGCTTTTTCCATCCTAAGGATAACGGCAATGACTAAATTGACCCAGTACTAAAAATGTTATAGACTAAATTGACACAATTAAAAAGTTAAGGACCAAATTGACATATGGTATAAAAGATAGAGACCAACTTTGTAATTTACCATTTTTTTAATTTTTGTGTCAAATGAATTAATTCAATGTAAAAAACGAGGAGTTCAATATAAATAAACCATAAAAAACCTGATTATACATATATATATATATATATATATATAACCAACACTTAGAGAAAATTTAATTAGATTCAAAATTGAATTTTGCTTTTGTTAGCTTTCCATACAAATTAAATTGTTTAGATTTTTGGTGTTTTATATATATATATATATATATATATATATCCAACGCTTAGAGAAAATTTAATTAGATTCAAAATTGAATTTTGCTTTTGTTAGCTTTCCATACAAATTAAATTGTTTAGATTTTTTTTTTTTTGTGTTTGAGTTTGATTTTTGTGTTCCCTGTTGTGAACATGTTAATTTGGGTTTTTTTTTTTTTTTTTAAAAAAATTTAATATGATGTGATGGTACAATTGGTTGTTGATGTGGTATAGAAAATAATTATTCATTATTCCATTTGACACATCAGCTTTTTCCATCCTAAGGATAACGGCAATGACTAAATTGACCCAGTACTAAAAATGTTATAGACTAAATTGACACAATTAAAAAGTTAAGGACCAAATTGACATATGGTATAAAAGATAGAGACCAACTTTGTAATTCAATGTAAAAAACGAGGAGTTCAATATAAATAAACCATAAAAAACCTGATTATATATATATATATATATATAACCAACACTTAGAAAAAATTTAATTAGATTCAAAATTGAATTTTGCTTTTGTTAGCTTTCCATACAAATTAAATTGTTTAGATTTTTTGTATTATATATATATATATAACCCACGTTTAGAGAAAATTTAATTAGATTCAAAATTGAATTTTGCTTTTGTTAGCTTTCCATACAAATTAAATTGTTTAGATTTTTGGTGTTTTATATATATATATATATATATATATATATATATATCCAACGCTTAGAGAAAATTTAATTAGATTCAAAATTGAATTTTGCTTTTGTTAGCTTTCCATACAAATTAAATTGTTTAGATTTTTGGTGTTATTTTTTCTTTGTACTAATGATCATATTTTTTATATTGTTTCTATTCAGATATTTTGTATGCCAGGATCTTGAACATTACAAATTGTAATTAGACTGACCGATCTCTTGCACCTATCCCCATTCAATTTAGGAAAAACTATTAGACCAATTTATTCTTTTATTTTGTGTTGTATTTAGTAGGATTTCACAAGCAATGATTGTGAATTGATATTGTAGGGGATAGGGAAGGAGGGAGTAAAAAGACAAGACTTATAACACTAGCACTCACAAAAAGGCCTAACCATAGATCTTGGTTTCATGTTTCCTAACTGTAAAAGTTGTACTCTCTCTCTCTCTCTAAATAGAAACTATGCTTTATTGATTATGAAAGAATGAATTTACAATTGCTTCTAACCCTATCCTTATATACAAGTTGAAGCTAAAACAGAAAACTAACTGCTTCCCCATTTTCAGGGAAGTTTGTTACAATCAGATACCTACTTAAGCTTACACATGTACATTGATCAAACCATAGAACTAATCATCTGATCATAGTGTGGAATTGATTCTATCAAGTCCTCTACAACCTCATGATTCAACCTTGTTATAACTTCCCTTTTAGTCTTTTCCTGATGATGCAATGTAGGCTGTGCTGCACTGGATTGCAGCTGTCCTTGATCCATAGATGCATTCTCTGTTGCACTTGATTGCACCCTGCCCCGATGATGAGGTGCACTCTGTGCTGCACCTGATTGCAGCTTGTCCTGGTGACTGGTGCATGCCATGCGCTTTGTACTCTGTTGCTGAGATGGACTTGTACCTTTAACTAACATATCACAAACCATTAAGTCTAATTAATTTCTAACAAAGACTTTGCAGTTATATATATTATCACTCTTCTGAAGAGTCGTGACTTGAAGAACGGAACATAAACTACCAAGGAGTACTTAATAGTAAATCGAAGAGCCACCATATTTTGTCAAAGATTACAATATATTTGTTATTAAATTATCTTTTGATAAGAGATTAGAATATATTTATAATTAAGAAACAAGAGTATTCTTTCTAACATATATATATATATATATATATATATTTATTTATTTATTTTTGTGCGCAAGAAATAAGCAAGAAATAATTTATACACATATATTATACTCTCCATAAGCAATTTAACAAATAGTCTTTATTATATTACGTCAATCCATAACTTTTTGTTGAATGAATATTTTAATAAATCAACTATTGTTTTTTTTTTTTTTGAGAAAGAAGATTAAACTTTTATTACTTAGGAAGGCCAGTAAAGTCGGCCTGAAGTATATGAAGAATATCTTGTGGTACATCCTTCATCCAGATTTGCATTTGAGATAAAGAAACTGCCCTTCTTGCTAAAGAACGGGCTACAGTATTACAATGCCTACACACATGAGAGTAATGTATTTTTGAAAAACGAGAGGCGAGATACTGAATGTCCTTCACAATGTGGCCAAAACTTGACAGAGAGTGAGTGCTGTTTTCTAGTGCTGAGATAAGTGTCTACGAGTCCCCTTCCAAGATTATCTGCTGAAACCCGGTCTTCAGTGCTAGCGTCAAAGCCCTCCTTGCTGCCATTGCTTCCACCTCAATAATTGTAAAGGGTAGTGTGGTTTTTTCCGAGAGAGAGACCATGACCTATCCCTCTGCATTGCAAATAACCACTCCCAAGCCGGCGCTATTTTCTGCTGCAAATAGAGCGCCATCAAAGTTTACTTTGTAGGTATTGCTGCTTGGAGCTTGCCAACTGGTAGGTGGTCGACCCACTGGGATTATGGTCGAGGAATTGTAGAGCTTAAACTCGCACAGTCTGTCTTGTGACTGAGCTAGCAGCTCGTTAAGTGGGGCTGCAGGTTTTCTGAGGCGAAGATTGTTTCTCCGGTTCCAGATTGCTCTCGCCGCCATGGAGAAGAGTGTAGGATCCCTGTTATCTGCAAAAACACAACCTATTAGATCAATAAAAGATGTCGCCTGCTTCAGGCAACTATGATTCCAGAACTTCACATCTGACCACAGGTCGAGTAGTTTTAGGCAGTGGTATAGTGCATGGACCACGTCCTCCTTTTGGTTTTTGCATTGCTCACAAAGGTCTTCACCAATGACTTTCCTCTTCACCAGGTTCGTCTTTGTAGGTAAAGAATTTTTTGACGCTCGCCAAATAAAATTTTTCACCTTACTCGAAACTTGTAAACTCCATATTGACTTCCATAGTGGCTTCAGGTACTCGAGGTCAGATTGGCCAGGTTGAGAACTCTGATATTCTTGTTGCAAGAAAGTATATCTGGATTTGACCGTGTAGTCCCCTGTCGGGGTGAAAGGCCAAGTGAGGGTGTTTGCCTGGTCTATGTGGCTCAAGGGGATTTTTTTAATCATGTCTGCTTCAAAACTTAATAGGTTTGCATCTAACAAGTCTTCCTTCCATGATCTATGTTCACTATCAATGAAAACACCAACTTTAGCATCTGCCAATGCTCCTGTACAAGGCGATACAATTTTTGAGGAGTGTTTTGCAGGCAGCCAACGTGTACCCCAAATTGAAACTGAGCGTCCATATCCAATCCTCCAAACTGCACCCCTTTGTATCACTTCCCTACCCTTGATTATGCTTTTCCACGCATATGAGGCTGAACTTGGGTTTGTGGCTTCCATGTTTGTACAATTGGGAAAATACTTGGCCTTGAAAACTCTATAAAACAGTGATGTTTTATCATGCAACAGTCTCCAAGTTTGTTTTGTGAGTAGGGCATCGTTGAATCTTGAAAGATCTTTGAAACCCATCCCCTCTTGTGTCTTTGGTTCTCCTCCCACTTTGTCCAATGGATTTTTTGGCCCTCCCCTATTTGTCCCTAAAAGAATTTTTTAACCAAGGCCTCAAAATAATGACACAATCCGATTGGTAACTTGAAGCACGACATCGCGTATGTGGGCAAAGCTTGGGCCACTGCCTTGATTAGAATCTCCCTTCCTGCTTGAGATAATAATTTCCCCTCCCACCCCTGCAACTATTTCCACACCCTCTGTTTTATATTGTCAAAGCTCTCTTTTTTTCTCCGACCAATGAAAGATGGCAGGCCTAAGTATTTTTCATATTACTGCACCACCGATACTCCAAAAGCTGTTTTGATTGTGTTTTGCATGGCTTGAGAAGTTGATTTGCTAAAGAATAGAGTGGTTTTGTCTCTATTTATTTGCTACCTAGTTGCACCCTCATACTTGGTTAAGACTTCCAATAATCTGACACTCACTTTCTTTCGCCCTGCAGAAAATAAGACTATCATCTACAAAAAGAAGATGAGTTAGTCTAGGACCATTCCGCAAATAGAAACCTCCCTTATGTCGCCCATTGTTTCAGCTTTTTTAACAACCCATGAAAGCCCTCCGTACAAGAAACTTCTGTGTGTTTTCGTTGCATGCTTCTTCACCCTCACATGAGGGTGGACCTCACAAGGTGTGGGGTCCACCCTCAAACACACAATACCATCTCCCTCCATACACAATAAAAATAAATAAGGGGAGAGGAGATCCCATGAAACCCATGATAAATCAACTATTGAGTTACATTGTTTTTTATGTTTTAAAAGAAGACCTATTCTTGACATATATATTAAAAAAGTAATTCACATAAATTTGATTTATAGTAAAACTTTTGGATGTGGTGAAGACTGGCGTTTGGTTTTTGCGATGATATGAAACTATTGAATGTTATACATAAATTCTAAAGTATTGTTTTTTCTTTGGGTTAGGAACTTAGGATGCTTTTTTTTTTTGTGTGTGTGCAAGGAACTCAACCAGAGAGTCTGTCATATATCATGTTTGGAGCTTCCAGTACTTGATATGTAACAAATTTCTCAATAGTGGGTGATATTTAAAAGGTTTCTTTACAATTTAAAATAACTCAAACAAATATTTTGTTAGTAAAGTATCCCACGCAAGAGATAGGCCTAATTAAGATTTGATTTTGCAGCGGGTCAATTTGTTTATGATGACGTGTAAATTCAATTTTGTAATATTTTAATAAAAAGAAATGACACATGAGTTAAAAAAATGTCACTTTCTATTAGCCGCATACGTAATAATATTAATGGTTGTAAACAGAATAACTAAATGCTTGGTGCGGTAGTCACCCTATAAATATAAATGTTTGTGAAGTGTGGAGGGCAAGAGCCAGGATTTAAGTCTCCAGGAAGGAATTTCACACACATATACACTTAGATTAGGCTAGAGTAGAAATTCTATCTTGTATTATAAAATAAAATAAAATAAAAATAATATGAGAGACCAATAGCACTCATTTGAAAGTAGACTAATTGTGCTCACATGGTAAACTTTACGGACCAAAAGATTAGTTTTGTCATTTTAATTACATTGAAATTCATCTCATCTCACAAATTTGTGGAAATATATTAAAATATATCTCTCAAACTCAACACACACGTAGATCAGCATTTTGAACAAACCCATCTTGAACAATAAACTTTGCTACCCAAGCTACAATGTCCTTCCCACTCTGCATCTCTCTAGCTAACTTTGAGAGAAAAAACCCAAAGAACAAAATCCCAAAAAATTCAAAACCCAAAAAACACAAACACAGAAAATGAACGCAATTAACAAAAACCCAGAAAATTAACAAAAAACATGGGTCACAACAACAAGATCGGTGGAACAAAAATCATCACTCCCAACACAACAAAGCCCACATACAACAACCTTCAAGCCAAACCCATTTTGAACCCACGCGCCACCTTGAACCCTTTAGTTTTGCATCAGGCCGTCGCCAGCCATGCCATGCCATGACATCAACTAATCTTAAACCTCTCTCTCTCTCTCTCTCAGATCAAATCTATCAAACCCATCAAGAGAGAGAGAAAGAGATGCATACGAGAGGGAGAGATCGAAAGTGCATTTGTGGTTGTAGCAGTGTTAGTGTTAGTTTTTGTGTTGGTGGGTCTTTTGAGCTTCATCTTCTTTCTCTCAAGTTTGTGGGAAGAAAGTTGTTCATGGAGTGTACGAAGAGGAGAAAGTAAGATAAGAGAAATCGAATTTGGGATTTAGGTGATAAGAGAAAGGGAATTTGGGATTTAGATGATAAGTGTGTAGCGGGGATGAAGAAAAAGGAAGAGAAGAGGGAGAGGGTGGGTACCGTCGGTTGTCAATATTTTTTTTATAGAGAATGGATTTTCTTTGTGTGTGTTCTAATATGTATGGGTTTGATTTAATTTGGATTTTATTTTTGTAACGACCCAAGGAAAAGCGCTAGCCACATCTGCTCTATACCTCAAAAGGACTAGTCACAATTGAGCTTCCTTATAGTTGTTAATAAAGCCTAGATCTACCCAGTAAATACTCGATGTGAGACTTATCACACATCCACACATATCATATAATCAATCAAATTGGGGCATCACAATCTCCCCCCATCGAGTATTTATTTGGTAGATCTAGGTTTTATTAACAACTACAAGGAGTCTCAATTATGACTAGTCCTTTTGAGGTATAGCGCAGATGTGGCTAGCGCGCTTTTCCTTGGGTCGTTACAATTTTGAGTTCTTGTGTTCAGAGATTCTTGTGTTTTGGGTTTTTGTTTTTGTGTTTTTGTTTTGCTTTGGGTTTGTGTGTTCTTGTTTTTGAATTTTGAGTGTTTGTGTTCTTGTATTTTTCATGTTTAAGATGAAGCCAGATCTTAATTGATGTGTGTTTTGGTTTTTAAACTTTTTAATATTTCTAAAATTGATAAATTATTTTTATGGCGTAAATGCACTTTTAGTCCCTACATTTTGACGTTTTTCCATTTTAGTCCCTACATTTTATTTTTTCCACTTTTAGTCCCTAAAACCAATTTACGCGTTCCATTTTAGTCCTTTCCGTCAGTCAACCGACGGAAATAGCTGAGGCGGCAGCCGGAGCAATTAAAATATTATAAAAATGCCACGTCACCCATGACACATCAGCATATAAATTTAAAAAATTAATTTTTTAATTTTAACTAAATAATAAAAATAAAAACAGAATTAAAAACTAAAATTCATAAAATTAAAACCGAATTTAAAAAATCGTATCAAACTCAAAATCTATTCTCTCGTCTCAACCAACCCAAACAAAAATTTATCATTAGATCATTTTGACTCTAAGTGTATTTACTTTTCTTTAAGTAAGCTCACTCTAAAATCATGATCTGATTTTAGAGAGAGCTCTACCCAAAAAAAAGAGTTTAGAGAGAGGGAGAGAATGAGATGAGATGAGGTTTGAAGCAGATCTGAGGAAGGTGGCCGGCGGTTTGGAGCAGATCTGAGGAAGGGAGCCGGCGGTTTGGAGCAAATCTAGAGGAAATGGGCCGGCGATTTGGAGCAGATCTAGAGGAAGGTCTCAGTCTCGATCCTGGTCTCGGCTCCAGCCTCCGTCCTGGTCTCGATCTCGGCCTCCATCCTGGTCTCGATCTCGGCCTCCGTTCTGGTCTCGGCCTCCGTTCTGGTCTCAGCCTCCATCTCGGCCTCCGATCTGGTCTCGGCCTCCGTTCTGGTCTCAGCCTCCATCTCGGCCTCCGATCTGGTCTCGGCCTCCATCTCGGCCATAATGGAGCTCGCCGGTCTTGGCCTTCGTCCCGGTCTTGGCCACAATGGAGCTCGCTGATCTCGGCCACCGTCTTGGCGTGGGTTTGTTGACTGATCGGTGGGGTGGTGGTGGCTTGATTGTGTTGGTCATTGGTGGTTGGATCTGGGTTTGGTTGTGTTGGTCTGGGTTTGATTGTGTTGATCTGGGTTTGTTGTGATTGGTTTTTTGATCTGGGTTTAATCTGGGTTGGTTTTTTAACTGGGTTTATGGGTTTGATTTGTTGAGAATTCGGTGTTGATTGTGTTAGAATTTGGAGAAGAACATGAAGAATTCGATGAACTTGATTTGTGGTAGATCTGATGGTGCTGGGTTTGATGATCTCTAGGTGTTGAGTTTGGGTTTTTTCTTCTTGTTTTAATTTATGTCCTAGTGATCTGGGTTTGAGTTCTTGGGTTGCTGGGTTTGTGTTCTTGTGATGGATTTGAGTTCTTGGTTGCTGGGTTTGATTTGGGAAGAATATGAAGAACAATCTGAAGAACATGAAGAACAATCTTGGTTGCTGGGTTTAATTTTATGAATTTTAGTTTTTAATTCTGTTTTTATTTTTATTATTTAGTTAAAATTAAAAAATTAATTTTTTAAATTTATATGCTGATGTGTCATGAGTGACGTGACATTTTTATAATATTTTAATTGCTCCGGCTGCCACCTCAGCTATTTCCGTCGGTTGACTGACGGAAAGGACTAAAATGGAACGCGTAAATTGGTTTTAGGGACTAAAAGTGGAAAAAATAAAATGTAGGGACTAAAATGGAAAAACGTCAAAATGTAGGGACTAAAAGTGCATTTACGCCTATTTTTATTAAATAAAATTATGACGTGGACATTGACGTAACATTTTTTAATATTATTTTAATGTCCACATCAGCATTTAGTGTGCCAACAATGCGTTCTGTTAGCCATATAAGCAATTTCCGTTACTAAGATGACAATAGGTACCATAATTGTAATGACTGAAACAAGCACCAACATAGGTGCTCTAAAAATGTAAGGACCAAAACGGGAATTAGCCCAAAATGTAAGAACCAAAAGTGTATTTTCGCCTATTTTTTTGAGAAAAAGCCAATATGTTTTTTTATTTAGCCTTTTGAGATAGTGATTAAAATTTTTAACTAAATACCACACTATTCACTTTTGAAAACCCTGACTACATATTTTTGTTTTTTTGAAAAACCACAAATTAAAAACCCTAAAATCCATAGTTAGAACACTTTGCTTCTCAATTGCATCCTTCTCTCTCTCACTCCAGTCTCTATCTCCTTCAATTCAACGTTTTCACTCTCTCTATAACTTTCTCTTTTCAATCAATGTGATGGAATTGATCTTTCTTCACACTAATACCGATTTTTATTTGCTCTTTCAAGTATTGATGGTTGGGACAGCAAAGTCAGCATCGACACAAAAGGTGCATACGACTCCTCAATCCCAGCACCAAGCGAATCCTACCACTAGCTCAACTATGGCAAAGGATGTGGCTACCTTTTCAGTTGACATCATTAGCCTCACCAGGTCTAGCTCTATCTCTTTTCTTCTAATTTTTAGATCGTCTCTATTTTGTAAAAGTTTTTCCTTTTTAAGATACGGTTTTGATATTAAATTGCTTGAAAAAAATGAAAAAAATAAAATAAATAAAGCAATAGGCTCTAGTAGTTCTTCATCACATAAGAAAAGAATAGAGGCTAACCCCATCACCCTCAAAGTGTTTCCCAAAATGTCTGTGCCAAACTGGAAAAAAAAAATGTGGGGTGGCTTTAATGGACCAGTAAAGTTGAGGCATAATCTATATATATATATATATATATATATATATATAAAACCGAAACTTTTGAAGCTCTCACAATTTTCCACATCATCACTATTTTCTTTTTCTTTTTATTTTTTATTCTTTTTATTTTAGGTTTTATATCTTATAACAATATTATTGAAAAACGTATACAAACTTGGAGGCCTATTTAAGAGCTCCATAAAACTTGATGGACAAGAAAATATATTCTAAAATAAGCCCTAATTAATACATAACCATAATAGGAACCAAATTTGACCTAAAAAAACATTAAAAGAGCCTAAAAATAAGGAAATAAATCACCTAGACCTAAAATAACGTTTTTTGCATAAAAATACCAAAATCTCTTCTCTCCTTAAAACCCTAGCAATTACCATCTCAAATTTTTTATTTGCTTTCATATGTGCCTGAAATTTTCATTCTATCTTATTGTTTTATTATGTTTAGAATTGATTTTCTTATAAGTATTTGGGTTAATCTCTATATTTTGATAGTGTTTTTATGGGTTTGGTTTTTGAGTTGAAATTCTAATAATTATTTTATATTGTATATGGCAGATAAAGCATCTCTATTTTTTGGAGAAAAATCAAAACTGCAACCTATGTCTTCCAGCCCAAGGTGTGGTAAATTTTTATATGTTCTTGCTTTATTGAGAATTTTTATTTGGGTTCATGTGATTTTTTGTTTTTTTATTAAAGCTTTGATTTTTGTTGATTAATTATTTGTTTGGATTAATTTTAATTAATTATTTGTTTGGATTCAACGTAGAAGATAATGGAATTAGGTGTTATAAATTTGATAATGTTCCATGTTTTGAATTGTTTATATTATTTAGACTCCTGGTAGGACTTTCTCTTCTCTCCTTAAAACCCTAGCAATTACCATCTCAAAATCCTAAACTTAACTTCACTTTAAAATTAAAAAAATAAGAAGGAGAGAGACTCAACTTAAAAAAAAAAAAAAAACGTAGGTTTTGTCTTTTTTATTTGCTTTCATATGTGCCTGAAATTTTCATTCTATCTTATTGTTTTGTTATGTTTAGAATTTATTTTCTTCTAAGTATTTGGGTTAATCTCTATATTTTGATAGTGTTTTTGTGGGTTTGGTTTTTGGGTTGAAATTTCTAATAATTATTTTATATTGTATACAGCAAATGAAGCATCTCTATTTTTTGAAAAAAAATCAAAACTGCAACCTATGTCTTCCAACCCAAGGTGTGGTAAATTTTTATTTGGTATATTATATATGAATTTTTTGAATTTGAAGGGTTTTGTTTGGTTTTGAAGTAGAATTTGGGGATTCTATAATATGCATATTATTAACCCAATTTTCTATTTCTAAATTTCTTAGATTTTATTATATCAATCTTTTTTTCTTTTAAATTCTTGGTGGGCAAATCGGTATCTCACTAATTCTTTTACCTTAACGTGATGTTGGTTAATTGTCATTTTATTTAACTATCCCGTGCATCGCACGGGTTAGCGACTAGTATATATATATATATATATATATATATCACTTTTTTCAAAGTAAAAATATATTTTAATCCACTTTCAACAAAAAGCAATAAATAAATAAATAAAAAACCAAATAAGCTGATGCAAAACAGACATCTGATGAAGTACAAAACAAACACCATCAAATATTTCATTAATCTAAAATGGCTTTTGTCTTTTAATATTGGATTTAACATGTTTACTAGAACATGTGTATGGCTCATTTCTTGTTTGAGAACTTAATTAGTTTATTTATGAAAAAAATTTAGCTCCAAACTGATTTAGAATTATTTTTCTTCAACCCACTATCCATGTGTAGCTCTAATCTCATGACTTTTTTTAATGAGTCATGTGACTTATATAGGTAATACAAATGAATAATCTTATAAATTGTCACGTTATAAGTTGGAAACGATAGCTTAAAAATAGTTTGGAACTAAACTTTATCCTTTATTTATTAATGTACATTTTTTTTAAAGCTTTATATATATATATATATATATATATATATATATACACACACACACTCTCTCTCTAAAGTCCACATGTTATTCTAGGTCAATTTTAGAGTGAAATTGTCACTCGACCCAATCACATCAAGTTTGCAATTGTGTCACCCAATGTCGACCATGGGGATACAAGTCTTCAACCACCATGGCTTTGTTATTCCAACAAGGTGATCAGTTAAAATTGTTAAATATGGTCTAGATATTGTTGATCATGGCAGAGGTAATACTTATGATGGAGATTTGATGAATCTCATCGAGATCTCACCAAATTTGACCAGAATCTCACTACTTATGGTAAAGAAACCAACATATTAGTGAGACATAATGAACTATGACAAAGAATAGCAAACTTCTAAAGGTGGTTTTGGTTATATTGGTTAGAGTTGGATTTAGGTAAGGGGAACAACTACTTGATCCATTATTGTTGATTTTTCTTGGCAAAGCCCCGCCTACCGCCACTTTGGTCGGATTAATCGTAGCACCAATTTTAAATCCTTTTAAATTGATCGACAGCTAGCCACTCTTTCTGACCTCTTGGGGCAGTCAGCCAGCCCCTTATACAACCAGCCACTCTTTACAAGCCAAATAGCTAGCCACTTTTCTTATCTCTTAGGGCAGTCAGCCAACCCCTTATTTTGACTTCTTAAATCTGTCATATATTCTCATTAATTTCAGTTTTGACTTATGTTGTGATAGCCTGCCTAGATGTAACTATTAGTTAGTTTATTTTCTAGTAGTTAAAGATTATAGATAGGCTTGTTTTGTAAAAGTAGAATAAGTTTTTTGATGTAAACTTAACTTAGTTTCAAACCTGGACAAAAACTTTGTTTCTCCAATTATTTTCTTTGTAATTCTAGATTTGATTTGTAATTCTAAAGCAATTCTAGTTTAAGTTCTTAGTAATTTGATCTTGATTTCCATAAAAATGCCTCGATTGTATTTTGTAAAGGCAAATCCACTTTATGTTCTCCTAGAAAAATATATAATAAAAAAAAAAAACCCAGATGGCAAAAATAAATGGCAAGAATTATTAATTACCAAGAATTTAGTAAAATAAATCAAAATAACACAAAAGTCAAACTATATAAAAAAAAAAAAAAATTATTATTACAAGTTGCTATGTCTCTACAAACTCCTGAAAACAATAAATAAATAAAAATGCAAAAAAAAAAAAAAATCTAGAGACAAAATTAGTCTCCCTTAAAATCCTGACCGTCCATTCCTAATACTGGACATCAGCACCGACCCACAACTTCTCAGCTCCATGAACCAGGACACCTGCGCGGCGCACGGAATCAAACAACGGAAGCACCAACTGGCGGAGGTGTAGAGGGCGAGAGAGCTCTTCCTGTAGATCGATGGACACGGCGGAGACACGGATGTCGTGGAGGCGGAGGCCGAGCTTGTCGCCGACGCGGGCGGCGGTTCTGGAGTCCCAGAGGCGGTTGTGGCGTGGGAAGCGGTTGAGTCTGGCGCGGTAGAGTGGGACGAACTCTTGCTCCGAAGAGGAAGCCATGGCGATGATGGAGGCGGTGGTGGGTTGAGTCACCTGTGCTGTTAGCTTGCGGCATGAGAGGACTAGGCGGAGCTGGTGGTTGGGGTTGGTGCACATTTTTTTCAGATCTGGCTATGATTGCTTAATTTTTTATACCAAATGGGTCGGATGTAAATATATGCATGAGATTGTATTGTATTGTGTTCGTATCGCAGTTCTTGTTTTTTTTTTTTTTTTTTTTAAATGTTTATTTATTGGTATCATGTGTGAGAGATCTAAACTGCAAACTACACACACACACATATACACATATGACCATTGTCAAGGTTTGAAGTAAGAGATTGAATTCTAAGAGTGCGGCTTGATAGTAGTTGTCCTTGTCTCAATACACAAAAATGAGCGGTTCAAGCGCTCTATCGGAGACCACCTTTTTTTTTCATTCAGCAAAAATAAAGTAAAAGATTGAATACAACAAGAATATGGCATAAACATCTCTATCATGCAACATCATATTTTTTTTCACATAATTTCTCATAAAAGAATACAACCTAACACACATGAACATGATCATTGTCCCCTTGAATATATCCAAATATTAATTTAGAAAAAAACATTTAAAAAAAAAAAATCTAAACTAATAGAGACTTTGTCAAAGCTGAGAATTTTTTGCAAAATAATATCATTTTGCTAACAATTTTATTAGTTAGCAACGTTTTCAAACATTTAGCAAATTAACATCTCAAGTCTCTTAGACTCAAATTCACTGTGATAACTCGAGTCTTACAAACTCGAATTCCTGCTCTTACCTTTCTTCCTTTACTCTTTCTTATTCTTTCTCCATCTTTTGCTGTCCCACTATTCTTATTCTCCTTTCTCAAGTTCACACAAAAATAAATAAAAAACTTACCCTTTATTTATCGTTGAGAACGGTGAGGAGAAATTGTAGATGGAGCATTCGATTCGGGTTGACTTCGCTTTTTGTTGTGGGTCTCTTGGTTTGCAAGTTGAAGTTGAAATGGGTTTGTTGTTTTGTTGTGGGTCTCTAGATTTGCTTGGGTATTTCATTGTTCTTCTCTGGGTTTGCCTCTATGTTTGTTGATTTGCGGATTTGCTTGGGTATTTCATTTGGGTTTGCCTTTGTACTACCAACATATGGAACTCGAGTCTTAAGAATTCAAGTTGCTACAGTGAACTCGAGATGTTAATTTGCTAAATAGTAACAAAATTGTTGGAAAAATGGTGTTATTTTGAAGAAAAAAATCCACCAAAGCTGCCACCATCAACAACATCGTTCAAACCAGCCTAAGCACAAATCTCAAAGTTAGAGCAAGAAAGCAAAGATAAATATCACACACACAAGAAATCAAAAATTTTGATGCCGCCCATTCAAAATTCAAAGAACCCAATCACTCACTCACTCTCTCTTTCAAACCCAACCCTCTCCCTCTAATCCTCTTTGTTCTCCCAAGCCCAAAGATAGTTGAGTTCCAACACCATACACGACACAACAACAAATATACTTTCCTTCACCACAACACAAATCCATATTAAGAGCACTTGCACAACCAAAACCACGAATTTCTTTTAGCCAAAAGTAAACCCAATCAGGCAATCACCAAACCAAACAAAAATAAATCAAATAAAAGGAGGGAATTTGGGTGGCCTGTGTTGTTGTAGCCAAAAGTAAACCCATTTTCACAAGATTTTTTTAGCTAAAATGCAAAACTCACATTCTAAGTTTTAGCACTTTTCATTTTAGTTCTCTAAGTTTGCCTTTTGTCATTTCAGTCTTCTAAGTTTCATTTATTCTCAGTTAAGTCATCCGTTAACAATCTGTTAGCTACTGCAGTTATCTATAGCAAAACAACGTTATTTTTTCATTTTATTTAAAATTAAAATTTATTATTTATTTATTAATTTTAAGAAAACATTAATTTAAAAAAAAAACCTAGAAATTAATTTTAAGAGGTTGTATAGAGACGAATAACACCAAAGAACAAAAATGTGTTTCTCTCACCTAAGAAAGAAAAGAAAAGGCCAAAACCCCACCATGGCTAATAAGAAATGAAAACCTTAGTTTTCACAAATCTAAAAAATGGCACCATCCTTAAGAACATCTTCATTGTCAACACACCTCCATCACCAACCTCCATTTTCCAAGATTACAAAGAAACCTTAGTTGTTGGACGACACCCAGATTGCAATATCACCCAGATTGCATTATCTTTAGGTATATAAGTCTCTATCTTTGTTTCTTTGTTTGATACAAAACTGAGCTAACTAGGCTCTTTGTGTCTATGGCATCCTTGTTTTCAGCTTCGAGTACCTCCAGGAATGGCGCTGCCGAGTACACCTCTTGACCGAAGCGGAGCTGAGCTGCCAAGTATCCTTATACCTTCTTCTCCCTTTTGGTCTCTCTTCTCCATCTTTCTCCCCCTTAAAATTAATTTCTGGGGTTTTTTTTTTATAAAAAAATTAATGTTTTCTTAAAATTATTAAATAAATAAAAAATATAAAAAAAGACTCGTTGTTTTGTTATTGATAGCAGTAGCAGCTAACAGATTGTATAACGAAGGACTTAATTGAGAATAAATGAAACTTAGAAGACTGAAATAACAAAATGCAAACTTCGAAAACTAAAAAGAAAATAGTAAAACTTAAACTTTTCTATATTTTTATTGAAGTCATGATTAATCATTTTTAGCCCAAAAGGCATTCTTTTCACTAGTTGAATTTTGCCACATTAAGTAGCTTCCCTATGGGCTAAGTGCACTCACATTGATGGTGCCAAAATTTTTAGCTTTTAGCACCTTAAAATCTACTTTATTTATTTTAACACACCATTTCACAACTCACCTTACATCAATGCTCTTATTTTTCATATCACAGTAAAAAACTATTCATTTATTTATTAATTTCTTTCTCACTTCCTCTCTCTTCCTCTCTGCCACAAAAACCCAACAAACCCACAAAACCGGCCATAACCCATCACCACCATCCACCGCCAATGCTACCACTAAGCACAAAAATCACCAGCCACTGCCACTTCCTTTCTCTTCTTTTCCGCCACAAAAACCCAACAAAGCCACAAAATCGACCATAAAACCCATCACCACCAGCCACCACCATTGCTACCATTAAGCACAAAAATCACCAGCCACCACCATCACTACCACTAGGCACAAAACCACCAGCCACAACATCAACACCTACCAAAACGACCCACAACACCGACACCCACTTCCACAACCCACCACCACTACCACTTATAGAGCCCAGCAACCCACCATCGTCACCACCAAACAACCCATGAAAACCCAGCAACCCACAACCCATTACAACAAAACAACCCACAAAACCCAACAACCCAGAGCGCCAATGCCCCCACGACATCAGCAATCTCAACTACCACGTCATTGCTGATCTCTACTCATTTTGTTGAGAGAGCTTAAGTTAGAGGAGAAGAAGAGAGTGTTGAGAGAGTTTGAGTTAGAGGAGAAGAAAGAAAGAAAAAAAAATAGAGAAGAAAGAGAGGGAAATGGAGAAAGGGTAAAAAGAGTACAAAAAATATATTTTAAGGCGAAGAAGAGAGAGAAACGGAATAAATTTTTTTTTTTTTATAACTTTGTAGCTATAGTGAATTGATATTGATAGCATTTAACTATAGCTTGGTTTTTAGCTTTAGCACCGTCAATGTAGCATACTTTTTAGTGTTTTGGCCTTTTGGATGCAACCAATCAGGTTTATTAAACATTTTTCCTTAACCATGACTAAAACAGTTGCTTTCTTTACCTAAGTTAAAACAAATTTGAAACTTATCACTTGTTAAGGAACATGAAGGTCAATAGTTTCACTACTTATTCAAAAATTAGTCCTTAGGAATATCTCAAGCCTATTGTAAAACCCCTCATAAGATCTAATGCAAAAAATCATTTGTTACTTCTTGATAAACCTTACTTACTGCAACAACAAAAAAAAACTCTTAGCAACTTAAAGAGCAATATCGCATTGAAGTCAAGGGGGTAAATGTGACAACACAATAAAGCTCTCTCTCTCTCTCTTTCTCTCTCTCTCTCTATATATATATAGTAAAACGGTTTAGGTTTAATGTAATCTACATGTTATCTAGCACTTCGGGTTAGTTTTTGTGATGCACAATTAGCCTTTATTCATTGAATATTAGAATTTTTGGCTTGACTCTTCTCAATTCATCACACTTTAAAGAACTTAATGGGTGCTTGGGCTAACTTTTCTTTATTTTGACCCTTCCACAAATCATCCTCAACATTTTTGGCAACTCCCAGGGGAGTCAAGTAGCTAAAACAAGGATAATCATACCTTTGAATGTGCAAAACCAGTAGAAAGGTAATGCCTACCAACACTAATTGTCTCAAGTGAGATCTTACAACGCTTAATCTCATCAAGAAGAGTATAATGAAGTGAAGAAATGGTTCATCCTCAACTTGTTGAGTTGTTGGAGATCTTCCAAAACGTGTAACAAAATTAGCTTGTTTTTCCGAAAGCCATCCTACAAATGAATGTTGCACTCATTTACGAAATTTTAAGGACAAATTGCGTTCACTTGAAACTCTAAGAACTAAAAACTCTTATAGCGTGTATTTTCAAACTATTTATTAATATTAAAAACTGGGAAATGATATTATTATTATTTTTTTTTTGTCATAAAAACTTACAATACTTAAATCTTCAAAAGGGTCTAACTCTTGAAGGCTTAAGCAAAACTTTTAAGCTAACACACACAATTGAAACTAAACAATGTAGAAATGATATTGTTTTGAAAGAGTTAATAGCATATTTTAAGAATGACAATTTTAAAAAAGTTTCGACTCCTTCATAAGAAATATGATAAGCTATAAAAAAAATCAATTTTTTTTTTCATAAAAAATTTCTAAAAATATTTTCTAGGCTAATCAACTTACAAGACACAGCATACCTTAACATTTTTCTTTAAAAATTAATTGATTAAAATGATAAAATTTAAACTTAACATACTAAAATCACTCTTCTTAAAAAAAAAAAAAATCACATTTACCAAAGTAAACTGTTTTGTTTTTTTCTTTCTTGGTCATTTCATTGGTGCATAGTGCATACAATATTTTTTTCCCCTTGTTTCCTGAAAGAATTCGAGTCTCAGCAAGTTGATTCCAAAGATTTAAACTTTCAAAGGGGGAGAGAGAGAGAGAGAGAGAGAGAGAGAGGTAAAAACTCACAAACCCTAATTTAAACTTGAGAATGTCCAAATCTGAGTTTTATTTATCCTGGATCTTGGTGCACCTATTTGTCCTTCAAGTCCCGTCTAGAATTTCAGCCATCAGGTACTAATTTCGATCCCCAAATCTCTTTTCTTTCTCAATTTCTAAATGCCCAATGAATTTCCACCGTTTGGCTGTTGAGAATCTGAAAGTAAAATTTGAATCTTTTGTTTGTTTGTTTACTTCTGTTTGTGTATTTTTGCTTCTTGGGATGCAAAATGGTGAAAAGATTGAAGCTTTTGTAATTCATTTCCAAATGGGTTGAATTCCTGTACCATTTTCTTGCTGTGATTATAACAAGTTTCAGTTTTTGAAAGTGTTATTTATACCTGCATTCTTCTTGTAAAAAAGGGTTCTTTTTGTTGATTTCTTTGAAAAGATTAGGTTTTTTTTAGTGACAAAGTTTGCACAAGTTTTAAACCAAACTGTAAATGAAAAACAGAAGTAAATTGATTTTCAATTTGGGTTTGTGAAATGATGATGAATTCATATAAAATTCAATGAATTTTCTGCATATGCAATTGACAATTCATTTGGAAGCAATTAGGTTTGGCTGATTTTGCAAGCGAAGAAGCTCTATTCATATGGTATAGCTTGAATTAGACATCTCTTATCATAAAATCACCTGTATATGATAACAACACCACAGTGATATCTGAATTGCTTCTTATGATTCATTTACTGCTGTTTTGGTATTTTTTGCCTTTTGGGATGCAAAATGTTGAAAAGATTGAAGATTTCATAATTCATTTCCTTCTCTTGACCATAAAAGTTGACCAAGTGGGTTGAATTTATTTACTATTTTCTAGCTGTGATTATAATGAGTTTCAGTTTTTGATAGTGTTATATCTGCATTCTTGTACTAAAAGAAGGTTCTTTTTGTTGATTTCTTGGAAAAGCTCAGATTTCCTGAGTGGCAAAGTTTGCACAATCTATAAACCAAATTATAAATAGGAAAAAAAAAAGAAGAGAAAAAAACAATTGATTTTCAATGTGGGTGTGTGAGAAGATGATGAATTCAAAAATAAAGAAGAAAACTTGATGGATTTTTGGGTTGTGTATCAGTATTGCATACACAATTCGCCTGCAACCAATTTGTCTTGGCCAATTTTGCTAGCAAAGAAGCTCCATCCATATGGTATAGCTTGAATTAGACCGTTCTATCATAAAATTATCTGTATATGATGATAACACTACAGTGATTTTTGAATTTCTTCTTCTGTTATATTTAATGAATTCATTGGTAGGACCTCTAATAAAAAGTAAACAACGAGGAAGACGAGGTTACTTTTAGTTTTTTTTTTTTGAAAGAAATTGCACTTTTTTCCCCCTTATGTGATCATTACATTTTCTATAGTGTGACTTATGATGTAGACTATAAAATTTAGATCTGTTGACTGGAACAAGTTGAATAAAATTTAATGAAGAGAATATAATTTGCATTCATTATAATAATAAAGGTTTATGTAACGGGATAAACTGTCTCTCCATTGAAACTCTTATAGGACTTATATTTTCAAGGTGGTAAGCATTTATGTAACTTTTAGAGATCGCTCTATGTTCAAATCTTACCATTGCATTATCAAAAAAGTAATTTATGTGTGTGTGTGTGTGTGTTTTTACATGCATGCATTTGACAAAGATACCAAGCATATTTCTATCTTAGAGAGAATTTCTTACCTATATATGGTCGATGGATTAGAGCTAATTGGTGTTTGAGTGGTTGTTTTCATATTAAGACCTGCTTAACTTATTTTTTTTCTTTTTGTCATTTGTATAAAATCATGTAAATTTCTTCTATCTTGATGTGGATGTTATTTATGGGTTTTGCTTGCTTTCTTCATCTTTCACTCCTCCCTGTCCCACTCCATTGGTGGTAAGGTTTTGATTCTTATGGCTTTTCTTTGCCCCTCTTATACCATTATAGGAAGGATATTGGATTTCAAGAGAAACCCATTTGCAGAAATACTGTTCAAGGAAGATATTTACTGTCTGATGACAATGGTGAGGACTACTCTTTTTTAAGTTTCTGTTTGACTATTTTTTTTTTCTTCTCATTTTGTGATCTTTTTTCTTGTTAAATCATCCAAAAGCTTGAGATAGGTACTCTTTCGTGCAATAGTTACTTGAGAGATTCTCATTATTATCCACGTCCTTTTACTCTTCGTTGTTATGGGAAAATTCTAGTGACAGTTGCCAAATTGATTTAAGTTTTTAAATATGCGGATATATTAAATAGCCGGTTGTACCCTACCATCATTTTCCAGATCTGCTGTTTTCTCAAAATATTTTATCTGAGTTAATCGCAAGTAATATGTCAAAGTTGCAGCACAAAATTTGAGGAATTTGATATAAGTAGCCACTCATGGAATTAAATGTCAAAACATACTACAGTCAATGCTAATGGAAAAGTGAATAAGTATCTATATATCCAACAAAAATCAGGAAGTATCAGTAACCCTTGTCAAAGACGCGTTGTTAGATTTGTTTCATAACCAGTATATGTATTGTAGGCCATATATGTGATGCTCTATCAGTAGATCCACAGTCACGCTGCTGCCCAGGAAAAGGAGAAAAATTTTCTTGTCAGTGAGTTTTTTTTAAATTGGACACTAAACTTCTGACCTTGAGCAGAAACACTTGGCAAGCTAACAACATATTTTCTCCTTCTTGTTGTTCTCTCAGTGGATGCAACCTTCTCTCACGGTGTTGTAACTCCTATGAATTTTGTGTTTCATGCTGCCAAAATCCTGCTCGGGTATTTTCATGAGTGCTTGATTCCTTTTGTTTTTTTTAAAATCCCTTTCTTCCATTTCAATCAAGTATCTGCAATATAATTACTTTCTGATTTTTTTTTTTTTTTGGCAGACACAAAAAGAGCAAGTACTGAAGGTGAAGATGGCTAAGCAATCTACCGCAGGTAACCAAAAAGAAAGGGCAAATATACTTTTTGGTAGAAAAATCTTCTAAATTTTAGTTGGAAGGCATCAATTTGCAACTGGGGCTTTAATTCCTACCATTAAGATCTCATGTACGAGATCTCTGAGTTCACAATTCAAAACAGAGAGAGAGTGAGAGAGAAAGGATTGATAATTATAGCTAATTGATGTTGCATAATATTTTGGCTTTAATTAACATTGAACTACGGATTTAATAAACATTGAAGGCTGAATGTGCCTTGGGGATATGAACTTAGCTAACTTTGGTTTCTTTTCTAGTATATAGCAACCCATTTGTGGAACTTCTTTTAAGGTGATACATATCCACAATCTTCCTGCAGGTACTTATTCAAGTGTTTTTGATTTCTGTGCTGGGAGATGCCGTCATAATTCTGAGAGTGTGGTAAGTAATACTCCTCTGATTTGGTTGTTTGACTTGTTTCCTCTAGAGGATGGTTCTCAATATTTTTAACTTGGAAACATGTTCTTTTAATGATAAATAGTATGCTATATCCATTTGCAGTCATGCTTTAGGTATGACTTTAAATGTTGAACCAATTTTTGAAATTTGCATGCTGAGCAAGATTTCTAGTTAAGTTAGTAGTGTACTGTGTTATACATGAGCCGATAATATGGTGAAAATGTGATCAAAACTTCCAATCCTGATACTGAGAAGCTCCTAATGCAGCCACCTTAGAGGGCCAAATATGGGCGCTCTTGGTGTTTTCTCTAATGATTTTAGAACCATTAAAAAGATGAATTGAGAGCCAATAAGCTTAAGCACAAATGGAACTCTATCCCCTCTTACAATTAGAGGAGTTGAAATAATGAGTTAGACCCTTCCAGTGTACGTCAAATTTATCAATTATCCTCTTATGACTTCAATGATTCTTTCATATGCAGCTTCATTACTAGCGATTGTTTACCTTATTTTTTGATGGTAAGTAGAATCTTACGATCCAACCCATGAAAATTTCTCATTAGTCCTATCTAGGATCCAATTTTAACAACCCTGAAATTCACTAACAATAACAACATTCCCCCACCACCTTCCTATTTTTATTGCTAAGTTACACATGCACCTATTGAATTTTAAACCCGAGACCTCACCCTCCATCCTATTATTTTGAGAGGAGGAAGTGTCATTTGAGCTAGTGCTCATTGGCAACTTTCCTTTCCCATCTTACTATTTTAATTTAACTCTTGAAATGCCAATGTAAACTTAAGAATTTGTAGCCTTCTGATATGATTTTGAAACTCTACACTGCAACGTTTATGGAACTCTGATTCTTTTTTGAAACATGTTTGAACATTTCAGGTTCATGAAAATGCTTATATTAGTGATTTCCATCACTGCTTTTCCTTGCCGTCGAATTCCTCAGGTGAGTCTAGATATAATTTGGTAATTATTAATTATATGGAATTCACTTCTTGAACTAGATCGGTTTACCCCTTAAATTGAACTCATCTTTCCTAAAGACAAGTACATGTTTTCCTTTGAACTCATCGTTCCAAAAGACAAGTTCCTTTACTTTTCCTTTAAAAAAATCCCTTAATGAGAGAGAGAGAGAAGTTCCATTTAAAAAATGATTCAATTGGAACTCGTCTTCAAAGGAATCATTTTTTAAATGTTTTAAAGGAAAACACGTAAGTGTCTTTCCTAAATACGAGTTCCATTTGGACTCACTGTCTAGTTAGCGTTGCTAGTTCAGCAGCATGCATGATAAACTCGTCTCTTGGAGAGACGATTTTAGTGCTTGAACTTGTCTATCCAAGAGTTGAGTTTATGATAAGGCTATTATACTGATTAATTTTAAAACAATGTTTAATTAGCAATTTAGCAAATAATTTTTAAAAATGAATTATTTATAAAAAATGACCGACTTCAGGTTGTCAGATAGTTAAAGTGGACCAAGCAATGTTCTTGCACCTCTCATGAAATTAAGAGCTAAAATTTGACTGAATCTTGATTTTAAAAGTGTCAGTTTTGCTTTATTTTTTGTAAGCAGTGGGACCAAAGTCATAATTCAGGTCTAGCGGCCTAGTTCACTGTGTCTATTGGAATGGAAGATATTGCTACTGGATAATTCTGATGTTCCTTTCTGGATTTATCATTATAAGAGGATATCAATTTATCAAAAGACTATAATTTGATATACAATGAGCAGATCTTAGTTTAACAAAGAGACACTAATGCTTGATTGGCCTTTCTATTTTTGGTTGGATTGAGAAACTATATGAGGGGTGGACTTGACAAGAACAGCCCAGAATCTTAGGTGAGATGGAATGGGGTGGTTAATTTCCTATTTGATCATTGCCAAAATTATAGGCCTCTTGCAACCACAATTGATTGCAATTAATGACATTTTGCAAAACCACTATCTTACATGACGTCACCAAATATCTCCTACCAAGAAAATATACTTTATTAAACCTAGATATCTAATGACCAGGAAATGAATCATAGTTTGGGTCTCCCAACCTATGAAAAAGAAAAAATCTTTATTAAACACAGTTTTCAAGGTTCAGGTCTTGGAAATTTAATGCTAAGATGGTAAATATGCCCTGTGGGTGATTGTCAGTTGGTTTGGACAGTTTTGAGGGAGTTCAGTTCAGACCATCTAGCCAATCCTCTCTGTTTAGGAAAATGACAAACTGAACCGCATTGCCAGATGCTTAGTACCTGCTGTGGTCAATCTCACTGGTGTGTTTGGTCAATTTTCTCAGTTTTGGCTTAGATCTGAGCTGTGTTCATTGACGTGAAGGAGAATCTAAAAGAAATTACGGCAGATCAGCTAATATCAAAATTGGTGAAGATCAGGTTTTGTAACTTGGAGAGGAGAGGTGTGCAGGGTGGAAAGGCAGTGGAGGGGAGAGAGGTATGTGCCATTTTCAAAGCTTTAGATCAATGAATTTGAATGTAATGATAGAGGTGAGTGCCATGAAAGCTTGTTGAGAAACTGAGGGTCGGAGAGAGATAGTGCAATGGATGAGAAAAGTGAGAATAAGATTAGAAAGGGACTCCTGATTTGGTGTGTGCAAGTCTATCAAATTTGAGTGCAACTCCAATGGTATTTTGCCACATATACATTAAATATTTAAAGACAATAAATATAGTGCAGTCAGTTTGGTTTTTGTCAGTGCAGAGAACTTTAAAAATGACATCCAAATTGATGCCTTCAGGTTTCTAATGTCTGAACCCATAGTGCACAATGAGTTCATTGGACTGGCTGAGATTGGTCGTTATTGACATATGTAGTCAGTCTTGTTGATAGTGTCAGTGCCATGGTAACTCCTATTTGCGTTAAATACCAAATGCTGCTATAGAATGGCGTAGACCATGAATTAAGACTCCAAATACTTTTTGTTAAAAGTGGAAAATGTAATGTCATTGAAAAACTGATTCTCTATTCTAATGCCTCATTAATTATTTGGGCATCGTCCTTCATACGTGAGTTTGAAATAAATATAAGAATAAAGATAATAAGTGATGTTAATGGCTTATTATGTCATTAAGCGCTTTAGCGCCAGGTGCCCCACATATCAAAGGTTGCAGCAGCAAGGTCCTTAAAATTAAAATTATTTTATTTATTTATTTATTTTGGAGTTGGAACATCCTTATTTTGTATATGGTGCTTCTGGGTTGTTCTTTTTAAAATTATACAGTTAACTGTTTTTCTATGATTTGAAAATTTTGCATGTTTTGAACTTTTGTTGCAGCAGGGGCCACTAATGCAAACCTTGAAGGAAGACTAAATGGAATTAATGTTATTGTTGGAAGGTGAATTATCATGGTGATTTTGTCTGTTTCTTGAGTTTAATCTATTTAATTTCGAAGTGTGTCTTATTCTTTGAACTCCTTACTTGGGTGATAGACAAGGTGAATCATGTGATTCAGTTTGCAAATCAAATGGACAATCATGCGTCCCCAACAAGCTGTTGGTGCTTAATCAATGTGACATGTAAGTTACCTGTTATTTACTTTTTCTATTTACATATAATTTTTTTTGTCTTAGATATTGTTTCTGAAATATCTCCCCAAGTACAGTATACTCTTTTGTTGTTGATCTATGTGCAATGTCTGGGATGACAATATTTGTTATTTGACAGTGCTTTTCTTTTTGCTCTTTGTCATTTCTCTTGGACCAAGTAAGATGATATTATGTGACATTTTTTACACTCCGATGCTTTCAATCAGTCTTGGTAATTCTGCAGAACATATTAAATATTCATTGTCGTGCAGTTGCATCTAAAATAATTACATTCATTGCATGTGTTTGATAACAAATGATTATTAAGGATCACATTTTTCAACTTTTTAATAGTATCTGTGTGGATATCTCTTTTCTTACCTTTTCTCTTTGGACCAGAGGTTATCATGATTACCATTTCTTCTGGATAGTTTGATTAGTCGTCTAAGAATTACTGTTGAGCAGTAAAGAATATGATGCAATGTGTCTCTCTTTAAAATTTAATGACTCTTGCTTTCTATCAGATTTATACTTGTTTTTTTTCCTTCTGAACAGTATGCAGAAATATATGAGCTGCAAAGGAGCTTGCTTGGCGAGCATGGGACCAGATCAGCCTGCTGAAGTCGTTGATGATGCCCCTAAAAATCTGGTATGCAAATTGGGGCCTTCAGGACCTGAATGACCTCAAGGGTACAATTGTGAAGGATTAGATATACATTACAAAAGTAGCTTCTTATATTCTAAGAATAAATAAAAATTAGAAACAATTTAAAAGAAAAAGGAAGCAGTTGACTTGACTCATCACTTATGGCCTAATTGGATGGAAGTTTTAGTGGGAAAGGCAACAAAAAGAGGGACAGTGTTCCCGAATCTTCCTTCTTAGGCCCACTCTTATTAATCACCCAAAAGTGGGTAGATCTGGAGGGAGAAGAGAAGTTAATGGATTTTATAGACAGTTTTGCCCTTCAACTCAAAGAAGAAAAAAGATGAGACGGGGTATGGTGGTAAATAATTTTTTTCCTCTCTTTTTCTATTATGAACAGTCAATCAACATCAGAGAAGACCCTATAATTTTTTCTACTTTCCCTAGGATGGTTTCTTTCCAAAACTCCCAATCATAGCGTTAGTCCCATTGCTGCCCTGATTCTTTTGAATGATACCCATAAATACCTCACTTTGAACTCCAGCCCACCTTGGGTTGCTTGAATCCCTAACCTCCACGTGGAGAGACCCCAGGAGCCATCACTGCCCCTGCAACCCTGCAAGAATGATTCTGCTCTCCTCCAAACAGATGCTAGTTGCTAATTTGGTAATTTGGTGTGCCTGGATGTTCTAAGTTTCATGCGGCGAAACTTGGCTAGTCTATTGAAATCCATAACAGATTCCAAAATGTTGGGACTAAGACTTGGTTGTTGTTGTTGGATGTTCTAAGCTCTCTTATACAATAATTGCAAGACTTGTAGATGATATATCAATATTGCAATGGAAAAGTGTGGTCAAACTCTTTCCCCTGATTTTGCTTTCCATGGAAACAAAAGGAACTACTTATTAAATTCGAGTGTTAATGTTTTGAGCTTTGCTTTTAATAATGCAGGATCATCACAAATTATGAGATTCATAACACTTTATCTCTGACTTTCAGAATCCTGGAGCATGCTTGTTTACTCGAACGCAATCAATGCTTTCCTGTGAAGGTTCGCATCTGTATACCAGGAGACTTTGCCCCTGTGCATAGTGCATAGACTTGGTGAGTTTCCATTGCCTCAATATACATTAATACACCATTTAATGAAAATGTGGCAGCAAGGTTTTATTTTATATCAGCTCTTATTCTGCTTAATATCAGCAAGGTTTTATGTGTTTGATGTACTGCTTTCCATGTACACCCCCGGTGTACTTGGGCTTTTGGTTAATACAATTCTGTTACTTATCAAAAAAAAAAAAATGTATTGCAGATTTGCAGTGAACCTACTGACATTATATAATTTATGCATCTCAAGATCTTTTTTAAAGTATTAAACATACAAATTTCGTCCTGGACTCTGACATGACTCATGATGATTTAAACTAGCACTTGAATAGTTTTATGGTTGTGCATAGCAACATCATTTAAAGCAATATACTTAGATTTTCGTTTGGTGCTTTATGCATGCATATGTTTCCAGTACAGATTCTATGGGGTTGTTGCAAACTTGCAAAACCATAAAACTTGGTTACTACCATGAAACTACTGCTTTCTTCCGGTTTGTACCTAGCGATTATTAGTCTACTCTCACAATTCTAGTTGAAGAAATCAACAATTCTTTATGGATATAGGAAACAACTGTATCATAAGTCATAACCATCTTGGAGGATATACTATATTCTGCTACTTAATCTTTACATAAAATATAGGAATAATGATGATGGTGATAGTTACAATTATTGTTATTAAAGCCAAGACATTTGGCCTAAAACAAAGGGCAAGACCTTAACCTACCTAGAATGCCTTGGGGGTCCTTTACCATAGTACTTTCTTTTTTTTTTTTAATAATCTTTCTCCTCTTTTGGGGTGGTTGGTTGGGGCTTGGGATAATCATTCTACTGATGAGTGCTCATTGATAATGTTCTTAGCTTTAAAAAAAATCTTGGTTTTGATTCTTTTTTTACTTTTTAGAAGTTAAGCCTGGAAGTACTTTTCTTAACAACTAATTTATCTGCAGATAATGTCGTTGAGGAAGCAAGCAAGAAACTTGGTAATTAATTTTGTATTCTAGGTATTGGTTTATTGGTGGAAGCTTCACAAAAGAAAAGTTCTACAGAGGGCTGTTGTATGTTAGTGTATTTTTATTGGAGATGAAAATATTTACTGCTCCTGTTCCATTACTGTAAATTATACTAGTAATATTTGTATAAAAAAAAATGGATATTCAGACCTTTTTTTTTTTAGAAACATATTCAGACCTTTTTAGTTTAGCTGCTTGGCATCAAAATTTAACATGGAAATAACCTCAAGTTTCTAGCAATAGAAAGAGGAGAATGTAATAACAATATGAACTGTTTTTTGAGTGCAATTTTCCCTTTCTTTTTTCTTCCTCTATCTTGTTCTAGTTTGAGAGAGAGAGAGAGAGAGAGAGAGAGAGAGAGTTACTGTTATAATTCAAGAGCTATAAATCGCGCAAGCAAGATTAAATATACTTGAGAAAGACCACAATATATTTGCAACCATTATGCATGATACAAATATATTCTGAAAGGTCAATAATTATTCAAATATACAAATATCAAGAATAAAAACAAACAATTCGTTATAAGTTTTAAAGAAGTGAGATCTAAGGAACTCTTAAAAAGCAAACCATCGTCATGGCCTTATGAAATGTTTTCAGCTATAACAATAATAAGGAAAACTTACCATTGACCTTCACGTGGTATAGTCCCATCATAATTCTTAGGGGAAATTGCACTTTATTTACTTATAGTTTGACCCGTTTTAACAAAGTCTACCCGTGATTTAAAACTTATTACTTAACTCACCTGAGGTGACCTCTGTTAGATATCCGTTACCCAGTTTTGCCATTTCTGTTAAAAAATCTCCTTTACTCTATAAGCCAAAATTAGAACTCAAATAGAACCCCCAAAAAGAAGAATGAGCTCTCCCCTCTCTCTACCTCAGAATCCTTAAAAATCCCTAAACCCATTATCCCTTTCTTTCTTTACTTCGATTGCTAAAGTGAAATTTGAACATGTCTTCTGCAAGTTTTTTCTCGAGTTCTAGTCACCATTCATGTTCTATTGACTGTTGTCAACTACAGACTACTTTGACCTTGAACAATTTTGGGAGAAAGTTTTATGGGTGTTGCTATTATGATGTGGTGAGTAATATTTGGTTTTTAGATTTTTTTATTTTTATTTTTATTTTCTGGTTTTGTTGGTTTTCTTTTTTGTTGGCTTTATGGATAATCCTAATTTGATTTTGTTTGTAGGATGATGAGCCTACTTATAAATACTTTAGGTGGTTGGATGGCAAAACATGTAATCGTGGTTCTAAAGTTGCACCCATTGTCCTTGCAAGAATCAGTATGTACAAGAATCAGACAAGTGTTGCACAGGAAAAGGAAAAGGAGGCTAGTGATAGGGAAAAAGTAGCTACTAAGAGGGAAATGTTGGCTCGTGCAATGGAAGAAGAATTAAGGGGAAGGGAAAAAGTAGCCAAGCGAAGGGAAGAAAAAGTTAGGGTGAGAGAGATAATAGCTAAAGAGAAGTTACACAACTACAAATTTGCACTTAATGTGTCAAGAGTTTTTTTTGCTTTTTTTTTTTTTTTTTTTTTTTTTTTTGTGTGTGTGTGTTTTCTGGTAGGATGGGAGAATTTGGAACAAAGCCATTGAGTCTGCCTTGAAGGCAAGTTGTTGTAATTATTGTATAATTTTGGGTACGGCCACTTTTGACAATGTGTTGTATTGATATCACTTTTGGCAATGTGTTGTGTTGATATCACTGTTGAGAAGTGTATTCTATGATTTGGCACTATGTAATGTTGTTGTTTACTTGAATAGAGTATGTAATGTGTTCTTTTTTTTTTTTTTGGTTAAACTCACATGCTATTATCAAAACTACATGCAACAATTGGTAACGCAGAGCAAGTTATAAACAAGAACACATTATGTATAAGCTAGTATGTAATGTGTTCTTGTTTGTGTAATGTGTAATGTGCAACTAATATGTAATGTGTTCTTGTTTATGCACTCCACAAGATTCTGTTTACATCAAATTTTGAAGCATAAAGAAGTATGTTTTAAAGCAAGAGTACCATTCCATACATATAAAATAACATATACAAAACATTGTTTCAAACAAGTGGATTCCACCTAATATTAATGGCTAAACAATGCCAAAGTACAAAAGTAATAAGTGGTTCTGTCCTCACTAAGACAATCACAAAACAACTTTACAGTAGAAAGTGGTAACATGCCATTATCAAACATGCACAATGGCAAAAAAGTAATACAACTGGAAACACATTCTCGACCTTGCCCCTGCCCTTTCCCTTGCCCCTGCCCTTTCCCTTATCTTTATCCTTGCCTTGCATACTGTCCCCTGTTGAGAACATTGCATCAGATGTCTAAGCTCTTAATCCACTTCTTCCAAATGAGAACAGATGACTTCTCCCAAGTACCCTTGGTGGTACCAACCCCCTTGGAGGCTGCAAAATATATAGCAACTCCTTGTCAAGATAACCCTAATCTAGTGTTTTGTATAAGCACAAAGGGTGGTGTTTGTGTATATACTTGAGATAGAGGTTTTCTTGTGTCCCATGATTCCTTAGGAGTATGGGAGATAGGCTGGCTACATGAGAACCATTGAGCTGTGAATGCTTTACTTGATGGTGGTGGTCTGCTTGAATTTGCTGCAGATGGTGGTGGTCTGCTTGAAGCTAAAGCAGATGTTTGAGTTGGCTGTGTGTAGGGTTTGCCTGTTGGCTACCTCAGTGGCTGCTTTTATGATTGGTTGACTGGCTAACTTGCTGTTAACCTGATGGAATAGTTGGCTGCTTCTGTGCCTGGATGAGTGGTTGTCTTACTTGATGGGTGGTTGGCTTTCTTGTTGGATGGCTAGCTACCCCACTTGTTGCTTAGATGGGTAGTTGTTTATTTTGTTGCCTAATTGATTGAGCACATTGACTGGTTATCTGCTTGGCTACTTTGTTTATTGGTCCAGGTAGGTGACTTGTTTGCTGGTTGGTTATTTGATTGGTTGCCTTATTTACTGGTCCAAGTGGGTGCCTTGGTTGCTTGGTTGGTTGCCTTGTTTTCTGGTCCAGGCGAGTGCCTTGCTTGCTGGTTGGCTGCCTAGTTGGCTGCCTTGTTTGCAAATCCAGGTGGCTGCCTTGCAAACTTCCTAGATAATTGCCTAGGTGGCTGACTTACTGGCTGTCTTGCTGGCTGGCTGGCTGAGGTATTGAAGTTACACCCTGACCTGGTTGGTCAGTGCTTGCTCCTCGTCCCTTTTGTCCCTACAAAAAGAATTGTTTTGCATCAGAAATAGATTTGTAATAAAATGGTCATAGTGAACACCTTCTTGCTCTACTTACAAATTTTCTTTGCCTCTCAAGTCTCTGTCTCCTTTGCTATGGTGTCTCACCATTTATTCCAACCTTACACCCCTTTGAATTATGCCCCTCCTCATGGCAAAACTCACATTTTATAGGTCTATTTGACCTAGAAACTTTGTATGAATTTTTTGGCTTATCTGCATCTTTCTTCCTTTCATGGGTGGCATGCCTGGAGGCTTGTACACAATTGGAGCAACAGGAGCAAGTTGGTTGGTTTCAATCCATTCATCTTGGCCAGGAAGTGGGGTAATCATCTTCTTGTATGCAGCCACTAGGCATCCTATCTATAGCATGAATGGACATAATCCTTAGGCCTCTCCAAATTCTTATAGATTGTTTCAACACTATATTTACATGAGATTCCTGTTAAATCCCAAACTCTACAACTACAACACTTTCTTGTAAGATTAACCAGATGCCTCTCATACTCATTATCAACCTCATATATAAAGCAACTTGATGGAATAGCAGAAAATGACTTACAAATCAAGTTTCAACTGCTCAAGCTTCTGCACTATGTTTGAACATATGTCACTAGTGAACTTTTCAATCCCAATCCTCTTACTGTACATTCTAGTCATCAACCTAACTCTAATCCATTCTAGCATGGCAATGATAGGCTTATCCCTAGCTTCTAGTATCATGGAATTAAATGACTCACTAAGATTGTTCACATAACAATCTGAGATGGCCCTTGGAGTGAAATGTGACTTGGTCCATTAGGTTGGTTGGATGTCTGCTAGGCACTCCCATGCTTCTTTGTCCAGGTCCTTTAAATCTTGCATTCTTTTCTCAAACTCCCTAACTGTTGTTGCTGTAGCACACCTCCATAATGCAGCCCTCAATTCTAAACCCTTGAAATTTAACTTAAAGTTGTTGTAAATATGCTTCAGACAAAATCTATGTTCAACTGTTAGGAACAACAACTCCATGGCAGGTATCAATCCCTGGTTAACATAAATAAAATCAATAAACATCCAAAGAACAAATATGAACACTATCTGCCTATCTGACAAAAACAAAACTTTCAAAAAGCAGAAATGTAATGACTAAGAACAAACAAAAATCTCAAGAAGCAAGTGAATTGTATTACCTTCTGTCTATCTAAAATGAACACCAAATTTAGCTCATCTGGCCTCCCAATATCATCTGCAAATGTTTGTAAAAACTACACCCAAGAATCCTTGTTTTCTTGCTTAACTACACCTAATGCAACAGGGAAAATATTGTCATTCCTATCCCTTGTAGTTACTGATAATATATGTCCACCAAACTTGCCCTTCAAATGGCAATCATCTAATCCTACAAGTGGTCTGCACCCCCCTCCAAGAATCCAACTTTCTGTGTATTGTATCTCACATATAGCCTCTTGAACTTAGGTTAAGTGTTAGGTTCAGTAATCTTAGTTTGCAGAATCGCCTTACTCCCCACATCAGTTACTCTAATCATCTCAGCATAGTCCCTAAGCTTCCCATACTATAACCTCTCATCACCTAGTATAAACTCTCTAGCTTTCCTCTTAGCTCTGTACACTTGATTTATAATCAAGTCCACAGACACATCCTACATAACTCAATGCTTCACACCAGAAATTGCCCAATTAGGGTTTCTGTTGAAATCAACCAAGTACTTCCTAGCCACATATGTAGAAGAAACCTGACTATGCTTAAATGTCCTCCCACATGTACAAGTTGGAAACATGGTCTTAATCTAGAAGGTTAACTCCCCTAAAATTTGTGATGCATATACCTTCCAACTACATTCATACTTGTAGTGGACAGAAACTTTGGTCTTTTCATTAAGCTTAAACTTAATTTCCACAGGCTTTTTCACTGCATATTCCCTCAAGGCAGCCCTAAAGGCCTTCCCATTCGGAAACTTCATACCCTTGCATAATTGAGGGTTACTCATGCTAGTCTTCTCATTGAATTCTGAACATCTCACCCTTTCATCCTCATCCTCAGGACTGTTAATGCTTCTAGTGTCATTATCATCAAGAGCTTGATCACTAGCAGCAGCTTCTGGTTTCTTCCCCTTATCTGTAACTTGCTTCTTCAAATGCTCTCCCTCATTTACCTTTTTAGTCTCTCTTTGATGCTCTCTCATATTAGGCACTTCATTGTTCTGAACACATGGTGCACCAAATATGTCATCAGGATAATTTGGTCCTTCATACCCTTCATCTAGCCAATCAGGTTCATCCACATGAACATCTTCACTACTAACAGTTTGTCTATGGGTAGCATTGTCATCCACATTTTGCCCAACACTACCATCCACATGCACTTCTCCACAACCAACAGGTTGCCCACCCCCAACATTGTCATCCACAGCCCCACCAACACTACCATTCCTTAAACCCTCAAAAGGTTCTTCACTAACATCATTTTGGTCAACCACAGATGTTGTAAGAGAGACAATATTGTCCTTGCCCCTAGTGTGTTCACCCATTACTGGAGCCACATCCTCAGAATCAGTACCGTCATCTTCACCATTCATTTCCCATGACTTTTCTACTGCAATTGGTTGATTTGGTTCAACTATAGGTTCTTCAATAGCAATTGGTTCAACTTTAGGTTCTACATAAAGTGTGATTTCATTTGTTGGTCATTCAGCATGTAGTTCACACATGTAGGTTACATCATCATCTGAAGTAATTAATCTTAACCCTTGCTCTAAGTTACCACCAGGTATTAAATAATAAATCCTATTGTTAATGGGTCCCCTAGCATCAGCACAAATGTCTTGTATCTCAAAATGACTTAGTAGATCTGGATCAACATTACCCATTATAGATATCTCACCACCTACATGCTCTAAACCAGGGTTCCACTCAAAATACCCACTATGGTGAATAGTAAAATCAAAGCAAATTTCATCAGCCATCTGCAAGAGTCAAAACACATGCACAAACAACAATAATTAAATACAGAACCAACACATGCACAAAGATCACCAATCATTGACAAAAGCAAAATAATTTCATACAACACAAAATACCATTTAACGCAGGGTCAGGGGAGACAAGAAATACAACAACTAAACAATTTGTCTCCATGGGACCATAAACAACCTAAAGATGCATCTATCCAAAATATTCCTAGGAGCCACAATCATCAATGTCAACAATAAAAGCAAGAAATCATTTAATAGAAAACCACTAATTTTATGACAGAAAACCTTTAATCATAATCACCTTCATCAATCGTTACACATTAAAAAAGAACAAATACAACAATGGTAAACCCTAAAAAGTCATTTCATACCTGATATAGAGGAAAACCCAAGCTTCAATACACCTCCTTGCTTGCAAATGTTCAAGTTTCACTTTGGCAATCAAAGTAAAGAAAGAAAAGGATAATGGGTTTGGAGATTTTTAGGGATTTTGAGGTAGAAAGAGGGAGAGAGCTCATTCTTCTTTTTGGGATTCTATTTGGATTCTAATTTTGGCTTATATAGTAAAGGAGATTTTCTAACGGAAGGAGCAAAGGTGAGTAATGAGTGTCTAACGGAGGTCACCTCAGGTGGGTTAAGTGATAAGTTTTAAATCACAAGTGGGCTTTGATAAAACAGGTCAAACCATAGGTTGGTAAAATGTAATTTTCCCTAATTCTTAAACTTTCAATTATTATATCTAAGCTCGTAAATTTTTTTATGAAAATGAAATTATTAAAATTCCGTTCAAATTTATAATTTTACATTTTGTGGACAAACTTTCAATTACAACTTAACTCGTTATGATTTGGACCTAACATAATTTAATCCTAAAAAAAATTTCAATTGCTATATGTAGACCCCTTAGTTTGAATTAAAATAAAATCGTTAAGATATCCTACAAAAAAAAAAACTTGAACAATTTCATTTTACTTAATTTAGAGGGGTCAAATGTAACGATAAAAAGTGTAATAGAGACAAAAATTATAAAGGGGTAAATTATAATTTACTTTTATAATGATAATGTCGTAGCACGAATGTTAACACATTATTGATTTGTTAATAATTAGTAATTTGTTAATTCAAATGTTATTTGTTAAAAATTATTGAAATGCCCCACATACCTAAGAATGTTATTGGTTAAGCTCCTCCTCACTCTTAAGTCTATAACCTCAATAGAGCGCAACAAAATTTCATATGCCACATGGCCAAATATAAAAAAAAACAAAAAACAAAAACCAAAGAGGTCTTTGAATTTATTTTCTTTCATTTCTCCATGTATCTATGGAATCCATTGGCAACATCCTATCTCACTAGTGAGTCAGACCATAATTTATGTTTAGATATGTGGTTTTCAGGTCACAACCGGAAAAGATTCAGTGTACCATCATCTTAAGCATGTAGCAAGTGCCAGTATCTTTTTTTTTTTTTTTTTTTTTTTTTCACCATGTGAGTTGGGGTTTTTTAATGTATATGCTTCAGCGCTGTGGGTTTTCAGAGAAATGGAGAAAGTGGATAATGTGTTGCATTTCTACTGTTAAATTCTCCATTTTGATCAATGGTAGTCCTTCTGATTTTTTTGGTAGTTCTAGGGGGATTCGGCAAGGAGACCCCTTGTCTCCACTGCTTTTTGATATTGTTATGGAGGGTTTGAGTCGTATGTTGGATGTGGCTGCTACTACTAGTCAGTTCTCAGGCTTCTCTGTAGGTAACACGGCTGGTAATTCGATGATGGTGTCTCATCTTTTATTTGCTGACGATACTCTTATTTTTTGTGATGCTGTTCCTACGCAAATAGCTAGTTTGAGAGCAATTCTGGCTAGATTTGAGGAGGTCTCAGGTTTAAGGATTAACTTGGAGAAATCTGAGTTGGTTCCTATAGGGGTGGTGCATAATATGGATGTTCTGGTGGGGATGTTGGGTTGTAGGCAAGCCTTTCTTCCATTGAGATATTTGGGGCTACCGTTAGGAGCTAAATTTAAGGAGTTGTCAGTTTGGAATCCTATTTTGGAGAAGATGGAAAGGAGATTAGCAGGCTGGAAGAGGTTGTATCTATCTAAGGGGGGTAAGGTAACTCTTATTAAAAGTACTCTTTCCTCCTTACCTACATACTTCCTTTCCCTTCTGCCTTTACCTGGGAATGTGGCAAATTGTATGGAGAAGTTACAACGAGATTTTCTGTGGAGTGGTATTAATGGTGATCCTAAATTACATTTAGTCAATTGGGCTCAGGTTTGTAAGCCGCTGCAGGTTGGAGGGCTAGGTATTAGACGACTGAGGAGTTTTAATTCTGCCTTGTTAGGAAAATGGTTATGGAGGTATGGCATGGAGACCGATGCTCTATGGAGGAGGGTTATTGAGGTAAAATATGGGAATGATTGGGGTGGTTGGTGCACGAAAAAGGTGACCAGTGCTTATGGTGTTAGTTTGTGGAGACATATTAGAAGTGGTTGGGTGAATTTTTCTAAACTACTTCTATATGATGTGGGGGATGGTACTAGAGTGAAGTTTTGGAAACATGTGTGGTGTGGAGATTGTACTCTACAAGAGGCTTTTCCGGAACTTTATGGTATTAGTAGAACAAAGGATTCTTCAGTAGCGGAGGTTATGTGTTGGTCTGGCGGGAGGATTCATTGGGATGCTAAATTTCGTCGTCCTCCACAAGATTGGGAACAAGAATCCTTTGATTTATTTATGGATATGGTCTACTCTTCGACGGTACGGGGATTGGGTCCGGATCGGATGTGTTGGAAGCCAGCAAGGGGTAGAGGTTTTGAGGTTAGAGGATTCTATTTTTATTTATACCCTCCTATCATCTTATCTTTCCCTTGGAAGATGATTTGGAAATCGAAGGTTCCTCCAAGGGTAGCTTTCTTTTCATGGTCTGCTTCCTTAGGTAAGATTTTAACAACAGATAACCTTCGCAAACGACGTGTACTAGTTCTTGATTGGTGCTATATGTGTAAGAGTTGTGGGGAGTCAGTGGATCATCTTCTTCTTCATTGCCCCATTGCTTGTGAGTTGTGGTCGTTGGTGTTTTGTTTGTTTGGAATTCATTGGGTTATGCCTCAGAGGGTTATTGAGTTGTTTGAGTCTTGGAAGGGTAAGTTTGGTCGACATAGAAATTTTGAGTTGTGGAGAATTGTGCCGCATTGCTTGTTATGGTGTATTTGGCGTGAAAGGAATGCTAGAAGTTTTGAGGGATGTGAGCGCTCTATGTTAGAGATTAAGTCTTTCTTTTTACACACTCTCCTCGATTGGAGTGTGGTCTTTTGTCATTTTTCTTGTTCTTCCCTTCCTGCTTTACTTGATTGTTGTAATCTTGGTTTTTGATTTCTGCCCCCATAGTACATTCCCAATGTACTCGGGTTGGCTGATTTTCATTTTTTAATAAAATTTTCGTTACTTATCAAAAAAAAAAGTATCTTTTTTTTCTTTTTTCTTTTTTCTTTTTTGTTAGCGTAAAGAAGCATTTTTTTTTTCTATTTAGGATTAAAAAGAAGACTTGCTCTACCAAAAATAAGTGCAAAATTTGAGTACTTTAATATTTTTTTCCCCCTCCAGAATTACAAGGTTGCAAGTTTTAACAAGCCAGTCGTTCTATGTGGTCTAGAGTGGAGCAACTAGTGAACACCACTTTTTACAGTACTTGAAAATCTCAAATGACTTCCAAAAGTCTTGATAGAGTCCTGCTGTCCAGGTCTGAGATAGAATAGGAAATAATACCACTTAAATATGCAATTTTGGAACGACTGTTTATTTACTATTGAAGTTCTCAATCAAATAAAGAAAGAAACTGTACCTGGCATGCTGAATTGCTGACCCAAAGATACGACTTATATTCAACATAACCACATGGAAGTACCAAGCAGCTGAAGACTATCGATCAGTCTAGTTTGACACCATAGTGAGCCAAAAAAATTTGCAGACAATTCGTAAAATTTGCTAAGCATCTTGAACATTTGGAAAAAAAATATATATATAAAATTATTTGTTGATTGAACATACAAAGTTTGAGGATGGACTGGAGCATCAGCAACAGGTCCAAATCTTTACATGGTAAACAATTTGATGCCAATTTTCAGTTACATAGCCAAAACAAGCTGCTTAAAATTACAAGGCCAAAAATTTGACTGACGGCTCAATTGTCAAATAGAATCCGAAACTTCACTCGCCTTTTGATGCTTCCCATCCTATCATAACCAATTCCAATCTTACTATGCATCAACTTCATGGCTAAGTCTGCATTGCCTGCTTTTCGCAAGGCAGTGATTAAAATAGTACGAACTTTCCCTGGTATTTCTCTACCCCTATCAACAATCCCATCAGCCAACTTGCAGGCCTCCTTGATGCGGCCAGCTTTGCATAGTACATTGATCATATCCTCAAATGCTGTCTCGGGGATAATTCCCATTGGAGCTAGCTCATCTAATATCTTGCAAGCCCTAGCTATCTTGCCTGAAAGACACAGGCCAATTGAAAGAGTCTTGAAAGAAGCTACAGTTGGTGTAATACCCTTATCAATCATCATGTCCCACATCTTCAATGCCTCTTCATTTCTATGCTCATTGAACAGTCCACCGATAAGTATTGTGTATGTATAAACCGTCTGGTCACAACCTTCCTCTTCCATCCTCTTAAAGAGCGATAATGCTTCATCGACTTTCCCAAACTTAGCTAGGGCATCAATAAGGGCATTGTAGCAATATGAATCCCGTGGGCATCCCTTCTCAACCATTTCTTCAAATAGCCTTTCAGCTTCATCCACTCTCCCAGCCTTTCCAAGACCATCAATTAAACTAGAATAAAACATAGCATTAGCCACCACCCCATCACCTCTACAAACCTCAAAATACTCCATGGCTTCCTCTACTCTCCCACTCTTACACAAGCCATTGACAATAACCCCATAAGTAACCTCATCGGGTTCAAACCCATCATTCTTCATCTTTTGAAAAAGCCACATTGCCTGTTCCACGTTCCCACTTTTTGCATAGGAATCAATCAGGGCTGTATAAATTGCCACGTTTGCTTTATAACCCTTCTGAGTCATACTTTCAAACACAGCATATCCTTCTGCACACTTCCCATCCTTACAAAGCCCACCAATCACCAAACTATAAGCATGACATGGAATTTCCAACCCATTCTCTTCCATTTCATGATAAAGACCCAAACAAGTGTCAAAATCCCCATCCGAATAACACGCTTGCATCAAAGTCATATAAGTAATCTTATCAGGCTCCACATTCCTCACCTCCATATCCCTTAACTTCTCCATTGCTTTCTTCTTCTTCCCTACCTTACAATACCCTTTAATCATCGTATTATATGTCACAACATCCGGTCCTATTTTCCCTCCTTCCATTACCTCAAGAACCTGTTCGGCCGACTCAATAAACATTGAATTCACCAACCCATTCACCAGGAAATTATACGTATACAAACCTGGCTCAATTCCATTCTCCTTCATTCTACGCCACACCCACAACAATTCCTCAACCATTCCCACACTCCCTAAGCTCTTAATCAAAGAATTAGCCGCTGACACTGTCATTACAAAACCCATTTCCTTAAACTCCTTTAAAACACACAGAATCCTATCTACATCACCACATATAGACAAAACCTCAACCAAAGACACATAGCATTCAATACTATGGGCATAACTCTTTTGCTTACCAGCCCAAGAAAAAAACCGCAAAGCAATATCAGGCTTTTCATGAAGCTTATTAGACTGCAAAACAAATGAAACAAAGTTAGGGGACAACCTGATCATGAAGTCGTGGCAATAAGAGCCTAAGTTTGCCTCCATGGCCAAAGACCCATCAAGGAGATTGAGAATTTGAGCAACCCAAGGAGATGGGTTGAGGTGTTGGCGGGTTGAGACTATGTCAGAAACATCATTGAAGGGTTCCACCCATTCTGGTGGAGGAAGAGAAGTGGTGGTGGTGGTGCAGATCCACCTAAGATTTGCGCTAAAAGATGATGTAGGACAGAATTTTGAGGGGGTTTGGGATGGCCCACCATTTTTGTACGGAAGTAGAGGTGGAGGATGATGGAGATGAGGTACAGAGAGAGGACGGCAAGATTGTAGGAGGCCTCTTCTCATCAGGGTTGTGGTTTCTAAGTGAGCTAGCTTCCACCTTCAAGGAATGAAATGGTGCTTTCAAGAAGGAATAACAACCGGTAATGAATGTTTTAGCTAATTAGTAATGAAAACAAACAATTGGAACCCTCATATGCTCTTAGCATTCTACAACTCATAACTCGGTTCTTCACCCCCAATTTCAACCGAGCTTCAACCACTTTCTCATTAACTTGCTTTATGACCGAATTGTATATCGTAGGTTTGATTCCCACTGACAGCATGTTGCTTCTTTCATTACCTTATGTTTTTATTTATCAAAAAGAAAAAAGACCAAAATGCATACTACTTCAACCTCCTTCACCATCCTTTCAAACTATTCCTTGGCTCAAATGCCCCTTGTCATTGGCAATAGTGATGGAATCTGTAAGATACCATTTGCATCAATCTAAAAGGTAACCTTGATATGGGGCACTCCCCTGCAATAAGAATCACAATATTAGTAAGAAACCACAAGCAATAGTTATATAGGATATGAAAAGTGCTGCAACGAATAACACATCTTTAGACAGATTGCTTGCAATAGTTTTATTTGAAATCATGTTTCTCTTCAAAGGACAAACAAAAATCTTAGGCAAAAAGAATTGGGACATGATATTTCTTTCGGGCATCGTAAATGAAGTGTCAGTGCTTCCTAGATTAACATTAGTTTGTGTATAAAACAATAGCACCAACACAGAAAATCATGTGAGTATTAATTTAAAGAGCCCAAAAGAATTACAAAACCGGATCAATACTTATGCACACACAAAGGTGTATAAAAACATGCATGCACAAAGTTAAACTAATGAAATAGTCTTACAAGCATTTTAACAAACACCTACAGTGCATTTCCAATAACTAGCACAAACTAATTTCAGAAACTCGGATACTTACCCGTAAGGGGGTGGTTGCGGCGGCAGTGAAAGAGGGGGTGAAGGTGTGATGTTGTGGGAGATGGCTATAGAGAGAAAAAAGAGGCGGAAATGGTCGCTACCGGCCGGTGTTGATGCATGGGGAGGTGGGTGATGAGAGAGAGAGAGAGAGAGATTAGTAAAAATGGACGATTTTCATGCGTGAGAAAACTTAAAATTTCACACGTGGCCAGCCAGCTTAGCACCAAAATCGGCACTTCACTCCTACCGCCTACGTCAGCTGCTCAGATTTCACTTTTCGGGATTTTTTTTTTTTTTTGTCTGCATTTACCTTTATTTTTTAAACATTTTAATTAGTTGTCATTTTTACAAAACTATGTAGCAAACTTACATCTCGAGACCCTAAAACTAGAGTTCAAAAATAAAACTCGAGCCTCTAAGCCTCGAGTTGCAGTAAATTCATGTGGAACTCGAGTATTTAAAACTTGAGCTCTTATGTCTATTCTCTGTTCATCTTCTTCCTCAGTAGGTTCTACTTCTTCCTTTGTTCTTCTTCATCCTCCATCCATGGGTTCTTCTCTTCCAGGGGCTTCTTCTTCCCAAGGGTTTTTCTCTTCCCGTGGTTCTTTTTTGTTCTTCAAATTCTTCAGACTGTGGGTTCTTCTTTCTTCTTGTTCTCCATATCAGCAGTCAAAGCTCGAGCCTGTGAGGCTTGAGTTTCTTCACCAGGGACGGACCCACGTTGGGGCAGAGGGGGGCCATTGCCCCCCCACCCCCCCAAAATTTAAAAAAAAAAAAAAAAAACTAGTATAAAAAAATTAAGATTTGCCCTTATATATATATATATATATATTTGTCTCTCTTCTAAAGTATTTAGATATTAACCTACAAGAAAATAAATAAAATCCATGCTCCTTTAACTACAAAAACAAAATAAATAAATAAATATGGACTAAACAAAAATCGCGCACAAAATAAGAAACAATTATTTTGTATGTTATACTTTGTTGATATGCTTTATAATATGAAAAGTTTAAGAGATACTTATTTTGTATGTAGTATTTTGTTGAATATAAAATAAATATTAGTTTTTATTTTCATAAATTTTTTTTTTTTTTTTTGTTTTAAGCTTTGGCCCCCCTGAGGCATAAATCCTGGTTCCGTCCCTGTTCTTCACTGAACTTGAGCCTCACGAACTCAAGATGCCAATTTTCTTAATAGTTTCAAAGTCTTGCTTACTAACAATATAATTTCTATATATGATGCCAAAGGGAAAATATCCCCCACTTTTCAGTACAGTTGGTTTCGGATAAGGTTGTAAATGAACCAAGCCATTCATGAACAACTTACGCTCGGCTCAATAAAAAAACTCGTTCACGTTCGTTTATTTATAAATAAGCCAAGGTTGAGCCTTAGTTTTAAGCTTGTTTAATGAACAAGCCGAGCTCAAGCAAAAAAAATTATTCGTGAACAAGCTCGTAAACAATAGGGCTCGATACAAAACATGTCGAGCTTAGGCTCATTTATAGGTTGATATATATATTTGCTAAATAAACTCATTATTATGACATTACACACATGTTTTGGAAAGTTAATTTATAACTTGTTTATTCATATATGTTTTGAAATATTAATTTATTTAGATTTGTGAAGATTAAGGTTGCACAGATGACAAATATAGATGTAAAAATTGTATTTTAAACAATTATACTCAAGCTATAGAGAATGAATGGTGAATGGATAGATTTAATTATGTAAAGTTGTAATTCGAACAATTTCTAATCACAGGTGGAATTAGAAGCATGATAAAATGAGTGTGTGTATGTATATATATATATATTTTTTTTGTTTACTTGATTTTTGGTGATATAAGCATTTGATAATGCAATTTTTTGGATCCCAAGCTAAAAAGCTTAACTTGAGCTCAAGTTTGAGTTTAATATTAAGCTTGAGCTTGGCTTGACTAATTAATCAAGCCAAGCCAAGCCAAGCTCAAGCTTTTTGACATTCTCATGAGCTCGAGTTTAAACATTGTTTTTAGGCTTGTCTCAAGCTCGAGCCAAGCTTGAGCATTTGATTTTTATTGACGAGCCAAGCTCAAACACACATTATTCGGTAAAGCTTGGCTCATTTATAGCCCTAGACTTTCGGAGCAATTGCAATGTTAGTACAAGAAGGGAAAACTTGTTACACACCACACAAGTGTCCCTACCATTGGGAAAAATATACCATGTTATGGGAATATGATTTTTTCCCTTCTCATACCATCGGGGTAGTGTGACAGTGTCTATTACACATTTGTGTGTATCCATATAAGTGTATAAATGTGCATTCACATGAGTCTCCCTACCATTTGGGTAGTGTCTATTACACATTTGTATGTATCCTCACCAGTGTATAAAGCATTGAATTTATGAATATAAGTAACTATTTAACAACTTAGTCCCGCAACAAACAAGTAGTTATATATATAGGTAAAAAAGTGATGTTAGTAATTGGTTTAAATTATAACTGATAACAAATTGTCATCTAAGATTTATTATGAAAATGTTATGAATGCAGTACATCTCATGTTATTATAGACACTATTTTTCACCATAAAATTTAACAATTTTGTTAAATTCTTATTGATTATCCTATTAGCCCACAACTGATATTATTATACTCCCTCCGTTTCACTTTTTTTGTCCTCTATTCCATTTTGAAATGTCCCAAAATATTGTCCTGTTTCTAAAAATAAAAGTCATTAATTTACTAATGTTTCTATTATACCCCTATTAATTTACTAATTCAATTTTTTGATAAATTTTTTTAAGGGTAGTTTTGGAAACTTATACATTTTTGAAAGGTAAACAAGACAATTAATGATGTTCCCTTAAAAAGTTTAACTTTTCAAACAGGACAAAAAAAATGGGACAGAGGGAGTATTATTTATCATTTATAATTTTTTTTAAGGGAAATGCTAACGAGTGCCCTTAGGGCACTCTTTAAGAACCCATTTAAAGAAAGTTTTTATGGAAAAAGAAAAAAAAGCAATTAATGTTTTGACAGCTTTTTTCATTTCCCATAAAAATGATGTCAAAACTTTCTTAAAATGGATTTTTAAAGAGTGCCCTAAGGGCATTCGTTAGCATGACCCTTTTTTTAATTCAACAGTTAAAAAAGAGGGTATTTGAATTCTAAATGTTTAAGTTGAACACATAAGGATGTGTTGGTTAAGTTACAAAACTCTTGACTATTATTTACAACTTGCTACCTCTGATGTATAATCTTCATTTTTCTTCAATAAAATTATCTATCATTTTTTAAGAGAGAGAGAGAGTGAGAAAGCACTTTGCGTGTACAACAAACATTAATAGAGAATTTCCTATAAATAAATAAAATAACATAACAGAGAAAAAAACACGAATGTATATATATACACATACCGACATACTTATATATACACAATTACACGTACATGCCACTTTTTTTTATTTCAATACGCTTCCATTTTTGTCCATCTCAAATGACTGCTAATATATAAAAAGTCAAATAATAAATTGTTCATTTTTCCACTCTACCGTTATAAATTAACAAGTTTTGTTATCTTGATTAAATAAATTAACTTGATACAACTTTTATTTAAAAATCCTATGCTTCTACCTTTCTTATTGCATCTAAGCCACCAAAACTTAATGCTAAAATATTTTCAATTAATTCAATTTACTCTTCCATAGTAATATTATTTAGAAAACAATAAATAAATAAATAAATAATATGTATTTTTGATAAGTTTTCTTCAAAGTTGCTCATGTTAATTACGTACGGATAGTATTATCTTTGATGTTCATAAACATATTGATCTAAGCTTAGTTTTGTTCAAGCTTGGTTTGTTAATTAATCAAGTTTCAAAACCTGAGTTCGAAATTGGTTCATTTAGTTAAATGAGTTTAAACTTTTTCTACAATTTTTTTTTTTAAAAGTTTAAACTTTGAACAAACAACTTAACAAAACAAACTCTGAATTGTTTATTAATAACTTCATTTTTTTTTTTTAACAATTCTAACTCACACCAATTTATGATTAAGATGAACGAAATTTTCATCAACTTGATTGTGAGATGTTCTATACATATTATTTTTATGTAATCACCAAGTACCAAAGGTATCCTAACTCCTAAGTTTAATTCATAAACATATAAATATTGCTTTATCATTCTGGACGTAGTTAGAATAACTAGTGTCGAGACAAAAAGGCCACTGTCTTTGAATTTGCATTACACTAGTAAGCCTAAGTAAGATCCCTTTTGTAGTGGGATTTCCGAACCTTCCACTCTATAATACAAAGTCATATCTTGTAAATTGTGATTTATTTAAGGTAATGTTAACGGGTGCCATTAAGGCAATAGTTAATAAACTATTTAAAATTTTTTATTATATCACTTTTATCGGAAATTGAAAAAACTGTTAAAATATTAACAAATGCCCTTAAAGCATTCATTAACTTTTTTTTCTTTATTTAATTGATACTTTAAAAAAAAAAAATATTTATGGTTATGGTTCAATATCTCTTTTTCTTATCAAATTATTAAAAAAACAAATAGAAAAAGACCAAATAAAACAAAGGCAAGACATGACCTCGAAGCACGGTTTTAGCATCAAACAACCGGACCATCAAAATGTCTTACCAACCACTACGACTAGCAACAGGCAAAAGAACAAAAGGGCAGCCTTATGCTTTGTCACCACCCTCCAAACACCACCGATTACTATATTAGTCAATGTAACAATTACTCGCATTCTCTCCCATTGGGCACACTCTTCCGTATCACATCAGTTTTCTTATATAAACAATCTTCGTAAAAACAAGGAAATACTATTATAAAAGGTAAAGTACTAAGCAATGATTCAATCAACCACTTTCATTACAAATATAAAAACCCAAATTAATGGTATTTTCTGGGGTATTAGTGGCTATGCACACATTTTAGAATTCTCGTACTCTCAAAAGCTGTAGTCTGGTTTGAAAACCCCGTTGCTCAAAGGTTTTGAGGCATCCCTTAACCCCTTCAATCCCCCATTATTGCTACTAATTTCTTCAAAAACCTTACCTTCTTGTTCTTTATCTTCTTCTTCCATGGTCTCAAAAGCCGGATGAGTTAGAATGCTGTTAAGCAATTGTGTTCCTCTCAAAGCATTAGTTAATGGCAAATGACCTTCTGGGGTATCATCATTGAGCTCCCAAATGAACTCCGTAGGAAAAGCCCTGTAGTTATATTGCTCAACCTCAGTGTCAAGCTTTTTCATCCACCCAACCTTGAGGAAGAACTTGGTGAAGTCTCTGTCAGCTTTCTCATAGATTCTCTTCTGAACACTGTATCCAAACTTATTGTTGCTGTGTTGTCTCCAAAGTTCATCAATGGTTTTAAGGTCTGGTTCTGGGATGAATTGGGCCTCAGAGAAGAACACATAGCCGCGTTTTTGTGCAGCCTCACCAGCCAGGACAATGAGGAGACGCCTGGTTTCTTCGTCAGCTTGTTTGAAGTTTTGGGTGGATAGGTGTTGTTGGAGGAGGTCAAAGGAGATGGCTTGAGAAGTGGAGGGTGTGGAGGAAGTGGTGGGGGATAGAGAAAAGGTGGTGAAGGAACTAGAGAAAGTGTGAGAGAGAGAAGTATTTGTGGTGGTGGTGGTGTGGGGTTTAAGGAAGATAGGAGGAGGAGTGGTGTCTGAGATATGGCGTTTGAGGAAAGTGTGGCTGTGGTGGTGGTTGTGGTGGAGGGATTGGAGAGAATTGGTGGCCATTGAGAGAGAGAGAGGTTGTGGGGGTGGTGGTGGGGAGTTTATGAGGGCATTAGGAAGAGAGAAGGGTGGGAGGAAAGAGTAGAGGAAGAGGAATTTGATGGCTTGGGTTTGAGTAATGTGGGGAAGAGTGTGTGTGTATGTGTGTGTGTGTGAGAGAGAGAGTGTGAATGTGGGGTTGGGTTGAATGCTTCAATGCAAGATAAGAAACGAGTGAAAGAGGCTTTTCAAGAGCTCATCTAAGGAAATACGAGGGAGGATTTTGATTGGCTATATACGGGTGAGGCAATATCCCCTCTTTTTTTTCTCTCTATCCCTATCTCTCTCTCAAATAAAAACAACACACTAAAGTCACTACCACGACTACAACCATACTGCCACAAATAAACCAAAAAGAAGACAAGAAAATAATCATAATCTTTGAAATAAGTGTGAAGTTAAAGAAGCACGGTTTAAAAAATAAATAGGACACTAAATCTCAATTTTTTTTTGGTATTTTGTAGTTTATACAAGATAAAGGAGTTTTTATTTTTTTTATGCTCCCATATAAAGAAGTTGTGTTATTGAATAAAAATTTTTAAAATTTTATTCGATTAAGTTATAATTGATCCAAGGATGAAACAATTAAACAAAAAGATATTCATATTAGAATAAGATGTGTTTGGGGAGGGGGGTTATTGTCTATCATTGGCCTCTATGGTAGAATCAGGGACCTAAGAGATGGCGGTTGTGTGTTTGCTTCATTTTAAAGGGTCAGTTTATTTTCATTATACTACTTTTTTAGATGTAACTTTTCATAATTTTATAGTTTTTAAAACAAAATATATCATGCAAAAAAACTCAAAGAAAAATGCCGATTTGAATCATCCTCATTTGTATCTAAAGGTACACAATGAGGTGGCTTGTTATAGGATTTTTGTAAATTAAAAAATACTGCTCGCCACATCATGCATGTTGCATTCATTAATAGTTAGTTACATGATTCTCCAAGTGAAGATTTCCATTTTGAACTAAAATGAAGTGGATCATGATAATATATGTTTTGTTCCATTTAGTTTTCAACTTTCTTAATAATATTAACAATTTAAAAAAAAATTCTTTTAAACCAAATTAAAAGAATCCCCTTTAACCTGTTTCGTGTAAACTTATATGACCATAAGTGCAAACTTAAAACGAACCTACCTCCTATCAAACCGGGATTCGATTCAAAACCTTAAACTTCCTCCCTTTCCAGTTCTTTTTAATGGTTCAGTTTAAAACATTGCTTCTAATACCATGGGATAGGCAAATAGAATATGCACGCATTCAGAGTCCCCTCAGATCAATTGAGAGGGAGAGAGAATAACATAATAACCAAAAGGTAAAAGAGCAATTCGTCTAGTTAGCATGTGCAATGCTTTTTACAAAAGTTGGGGATTAAAATTGTATACCACAGTCCTCTAACCTTTGGTTCTAGTGATATGAACTGTGTTAAGCAACGTCTAAGTTTGTAAAACAATGCTCATCCTGCTTTGATGTATTCACAAATGGGGCATTCAATCACAATGCAATGTTAATCTACAAAGAACCTCTTCAATCATGTGCAATCTTCAGGCCATAATGCTTCGCTAACTTGTCTGCAGGACCAGTATTATCATTGAAAGTGATGCTGTCTATCAACTCGAACTTCTTGTAATTTGCCTTCAGAGTTTCATCCTGCTGCCTTGCAAGTTTCTCTTCTTCTTGCAGTACTTGCTACAAAAAGAAACTCATTGAATAAGTTCAACATTGAAGAAACAGTCAACTCCAAAAAAATCATGTAATAAAGAACTTTGTCAAAATGGAATAAATAGTATCAAACCACCAAAACTTACCTTCTGTAAGAATGCAGATTCAGCAGCATTTTTCCAGATAAGAGCCTTCGTTTTCTGTGCAATTTTGAAATTAGGATTATTCTCATCCAACCAACGGCACCGTATTGTTCTACCAGGCATATTAGGTTTATCACCAAACATCCCCACTTCGGCAGGACGTGCCCTCACCGGCCTTGGCATCCCAGATATCATAAAAGGAAATTGGGAGATCTCAGACAAAACAGCTTCAGCTTGCCTTGTGTTTTCCATCTCCACCAATGCGCATTGTGGGATGTTCCTTGGTTCAATGTAGTTTGGAATAAATTGCACGCTCTTAACATTCCCAAATTGATTGAGAGCAGTTCTCACCACAGGTTCAGTGACTTGTGGTGAGAGGTTATCTAGATAGACTGTATGTTTCCGCCTCTCTTCAAATGCAGCATAATCAGCTTGGGCTGACAAGGATGCCATGTACAAGGAAAAAATATCCTAAAATAACATAATTTAAAATGTTAAACATTGTTCAAATTATAATTTCAATTTACAAATATTGACACATAACGTATCAGTACATCATAAACCATTTCACATTAACATAACCAAACAGTCAAGGAAGCATGGTAAAAAAAACTAACAAGCAATCTTTGCTATTATCAAGCTTCATAATTTTGAAGCAATTGATTCAAAGGTATAAACATAGGCCCACAAAATTTACTGTCCTCATTCTTGATGTTATTGTTACATATTTTGTGCTAGATTTTTTTTTTTTTTTTTTTGATAAGTAAAAAGATGTATATTCAAAGAGCTACCTCAAGAAAAACAAAAGGTAGAGCAAGGAGTACAGAGAAGGAAACAAACAACAAGAAAAGACAACAAAACAAACAAGAGCCAACAAAAGAACTAAGTACAAAACAGAGAATTAAGGAACGAAGGGAGAGAGTCACTAGAGGTGATTCCCCAAGCCCTAGTCCAATCAAAAAGAGAACCACTAAAGAAAGCGAGCAACTGATTATCGGATTTGTCCGTATCCTCAAAGGTTCGCCAGTTCCGCTCCCTCCAAATACACCACATAAGGCACAAAGGAGCTAAATTCCAAATGCTAGAAGAGTGCTTTCCAAACCAATTCCACCAACCAAAAAGCGTATCTGCAACCGATCTTAGCAGAACCCAAGAGATCCCAAAAGTTCTAAAAACCAAGCTCCACAGCTGAAAAGCTTTTTCACAATGGAGAAGCAAATGGTTCACCATCTCCCCGTTACTACGACACATAATGCACCGGTCAACAAAAACAACTCCTCTATGCCTCAGAATGTCCCCTGTAAGAATCTTCTCCCAAGTTGCAGTCCAAACAAAGAAAGAGACGCGCGGAGGAGCCTTAACCTTCCAAATACCTTTCCAAGGAAAGATAATAGGCAAAGGACAACGAAGCTTGTTGTAGAAAGAGCGGATGTCAAAATCCCCCTTCTTTGTCAACTTCCACCTCATACGGTCTCCGAGCTCAGATCGAGGTAAATTAGAACCCAAGGTACGAAGGAATTCATCCACCTCACCCATCTCCCAATCATTAGGACCCCTAAATAAGCGAACATTCCAGCTTCTCCGAGCCTCCGTCCCCAACCTTTCGAGAGACAAGGCCACCGATGCCTCCCTATTAGAAGCAATCCCATACACTAATGGGAAGGATCGATGGAGTGGTAAGTCCCCACACCACCTATCTGTCCAAAACTTCACTCTATCCCCCACCCCTACCTCAAACTGAATGCATTTACTAAACACCTCCCAACCTTTACGAATACTTCTCCATAAACCACACTTTTAGCTTTTATGCTTTTTATTCATTAGAGTTTTGGGGCTGGACCAGATCCAATTTTTATTCACAGTACATCACTGCAAACTTTTTCCGGCAATGTATACCTGGATGTTGAGATGATATTGTGTACTAGGTGTACAGTGAACTGCAAGTAAGATAAAAACATGCAAAGTGCATTGTACACTCATTTATTAAAGTAACATGGAAATCCTACACATCTTAAAGTAACTTGGAACAAAATATAACCCAATTTTTACGTTCAAAGAACATATGAAAAATGAGAACAGAAATGATACCTATATAAAAAAATTCAATAACAATTAAAGAAGTCCACATTGTCTCATTTTTTATGCATCAATAGTTGGGGGTGGGGGGATTTGAACCCTAGAAATATCCATTAGAAACCTCAAGAGGTGCCAGTTGAGCTACAAGGCTCTTAGTAGTTCACATTGTCTCATTTTAATAATTAAATTTTGAAGTTTCATACAAAGCTACTTACAACCGCCAAATCAACACAAAGCTATGGGCTAAATGAAATAATTGCTCTCAAAACCACCCTGCACTCAAACCAACAAAGTTTAACCAGTTCTAAATTTATATATATCATACATTACCTTAGATAAGTTAATTGACAGGACCTAATATGATCCAAGAGTCAGATGCTTATAGTTTTCCAAAAAACATCAAAGGTTCTTGTCAATCAAATATTATCAAGATAGGTTTGCCACAAGGGTCTAAATTTTCTCTTACTCAAACCCCAAGGGTTGGTCTAGTGGTTCCCAAGGTCTCATGAGATCCTAGTGGAACTTTAGCCTTAGCCGGTCGTGACCAAGAAACTGATAGAAGAACAGAAGATTCTAACAGCTATATTCCAGCTCAGCTACAAAACGCCTGCGTATGAGTTAATATAAACAGTGACATTTTTTTTTTGGATAGGTATTCATTCACTTAAGCTGAATGGCATCATTTTAATGATTGTTTTACTAACTAAAGCTGACGACACAGTGCTGATAAATACGCGCGGACAAGCCAGCCTCATCTTCTTCGCTGTTCTTTGTTCTGCAAGCTTTCGATTCCAGTTTTCTTGATGATATATATACATTTTTTTTTTCTGTAAAATGCACCTTGATCACGTGCATAATTCAGTATAACTAGTCCCAAACTTTAGGGAATTTGTTATTAGTTTGTTAGAACGGTTTTTTTTTTTTTTTTGGGATCTAAAAGCCTAAGCTTATTGTACAGCTCTATATAAAGAGCATTTACTCTTTGTAAATTCAGTTACTCTGTTCTCCATTTCATTCCGCCATTGTTACTCTGAATTTCCTCGAATCTCTTCAAGAAACCGCGCGTTTTCATTAAGAATGACTCGTATGTTTTTTTTATTACCAGGAAGAGTATCATGGTTGTTACACTTGCTAAATTCAGATTTCAAAATCTTCTAGCTTATCTAACCCCCTGCTTCTTACATTGTTTATAATATTGCAAAACATATAGCATATAGTCACATGGTACATCTTAGTATCTAAATCAAAATCAAACCCTAAGTATAAATCAGCACTTATTCACATTCACAATCACAGAAAAATCAAACCCCTAAACTAAATCAAACCCTAAAACTACCCTAAAGAGATGGAGAGAGAGAGAGAGAGAGAGAGAGAGAGAGATTACCTGTGATGAGATGGAGACGAGAGAGAGAGAGAGGCAGAGTGCAAGAGCGAGCTTGAGGGAAAGTGGTGGATTTTTTTGGGAGTGAGAGACGGAGAGAGGGCGAGCAAGAGGAGTGAAAAAGCCAAGTTTTGTTTCCGGTAAAACGGGAGTGGATTATTTAATTAAGGAAAGGTAAATCACAAATTTTTTTACAATTTCTTGCAATACTGTAACATATCAAAGTGTGATTGGTGCATAAAAATTGATAGGCGCATATGTAAAGAATGGTTAATTGGTTTGCAACATGCTTCCCACATCGTCTAAATATGCGTGTGTGAGTATGTTTATAAGCCTTGCTTATTTCTACGAGAATTAGGCCCTTTTGTAGAGATAAGTATTGTAAGTCTTGTTCTCAAAAAAAAAATTGGTTTGCAACATTAGAGTTGTAGCAAACAAAATTATAAAATAATTTATAATCATAGGACTACTCTTTCATTAAGCTAGTTCAAGTGCCCACGTAAGCTTTTCTTTTTCTTTTTTTTCTTTTTTTTTTTAATTCCTTCTCAATGTTTTTCAAAAAAATTCTCTCAATTTTTTAGGTGGTTATAAAGACTAATTTACTAATATGTTACTCTGACAATTCTCCCAAAGCCCAAGCACTTATGGCCTATTTGGATTGAGAGGGAAGGAGAGAGAGCAAGAAAGAGTAGAGTAGAATTGGTTGTAGAGGTGTTCACCAAACCGCATAAACTGCAAAAACTGCCCGCAAAATAGCATGACCGCATCGCATGGTGCAGTGCGGCTTGCGGTTTTATAATAAGAAAACTGCGCCGCATCCTCTCTATATATTACTATATTTATTTATTTATTTATAATATTAAATATATTATTAATAGTTTAATAACCCTAGTTTTCCAAAAAAAAAAAAAAGTTTGATAACCCTCACAAGTGTTGACTAGAAAAGTCAGCCCAAATAAAGAAAAACTAGCTAAATAATTTAAAACTTAGCCCAAAAAAAAGGAAAAAATTAGTTTTGGGATGGGTAGGAAATGACCAAAATTTGAAAAATGTACAAACTTTAAACCACATCTTATACATAGCACTGTACATGTGACCGCAAAAATGAGGTGCAGGACGGTTATGGTTTTAGCTAAACTCTAAACTGCACCACACCGCACATGTGATCGCAAAAATAATGTGCAATACAGTTATGATTTTAGCTAAACCGCACCGCAAGTGCGATGCTAAAAATAGCCCAAAACCGCACCGCATTGCACCACAAACACCCATAATTGGCTAGATATTAGGCTAATTTCCAGCCAACTCTCCTCCATTTCTTCTCTCTCTCCCTTAATCCAAATGGTTCATTAATGTCTGGAGAGGTACAACCATTTAAAGGTGTGGTGGTACAATTTCATTCATCTAAACTAACAACTATTAAATATTTGTTGAGGTCTAAAAAGTCACAATGTCGCACCAAGGCCCAAATTGACACAGAGAGTTGAACTCCATGAAAAAAAATAATAATAATAAAAAGGACTTGAGCCCGCAATAAAGAAAAAAAGATGATAGGCCCAACTCCATTAAGAGATCTAAGGAAGAACCCAAACCCACGAATGGGCCTTAGAATTCAAGAAACAAAGGGAAGAAGAAAAAAAGCCTAGCTCGCCAAGGTCAGAAAATCACTAGGTAGTCCAGTGGTAAGAACTAGGCCGGGATACCCAGAGACTGCCAGGGGCTCAGGATCCTCGGGACTTGCAGCAAAGCAGGGATGAGATTAAGACAACTCAAAAGGAGTGCCAAGAAACACAAGGAACGAGAACAGATACGTCCCTATTAGCCACCCAATGATGCAGAAAGGAACCAGAAAACTTAGAAACTAACAATTCATGAGCTAGGGGCTGGTACCTCGAGGAACCCAAAAAGAAGAACCATGAAGGGAAGTAGCTAGGAAGACTTTCAACCTGGCAAGAAAGTATCAGCTCACTTGGAAAAAATGACAAGAGGAAAGGTAGCCAAAAACTGAGTCTGAAAAAGGTGAGAGGCCTTGAAGAAAGAAGGACCAAAAGTCAGCTCTTTAAGGACACCCCAGAATAGAAGGTCAGCAGGAGACTTTTGGGGAAGAAGCACCAAAATGAGAAAATTATGAGAAATAAGGAAGGGACCAACCACCAATGTTGCTGGCACAACATTAGTTTTGGTACCCAGGAGAGCACTATAAAAGGGGGAAGCAACTAACAGTAAAAGGAATTCAGCAACGGTGAATTAGAGTAGAATCATTGAGAAAACTCTGTTAAAATTCAAAGAAAGTAATAAAAAAGAGGGAAACATTGTCCGGTATCCTCAAACAGCCACTAGAGAACACACTTGAATTCAAAGGGATTCAAATTTTGCAAGTCATAGAGGCCTGAAGAGCCATTTAAGTATATGATTTTTGAACTTATTTGGACCTTGTGATACGTCATGATGTATTACACAATTGAGAAATTAATGAAATATTACACAGTATCTTAAGGACCCCTTACGTTTACTTTCTGTCTTTCTCTATCGCATTGCTCCTTTATTGTTTCTTGCTGTTCAATGCATATATTTCTTGTTTCCTAGTATGTATGTGTTGTAGGATTCCTGCTCTGTGCACCATCTGGTTTGTAATCAGCCTATTTAGCTGCGGTAAACCAAGCCCAGTCCCTTAAAACAACAAGTAAGAGGGCCCAGGGTCCTTGTTTCTACTTGGGCCTGGGTACTATCCAAAAAAGGGCCTCACAATATTTTACTATGGATATCCACCAAGTTAACCGTAACCATCATATTTGAGCAAGTTACCTCGTATAGTGAAGATGTTCCACACATGTAAATTTTTATTAATGAATAAGCGGATACAATTCTTTGTATTTATATTTTATTACAAAGGAAGAATCCTCTTATTGGATCTCCTAGAAAAAAATCTGTTATTAAAAATTGTTCAAGTGTAGTATTGATTCAAACCCAAGATGTCCTCCACTTTGATTGGAAAGTGAATTGAAAGATCTTTGTAATGAAATTGCGATGAATTTACATTTGTGCGCTTGTTAGAGACTCTTCATTCTTCATGTGTCTTTTGTGTTATTCATGAGTGTTTTGATTGTTCTTCATAATTGAAGATTTTTTTTGGTGGAAGTTCCATAAAGTTGTAAGGCTTGAATTTGACAAATCTTTGATTGATTATAGTTCTTGAAGTTTATGGATTTTTTTTGGGATTTGATTTGGTAGAACTTTGAGATTTGAAAATGGTGATTTAAATGAATGTCTTTCATATTCGAAGATTTAGTTGAAGTCGTTATTTTGGGCTGTAGAACTTGAATCCTGTAACATTTTGAAACGTTGAAGTTCTTGTAGGTTTTGTAGCTCACTTTGATAGAGTTTCAAAACTTCTGCTCTCCTCCCTTGAGATTGATGGGTGCCTTTATTTATAGGAGTCTTGAAGAGATTTAATGATACATTGTTGTTTTGATTGGTGACACATCATAATTTTTAATTGGAGGACTTTTAAACATTGTTTTTCAAGTGACACAATGCATTATTTGATTTGTCAAAATTTCTTAATTTATGTAACAGATGGCAATTAGGGGTGGCAATTCGTGTTCGCGTGTCGGGTTTGTGTCGTATCAACTCATGAGTATTCGACGATATAGGTCAACACTAACCCGACATGTTTATTAAACAGGTCAAGATTCTTCAACCCTAACACGACTCATTTATTAAACGAGTCAGTTGTGTTGACTTTTTTATCAGATTTTATCAAAATGAAAAAAAAAAATTATGAAAAAACAAACAAATAATTTTTTTAAATATAAAATTCAGAACTAACGAGTAATTGCATCACAAATAATCATTCAAAATTAAAGTATGTCACAATATCACAAATAATCAATCACAATATGTCAAAGAAAATAAACTACAACAACTAATAAGTTTATATACCTAGAATTTGAAAGGTATATTGGTAACATGTCATTTAATTAAACGGGTCAGATGGGTCAAACGGGTTTTATATGTTCAATACTAACCCAACTCGTTTATTAAACAGGTCAGTCGTGTCAATCCAAATATGACATAATCCCATTAAACCTCAATCTATAACCTGCTAATTTCATGTCATGTCGTGTCGGGTTCGCGGGTTGTGTCCAATTTTGCCACCCCTAATGGCAATGCTAAATTAACCTGCATGTTTCATTTTCAAATTAAGACATCAACATCTGTCAACATTTGATTGACTTAGAGAATTTCCATTAATCTCTAAATAATAACAATTAGACCTACTAAATAGCACATGGAACTTTTTAGTTATATTACAATCTAGACTAAATTATACTTTTGACCCTTAAAAGTTATAATTATTTCGGTCATTTAAGTTTTAGAAAATTTAGTGTATTTTCTATTTACTTTATTAAAATTATGAAAATACTATGTAAATTCTTTAGATATTTATAGTTGATTTTCCTTTATATATATATATATATATATATAAAACCCAATCTATTTATTTACATTTTAATAACTAATAAATGACCCCAGGTCCAACTCAAAACTTGAACTCTTTCTTAATTTCCCAAGATTTTTTTTAACTGTTGGATTTTAAGACACAGATTTTTTTATCTTATGACTTATGAGAAAAAGATAGAAACACAACATTGCTTCCAAAATCATGAGATAAGCAATAGAATACATGCATAAGAAAGTAAAAGAGGGATTGGTCTACTAAGCATGTGCAATGCGTCTTTCAAAAGTTAGGGATTAGAGTTTTACTCTACCATCCTCTGACCTTGGTTCTAGTGATATGAACTGGAGTTGAGGAACGTAAACAGTAGTTTTTTTTTTTTTTGTAACACAAATACACAATGCTGACCCAGATTGCTTAGATGTGTTCACAAATGGAGCTTTCAATCACAACGTAGGTTATATCGGTCCGCTAAGCGACGAGCAGTTCCATCAACCACGATGTTGTCTATCACTTCATGCTTCTTGTAATTTGCGTTAAGAATATCTTGCTGATGCTTTGCAAGTCTCTCTTCTTCTTGCAGTTGTTGCTACAACAAGAAATTTGACTAATTAGTTAAAAATTAAAGAACTAGTCTTATGCTTATTTTGAGGAAAATTATTTTTAACACTTTATGTTGTTTCCCTTTTCTAGTCGAGTTGGGATCATTTTCCTAGTTAAATTAGAATCTTATTCTCTAGAAAGCAAAAGTTATTTTGAGAGGTTTTCTCTATTTTCTTTACCTACTAGCCTCGAGTTCTTGTTGTAGTTATTTTGTGTTACAAATTTTGCTTCTACATACCTATGCTGCATTATAGATTCAACATCCGCTCCAAAAAAACATGTAATAAAACAAAATGCAATAAATAATATCAAATCAACAAAAATTACCTTTAGTAAGAATGCAGATTGAGCAGCATTTAACTTGGTAAGGTCCTTAATTTTCTGTGCAACCTCAAAATCAGGATCATTTTCATCCAACCATTGGCACTGTATTGTTCTACCAGGCATTTTCGGGCGATCATTAAACATATTCACTTCTGCAAGACGAGCCCTCACCGGCCTTGGCATTCCAAACACCATAAAATAATGGTTGGAGGTCATGGATACAACAGCCTCAGCCTGCATTAAGTCCTCCATCTCCACCAATGCGCATTGTGGGATGTTCCTTGGTTCGAGGTAGTTTGGAATAAAATGAACACTCTTCACATTCCCAAACTGATTGAGAGCAAATCTCACCACAGGTTCAGTAATATGTGGTGAGAGGTTATCAAGATAAACCGTTCGATTCACTTTCTCTTCAAACGCAGCATAATCAGCTTGGGTTGATGGCAATGCCATTTAGGTTCTAGAACACAGAGAGCCGGAGCTTTAGTGAAGAGAAAGGAGACAATAGCTGAATATCAATTGGTAATTTTATAGTATAGTTTGGCATATATAAAGGAAAACAATTCCACATACATATGCTAAGATAGAACCACCAGGTTAGCCACAATCATATCACATTTGAACGAACTACCTTGGCGTCAGTTTTAGACCTTCAACCCACGGAATACAAGGGGTGTTGCCAAATATGTATTCCTTGACCATTTCCAACTAAGAAACCTCCACCTTATTAAGTGATGGTATCTCTCTATTGCTCATAATCAGGGACGGAACCAGAATTTAAACCTAGGGGGGCCAAAGCTTAAAACAATTTTTTTTTTAATGAAAATAAAAACTAACACCTATTTCATATTCAACAAAATACTACATATAAAATAATTGCTTCTTAAACATTTGATATTATAAAAATGTCGACAAAGTATAACATACAAAATAAGCGTTTTTTAAACATTTCAACACATTTATCAAAATGGGACTTGACGCTCTTTTAAGTCTCGAAAGTCGTCTATGATTGAACAAAATAATAATAATGAACAAAAGTAATGAACAAAAAAAAGCTGGAAAAGAAATAAATTTAAAGGACGGATTTAAAATCTTACCGAATCCCTGAATAAAAAGTTCTATTGGGGACATTATTCAGGAAATGAAATACAGACTTAAAACTACCCCCAAAAACCCTATAGTCTATGGCATATGAAAGAGATGAAGTTACGAGTAAAAAATGGTGAGTAGATGATGGTACAATATCAAGTTCGCAACAAAAGAGAGAATAGCTCACTTTGAATTCAATGAAACTTCGAAAATGAGAGCCATGTTTTGACCAATATCGCTAGCTTCTTTTTTTTTTTTTTTTTTTTTTTTTTTTGTGGGTACTAGCTTTTTTTTGTTTGGGGTGGGGGGGGGGGGGGGCCGCCCCTATGTAGGTCCGCCCCTACTCATAATAGTATAATACTCTATCAAACACAAGAAGGAGATTTGGTCTTTTTTTCCTTTAGTATATCTTCTGCACCACTATGTTTAACTAGTAGTTGATAAATTATAGATTGTTTTAAAAGTTTAAGCTGTTAGGAAATTATAAATTTAATCACTTAATCATAAAAAATAAAAAATTCCCTTATGTGAGAACTTGCTTCCTCTTCATAAGTAAAGGGCCCAACACATGAAATTTTTAATATTTTAAATGAGATATAGAATAAAGACAAACTCGGGATCTCCTGATACCAAGTTAAAATGTTAAAAATCTCATATATTGAGCTTTCATTTATCTTCAAACAGATTAAGTTTTTCCATAATTCTAACAGTAGTAGCCAACTTAGGGAGTTGATATCCTTGAATTTATGAAATTCCATACCCTCATAAGCATTTGGTTGACATAAGGCATCCAGTTTACTAGGTCCATTATAGAGGTTTGGTTTCCACCTGAATTTTCTTACTAAAGGCTAAAGTATGCACTAGTTTGACAAAGACTGTTAGGGTTGTAAATGAACTAAACCGTTCATAAACAACTCGGGTTTGATTCAATATAAAGCTCGTTTATTTTTGTTTGGTTATAAATAAGCCAAGCCTAATTATTAGCTTTAGCCTTGTTTAATAAACAAGCTGAGCCCAAGCAAAACAAAAAAAATTGTTCATAAACAAACTTGTGAGTTATAAGGCTTGATATAAAACAAGTCAAGCATAGACTCATTTATAAGTTTATATGTGTTTGCTAAATAAACTCATTATATATATTTTAATAATGACATGACTAAACATGAGATTACTACCCATTATCTTAATTTTTCTCTTATATCTCTTAATTGACCAAACATCACTTTAGACTTTAGTTACATTTTTTTAAAAGTAAAATAAAAATTTAAGTGGGCTATGTATGATCCTTTCCCATTAACTATCTAATATAAAGTTATGAAACATGTTAGTTTCTTTATATCACAAAGAATACAATAACTTTATGATTCTTTCCATAATTGTATTACTTGATTTATATAAAAATTAGTTTACCAAAAAAATCTATATATAAATTTTTATAAAGAAAAGTCAAAGAATATCTGAGATGATCCAATTATCTATATGGCTTACATGCATGAAACTCTCACTCTGTGGGTTTTGCGAGAGATCGTGGTAAACATTTTTTTTTTTTTTTAAGAAATAATTACAACATGCTGCTAACTCCGCAGCTTGAACCCTTTCTCCCCTAACCCCCAAGCACTTTGTGCATAGGGAGGTGCCAATTCAGTTACAAGACCTTTGGCGATAAACAGATTTACCCTCAATCAATTTATTTATTTGTAATTCAGGAAAGGTCTAGAAGCAACAAAAAAGTAATTTTTTTAGACATGAACAAAAAAAATTAATTAATACTAGATTACATATGTCATTATCATTATATATTTATTATATATCTTATTGTGAACATAAATAACATTGTGTCATCATTTTTTTTTCTCTTTTACAAAGATTCTTAATTTTATTTACATTCTGCCAAGAGTCTTGTAGTTAAATTGGCAATTGCCCATACATAAAGTGTTTAGGGTCTAAGGAGAAAGAATTCAAGTTGCGAGGTTAATAACATATTGTAATTATCGCTCAAAAAAAATTTATTTACGTTCTACTATCCTTGGTCGGTTCCGATCAAACTTAAATAAAAAAATAAGCTTAGGAACATAACATTTTTTCATAATTATTATGATATCCGACTATGATTAGTACATAATAAAAATGATATATGATGGATCCTTGAAAATTAGTGGGCTGAAAGTCTGCGGGCGTTGATGGTCTTGAAGGTTGAGTCTTGAAAAATCAAATAAAATTAGAGAAGATCGGTGGAGGCCGGTCTAGAATCCTCCGATGGTAAAGTCAGTGGGTTGAAGTAGAAAGGGAAAATACTTCTAAGACTTTACTTTTTTTTGTTAGAAAAATGTCTGAATCTCTTACCTCTTCGTAGAGCAACGTTTATATAGTACACATGGAACGGTTACTTACTTCTAATAACTGTTCCTATTGTCAAGGAATTCAGCAAAGATTATATTTGTCAAAGTTCAAAATGCTCGTCCGTCCATTATTAAGGACGGATGAGGTCATGTCAGTCCTATATTGAGGACGGTCGAGGTTCTTGAGGACCACTGCCGTGCGCCCCATCTCTCCATTCCTTTCCTTAGGACGAACCATATGGACGAGTTTAGAGATGTCATATTTTATATCATCATCAGTTGCCCCCAGTCCATAGGTCTTCTAAGGAAATGTATGTTTTCAGATCGCTTTTTGGTCAGGCGCATTTATGATGATGACTGGACGTGCCAAGTGTCGTAATTCTGTTGGTTTCTGGTCATGTTGTTTTATTCTTTTGAGGAGCACGCCACGTGTCATCTTTCGGTTGGTTCGTGTTGCTTCAAATGCCCAGGTCAACTGCCTATAAATAGCGGAATACCTCCACTACCCTTCACACTTCTAAGATTTTCTGCCCTTGACATTCATCGTCTAGAGCCTCGTCTAAGAGTTTCCTCGCGTCCATAGCTTTCGCCCGTCTTAGAACCAGGTATTCCCTCCTGTCTCGTCTTTTAGGTTTCTCTTCAATTTTTCTTTTCGAAAATGTCAACAGTTATTTCCTCGTCTAGTGATAGTACAGATAAAGCCATAGATGAGTATTATGATGAAAGTAGTTATAATAGCTCTAGTAGTACTAGTAATAGCAGTGAGGGGAATACTTCGGACGAGTACATTTCCGGCGTCCCTGGGTTTCCTGTAGAAGTCATACAAGAAGAACTTAGGAAAGCCTCAGGGTCCCAAGCAGGTACCTCGTCCAACCCTACGGATGAAGAGGAGATTGTCTATAGTTGCATTATTGGTATTCACTCCAAAATGTCTGAGCAAAGACTTGCTAATCTTAGGGCATGGTACTAGATTCCGGATGAATTCAACCCAAGGTTACCCGTCTGTGGAGAATGGTGTTGCAATCCCTATTTTGGAATAGGCGTCTATAAAGCTTATTTCTTGGGGGGTCTTAGGTTTCCTTTAAATGCATTTGTGAGAGAGTTGTTAGTAAGGTTAGGTTTAGGCATATGTCAATTCAATCCTAATGCATGGAAGTTAATTGTCTCTATGCAAATTTTGTGGAAAGAAGTATTTGGAAAGGACCGTCCTCTTACTATGGACGAGTTTCTTTTCTGTTACAAGCCTTCTGAAATAAGTCAATCCCTTGGCTTCTATCAATTCACAGCCAGGGGTAGAGATTGTAGATTAATCAGGTCCCTAGCTTTGTCTGATATGAATTGGAAGACGGAATTTATCTTCGTCTCAAGTTCTTGGTCTGGAAATCCTATAGATGTTGGAAGGGACCCTTTCGCTCCATACACTGGGGACTTAGGAAACCTTTGTCTTGAAAGTACGTCTTCCCTTTTTTTAGTCTTTTTTCTTTATATTTTATTTCAATGTTTTTAACCTGTATATTTTGCTTCTCAGGTGTTAAACGTCCATCCTTAAGTAAATTTCACCGTGATCGCGTCCACAGGGCTTGTCTTCACGCTGATAGAGATTTTCATTCTTTGGTTAATTTGCGTCGTCTTGCCAAGTGGGGACTCGGTCCTGAGCCATCAGACGAGGCTATTGTTCACGAGGTCACAGTACAAAGAAGTAAGTATCCTACATCATACCTTTCTCATTTGTTTACAACTCATCACTTACTGTTGTTCCTGTTTGCTTTAGGAATGTCAACAATGAAGGAAAACAAAAGGAAAGATGTGGTTGAGGGAAGCCATCCTAAAACTCAGTCTCAACCTCGTCCTTCAGCTGGGGATAAGAGGAAGTCTCTGTCCAAAAACTTGGATTTGGGAAGCCTTCCCAGCCGTCGAGGCAAAAAGACGAAGCACGACTCGTCCCAGGTAGTCAAGCCCAATATTCCTCCGTCTCAGCACCCGCCCAAGTATTTGATGTAGATTCGTCCACTCCTGTTGAAACCACTCCGTCGAAGACTCCTCCGCCTAAGATGACTGTGTCTGCATCCCAACCTTCCCAAAAGGCCCCTTCAAATATCATTGAAAATGAAGATCTGGCTTGGGAACGTTTTCAGAACGCTGTTTCTGACGAGGATATAAACGCTTGTTATGACATGTCCCTCAAGGATCTTGAACACTCTGGCCTTCATGATTTTTTTAAGGTATGTAAATATATCTTTTACCTCGTCTTTGCTATTATTATTATTACTCATTTATATATATATATATATATATATATATTATTATTATTATTATTATTATTTTATAGGTCATGTCTAAGTTTATAGCAGAGTCCAAGCAGGCCACAGGATTGGACAAGACGAGGGTCTTATTAGAGATGAGAATTCAAGAGGTGAAGGACGAATCTAAAAAATGGGCTGAGGTTGCTGCAAAAGTTAAAGAAAAAACGAAGGAGTTACAGAATTTGGTTGAGGAGTTGAGAGCTGATGCAGTGGAGAAAGATACCCGTCTTGACCATATACAGAGAAAAAATGACGAGCTGAGTACTCTTCTCTCCAAGGCAAAAGAAGACGCAGTTGCTGAGTTCAAGGCGTCCAAGCAGTACACTGATCTTTTGGACTCCAACTATGCAGTAGGCTTTGAAGATTTTAGAATGGATGCTATGAAAAACTTCCCTGAAGTGGACTTTAGCTCCATTAAACTTAACCTGAATGCTGCTACCAGCTCTCTTCTTCAAACCGGTTCCGAAGACGTCAATATTGAAGATGACGCTACAACTTTGCCCTAGGACGATCGCAAGGCTGATGCTCCCTCTGCTTAAGGACGAGATTTAATCTTTTTAGTGATCCTTTGTATTTTTCTTCTCCTTTTTTTTATTTGGTCCGTTTTGTGACCTTTTCATGTAACTCTAATACATTCGCCTCGTCCATGGCTTTAGGACGAGGTCTTAAACAATCGTTTAGTTTACTTAACAAGGGTTTTTGGATATAGGATGTCCACCCTTTAGTTAATGAATGAATACTGTTATTTTTCTACTATATATGCATGGACGAGATTTACATTTCCATATACAAGACGTTTGACTCATCCATATCTCATAAATTTACTTATACCATTTTTATTGGAATTTCACTAAGTGTAATTCGTCTATGTAAAATGGTAATTATCAGCATTATCCGTCCTTAGACTTGGTTGATTTTCATGTTTGATGAACATAAGACCCTGCATTTTGCTCGTCCATGAGTTGGATTGTTTTAGTAGGTCTGTTCAAAACACTAGTCTATGCATTTTGCTCGTCCATGGTCTGGACATGCATTGTGCTTTTTACTGTCCATTATATGGACGAGTATGCCTTGGCTTAATGAAGTTTGCTGTAGGTATAGGCTTTACCTCGTCCTTTACTTTGGACGAGAGTGTTTCGATTTTGCTTTACCCTTAGGAAAGCTGAGATACTACATATCCGCGTCGAGAGAATTTTCTCGTCCTGAGCTTTTTAGCCTTTTTAGGGGTTAATTTGAACAAAAGTAGTATGGGAATTAGGGAGTTACACAACATTATGTACATTTCACAAACATTGTTCATAACATAGATATTGTTCACAGACGAGGCATGCACTATAGAGGCTAATGCCTTTATTAGAACACAAATCACAACTTCGTCCATAAGTTTAACATAATAATAAAACAATACTAAAAACACATAGATAAACAAGTCTTCTACGTAAGTAGTTTCCAGGCTCGTCTAGAGTTATGCTCATATCTAGGTTGGTATTTTACTGATAGTACCTCCTCAAGTGCTCAACATTCCAAGGATGCTCCAACTTCCTCCCATCTAGGGCTTCCAAGTAATAGGATCCTTGTCTTTTGTAGTTGACAACTCTGTAGGGGCTTTCCCAATTAGGTCCCAACTTCCCATGAGCTGGGTTCTTTGTTGCTAAGGAGACCCTTTTCAAAACGAGGTCTCCTATGTTGAATCGCCTTGACTTCACCATTGCATCATATTGCCTAGCCATAAGATTTTTGTACCTTGCCATCCTTTGTTCAGCGTCCGTCCTTACCTCGTCTATTAGATCGAGGTTCAAACGGAGTTGCTTCTCGTTATCCTTGTCCTGATAAGCTGCCACCCTATGATTAGCCATGTGCACTTCTGCAGGTATGACCGCTTCAGTTCCATAAGCTAGCTTGAAAGGAGTTTCTCCTGTAGGAGTTCTCACTGTCGTCTTATATGCCCACAGAACACCTGGTAACTCATCTGGCCATACTTCCTTTGCCCCTTCAAGCTGAGTCTTGATTATTTTTAACAAGGATCGATTTGCAACTTCAGCCTGGCCATTTGCTTATGGGTGGGCTGGCGAGGAGTAGTGATTTTGAATCCTGAAGTGTATGCAAAATTCTTTGAAGAGTGCATTGTCAAATTGTCGCCCGTTGTTAGATATCAGCACCCTGGGCACTTTAAATCTGCACATAATGTTCTTCCATACGAAGTTCTTGACATTTTGTTGTGTGATATTAGCCAAGGGTTCTGCTTCTACCCACTTGGTAAAATAATCAATACTAACCACGAGAAAATTCATTTGCCTTATACCTAGTGGAAGAGGACCCAGGATGTCTAGTCCCCATTGTGCAAAGGGCCATGCGGCTGTCATTGGAGTTAGGTACTCTGATGGTTGCTTGGGGACGTTACTAAACCGTTGGCATTGATCGCAGACCTTGACATAGGCCTTAGCATCAGCTTCCATATTTGGCCAGTAATATCCTACATGGACGACTTTGTGGACAAGTAACCTGGCTCCCGAATGGTTACCACATGCTCCTTCATGAATTTCTCTTAATATGTAGTTCGCTTCGTCTGGAGCCAAACACCTGAGATAAGGCTGGGAAAAGCCTCTTTTGTAAAGAACCTCGTCCATAAGAACATACCTAGCCGCCTTTACCCTTAACTTTCTAGCTTCGTCTTTCTCTTCTGGAAGTTGTCCGTCTTTTAAGTACGATACAATTGGAGCCATCCAATTTCCTCTACTCTCCACCTGTTGTACTTCTGGAATGTCTATACTCGGTATATACTGAATCTCATCAAACTTGTCCATGACTTCATTCGCTGAGGCTTCTTTCGCTAAGGTATCGGCTTCCATGTTCTCCTCCCTTGGGATTTGAATGAAGTTAGCTTCCTCAAATTTTTTCATAAGGCACATCACCCTGTTAAGATACTTCCTCATTTGTTCTTCCTTTGCCTCATATATCCCATTCACTTAGCCCATGATTAACTGAGAATCTCCCAAGACGAGTATTGACTTCGCTTCCACAGACTTAGCCAATTCCAGCCCTTTGAGAAGAGTTTCATACTCAACTTCATTATTAGTTGCTTGGTACTGCAAGCGAACTTTGTGCTTTAGTCTATCCCCTTTTGGAGATTACAGAACCACACCTATTCCTCCTGCGTACTGTGTAGACGAACCATCCACATGGACGATCCACTTCTGGCTGTCTTCCATCTCACCTACATCGTCATAATTTGGGGTAAACTCTGCGATGAAATCTGCTAGAGCTTGAGCTTTTATAGCATGCCTTGGTTGGTATTTAATGTCAAACTTACTGAGCTCGACAGCCCATTGAATCAATCGTCCTGCAACCTCCAACTTGTTCATTGCCTTCTTGAGTGGGTGATTCGTCATGACACTGATAACATGAGCCTGGAAGTAATGCCTTAATTTCCTGAAGGCTGTTATTAGTGCGAAAGCCAGCTTTTCCATTAGTGGATATCATCCTTCTGCTCCTCTCAGTGCTTTACTTGTATAGTACACTGGCTTTTGTACCTTTCCTTCCTTTCTTATCAATGCTGAGCTCACGGCATGCGGGGTCATTGCCTAGTATAAAAACAGCTCTTCTCCTGTCACGGACGAACTCAACAGCGGGGCCGTAACAAGATACGTTTTCCAGTCTTGAAAGGCTTTTTGGCACTCGTCCGTCCACTCAAATGCTTTCTTTAGAACCTTGAAAAATGGTAAACACTTATCAGTAGCTTTAGAAACAAACCTATTAAGGGCAGCAACTCGCCTGGTAAGAGACTGGACTTTTTTGATACTCTGCGAAGGCTTCATATCTAGAATTGCTTTAATCTTTTCTGAGTTAGCCTCGATCCCTCTGTGTGAAACCATGAATCCAATAAATTTTCCTGACGCCACTCCGAAAGCACACTTGCTGGGATTCAACTTCATACTGTACCGCCTGAGTGTATTAAAGGTCTCTTGCATGTCGTCTAGATGTTTTTCCTTGTCCAGGCTTTTCACCAACATGTCGTCCAATAGACTTCTACGTTTCACCCAATCTAAGGATGGAACATGTGGTTGACTAGTCGTTGGCATGTTGCTCCAGCGTTTTTCAAGCCAAAGGGCATTACTTAGTAACAAAATAAGCCTTGACTCGTAACAAATGATGTCTTCTCCTAGTCGGCCTCGTCCATCCTTATTTGGTTGTATCTTGAGAAAGCATCCATAAAACTAAGTAATTTGTAGCCTGCGGTAGAATCCACCAGTTGGTCAATGCGCGACAATGGATAGCTGTCCTTGGGGCAAGCCTTGTTTAGATCAATAAAATCTACACACATCCTCCACTTGCCGTTCGCCTTTTTGACCATTACTACATTGGCCAACCAATCTGGATAGTACACTTCTTGTATAAATTTTGCTGCCATCAACTTCTGAACTTCGTCTTTAATAGCATTATCTCTCTCAGGGGCAAACACCCTTTTCTTTTGTAGCACTGGTTTCGAGGATGGACATACATTTAGACGGTGAGTGATGACACTAGGATCTATACCCGGTATATCCTCATGACTCTAAGCAAATACATCAGTGTTTTTCTTCAAAAACTAGATGAGGTCCTCCTTAATCTTTCCTTCTAAATTTGCCCCAATCCTGGTACACCTCTCAGGTTTGTTCTCATCTAAGGAAATATCTTCTAACACTTTAGCAGGTTCTACCACAACTCTCTTTTCTTCAATATTCATGGCCTGAATTTGTTCGTCCATGGCCAACATAGGCAGGTAACATTCTTTTGCTGCTAGTTGGTCTCCTTGCACTTGTCCTACTCCATGTTCCATTGGAAACTTAACCGACAGGTCATAAGTAGATGTGACAGCCTTCCAATTGTTTAAAGTCGATCTTCCGATTATGGCATTGTAGGAGGATGAACAATCTACCACAAGGAAGCTCACATCCTTGGTGATTTGTTGCGAGTATGCCCCCACTGTTACTGGTAAGGAAATAGTGCCTACAGGTTGTACCTTCATCCCACCAAAACCTACTAGGGGGGAGCTCGCCAGACAGAGCCGGTCTCGTCCTAACCTCATCTGCTGAAAAGCAGGATAATATAAGATATCAGCCGAGCTTCCATTATCTACCAGCACCCTTCTAGTTTTGTAGTCAGCAATAAGAAGAGTGATGACAATAGCATCGTCATGAGGGTGGTGAATTCTCTCGACATCCTCGTCCGTGAAAGTGATTGCTTGCTCGTCCATGGTCTTTGCTCTCGGTGATTGTTCAGAGAGTTGGACGTTTTGCACTACTTTCAAGTATGCCTTCTTTGACTTGGATGACTGTCCTATTGAACTTCCCCCTATGATGACTCTTATTTCTCCGAGCGGTAGTTGTGATGATTCTTCTACCTTCCCTTTCAATTTCTTGTCCTTGTGGTCTCGTCCAAGGAAATTTCTCAGCTTCCCTTGCCTTATGAGATTCTCAATCTGCTGCTTTAAATCAAAGCACTCGTCCGTGTCATGCCCATGATCTCTATGGAAGCGACAATACTTATTCCTATTGCGCTTGTTAGGATCTCCCTTCATCTTCTCTGGCCACTTTAAGGAAGGCTCGTCCTTGATTTGTATAAGGACTTGCTCAAGTGGCACATTTAAAGGCGTAAATTGTTGATTCCGCGCTGAAGAGCCTGGCTTCTTATTATCTCGGTCTCTCTTATCTTTTGTTCGTCCCTTCTTTGGATGAGGACCTTGTTCAGAGTGACGAGCGGGGTTTGTTTCCATTCTCTCAGCTCTCTTCCTCTTCTTAGCTATGAACGTGTTTTTTGCGTTCATAAAATTTTGGACTGAATGGACGAGTTCGGCCATGGACTGATGCTCTTTTTCATAAAGTTTATGTATGAACAAGTCAGAATTAACCCTGTTATGGAAGGCTGCCAACAGTAGCTTATCATCTACTTTGTCCACAGTCAGGGCTTCCGTATTGAAGCGTGTGATAAAGGAACGCAAACTTTCATTCTCTCCTTGCTCTATGGTTAACAAGTTGGACGAGGAACACTTGTGTCTCTGTTCCCCAATAAAATTATTAACAAACAATTTGCTTAACTCCTTAAAGGAACTTACTGAATTCGGGGGTATTTTGCTGAACCAGATTCGAGTGGGTCATTTGAGGGTGGTGGGAAAAGCTCTACACATTATCTCATCAGGAACCCCTTGAAGGTGCATGGTAGTTTTGAAGGTGGCAATATGGTCAAAAGGGTCCCGCGTTCCATCATACGAATCCAAGGAAGGCATCTTGAATTTCAGAGGCAAAGGATGGCTATTGATAGAGGCTGTGAAGGAGGAGTCCGTTTGGTGAACTAAGTCTTCTACAGGGTTAGTTCTCCTCATGTTCTCCCTCATCTCATCTAAAATTTTCCTCATCTGATCCATCTCCCTTTTCAAGTGCGGTACCCTTCTTGGTGCAGTACCCCTCGATTAGCTTTCTGGTTCTACATTTCTTCCATCTCCTTGGCTCTGACCATGCTCTTCTCTGTAGGTCTCATGTCGTTGTCCTCTGAGATTAACTTCCCTTCTTAATTCCTAGTTCTGGCGGGTTAAATCCACCATGGTAGCAGCCATAAACTGCATATGTTGGACAGATAAAGGTTGCATGGCAGGCGCCGATTGTTGGTTACGATGGGAGTTACTGGAAGCGTCTCTATTCTCTTGAGGGCCTGGACTAGTAGCCCTTGATCTTGTCTGTACCATTTCAACCCTTTGTCGAAGAAGAAACCGCAGAACTCGACAAATGAAGTTCAAGGGTGACAAATTTCTTCCCCAAAGACGGCGCTAACTGATGGATCCTTGAAAATCAGTGGGCTGAAAGTTTCTGGGCGTTGATGATCTTGAAGGCTGAGTCCTGAAAAATCAAATAAAATTAGAGAAGACCGGTGGAGGCCGGTTTAGAATCCTCCGATGGTAAAGTCAGTGGGTTGAAGTAGAAAGGGAAAATACTTCTAAGACTTTACTTTTTTTTGTTAGAAAAATGTCTAAATCTCTTACCTCTTCATAGAGAAACGTTTATATAGTACACATGGAACGGTTACTTACTTCTAATAACCGTTCCTATTCTCGAGGAATTCAGCAAATTCAGAGGTAACTTCCATAATTTCCGTGGAAGTTATCTTGTTTGGACCGGTGCTTCATTGCGATTAGTGGAGGCCTTGGTTCACTGGGCAAGGATTATATTTGTCAAAGTTCAAAATGCTCGTCCGTCCATTATTAAGGACAGACGAGGTCATGTTTGTCCTATATTGAGGACGGACGAGGTTCTTGAGGACCACTGTCATGCGCCCCATCTCTCCATTCCTTTCCTTAGGACGAACCATATGGACGAGTTTAGAGATGTCATATTTTACATCATCATCAATATATGATAAACCTAAGTAAAAATGATGTTACTCCAATCATAACAATATATAGTAGTAATTGGATTTATAAAATTACTCTCATAAAAAAGGAAAAAAATAAATACATTTTAAACCCCTATAAGGCTATAACTCAAAGGTGTAACAAAGTATACTTTATATTTTCAAAAGTAACAAATTTAAATAATAAGTTTTAAAAAAGAAATAAATTAAACCCCATAGTTTCAAAAGTAAAAAAATTTAACTATGAACTTTCAAAAAGTAAGAAATTAAATCTTTAAATCTTTAACCCATAATCAATTCTAAAAGCAATGGCATCCCATTGATGAATTTTAATTTGTTACTTTTTAAAACCTTAGGGTTTAACTTGTTACTTTAGAAAGAAGAAACTATATATAGAGTTCAATTTGTTACTTTTTAAAACAATATAGTTTAATTTTTGATTTAATTTGTTTAACCCATTAGAGCACTTATATCATTTTGTGTATAATAAAAAAATGTGTAAAATTTACACTTTTTTGCCTAAAAATGACTTACATCAATAAGTGTATAATTGTGTAAATTTACAACTTTACTATAGTAAGAGCATCCGCATTAGTTGATGCATAATTTCTGTCCATTTTACACACTCATTTTTACAAAACACCCATATCAGTTTGTCTATTCTATATATTTATTCAATAAAATATTCTAAACCCAGCCACCATCAACCCGATCAATACCCAGCCCTCTATCATCAACCCACACAACCACCAGCCTCCATCATCAACCCACCCATCAAAATCACAGCCACCATCAACCCAATCAATACCCATGGATCAAAATCATCAAAACCCACTCATCAAAATCATCAAAACCCAGCCACCATCAACCCGATCAATACCTAGCCACCATCAATGATCATTACCCATCCCTCTATCATCAACCCACACAATCACCAGCCTCTATCATCAACCCGCCTATCAAAATTCTAGCCACCATCAACCCGATCAATACCCACGGATCAAAATCATCAAAATCATCAAACCCACTAATCAAAACCATCGGCGATTAGCAACGACGAGAACAGCGGGGATCAGTGGAGGAAGAGAGCTTAAGGTAAGAGTCAAACCAGAGAGAAAAAGAGAGAGTGAGGTGGAGAGAGGAAAAAATAATAAAATATCAAATGCAAGAGCTACAGTAACCGTGCATATACAGTAACCGTGCACATATGCACAATTATTATAGCACTTGTGCATTTATGCACAATTTTACATCTACTGATGTGGGTGTTTTTTTTATCAAAATGTGTAAAATGCCTTATTTTTTCTATTTTGCAAGATTACATAACCACTGATGTGGTTGCTTTAAGAGCATTCGCATTAACTCGTGCAATAACTTTTGTCTATTTTAATATAAAAACATTTTTTTTCTATTTTATATGCTTACTTTTCAAAAAACTTAATATCAGATTATCTTATTTATACTACATTTCATTAAAATATCAAATTTTCTTGATTATTTTAATTGTTTATTTTTCTCTTTCTTCACACACAACAACTTTCATTTACTCTATTTCTTCTTCCTTGGAATACATAAAAATGATTTAAAAAGTAAATATAAAATGAATAGCCTTAGGCTCTGCTTGGGAGTTCATAAGGGAATGAAATGGAATCATCATAAAAGAATGGAATGGAATGTATTTAAGTAAGGGAAAGGAATGGAATCAAGTAACCTTGATTGAATGTTTTAAGATAAACAAATGGAAATGAATGAAAATGAATGGAATGTAAGTAATCTTGTTTGTGAGTAATATGGAATGAATGGAATTGAATCATTGTATGACAATATTATTATTAGACCCCTATTTTAAAATAAAAGGTTGAATATATAGGGGTATTTTGGGAGTTTTAGTAAAAAAATCATTAAATTTTAATTTCATTCCCTCTCATTCCTCTCAATTTCTGGGGGAAATGAAAATTTGAGATTTTAAAGGAATAGAGAGGAATGAGTGTTCCTTCCTACCCATTCCATTCCCTCCTATTTAAACTCCTAAATAAGGGAATAAGTTTTCCATTTTCTCCATTAAAACTTCCAAACAAGAGAAATGAAGAATATTCTAAAATTATTCTTTTCATTCCTTTTAATTCCATTCCATTCTCCCCTCCCAAGCGAGGCCTTAGTGTAAATTGACATAGTTACTTTAACAAACTTATAAATTTACACAATTATACATTTATTAATGTGGATTATTTTTAAACAAATTTATACAATTATACAAGGGATATTTGCATACTAGCGCAGTAAAGAAATAAAATATAGTAAGTTAGGATGGGTATGAAAGGTATTTGGAAACTAGCATCTCGAGTTTTAGAAACTCGAGTTTCATATGAAACTCTAGTTTTAAAAACTCGCTTCCCAGTTGCTGATTTGGACAGATTTTTGCCACATAGATCTCGAGTCTTTTACACTCGATTTCAAAATACACAGCACATGGAACTACAAACCCAGAAAAGAAGAAAACCCAGAACAAAGAAAGAAGAAAGAAGAAAACCCAGCAGAAAGAAAGAAAAAAGAAGAAGATCCACAACGAAGAAGAAGACCCACGGCATACACAAACCTAGTCTCCATCAAGCACATCCCGTAGATCTACGGTGCAGTTCACGATCTCCATGGGTGCAGTCTAAAGTCTGAAGTCGGTTAAGTTTGCTTTGTTTTGAATCATCAAAAACTATTCGAACTCTTAAAAAATCGCTAACTGCAACTATTAACCTCAGTTGCCGCTAAAGTTTCTCCATTTTAGGTGAGCTTTTCACTTTAACTAGCTTTGTACTATGATCCTTATGATCAAAACCTAGTTGCCCTTTTATGGTTTTTTTAAGCTTTCTAGGTGGTAAATTAAGTAGGGGTTGGATTTTTTTTTTTTTTTTTGTATACCAAGTGTTTGATTAAAGTTCCCAGAGAATCAGATTGGTTCCCCAGAAAGGAAAAAGATGCATGAATCTAAGTCACATAACTGAACAAGGATTAGTGAAGTTGGTTTTCCTTATTTTACTTTCTTTGTGCTGGTTTCTTGGTGATCAAACTGAAAATTATGTTTTGCTAGCCTTTTTAGTGCTAAAATTAAGACGCTGCAGACGATTTGTAGACGATCTTTGTGGATCTCTTCATCTTCCCGGATGGTCAGTACCCACTGGAACTCGAGTCTTAGAGACTCGAGTTCCACCTGAATTTTTTTTCCCATCAGAAGTCAGAAGTCTGGAACTTGAGTTTTTAAAACTCGATTTGCTATTGAACTCGAGTTTTAAAAACTCGAGATGCTAATTTTCCACTTTCTTTCCCAACTTGTCAAATAAAAAAATTCTTCTAATAATAAAGTTAAATGGGAAAAAAATTCAATTATACACCCACTTATGTGAGTGCTCTAACTGTGTAAATTTACAATGAAATTATTCATTTTTCATTTAACTTTATATTCTTTCTTTTTTTTATCCTGAATATGGAGAAAGAGAGTAAATTGTGACGATTGTGTTTAAAGAACCCAAAAACAAAAACAAAAAAAAAAAACAAAAAACAAAAAACAGAAACGAAAACACAAGAAAAAACAAAAAGTGGCCGCAGTCAAACGGGCTGCTAAAAATCAATGGGCCACCTTGTAGAAGAAACCTTTCAACCGGTAGGCTGGTACTTTGTAGTGGTCCAGTGGATCACTATATATAATAAAGAATCATTCTGTTCAAAATCCACGCTCGGCGCCACCAATTTACTGACTTTCACTTCATCCTCCAATAAATTTTTTCAAAAAAAAAAAAAAAATCCAGCAAAAAAACAAAATCTTTCACGTAATCTTTTTATTTAATACTATATCTATATGTGGGTTTTTCAAGATCCATCTATTTCTATAAATGTCCCTGGTAACCATTTTTTGCTCTCGTCATTGCCCTTGAATTCACATTAAGCCATTGAACTCTGTGACTAAAATCAGATGTGGGTTCTGGGTTTTAGGTGAAATCTTGAATTGGGTTGGTGGGTTTTTGAAGAAAGAACTAAAGGATTCAGTTTTTATTTTATTTTATTTTATTTTTTTGGAGTGGTGGGTTTGTGAGAATGGGGCATAGTTCCAAGAAGAAGAAGAAGGGTGGAGGAGGAGGGAGCGGGAGGAGGAGCAAAGGAAGGACTACATTGAAGGACCAGGCGTCTCATGTTGGTGGTGATGATAATGAACTTCTCAATGAGGAGATCACTGCTTTGTAAGTTATTCAATTTCTTGGTCTCCTAGTGATTTTTCTTGATTGGTGTTTTTGTTACTCATGGTTCATATTAATAGCAGTATGATAATTTTGGATGAGGATGCATCGTTGGGTGTTTGAATTTAAGCGGGAATGTCAGTTATGTTATTTGGTTGAATAAATTTGATATGTTTTGGAAATTGGTTGAGATTTGGATGAAAGAATGAAAAATATAATAAATTCTGATTGTTTCAACAGTTCTGCAGACTTGGCTTTGAAGTGAATTTGTAAATCAGGAACCTTGGTCAAAGTATATTGAGAATAGAAACCAAAAATCAATACTTTGTTTTACCCTTGGGTTGTCACAACTTTGTTGAAGTGTTGCAAATTGAATTCAAATTCTAGTATAATATGCGTTCGTTTGAATTATACTACTTTAATTAATGAAATGTTATGGTTTGATTATGAACTAGATTATTTATAGTCAGTATGACTTGTTTGCTTTTTGAGAGTTTCTGTTTGTATTTTAGTCTTAACATGGTTTTAGTGGTCTTGAGTTGCCTCATTTTATATTACCCATTTTTAGAATAATGGTTAAATAATTAAATTCACCATTTCCTAACAACTTATGGTTCGTTTGGATTGAGGGGGAGTAGAGTTGGCCCAAAAGCCAAACTTAGCCTGTTATCAACCAACTCTACTCTACTCCCCTCCACTTATCATGATATCAAAGCTGGTGGTTCTTAGTTCAAACCCATTTGTGCTTTTGGGACAATTCATAATTTATCATCCTTAAAACCATGCCATAGTGGCTTACATGATACCATCGTGGAACAACTGAAATTAGAATGAGAAGCAAATCCAATGAGCCCTATCCCAACGATTTGTGATGGCTTCATGTATCAAAATGCTTTAACTGAAATTAGAACCAGGAGCAAATTAAGTGATCCTTTCCAAACCATTTTGGATTGGTTTGTTGAATGAGGTACAAATGTTTCAGATTATGGTGATTTTCTCTCAACTCAGTGTCAATCCTCTGTGAATAGTTGCCATATCAAGTGAGGTCAGTTTGGCAGGTGAAACAATTGGCCTGTCGTATAAGTGTCTAACTGTTCTATTGATTATGATGTGTTTTCCCTAGACTTAGGGAAATGCTTTGGATGAACATCATGGGATTCTCTTTTTATGAAAGCAGCTTCATGTAAAAAAATGTGATGATTTCATTCTAGTCAAGACATCTTTGAAGTAATCAGAAGTACATATTTCATTATACAGACGTACCATCTGCCAAGGATGTCTAAAGTGCTAGCATGTATCTATTTCTAGAAGGAAAAAAAAAGAATGGTTTGGTTCAGTTGGTATTGCATGGACTGAGGTATTTACGAGTGCCATGAGTATGTAAGACTTGTCTTGGCTAATCTTTGGACATAAGGATGTAGATAAGCTTGAAGTGTTGCCTTTACACTTTAGGGTAAAGATGTAGTGTCTATGCAATATGGGATGTTGACATGGGTGTTTTACTTTGACATAGGACAGATTAACAAAACATTTTTCTTCTTTCAATGCTGCCTCAACTTCTCTTCCTTTTGTTTAGTATTCCTGTAGTGAATGTTCTGACAAAAATTACATAACTATAACAATGACTTGCCCCTCCATTTAGTGTCTCTGGAGTTCCATCCTTTTCTTCTGTTCGGGGAATGGGTGCATGGTCTTTTGATTTAGAGTCAAAATGAACTAAAATTTTCTCATCTTTCAATATTAACTGGCCCTGAAGTAATGTTTTTTTCTTCTTCTTGTCCTTACCCTATGGAATTAAAGTTAAGTGCACTGGAAGAATGCTATCTTTTCTGCCAATTGAGCAGCTTTGAAGCAGAATAGGAAAATTTTTGGTATTTCTTAGTGTAGTTTTAGTAGGTTCCTGATGGAGATATCATGCATTATAATGGGTTTTGCATACCTGTAATTTTTCCTTCTTTTTTTTTTTTTTTTTTTTTTTTTTTCCTGGGGAAGAGAAGGGGGGGGGGGGGGGGGCGCTCATTGATGTAATTTGGTCTAGAGCTGCTGTCATTTAAGGTCCCATCTGTTTTCCAGGCATGCTGGTTCTAGGAATTTTCCCCCTTTGTAATTTCTTGCTTTCAATTGGGATGTGAAGGAGAATTCTTTACTAGTGGCTGCTAACACTTGGATTGTGTTATTTAAGACTAATATGGCTTCAAATCAGATCATACAGGACTTGTATTGTTGTTTTCTTAATAGATGCATGCCCAAAAGCTATCACTAGTATTGCATTTTGCATTGATCATGTTAAAAGGATCATAATGTTATGTGTTAGTGTAATGGGGAATTAGTGGATCATCTTTTGATTCATTCTGGGGGGCCTTATCAGTTGTGGATTTTTGTTTTTAGATCATTCGGGGTTGCCTGGGTTTTACCACAGAGAGAGCTTGATCTTCTGATTGGGTTGAGGAATTGGTTGGGGAGCACTCTTCAGATAGCCTTGTTCGTAGTCACTTTATTTGATTGATCTCAAGCTTGGGGATGCACATCTAGTAACTCCATGCCAATGTTTATAGAATCCCTTCTTTCTTGTACATAGCTTTGAGTTTTCTTTGTACTTTCTTGGCTGCTTCGTGCCCTTTTGGGATGACCTTGTCTTTTTTCAATAAAGTTTTTTTCTTATAAAAAAGAAAAAGAAAAAGATCTTAAAATTGCATCTTAAAGAGTGTTGATCCCATTTGGTGACACCTTTACAAACATGTGCATGCCATTTTATTAATGGTTTTTCCCAATATAATGTAATACTCCCTTCGTTCCATATTGTTGGGATGTCCCAAAATATAGTCCACTTTGGAAAGTCAATGAATACAATATTGATGATTTTCATTACTTACTTTGTGCTTTATTTAAAAAGTCAATATCCCTCTTTCACTAGATTTCAAATTAAGGAGGATAGTTTTGGAATGTCATACATTTTTATTTGAAGATAGTGCATTAAATGATGTTCCTCTAACAATTTGGATTTTCTAAACAAGACAGACAATATTGGACCGGGGGGGAGGGGGGGAGTATACTGTATACCTTTAGTTGCTGCTTGAATTTTCTTATTCTAGAGATTTAAGAATTAGTTTAAAGGTACCATATTTGCATTTAGAAGTACGAAATTGATTGAGGATCTATTGTTTTGAAATAAATCATTCTTTTTTGTGAAAATATTTTCTGAATAAAATATTTCAGGGAAATTGATTGTTTTTATCGTCTTTTCAAGACCCTGAAAATAATTTTCTAGTATTTGGTTCTTTTAAAATCTCTATGTTAAAACTAAGTAGAAACCCACAAAAAAGTAGTAAGTATTGATAGTTGATTTGATGGTGGCAGGAGTTGGGAGGGGAAAGGGAGGCGGTGGTTTTGGGGAGGGTTGGGGGGGCGGGAACGGGAGCATAAGTTTGGTCTAGAAAATGGCGCACTTTTAAACAGTTCAAACCATTTTCTGTTATTTTGGTGTACTTTTTTGTTAACCATGAAAAAGTCTTTGTTGACTAGAAATTTTCGGTCTTACCAAACTTAGGAAAAAAGTATGAAAAATATTTTCGGAGCTGAAAAAAACAGAAACCCAAAGATTTTTCCGAACACCAGTGTGGTCTGTGGGAAATATTCATGAGATCCAATGGAACTGTTCATCATGTTTACTTCTATATCTCATCACACGTTTTGCTATCTTACTATGCTTTTTAGGTGTGCAATATTTCAAGACGACTGCAAAGTTACTTCTGGGTCACCTCCTCAAATAATTATTAAGCTGAGGTTTGCACCTCTCTGTTGTTACATCAAACTTGATAATGAGTTATAAATGTTTCTTTGGTTGAGTGTTTTTTCTTGAAACTTGAACAGGCCTTACTCAAAGGATATGGGTTATGAGGATCTAAATGTTTCTGCTCTTCTTTTAGTTAGGTTAGTAAGGTCATACACAGTTTTGTTTTGAATTCTTTATCTAACTATATTCCTTGTCATGTATCTTTTCTTGTCCCTTGTTTATAGGTGCTTACCAGGTTATCCTTACAAGTGTCCTAAGTTGCAGATAACTCCAGAGAATGGTATGTCGAAGACTGATGCCGATAAGCTTTTATCTCTCCTTCATGATCAGGTATTTGTTCACTATATTCCTGCTTTCTTATGCTCTATCAAGAGTTCTGTTGTAGTGGAAATAATTAGCAATCCAATATTTATGTTTCTTTTTTAAGCCAAGTTCTTCTCAGTTTCTTAATTCAACTATTGGACACATGATCCTGATTTATGGATGTCTATGTGCATATACTTTTTAGGCTGTGTTTTATGACCTGCTGCACTGCATTAACGGCCATATGATTGCTCCTGAATCATAGAATGAAACCAGAAATTCACTTAGATCACTATTTTATGTTATGCACATGTATGGCAGGAAGGTATTTTTTTATTATAAATTTTTTGATAAGTATGGCAGGTAGGTATTGTTGTTGTTGTCGTCATTAATAATAGAACTGGTCCTGTTTTTGATATTTTATTTTGTATGGAGTGACATGTTGTCTTTTATTGTGGTTCTCTTCTCTATGTTTGGACCAAATAGCATTTCCTTCTCCACAAACAAAGATTTGGAGGTTGGGCTCAGCAGAAATCTTGTATGAGTGCTTGAATTGTGGTCATTTATAAAACAAGGTTTCTTTTATTGCGAATATTGTTTTCTCTTAGGCAAATTCTAATGCCCGAGATGGACGTGTAATGGTTTTCAATTTGGTGGAGGCTGCTCAAGAGTTCCTATCTGAAATTGTGCCAGTGGCTCAATCACATGAATCTGTAAGCTTTGCAATTCTATCATAGTTAGTACTTTATTAGTTTAATAATATTTTCATTACTTATAAAAAAAAATCATAGTTAGTGCTTATGTCATTGCATATTTATTTTTTTATAAAACATTAGTATTGTTGGTTATTGTAATTTTTTTAACACATTGTTGATGTTATTTGATAAGCTACAACTTGTTCCAAAGATTTAAGCTATTAGGAAACACTGAAATGGTGAATGTAATCATTAACCATTATTCTAACATTTCTCTCTCATGCGTGGGCCAGACTTCCCCTTAGTAAGTGGGAGGTAAAGTGGATATAAGTTTGAATTTAGGACTACATGATTTAATACCACGATCAAGTACCAGATCAAATACACAAAATGATTGGATCTATTTTTGCATTTCCACAGTGGAGTTTTGATCTCGGTTAATGAGAGTCCAGGTGGTTTTTTTAGTAGCTCGAGGTAATCATTTATCGCCATTATCATTATTATTTTTTGTGGTAATGGAGGCTTTTAGTAAGCTTTTGGACAGGGCAGTGGAGGGACAGTACCTTGAGGGTTTTAATGTGGCAAGCACTACTAGTGGGCAGTGGCCCACTGATGATCTTGCCTTTACCTTGAAAATGACACCTTGATCTTTTGTGGTATGATGCTACTCAGCTCCTTCACTTGAAATGTGTTCTGCTGTGTTTTGAGGCTGTTTCGGGGTTAAAGATAAATCTGGATAAGTAAGAATTAGTTCCTGTGGAATCAGTTTCAGAGGTTAGAGATTTGGCTAACATCCTCTGATGTGGAGTCTCTGCATTGCTAAGGAGATTTACTTGTTTAAGGGGGATAGGCTTACTCTATTTGAGAACACTCTTTCTAGTTACGTGCTTTTTTCTTGTTTTTTGATTGGATGGCAGTGTTACCAGGCCACGGTTCTGCTTTTTTGCTTTAGCTTGGCCTTCTTTGTATACAACTTGTATGCTGGGATGTTTGATGACTATCTTTAACCCCCCCAAAAAAAAGAACTTTTGATGCTACATTGTGTCACACCCAACATTAAAACTGTTGAGTTGTGCCCCATATAATAGGGTACCACCTTCAGCCACGTGGTCCTCAGTTTCAAGCTAAAATTGGCCAAGAGCATTGTATCTCACTAGCACCTCCTGTTGTTTCCAATGGAGATGTTCAGGGACCAAATCCCCTCTTCCCCATTATAATTATTGAATTATCAAAAAAAAAAAAAAAAAAAAATCATGCTACAATTGGCTAGACAATAATGGTGATTTTTTTTTTCCATTTGGCCTTAAATTTTTAACAATTTCGTTAGAGGTGATGTTTGCAAAACAATGTGGAAAAATAGCATCTCGAGTTTTACGATAGAACTTGAGTCTTAAATGCTTGAGTTCCTGAGCTGGCAAACAAAAATTATCCACATGGAATCCACTTAGAACTCGAGTTTATAATACTTGAGTTCCTCCTTTGCACTTCTTCTTTCTCATCTGCTTCTGCAGTTTCTTCCTCCTCTGTTTTTCAGATCATCGTTCTGCTCCTTCGGATCTGCCCTCTGTTTTTTAGGATCGTTCTGCGTTCTCCAAATCTCTTTTTTTCTTCTTCGGATTTGTGTTTTCTAGATCGTGTTTTCCAGATCGTGTCTTCGGATTTGCGTTTTCCAGATCGTTCTTCTTCTTCCTTCGGATCTGGTTCTTTGGTTCTTCAGATTGTCTTCATCTTCATGTGTTTTCCAGATTGTGTTTTCCAAATTGTGTCTTCGGGTCTGCGTTTTCCAGATCGTTCTTCTTCTTTCTTTGGATCTAGTTCTTCGGTTCCTCATATTGTCTTCATCTTCATCTTCATTCTTCAGATACTTCTATAGAGCTCGAGTCTGAGAAACTCGAGTTCCACGTGGATAAATTACTCCACCTCAGCACTAGAAATCGAGTCTTTGAGGCTCGAGTTTGTCACCAAACTTGAATTTTACAGACTTGAGATGCTAGTTTCCTAAATGATTTCAAAAACTTGCTAACTAACAATATTCTCTCCCAAAATTATGCTAGCCTGCAAATTACCTCCAGTAATGGTATAATTGCATTATTCCCCAAGAAGCACAGAAAAAATGCCCAGCTTCTCTGTATCCAGCAAGGACATTCCTAGGATACAAATGCTTGTGTGTCAGAAAGTTTTTATTTATTTAATTTCATGCATGGCTTGGGCATGGTCTCAAGGCAGTCTCAACACGGAGGTAAAAAAATTGAAAAAAAAGAAGGAAAAATGCTAGATTTTTTGCAACCTAGCACAATCTAAAACGTTAGTCAAGCTTTAGGGCAAGTTATTTTAGATCAATCTCTCTCTTTCTCACTCTAGAACACCGGAGTTTTCTCATCTGTCTTGCCAATCTAGTTGATCTGCTTCTTAGAGGTTCTAGACTTGGGTCATCAATACTTGTCCTGAATCAGCAATGATTCTCTGTTAGGTATGACGTTGCTCTTGATCTACGTCTGTGCTCTTGGCGTCTCACTAGTCGCTGCCCTATAAGGCCATTACCTGACCACACAATAAGTCAAAAATCTCTTTTAGCTTTTTCTCAAATTGTCCTTTTTTTGGGGGTCTGAAGATTAACAATGTTACTTAAACAGTAATAGATGTAAAAGTTGTTAGTTTAATAGTTTAGTAATATTGTTTTATCCTTATAAATGTATTTTATAGTTTGTTTAAAAAAAAAAAAAAATTAGATATATTTTCAATGATTTTGGTGTATGTTACTAATTTGATATTTCTAAAACCTAAAATATGTTTAAAAATATATAATTGTTGTGCTCCTGCCATATAATGTCCTCATTCTTAGTATTGCACGTCACTGTGTCCTGTGTTGTGTTCATGTCTGTGTCTATGCTTCTTAGAATAGGCTGTTCTGGTGTTGGATTGCAGTTGTGGTTGTGTAGCTTATAGTAGTTGATATAAATTGTTCTATTGGTGGTGGTAATAAGTTCCAAGATGTCCATGAAGATAAAAATATAAGCTGCCTTGAGGGCTACTGAGATTGCCCACTTGAAGGGTGTGGAAGCTTGGCATGAAGGACAATTTAAGTATAAGAATATGGTCTGCCTAGCAAAAACAAAGTAAAGACACATGGGACTTTGTGACCTACTAAATCCAATATTTTAGTTCTTTTTCTTTTGGGTTGGAACCTAGATGTTTGTTTGGTAGAACAGGTACAATTTCAGCAGGGGTTCTGAGTACATTCCAATTCACCCACATAATTTTATGTCATTACTTTAAAAAAATGTATTATTTTCATGTCATTTATTCTTACTTTTATTATAGGAGGATGCAGCATCTCTCATTTCCCAGGTGGAAAATTTCTTTGTGGTCATCTGATGGAATTTTTTAATTTAATTTATTTCTTTTTCAAGAGGTTTAAATTTTTTTGATGCATGAGTTACTACATTTTGAAAGTCTGAACGACGCAGGACAACCAGAACAAAATTAAAACAACAATAAAATAAAGGAATATGATCTAGGAGTCAGCATCTAGGCCTTGCTTGGAGTCAGTACCAAGCGGGGAAACCACTAGGAGTCAGCACCTAGGGTAGACCTGGAGTCAGCACCAAACCAAAGAAAGACCAAACGACCATTTTTTTCATTCATCAAAATATCAACTATCTCCTCAAAGAGTACAATAGGTTGCTTATAAAGGATTGCTAAATCCTAGTTCTAATTGACTAGGATTTAGCAATCCTTTCTTGAACCTTATGAACCATAGGAAGCACTGTGGTTTTAACCTCTTCGACTTCACCAAGATGTAGATCTTCAAGGACTGTGGAGGGTTGATCAGAAGCACGTTCAACAACTTCAATTTTCACATCTTGTGCACCCTTAAGCTTGCTAGGTAGTTTTTGAGTGGGTGCCATTATCTTTTCTAGCTGGGAATTAATCCTAGTGATTATTTGCTCCCCCAATGTCCACGAAATAGGTGAAACATTCTGATTTGCCTTTCTTACAATAGCAAAAAGTGAACTAAGAAGATCCAAGAAAATGTCTTCACTTTCATTTATGACCAGACTCATAATTGTTTCCATGGCTGAAAGTACAACAGGTGGATAGTTGGACCTAATCATCTTCAAGAAACTTTGAAACATCTCAACAACCAATGCATCACACTCAAGATCCAACATCACCAAGCATAACTTGACCTTTGCAATGGTATCAAGAATTGAAGTCACCTTCTTATAAGAGCGAGTAGACACATGAGACATATTTTCACATGCTGCCATAATCAATTGAAATATTTCCTTCATTTGCTCATCCTTATATGGGGCATCTGGTGCTGTTATTCTTGTAATCTCAATAATGCAAGATACAACTAAAACCTTCACATCCATTTTAGCATGTCTCAAAAGTTTGTTATTGGTTAGAGCCTTTACTGGGGGAAGAAGTGCATCTCGCATTGATTTGGATGTACTTGCTCCACGTATGCAAACAAATTTTCAACTTCATCAAGAAGAGTAAGGAGGTCATCAATGGAGGAAGGAGGGTTAAGGAATCTATTCCCAGCCTCCTTAAGCTGCTTTTCAAGTTCACTATGAAAGGAAGTCATTTTTTTTTTAAATTTTTAGCTCAGACTTAGGTGCATAAAACACAGAGATTGAAAGTTGAAATCTGATTTTTTTTTTTTTTTTTTTAGGTGTGGGGGCTGGGTCTTCTACTTTTAAAGGAAAATTGGTGTTGTATAAGCTAGGCTTAGGGCTTGTTAAAGATCGGGCTGTGGGTTTTATGATAGGATGACTTTTTTATTTATTTATTATTATTTTTTTATATAAATTTTTTTTTTATTGGGTGCTGGCCTATTGGATTGAGCTAAATTTATAATGGGCTGTGTTGGGTTCTTTATTTGGGTCGGGTAAAATTGTGTTTGAGTGGCTAATGGGTTAGGTACAATTTTGAGAGACAAATGCGCTGGTTTGTTTGTTTGCTTTTTTTTTTTTTTTTTTTTAAACAAAAAGCTTGGTTTCGTAAATGGCTAAAGAAGGGAAATAGGGGAATTTAGACAAGCTAGTGGGTTACCTCATGAGATTGGATAGATGCAGGTTTGGTGTTGCAGTAGAACCAGCGGTGTGCGAGGCTGAGGCTTCCGATGATGTTGTGGTTGTGGTGGTTGGCCCTTCTGTCAGCTTGTGATGGCTGTGGGTAGCGGCTTTGGAACGACGGGGTGAGATCGGTATTAACGAATTCTTGCAGTACTGATCTGGTGGAGTGGGTTATGGGTTTTCTGGATCTGGTTTCTTTTATTGTGGTTGGCTTTTGTGTGCGTATTGTGGTTTGATGGGATGAGAAACACAGCTACGAAATTTTTTTTTTTTGGGTGATATTTTCTAGTTCTTTCCTGTGGTGATGCCTCAACAGATCGGTGTTTGCTCTGATACCAATATTGACGTAGGACAACCAGAACAAAATTGAAACAACAATAAAATAAAGGGATATGACTTAGGAGTTAGCACCTAGGCCTTCCTTGGAGTCAGCACCAAGCGGGGAAACCACTAGGAGTCAGCACCTAGGGTGGATCTGGAGTCAGCACCAGACCAAAGAAAGACCAAACGGCCATTTTTTTCATTAATCAAAATATCAACTATCTCCTCAAGGAGTATAATAGGTTGCTTATAAAGGATTGCTAAATCCTAGTTCTAATTGGCTAGGAAACTCTAATTGCCTTTTTACAAAAATAACTTTGCTTCCAAATTAAAATACTAATAGCTTAATAAATTATTAGGACCTAAAACATAAAAATACAATTGACTTGCAAACATAAATAATACTAAATAAAAATCTTCTTGCGTCTTCCGCATCATTGAATGTTAAAATTCTCACATTCTTTTTTCCACAGAATTTCTCAACATATTTGTTCTCTTTTTTTAAAGTGGGGAGGTGGGGTGGTTTCCCTCTCAAGCCTATCATTCAGAAACCAAAGCAGACATACACGCACAAACATGTGTGTCTGTGCAAATGCTTATTACTTGTTTATCTTAGATTATATGAGGCTTGTAGCATTCAGATTTATTTTCTAATTAGTTATGTTAATATTGATGTTTTTCTTTACCCTTCTGCTTGTATATTGCCTGATATTTTCTGATTTATTCTTTTCTTATGGAAGGTTGTGTGCTCGACCATGGATGGCAGTAGTGGATTGTTTCAGAAGGAAATTACTGCTTCAAGTAACAAGAGGGGCCCTTTTGTTTATGGTTTTATAGATCTGTTCACTGGCTCTGGAGAGTCATGGACTTGGGGTTTCGGAATTGACGAAAAAGGTGGGATGAACTTTTCAGTGCAACCCCATACACCCGAGGGCTCAAAACTTGTATATGAGGTTCTGGAAAAGCAACCTGACAAGAATGCAAAGCCATTGAAAATGCAAGATAAAAAGCAAGGTTTATTACCTTCCCCTACTGCAAAATTAGACACTCTTGAAGAAGATAGTGAAGATGGCAATAAGAGTGTATCTTCTACTGATTCAAGTAGGTCTCTAGAGGAGGAGTTGGTCAGAAGTACTACTGATGATGAGAATAACGTAAGTATTTTTGGACCTAATTTTGTTTGCTGATTGGATGAATGATTTTATAAAATTGTCTTGTTTGGATGTGTATGGACCTGGTAAGTAATAACTGTCTTCCTTTAATCAAAATTGGTCACTCCTTAGAGTGCAATCATTCCAAAAGTCTACGCCTACACGACTTTCTTCCTTGGGGCTTAAAAAAAAAAAAGAAAGAGAAAAAGAATGATTGGCTATTTCAACCCCCTCCTGCCCCCTCTCAAAGAAAAAAAAAGAACTATTGACTAAATAATTTAAGGAATTTTAGATTTTTTTCCTTCATTTACTGTCATTCGAATTTTATGGTCTATTGGTGCATGAGATAAATCTATCTTGTTTGAAATTTTTTGTTCCATAACTTAAATAGTTTAATCTTTCAAATCAGTTTATTCTCGAGGGGCAAACAACTGAAGATGATGATGATGTTAAATTTGGAAGTGACACTTCAGGGTCACTTCCTTTTGCTCCCGTGGGTCATGACCAAGAATCTCAAATGGTTGAAAGGGATCTAGTAATGGTAAGTTTTCATCTCTCTTATCCTTTGATCACATGTAGAATTTAATCTTAATTTGGCTCAGTGTTCCTTACTTTTACATTAGGTTCATCTACTTCGCCTCGCTTGTGCTTCTAGAGGACCATTGGCTGATGCTTTGCCGCAAATAACTACAGAGCTGTACAACCTAGGGGTGTGTAACTGAATTTATTATGTAATTTTGATAAGCCATGTCTACAGACCTGATATCTGTTAATTTGGTTTGCAGATCTTTTCAGAATGGGCCCGGGACTTAGTTTCTAAACCATCTTCAAATTTTTACAAAACCTTTGTTCATGTTTTCCAAAATCATATGGTTGGTCATTCTTTTCTTTAATCTCTTTCTTGCACCTGAAATTTTGCTTCTAAATCTGATCTGTGTTATTTGCTTTATTGAATTTCTGTAGGTTTCATCCCGATTGTCTCAATTTTGGAAATCCACTGCTGATTTTGGAGAGCCAAGTACATCTATCCCAACATCCCGATTTCTCAATGACTTTGAGGAGCTAAAATCCCTAGGTAAAGGAAAAACCATGTACTTGTGGCTCATATAACTTTACTTTTAGTTATCTTGGTAGTTTTATAACATCTTGAGGTGGTGCAATTGGTCCCTTTTGAATTCAGAAATTTGAACCAGGCTCTAATAAGTTTATTGTGAGACCTTATGGATGCTGATGTTAGAAACCCCAGTCATCTGATGATGACCTCTAGATTGTTTTAATGCATTAGGATTTGATTGGTTGCTCTGATACCTAGTTGATTTCTGAAGTATGGGATATCTGGATGAGAGAGAGAGAGAGAGAGAGAGAGAGAGAGAGAGTTTCACAAGAATGTTGTAAGATTGACCATGCTATATGACACTAAATGTTGGGCTACTGAGAAACATGCTCATAAAATAATTGTAGTTGAAATGAAAATGTTAAGATGAATAAGTGGAAATATAGGGAAAGATAGGATACGAATAAAGAATTTTGATTAAAGATAGGGTAGTTCCATTGATGAAAAAATGGGGGAGAGACACTGGTATTGTTTGGCCATGTGCAAAAGAGAGCGATTAATGCATCAATGAGGAAGAGTGATTTAATTCAAGTTGAGGGAACGAAAAGAGCGAGAGGAAGACCTAAAATAACATCAGTAAAAGTAGTAAAAAAATACATGCTAATTAAGGAGGTGAACGTATGATGATAAGAAAGAATGACAGAGAAGAATACATGTGAATGATATCAATTAGTCTGTGGAGTATCGATAATTGACTCCATAGTTTTAGGAATGAGACTTTGTTGTTGTTGCTTTTGCTAATTACTTCTTGATAAATTCCTTGTTTAAAGGATTATTTTCCATCAAACCTCAATGATATTGTTTTCCTTTTGGAATATGTTTCTGAAGATCTTAGAGCATTCCTGTTTGTTAGTTGGGTAGATTTTTTTCCCTTTTATTATTGGTATTTGGTACACTCAGAATAATCACTTTGCAAAAAATAGGTCATGGAGGTTTTGGGCATGTTGTGCTGTGCAAAAATAAACTAGACGGAAGACATTATGCAGTGAAAAAAATTCGCCTCAAGGACAAAAGCCTGCCTGACCGAATTTTGAGGTAACCCCTCTCTAAGATGTGCTTTTGAATTATAATAATTGAAGTGCAATCCATGACTCAACATTATCCATTTTGTTTTTATGTCTTTTTTTAATGGAATTTTAATTGTGAAGGGTTTTTGATTTTGTTTGCATTATTATCCATTGTAAAAATAATGTTTGCTTCCTTAAGTATATGTCATTTAAAACTTGACACAGCTTGGGGTTCTAGTAAATAAGGTGCTTTGGGTGTGGTTGCTGGGGTAATTTTGTGTCTAGGAGTCAAGTTTTTAAGGATGCAAAGTGGACCCAATCTTTAGTAGATTGATCATAGGCCCTACAAAAAGTGCCTTTTTCATAGTCAGCTGCATGTATACCATATAACCATTAATCTTTGGCCCACTAAAATCCTATTATGAACTCATGGGTTGCTTGCATTTTCTTCTTCAAAGTGGGGGTTTGTGTTTGAGTTAGATATAGTGCTAAAAAAGAAAATTTAGGAGTTGGGAATGTTCATGAATATGTGGAGCCTCAGAGTTACTGTGTTCTGCATGGATATTTGACTCATTTTAAAGTGTTCATGTTATGTTGGTGTAGCCAAAATGTTAACTATCTTGTGTATTTATTTGTCTTTATGTTATATAATCTATTTCCTTTTTCCTATCTTGCCTGTTTGCCTATTGGTGTCATTCCGCCAATTCCCCAAGATGCCATGCACATCTTTTATCAACATTTTAATTTGTTTCATTCCAAGTTTGTTTGGTTTTTTATTTTATTTTATTTTATTTTTTATTTTTTATTTTTTATCCTGTGTGAAGGATCAAGTTGGATTAATCATGTTTTTTTCCCTGTTGTTTTCTTGGATTCCACATAATTTCTAGCCTTCCTATATGTACAACTTTGAATATGGTTGAAATTGTTCTACTGTCTAATTTTTTTGTAATATAATAGTTTTTGTGGAAATTAGTGAAAAGGCTGGTTATGTGTTCTTTTTATTTTTATCACTTTTCTGTATGATTTTACTTGAAAATTGTTTTTCCCCAACACTATTTAAATTTTTTGACACATTAACTATGGTGTGGTACTTAGGGAAGTAGCCACTCTTTCTCGTTTGCAGCATCAACATGTTGTCCGGTACTATCAGGTAAGAACTTTCTTCATTCTTGGTTTCTTTTCACTCACTTTTGGATCTTTCTATAAATTATTTTTGTTCTTTCTTTACCATGAAATCGTTTTTCAGATTTGATAAATTGTATAATTCGGTGGGATGCTTGTATTTTCTGTACTAAAATACACTGCTTCAAGAAGTAACATCCTTTAGATTTCAAAATTTTTGTTATAGAAATTAAAGAGATTCTGTTGCTTGCAAGCTTTTGTGCTTATAAGATGGTTTTAATAATCATAAAACTTCCAGGCATGGTTTGAAACAGGAGTTGCTAGTTCTTATGGTGACACTACTGGGGATTCAATGACTGCAGCAAGCTCCACTTTCAGCTACTTAGGCACAAACTCAGTTGATGCTGTTGGGCAGGAGAACAAGATTGAATCAACCTTTTTATATATTCAAATGGAGTATTGCCCTCGGTAAAGCATTTAATTTATTTTCTATCCCAATTCTTTCCATAGAATCACACTTTCATGAAATATAGTTATTTAATTATTCTACTATTTTTCAGTTGTCAATCATCATTGTTGAAGTGCATAATTTATGTAAGGTTTATCTTGAGTTTGTTTGTATGAGCTTAGTTTTACAAAATAAGTAGTGTAAAAGTATAGGTGTAACTAGGAAAAGTGATACTTTAAAAGCTGTACATAAGTTGGCTGTGAAAATAAGATAGGGTTTTAAGCTAAAACAAACCTAACCTTTTTTTTTTTTTTTTTTGAAGAATTGCTTTATTAGAAAAAAAAAATTATGTTCAAGATAATGAATACTAAGAGCCAAAAAATTACAAAGCAAAGCTAAGTGAATTGTGAAACTCTAAAACAGAGGCACAATAAGTAAAACCCCAAGCTCAAGACCATTCAAACAAGGTGTGCATCAAAGAGGATTTCAACTGATCAATGGATCTCTCCATATTCTGAAACTTGCGAGAGTTGTGCTCCTTCTACACCTACCATGCCAAACACGATGGCAGTAAATTCCAAACTGCTGAGGAGTGCTTTCCAAACCAATTCATCCACTCAAATAGTAGCAATTTTGCATCTTTAGTCAAAAGGAAATTTTTTTCTTGAATGTATTTACTACGTTTGAGCTTCAAATGCATGCTTTTATTTTTGTTCTTTAATTTTAACTCCATTTATCTTTGCAATTAGATATCCTTTTTTATATTTCCTTTTAGTTGTGTTCTGGTGCCATGTTTTACTCTTTTATTATCTTTCCTTGTTGTGGTTTAAGGACGCTCCGCCAAGTTTTTGAGTCATATAGTCATTTTGACAAAGAATTCGCATGGCATTTTTTTCGTCAAATTGTGGAAGGCTTGGTCCACATACATGGGCAAGGAATCATCCATCGGGACTTAACCCCGAATAACATATTCTTTGATGCCCGCAATGATATCAAAATTGGGGATTTTGGTCTTGGTAAGTTCTGGATTTTATAATTTGATTTTGTTGTTCTCTCTCTCTCTCTCTCTCTCTTTATATATATATCTCGAAATATAAATTTTAAGGGTGCTTGTTAATTCTCAAGTATAATATAACGCACCAAAGGTAGTTTATTGGCTTTCATCCTTATTTGACTAATATTGCTACTGTAAGGAGAACACTCGTAAAAATGTGTTTGAAAGCTACTTAATGTTGAAGGCTACTATTTGAAGGCAACTATTTTGTGCATGGCCTAAAAAAACCAAATTTATTTTTTTCCGAAATAATTAAAGATTCCAACTCTCAATCTTGCACAATTCTAGTTGTTAGAAAGAGAAAGTATGCTATGTTGTAATCTTTTAGAAAGATACCAGGTATCTCTTTTTCAGACTCTTCTAGAAGATACTATTGGTGAAGTGTCCTTACTAGTTCTCACTATCAGAATATTTTGTCATATTTCGCAAATGCTTCTTATATGTATAGGGAATGGATTGGGTGAAGGTTGAATGTAGAAATTACTTCCTTGTTTTCATGTTACTCCTCTTATTTGCATTACCATATTTTCATTAAAGTGATATTTGAGCAAATAATTTGAATTTCCTTATCACTTCTTTCTTTTTTCATTTTTCATTTTATTTCCTTTGTTCTTATTCTACTTTATTTTGGGTTGAATTGGGACGAACGATTTGTTGAGTGATGTTGGAAGGTGTATGAAGAGGTCTAAGAGAATTGTTGTCTTCATCACCATTGTTGCCATTGAAGCTTGATGGTTTGTTGCTCCCTAGTATTCAGGATGTTTATCTTTGGTTGGAGTTTTTTTGTGAGGATTTCTAGTGGAGTTATGGAGGTTCACAGTAGTTTTCAGTCATTTTGATATCTCTAACACTGTCATGTTGGTTGTTGATTTTTTGTATTTTTTTTTTTTTTGGCATTTTCAACGTTTGCATGTTTTTCTGGTCTTCATGACCTATGTCTATGCTAACGTGATGGTTTTCTTAAGTTCTTTAGTTCTTGGTGCACATTGTTCCGGGATAGCGCTCACTTGTTTGGGTGTTTGGCTGTTGTTTGTGCTTGGGCTCAACTTATTTGGGCTCATTGTTTTGTGATCAAGCTCAGGGTTTTAGATCAAAGACCCAAACCCTATCTCGGCCCAACACCAAGACCCAGCTTCAACCTAGTTTTAAACTGTGTCAACCTAGATCCAAGGTCCAAAACCCAATTTCAATTCGACACCAACTCAGTTCAATCTAATCCAAGTCATTCACCCTTAGGTTGGCTTGATTTGATTGATTTTGGTCGGCATGCACCAAATATGTCAAGTTCGGTAGTTTTTCAGCTGATACAGAGCATATTCTAGTTGGTTCACCCGCTTTTCAGCCAGTATAGAGAATTTTTTATGCGCATCTACAAAGTCTATTTGGGCGTGTTTACAACGCATTTGCTCTAGATTTGTCTCTTTGTTGTATGACAAATGCAAATAGTATTTCATTCTCGAACAAGGTTGTCAAAGTTTGGTAGAGTATTACTCTCAAGTTATGGCCTTTATGGGTATACTTGAGGTAGGGGGTGTCCATGGGTCGGGCTAGGTTGGATTACCCACCAACCTGCCCCTCGACCCAACTATATTGGGTCCTAGAAATCCAAACCTGTGACCAACTGATGGAACACAGGTTATCCATCATCAAGCCATCAGACTTTCGATGGTTGGATCAGTCGAAACCACTATCCTCGTTGATGGTAGCGTATGGCAGAGATCCTGAGATTTCCATCTAATTTGGTGGAGATCTCATCAAATCAATGAAGATCTCACTAGATTTGACAGAGTTATTGTCAGATATGGTGAGATCTTTATTACATCCAGCAAAATCTTCATCGGATCTGGAAAAATTTGAAAAGTGAAGAAAGGTGGCCAGGTGGAGAGTGACTAACAATGGCTAGGAATGGCAGAGGGTCACACGGGTTGGTTAGAGCCAGTTTTTGGGATGGTGCCTGCCACTTGAACCAATGTTTATCAGGTTCAACGATCTCCCTTGTCATCAACTGACACATTGCTTGGATTGGCAGATTTCAGTTCAGATGACCCTGAGTCAGGCACATTTATCAGGTTAGTCTGGGTGGATAGCCGTAACTTGTGGAGAGGAACTGTTGTGAGCCTTGACTTTGAGCTGGGGGAGTGGGCTTATCTCAAGCTACTGCCATTCTAACAACTTTTAATATGTGTTTGAGGGAACAAGAAGCTCTGCAATTTTATGGGACGTTTGCAAATTGTGGAACTTTGTAGGTAAGGTTACCTACTGGTTGGATTTGCCAGCACATTCATGTGTCTCAACTGAAGAAGCTGGGACAGGTGGTTCATCTCGTGGTGAACTTGCCCAAGCTCAGTGATGAGAGGATGTAATGGCTTTGGAAACCAATTGATTATAGACTTTCGTTGGGTTAAGTTTGGTCAGAATATTGTACAAGAAGCATTGGTAGAGTGGCATGAGCTTCTAGAAGAGGATGCAACGTGAGAGTTCTATGAGGATCTGCAATGTCAATTCTCTTGGATGAATCTTGAGGATAAGATTTGCCTCCCGGGGGGGGTGGGGGGTGGGGGATGCATGGCCAAGAAGACACTTTACCTGATTGTGCATGACTGCATGGACATTCACATGGTCGTTTTTTAGATTAGTGGGTTAATTATTTGATTAGGATTATCAAACTAAGAATTCCCATAGTTGTTGATTAGAGTTATAAGTTGTCTGTTAGGAGTGAAGATGTTCTTATCTCGTAAACTGTAGAATAGGATAGTGCTGACCGGCTACTTAGGCAAGTATTTCATTGTAAAGATATAAGAGGAATTTCAGCTTGATTATCTCTTCCTCTTTTTCTAGGAGAACCGTTGGTCTATCTCGAATCTGACTAAAATTTGTAATTTTCTTCCACCTCAATTTGATGGAGCCAAGTTCTTTCAGGTTTGTGAGGCTTTTTAATTACTTGCAGATTTTGGAGGAATAAACAAATACTTCAAAGCCATTACTGCTAGATACAATGTTCAAGTGCATATGCTCTTTGGGTGATTGCCTAAATATTTAGTATACTTTTTTTGGTCGCTCTTTTGCCCGACAATTTTAGTTCATTTTTGAACTTTCATGTTCTGAGATCTTATAAGCCACTTATGGTAAGTTTGGATACCGCTTATTTTGTTGAAAACTGAAAACACTGTAGCAAAATAATTTTTAAATGTGTAAATAGTGTCATGAGATCCATTTTTAATGAAAGTTTTGGTAAAAAAAAGAGGTTTGTGGGTCCCGTAAATAGTGCATGAGACCCACTGGAAAGCATTGAAACGCGCTTCTCAATGAAAAAAAAAGCGTGAAACGCTGGAAAACGCAAACGCACTCAATATAATCAGTACCCAAACGGGTACTTAGTCACTTTAAGCCCAATGTTCAATGCCTTTTCAAAACAGTCAAGGCATCCAGATTTTGGCCTCTGGGCCTAACAGTTATAATATACAAGACTAAACTAAAAATTATGTTGTTATCTTTATGTATTTGAAGTTACTTACAAAAAAAAAAAAAATGTGAAGGGCATGAAATCATATGATGGCATTTGATAAATGGCTGCTTCTGTTAATTTTCTTGATAAACAATTACAAAATGGTGTACTATAAGTTGTTCTTATATCTTTGTTTCAGCCAAGTTTTTAAAGTTGGAGCAGTTGGATCAAGATCCAGGCTTTCCTTCAGATACGGCTGGAGTTTCAATTGATGGTACTGGTCAAGTTGGTACCTATTTTTACACTGCACCAGAAATTGAGCAGGGATGGCCTAAGATTGATGAAAAGGTGAATGTTGTGTTGCTACTGTGATTTTTTTTCCCTTAAAAAAAAAAAAAAATCTGCTCCTGCAGCTATGAAGTCTTATAACTTGTCTTCTCAACTTTTTATCATGCAAATTTTTGGGTCATCTTGGATTACAGGCTGATATGTACAGCTTAGGAATTGTGTTCTTTGAGTTTTGGCACCCATTTGGGACAGCAATGGAGAGACAGGTTGTTCTCAATGATTTGAAGCAGAAAGGACAACTTCCTCCAGGTTGGGTTACTGAATTTCCTGAACAGGCATCCTTGTTGCAGCGCTTAATGTCTCCTAGTCCGTCTGATCGTCCGTCTGCCACTGAACTTCTACAGCATGCATTTCCTCCAAGGATGGAATCTGAGTTGTTGGATAGTAAGTAATTAAGATAATTGTATTTAATACATCAATGTTTTAAATTCTCAGTTCTTATAACTTAGCATAAAAACTAAAAAAAGAAAAAGCTGTGTGAATTTTTGTTTTTGAATATTTTGATTACTATTCATCAACTTAAATTTTCAGTGTGATTAAAGAAATCTACTCATAAGATGAAAAGTGTCAAATGAAATTATGATAGGTTATCCAGTTGCATTAGTGAAAGTATGTATATAGATATATATATGCATAAGCACACAAAAATAAGTATATATATATATATATTTTAATGAGTAAAAAAATTTATTGAAGGTGTTAAGTGGGAAGGCCAGTATCTCATGACTGTTCAGGGACACAGCCTTTGCTATTGGAAAGTCCTCAAATGATGCACACTCATTTTTCTTGTGTGTTTGGAAGTTCGGAGTGAGGGAGAGTACAGGGTAAGGGAGGGGAAGGAAAGAAGAGGAGAGGGGATGATTTAAAAATATAATAGGGGGAAGCCCACCCTCCCCTTTGCTTGGATGTTTTAAAAATTAAGAAGGGGGGGGGGGGTGTGGGGAAGAGGAGGAAAATCATCATATAAATTGACACCATAATTAAAAAATTGATGAGTGATCATTTTTTAATTTAAGTGGAATCCCTCCCCCTCCAAATTCCCCCAAATTGGGGAATTAAAAATTAGGGGTTAGATACCCCTGCCAAATTCATTAAACCCTCCCCATCCCCTCTCCTCACCTCCATCCAAACCCACTCTTATATTGACAAATAACAAAACTTTATTAAAGAAAAGCCCTATACACAAGGTGTGTACTAAGGGTACAACACAGTTAAGCTCTCAAGTTACAATGATCAATCAAGTCTAAAAGAGAAATAAAAGAATATGATCCCAAAGCTAGCTTAATTACATATTAAGCGTCATAACTTTGGCCCTTTTTCAATTTGGTTCCTCAAGTTTTTTTTCCATCCCTGAACTTCCAAACCGTGTTCAATGGGGTCTTTTTGTTCAGTTCCATCAATTGGGTTGTCGTTAAGTCTCCTAAAACAATATTTTTGAATTTTTCTTTGATTTTATCCGTAATTATTTTCCCTCCACTGCCTTTCACTGCCACCGCCTTTATCCCTTCTGCTTTCGCTGGCTGCTGCTTCCTTTTTCCTTGCCACTATCACCTAAATCCAGCCACACCTTTGTTGGCAACGTCACCCAAAACCTGACTTTATGCTCTTCAAAATTTAATCAAAACCCTTTATCATCCCACATCACCAAATCCATCAAACATCAATCTAGCCAACCAATCTAGCCAACATGCCAAACCCCCCAAAAACATAAAGAACAAATTCAATTGTCTCTGCACACTGAGAGCCTAATCACCATGAACAAATGCAAAACCAAGAGAGAGAGAGAGAGAGGAAAAAAAAAAAAAAAGGAGATGGGATAGGGCAATTGCGATAGGGATGTAGATCAAATTTAACCCCTTCCCTCGGAATGAGTCTATTGATAAGAGAAAATGGTGCCTGTTTGTGCATTGATGAATATTGAACAATAAGCAATCTCAGATTTAATTTAATAACAGAACTGAGAGCTCTAAGAGAATTTTTTGTCACACTAAAGATGGGGAAGGGGGATCAGAGTGTGTGTGGGTGTGAGAGAGAGAGAGAGAGGGAGAGAAGAAGAAGAAGAAGAAGAAGATGAAGAAGAAGGGAAAAAATGTAAAAAAAAAATTTAAGGGTAAAGTTGGGGAAAAAAATTGTGACTTTTTGGGAACTTAATGGCAGCTTAGTTGACAGAAATAGACGTAAGGGCCACATTAAACCTAGTTAAAAATTTAGGGCCATAATTGAAGAAAATTGAACTTTAGGGACCAAATAGAAAATGGATCAAAGTTAGGTGTGTAATATGTAATTTGCCCTTTTTTAATATATATATATGTGTGTGTGTGTGTATTTCTTTCTTAATTTAAAAAAAAAAAAAATAAAATCCTATTTTCACATTTAGCTCATAGGTTACACTTTGACCCTACCCATTAGATAGGTACTGATGCAGCCACCCTCTATCCTCAGGACTAATAACCAGCCAGCCAACCTTTCTGACCTCTTAGGACTGCCAGCAACCCCTTATTTTGACTTCTCATATTTGCCATGTATCCTCTTTAATTACAGCTTTGACTTATGTAACTATTAGCTACTTTATTTCCTAATAGTTAAAGATTATAAATAGGCTAGCTATGTAAGAGTACAATCAGTTTTTGATGTGAATATAATTTAGTTTTAGACCTGGACAGAAACTTGTTTCTCCAGTTTCTCTGCAATTCCAGCTTTAATTCTTAATTTTAATGCAATTCTAGTTCAAGTTCTCAATCAATTGATCTTGATTCCCATCATTTGGTATCAAAGTACAAATTTGGTCCTCTTTTTCCCTATCACTTTGATCATTTGAGCCCTAGATTTCCTTGTGTTTCTTTTTTTTCTCCCTCCATTCAAGATCCTAGAATTTAGATCTAGGTTCCTTGTGCCAATCAAATCTGTGGCTGTTGCAAATATCACAGATTTGATCACTTGTGCTGTTACTTCTATTTACAATTTTTTCAAAGATTGTGAAGCTTCTAATGACTCAAAGAAGGAGAGGAATGAGAGGTGGAATAAGGGGGAATCAAATGGATATTGGGGAAGGAGTTGAAGCCAACCCTCTAGTGGGGAGGAATGTTGGACGGAATCAAAACATAGAGAGAGAAGACATGATTGCTGAATTAAGGAGACAAGTTGCGGCACTTACGGAGGTGGTGCAGCGTATGCAGCCTCCTCATGAGACTACCGATGAGTCCGATGACTCTCATTCTCATTTTGAGAACCCTTTTGGAGCTCCTCCAAGGGGTAGGCCTTATGTGGAAAGAAATGAGCCAAGGCTTTACTACAACTTCAAGGTTGGAATTCCAGAATTTCAAGGGAGTCACAAACCGGAAGACTTTATAGATTGGCTTAACACCGTTGAAAGGGTGTTTGATTATTATGAAGTTATAGATGACAAGAAAGTGAAGCTAGTCGCTATTCGCCTTAAAGGGAGAGCTTCTGCTTGGTGGGAACAATTGCAAATTTCTCGCAAAGAAGTGGTAAAATCAAGAGCGAGAGTTGGGAGAAGATGAAGAAAAAGCTTCGTGAGCAATTTCTTCCTTTCAACTACACCCAATCACTCTACAAAGACCTACAAAACCTTAAGCAAGAGGGAAGTGTAGAGGAGTATACGGAGGCGTTTCACCAACTTGTAGTAAGGGTAGATTTGAATGAAAGTGAAGAACAAATGGTTGCAAGGTACTTGAGTGGATTGAAGCCATCCATCCAAGATGTCCTTAGTCTTCAATCATTGTGGAACGTGTCAAACGCCTACAACCGGGCTTTACTGGTAGAGAAGCAACAAACTAGGCCAGCTTTAAGGTCTGGACAGTGGGGTTCCAGGTCTGGGAAGGGGATTTCTAGCCAATATAAGGTTGGGAATTCAAGTACAAATGGGAGAGGAGAAACTTCTGGGGTTGAACAACAATTAGCAGGTTCTAAATCTGCTATTACAGCCCCAAAACAGTCCCAAACAGCCACTGTTGGCGGGGGTAGACAACAACAGGTGGGTACTTTCAAATGTTTCAAGTGTGGAGAGCCGGGGCATCGATGTTTGGATTGTAGGAAGAAGGCTCTTATGTTGGAGGAAGTAAAAGAGCTTGAACATGAAGATGGAGAACCCATCTTTGATCAACCTTCAAATGAGGTTGTTGGTGATTTTGAAGAAGAAGAGGGCTTGACACTTGTGATGAGGAAGACTCTTCTTGCTCCTAAATTCAATTCCGAAGAAGATTGGTTGAGAACCAATATTTTTTATACAACTTGCAGCATTGGAGGAAGAGTTTGTAGTATGATCATCGATGGAGGAAGTTGTGAAAATGTGGTCTCTCAGGAGGTGATTGATAAGTTGAGGCTTGCCACTCAAGATCATCCACATCCCTACAAACTTTCTTGGTTCAAGAAGTATAATGAGGTGAAAGTAACGAAGCGTTGCTTGGTGCCATTTTCAATCCGGAAGAAATATTTTGATGAAGTTTGGTGTGATGTAGTACCAATGAATGTGGGCCATATCCTTCTTGGAAGACCTTGGCAATATGACCGCCAAATGATGCATTATGGGAAGAAGAACACCTATACCTTAAGCAAAGACAATCATCAATTTACTTTGCTGCCAATGAAGGAAAAGGTGACTTCTAAATCCTTTACAACCTCTTTACTCGCTTCTAAAAGCTTCATTCAAGAAAGTCAAGATAGTGGCTACATTTTGGCATTAATTCCAGTTAACATAATGGCTGGAACTGATGTTCCTAGTGCTGTCACTGAGTTATTACAGCAATATGGTGATGTTTTTTCCCATGAGTTACCTCTTGACTTGCCTCCTATGCGAGACATTCAACATGCCATTGATTTGGTACCGGGTGCACCCCTTCCAAACAAGGCAGCATATCATATGGCTCCAAAGGAGAAGGAAGAGTTGCAAAAACAAGTTCAAGAGCTTCTTGATAAAGGCTACATTCGGGCTAGTATTAGCCCTTGTGCGGTATCTGCTCTCTTGACTCCTAAGAAGGATGGCTCTTGGAGGATGTGTGTGGATAGTAGAGCTATCAACAAGATCACAATCAAGTATCGTTTTCCAATTCCTAGATTGGATGACATGTTAGATTGCTTGGCGGGTGCAAAGGTGTTTTCCAAGATTGATTTGCGAAGTGGGTATCATCAAATTAGAATTCGCCTAGGAGATGAATGGAAGACGGCCTTCAAGACACATCATGGATTATTTGAATGGCATGTTATGCCATTTGGTTTGACAAATGCACCTAGCACTTTCATGAGGGTGATGACACAAATGTTGCAACCACTATTGGGGGTTTGTGTTGTGGTGTATTTTGATGATATTTTGGTATATAGCCGCTGTTTGGAGGATCACTTGGTGCATTTACAGCTTGTGCTTGACATTTTGAGGAGAGAAAAGTTTTATGGATCAAGTAGTGTTCTTGGGGTATGTTGTGTCTTTTAAAGGAGTGTTCATGAATGAAAACAAGGTTAAGGCAATTGTTGATTGGCCTACACCTTCTAGTGTGCATGAGGTGAGGAGTTTCCATGGTCTTGCTACCTTTTATAGAAGGTTTATTAGCAATTTTAGCACCATTGCAGCACCTCTCACCAATTTTCTCAAATAAAAGTCCTTTGTTTGGACTGATGAAACCCAAGAAAGCTTCCAACTTTTGAAGAGGAAGTTAACCGAAGCTCCTATCCTTGCCTTGCCCAATTTTGACAAGATATTTGAGCTTTAATTGTGATGCATCAGGAGTGGGAATTGGGGGTGTCCTTAGCCAAGAAGGGCAGCCCATAGCATTCTTTAGTGAGAAGTTGAATGAAGCAAAACTTAGGTATTCTACCTATGACAAGGAATTCTATGCTATTGTTCAAGCCATCAAGCATTGGAGTTACTATTTGGCATACAAGGAGTTTATTCTACACACCGATCATGAGGCTTTGAAATATCTCAATAGCCAATCTAATGTGAACAAGAGGCATGCTAAGTGGGTAAGCTTTTTGCAGCAATTCACTTTCTTATTGAAACATCAATAAGGAATTCTCAACAAAGTGGCTGATGGGTTAAGTAGGAGGACTAATTTCTTGGTGGAAATGCAAGCTAAGGTCGCTGGTTTTGAAGTTTTCAAGGAGAATTACCAAGATGACCCACATTTTGGTGATCTATACCAACAATTGCAGCAGGGACAGCAACCTACCAAGTCTGACTTTTGGTTGAAGGATGGATTTCTTTTCAAAGGGCTGAAATTATGTGTGCCTAAATGTTCTCTAAGGGAGTTGATGATTGTTGAACAACATAATTTGAGGCATTTTGGCAAATCAATGACCCTAGAATTCCTTAAACAAGACTACTTTTGGCCGGAAATGACTAAAGATGTTGAGCGGCATGTTCAAAGGTGCTAAGTTTGTCAAAAAGGAAAGGGTACAACCACTAATGCAGGTCTGTATTTAGCCCTTCCAGTGCCTAATAAACCATGGGAATATGTTAGTATGGATTTTGTTCTTGGCCTTCCACCTACACAATGAAAGAGTGATTCAATCATGGTGGTAGTGGATCGTTTCTCCAAGATGGCTCACTTCATCCCATGCAAGAAGACTTCGGATGCTTCCAATGTGGCTGCTTTATTTTTCAAAGAAGTCTACAAGCTTCATGGTGTACCCCTATCTATTGTTTCCAACAAGGATGCTAAATTTCTTGCTCATTTTTGGCGAACTCTATATCGCAAGATAGGAATTGAATTGAGCTTTAGCACTTCTTTCCACCCTCAAACGGATGGTCAAACTGAAGTTGTCAACCGAAGTCTTGGAAATCTCTTGAGATGCTTGATTGGAGAAAATCCCAGGAATTGGGAAAGTATCTTGGCTGAATTTGCTTACAACTCTTCTCTTAATCGGACTATTAACACATCTCCTTTTGAAGTTGCGTATGGGAATAAACCTTTGAGTGTCTTAGATTTGGCACCCTTGCCACTTTCTAAGAAGAAGAATGTAAGAGTAACAGAAATGACAGATTTTATGCAATCTGTCCATGCACAAGTCAAGGAGAGAATTGAACATTCCAATGCAAACTACAAGGCTGCTGCTGATATTCACCGAAGGAGACTAATTTTCAAGGAAGGGGACCTTGTATGGGTTATTTTGACTAAAGAAAGGTGTCCTCATGGCTCCTATTCCAAGTTGGGAGCAAGGAAAGTAGGTCCATGCAAAGTATTGACTAAAATCAATGACAATGCCTACACAGTCCAACTACCCCCTCACTTAAACATTTCTAATGCCTTTAATGTGAAGCATTTGAAGCCTTATTTTCCAATTGAAACTTGAGGGCAAGTTTCCTTTATGGAGGGGAGTATGATGCAGCCACCCTCTATCTTTAGGACTAACAACCAGCCAGCCAGCCAACCTTTTTGACCTCTTAGGACTGCCAGCAGCCCATTATTTTGACTTCTCATATCTACCATGTATCCTCTTTAATTACAGCTTTGACTTATATAACTATTAGCTACTTTATTTCCTAATAGTTAAAGATTATAAATAGGCTAGCTATGTAAGAGTACAATCAGTTTTTTATGTGAATATAATTTAGCTTCAGACCTGGACAGAAACTTGTTTCTCCAGTTTCTCTGTAATTCTAGCTTTAATTCTTAATTTTAATGCAATTCTAGTTCAAGTTCTCAATCAATTGATCTTGATTCCCATCAGGTACTCAAGGACTGTCTAGAATACCTCTATTGTTTCCATTCTTTTAGTGCTCAATTCTTTGTGATTTTGTGGATTCTTTTTCCTATCCAGGGTGGTTTTTCTTCTTCCTTGTCGTGTATCATATTCTTTTTCTCTGTTCATCTGATACTGATGTTTTTATATATAATTTTGAATGATTTAAACCTGGCCCTGGCAAATCTTGTCAAATATTAGCGATTATTTTCATATTTACTTCCTTCCTAAACAAATGAGAAGTGCTACATTCACAACATTTTCACAACACTTACACAGCAAATCATAGGTGGTAAGTTGTAATTGGTTCTAATTTGAATCCACTACTTAAATTACTTTTTTGCGCCCCGTAATAGCCAATAACAACTTGCCACTTAGGATTTGTTGTGGACATAGCATTTCTCTAATCAAATAGAGTTCCATGTCTCTATTTCAGAGTTCTTTTTGATATATAGCTCTTTGATTAGCTTAACTAACTGCATTCTGTCCATATGTTCAGATATTCTACGAACAATGCAAACTTCCGAGGACAGAAGTGTATATGATAAAGTTGTCAATGCTATCTTTGATGAAGAGATGCTAAACGTGAAAGACCACCACCATCATGCTGGTGAAATGAGGTTGGCTGGAGATGAGACCTCTATTCAGTACACAGATTTAGACACTGAGGTTCGTGATTGTGTTGATGAGGTAACAAGGGAAGTTTTCAGACAGCATTGTGCAAAGCATCTGGAAATAATTCCCATGCGTTTGTTGGATGATTCTCCACAGTTCAATAGGTTCCTCACTTATCAAACTCCATGCAATCTTGTTTGCAGTAGAATTTATCTATTTATCTCTCAGCACAATTTTTTCGTAAAAGCTATAGTTGGCTAATTATTTTCGATATTTAATGGGAAGGAAAACTGTCAAACTGTTGACTCATGGAGGAGATATGCTTGAACTTTGTCATGAGCTGCGTTTGCCTTTTGTTAGCTGGGTAATCTCCCACCAGGTATTTACTCACAGGGAGTTGTGATTGTTTTCTTTTCTGTCATTTTTACTGACTGACATGAAATTATTTGAGCAATGCTATGATGATTTGAGTGTTCATATCATGCCTTACATATATAATCTTTACTGTCTGGATAAACTCTCTCATTTTGCTATATTATGCTAAGGATACGCTGGTTTGGCATGACACCACCTGTGCATAGCTTTGTTCTTTAATTTTTAATTTTTTTCTTTTCTAGTTTTTACTCTCTTTTTTTTAAAGCATATGTGTAAAGTTTGTCTTATGGTAGATTTGTAAAACTTTCCCTTTAACATAATAGGTATTCTAGGACCATACACCGATCTTGATATGTTTCTCCACTTAATCCACCCTATTTTTATCCTGTAAGTCACATCCTCTTCTATCCCTCGATTCATATGATATATTGATCCAAGATATCAAAAGCTCTCACTTTGACATCTCTTAACATTCAAGTTCTACAATCCCTTGATGTTGACTCTACGTTTAGTTTACCCACTAAAATCATAGTCTACAAAATGTGTACACCGAAGGACTTAATCTGTAATTGGTCTAGTAGATTCATGCATAACCTGTGTAAAAAGATATGGAAATTAAGCTAATCCTTGATATGAACCATTATGATATGAAATTCACTTGTGATGCTTCTACTTGCCTTAGCTAGTTTTTTAAATATTCTTTTCTCCTACCTTTGTTCATGAACCTTAAATTTAGCCTCTCAGACTATCTTTATCCCTTCCTTATTTTCCACTATAATTTTCATAACCAACTCCATCTCTATATTTGTGTAGGTTTCTATCGCTCTCTTTCTTTAATCTAACTGCTGCTTGAACCTCCACATTACTTGACCACGTCTCCTTAGTCAATAACCCACATCCTTTTGATTCTCTATGTACTTCTTTAGCCACTGTTATGATACAACTAGCCATTTCGGGCCCCATCTTATCAAAACCTGATAGAGAAAGTGTCAAAGTGCTAATTTTATAAATCATAAGTGAATAAAGTGTTACATTTCTCTAAGCATATGATTTACAAATGCAAGTGTTAACGGCAAAATTTAATGGAGGTTAACAAGATTGACCTTTGGTGGGTGAACTGAAACTTTTTAAATCTCAGATTGACAAAAGCTTAGTCTACATTACTGGTAGTTAAAGTTTAATTATCACCCCCCCCCCCCCCCCCTCCTCTTCAAAACAACCAAACTTTAGTCCTAAAATTTTGGAGTCGGCTATGGTCTTTAACAGACTAATCACGATTGGCATATATTCTTTTTAGCCATTCTATCCTATCCAAAATCATACTCTTTGTCGCCTCCTTATTGACATGTCCTTTTCAATACTTCTACTGATGTTTACTATTGTTATTTTTAAGTCTTTGTCTACCTTTTTTTGTTCACTCCACTTAAATTAACTCACTCTTCTTGTTTATTTATCATTCTCCTATGCTCATGACCAAACCATCTCAAGTGAGTTTCCCTAATCTTTTTTATCAAAAGGGTCCAACCTTATTTTTTTAAGTGATTTTCTTCATTTTGAATCCTATTTTTCCTTCTATTTGTACTGATCCATCTTAATATGCTGATTATAGCTATATTCATTTGGATGGAGCTTAACTATTCTTATAGAAATTTTATAAAATTTTCCTATTAATTTAATTGGTTTCCTACAATCACACAATACTCCTGATGAGATTCATCACTCGATCCACCTTGTTCTTGTCCTATGATTCACATCCTCCGTCCTTTTGAGTTATTGATGCAAGATATCTAAAGCACTCAATCTTTGGTACCTCTTGACCATCAAGTCTTACAAACCCTTCATCTTTGTTTCTATTTTTACTTAACTTTCATTTCATGTACTTTGTTTTAGTCCTACTTAGCGCAAAGCCTTTAGATTCTAAAGCATCTCTCCAAATTTAGAACTTGACATTAAATCTATATTTAGTTTCTTTTAATAAAACTATGTTATCTGCAAAAAGCATACACCAAGGGACTTTATCTTGAATTGATCTAGTGAGCTCATCAATAACCAATGCAAAGACATATAAGCTTTATTGCTAATCCTTGCTGCAAATATGTAGTGATTGGATATTCACTTGGGATGCCTCTAATTCTTGCCCCCTCCAAACCAAAAAAAAGGGAATATTAAGAAGTATTAGACTTAAGTTTCAGGTTCAAACATGGGGAGTGTTCTGGCCTAAACATGAGGGGGAGAGTTGAAATAAAGAGTTGACCATTATATGGAAGCCTAAGCTGTTGAAACAACTAGTGATTAGAATCTGGAATATGTAAATCTAGGGAACTACTAAAATAATATATATATCAGCAGGATATGTAGGTGTCTTAGATTTTTTTAGGAGCAAAGCCATATGCCGAACCCACCTATATTAGCTCACAATTAATCAGGAAATTATTGCACTTTAAAGTTATATTTAATGGCTTGTTTTTTATGTTGCTTTGCACTTTCTCAAGGTTTAGATCACTCACTCAATTATGAACGTCTTTCAGTTTTCAATTGTTGCTTTTTACAATGTCAATTGCTTTGACATTCATGCTTCTCTATTCATTGCTAAAAATTAAAATTAAGTTCTATAGAAATAAAATGTGTTTCTGCCGTCTATGCTGTAGAGATCTTCGTTCAAACGCTATGAAATATCGTATGTCTATAGAAGAGCAATTGGGCATTCATCACCAAATCGCTATCTTCAGGTGTGGATTACAATCATTGAAATTGTTATCGGGTTTGGTATCTTATTCCTTTTTATTTTTGGAAATGAATATGTGGAATGTTCTTAATGATTCTTTTGTGTTATATATAAGGTGAAGTCCTCTTTATACTGTATTTGTTGTCAACAGGGTGATTTTGACATTATTGGAGGTGCATCTGCATTGACAGAGGCTGAGGTTATCAAGGTGCTTCATTCTTCCGTTATACCATGCTCCCCCACGCCGCACCCCCCTCTCCTCCCCACCCCCTTCTTTTGGAAATCAAAGTAATGGAAGTATTTTGTGATTTCAATTATTAATAATTAGTTTAGTTTCTTTTCAAAGGTATGAAAAAGGGTGGAGGGAGATCTTAAATGACATTGGTAGAAGCAGTAAAAAAGAACAAGTTAATTAAAGGGGGAGAAGAGAGTAAGATTTTAGATATGATAGAATGTGGAGAAAAATATATGTGGCCAACTTTGATTAGTCTATTGATGATCGATAACCACTTAAAGTTTTTGAACTAGGGTTTTATTGTCATTCTTGTTGATGTAGTTAAGTAGCTTAGTTTCTTGTCTGTTTTCTTTAGAGAGCTTTTGGATGCATTTTGCTTATTGCTTATTTGCTGAATGTACTGTAGAAAAGGAGGTTGGAAAGCTTTTTTTTTTAATGGTGTAGGGCCCATCAAAATAATCTCAAAAGGCCCTAAAGCTGGATTTTTTTGGGTTTGCCAAAGGCACATTGATATTCTTTTGTTCCTTAAAAAATTCTTAAACATTGTGATCCTTGAGTTTTGCTTTCATGTATTACTTGAAGCCTTCAGTGGCTAGTCGCTTTGAAACATAATAAGGGCATCATTACTTTCTTTATGGGCTACTCTCAATAACAACTTTTCAAAAAAAAAAAAAAAAAAAAAAACAACGCAGGCATGATTATTAAAATGATGAGAGTTCTTAAGGTGTAATGAATGTATACAAAAATTCTCCTAAAGATTGGAAGCAAAATACAGTTGCTCAACAGAATCTAGAAAAGAAGAAAGATGGATGCAACCCAAAGCAAGCATCCAGCTGATATTGTAAACTAGTGTAGAGAGCTCCATTCATACACCATTTACTATATATGTTTAATTGATGAATTTTAAGATTAAAAGCTAAATTTAGTGTGAAACTTTTTCTACAGTTAATTTAGCATTTACTTCCTCACTTCTTTATTTTCAATAAATATTTTTGGTCATCAAAGAGGGCATTAAATTAGTATATGATAAAGATTGTGCATGTACGTAAATGCATGTTTACGCATATTAATTAAGACTTCGTATATTTGTTGTGGTCTCAGTAAATGTAGAATTGTCAGCAGGCAAGGGGTTGGGAGACTCAAAAATACCAAAGATCCACCACTATAGTTTCCATTTCAGTTTGAAAAATCTAATTTGAATAAGATTTTTGCTAATATAATTAAAGCCTTTGTAGTTGATTTTGACATGATGGGTTGCAAAAAAGAATGGAAAATCAGTTGTATTTTTTTGGGTAACAGAAATTTTATTAATTAAAAATTTACTAAGAATTCATAGGGGAAAAAAAATGTATAATCCCTATATACCCCAAAACTAACACTAAGTTGATCGAAAATACAATGCATGTGGTATTTTTCCTATCAATATGAGACCACATTCTAAAAAATTTCATTGAAAATTTAATATCATTGAAAATTTTATTAAGAGTTTTATAACCTTTTAAATAGCACTACTAGGCTGTAAATATTTTTTTTCCATTAAAAAAAATAGCTTCTGTTCCAAAGTAAAAAGATACAACACACTTAATTTTTCATGTAACCTTCTTTTCCCCCCAATTGGCAGTATACGTTAGCTTCCCTAAACAAATCACTGTCAACACCTGACAATTTTAGACATGGTTGACTAGTCCCTGCGTTTTTCCTTTCATTATATATATATATATATATATATATGTATATATAAAAGATAATATGGAGTAGACAGGGAAGGAGCTCCCAAAGAATTTAAAGCAAGATAAAGGATCTAAAATATCTAGAAAAACATCTATTTGTGTTGCCAGAAACAGATGTCTAATGAGACTACAATCTCAAAATTGAAGTTTCAGCCCTTTTGAGAAAACTTCACCTCTCAAATTGCACCTCCTATCCTTGTACGAGCAAGAGGATGAGGTGATGAGTTTAAGACTCACTACGTGTGTATGTGTATGTGTAAATTACTAAAAAAAAAATAGAATCCACCCCTCAAAAGTTCTCATGTTGTTCAAACCATATTGTCCATATAAGACAAAAATGCAAACTGACATGGTATTAGAGCCTTGGTTTGAAAAATAGATCTTTAGTTTAAATCCTAGGAAACCCCATTTGGTTATTTCTTATGTTCTTCGTGTGCAATGCTCACATTTGGTTATTCAGCATGCTTGCACATAAGGGAGGGAGGGTGTCAGTATGAGGTTGAAAGACAGTTAGCCCACTTCCTGTCAGCTTAAGCATTTGAAAGTGATGGTTTACTACAATTACCATTGATTGACACATGGCTTATGTTGACATGAATCTGGGAATCACGCCTAAGAAGCAAAGGTCACTAGTTCGAAAATCCCCTTCCCCTTCCTTATGGGTTAGAATTCACCATCAAAAAACATTTCTTTGTGCCCAAAGTAAAGCCGTATATGGTGTATTACTTTATAATCGTGGCTTATTTTGCAGGTGACAATGGACATTGCAACTCGTTTTTTTAATCCAGATTCATGTGATATTCATCTAAATCATGGGGACCTTCTAGATGCAATTTGGTCTTGGACAGGAGTAAAGGCAGAGCATAGACAGAAAGTAGCAGAGGTATGTCATTAACATACTTGTAACTTAGCATCATCGAGTATGAGAAGTATGACCTGACAATTGATTCTGTTTCTGAATGAAGCTTCTTTCTATGATGGGTTCTCTGCGTCCTCAATCCTCTGAACGGAAATCAAAATGGGTGGTCATAAGGCGTCAGCTTTTGCAGGTTTTTGGAAAATGATTTAGGAAAAAAAAAGCTATACATATGGTTTCCTGCAACAATTATTTTCTTGGAGTTATTTACCAAGATGTGCAGTCCTCATTTTATTTTGTAGTGATTGTTATTATATGTCATGCATTTTAGAAAAATGTAGCATTTGTAGGTTGCCCGATCTGTTCTATGTAATCTTTTGTCTTTTTGTTTAATAATGCTCTTCTCCTTTCTGTTGATGAAAATCTGTTTATCACTTTGGAAACTAGGGAATCGTGAGTAAATGATTTAGTAATATGAATATTAACTGAGGTTAAAATTGTTTGGTATATGGTTAAGTTTTCTTGAGTTAAATGTCATGCAGTTGACCACTGGAGTATGGCTGTCCCTTAAATTTATGAACATTGAAGTCAAGTGAATATATGTGCTAGACTTTCTATGATGTAGCTAGAACTTTCATGCTATCAACCATTGGGCTTGCTAAGGTTGCTTATGTAGACCCATCAGTCCAAATGTGCTGTACATAACTACTCCACACTTAATAGTATCTGTTCTCTACAACATATAATTGTCAATTCTTTTCTTTTTTCCCCCAAAATACGGTTGAGTTTTTTTAAATTCCTTGTTCATTTTTATCTGCTGTCCTAACATATGCCACAGAGCCTCTTAAGTCTTTTCCAAATAATCTTAGTATTTCCTTGAACCACCAAAATTCTTGTTTGCATTGTTTTCTTTGCCCTAAAAGATCTTCATGAATCATGAATATATTCTGACTTTAATTAATTTGGCAAGAGAGAAATAACCAGTATTTTGAAGACTCTGAAAGGACAGTAGCTGACTTAAAACTTTTCTTCTTTAAAACACTATTGGATTGGATGTCAATCTTAGGAAGTCGTATTACTTCGGTTTATGATTTGATGGATGCTTGTAGTTTGTGTATTTGATTGTTTTGGTCCCCAGCTGTATACTTCCTGTATACTTGGGTGAATCCTTTTCATGATTTGAATAAAATGTCCATTACTTATAAAATAATTAATTGGGTGGCTTGAAAATTATTAATAATAATAATAATACTACTCTTGTGAAGGGGATGTCATGAACATTTATATAGCCAATATAATATGGTTAAGGTGCATCTTATGTATTCTTCTTAAATTTCATTCTCTTACAGGAACTCAAACTAGCAGAAGCTGTTGTAAACAGGTTGCAAACTGTTAATTTAAGGTTCTGTGGAGCTGCAGATCAGGCACTTGCTAGATTGAGGGGAGCCTTGCCAGCTGGTAGAATGCTATTGTTAATTTTTATATAAATCATATGATAGAATATATGCTTATCAGCTGCAATACTAATGCAGATAAACTTACACGCAAGGCACTTGATGAGTTGTCAGATCTCTTTACCTACTTGATAGTTTGGAGGGTTGCAAAACATGTTTATATTGATGCATTGATGCCACCAACTGAGAGTTACCATAGAGATTTGTTCTTTCAGGTTTCATATCTCTGGTTTTTATTATTATTTTTTTTTTCCTTTAGGAATAAGCATATCAATAATTAACTGCCACCCTTAACTCAGTAATTGCTAGCCTAGTGAGAATGTGAAATTCCACCATTCCAAATGATATTGCCCAGTCTACATCACTTGTAAAAATTAGTTGGGATCAGCCATGTGCTGGTTTTTGTTCTATGGTTTCTGAATCTTAGCTTTGATGCTGCAGAACCCTATGTGCGACCATCCAAGTTATCCTTGTTCTTTCTCTTAATTCATCCATCTTCTTTAATCTTGACAAATTCCATTTATCCTTCTTAACATAAAAATATATTTCTCAACCTGTTTTTTTTTTTTTTTTTAATTTTTTTATAAGAAAGATGTATATATAAAAAGCTACCTTATGCAAAGAGCACAAAGCAGTCCAAAAAATTACAAGGAAAAGGAAAGAAAAAAAAAGAATTTAATTTCAAATAGAGATTGAAGCAAGGAACAAGGATAGGGAATCACTAAATGTGAGTCTCCAAGCTCGAGACTAGTCAAACTGATTATACCCAACTAAACTCAGCTAAACCTTTAGTGGGCTTGACTATATATCATTTTACGCCACTTGGCCCTATCCTGAACCTTGTACCCAATTATCTCTCTTAAAATAATTTATTTCAATGTAACTTCTACCTGCATTATTTTTGTCCTCTTTTTTGCTCTTAGTGCTTATTCATATTGAAATGATCACTCTTTTGCACTGATACATACGTAGGCCTTAGTTGCACATTGACGTAGGAAAAATTGTGGGTATTTGTCTACATGTGCTTATGGTGTGTTTAGGGTTTAGAGAATTTGTGGATTATGGTTTAGAATTGTTGAAGAAATGGTTATGGGGCTGTGCTAGGAATTAAAAGATGGTTTGATGAGTTATTTGATGGCTGTTTGGTAGAAGAAAGTGTGTGGGATTTAGGGTTTTGATAGGTTAAAGAAAAGGGCTTGATATGGAGTAGTAAGGAAAAAGAAAAAGAAATAATTTATGGTGTTTTGGGTTGTATGAATAGTACCCTTAACAACGCCATAAGAAAGACTCAAAGTAAAGAGAGAAGAGAAAGGGAGGAAAGAACACACAAAAACCAACATGCCTCAATACTAAAAAACATTCAATATTATATCAATCTACTCCATCTCTCCTTGAGTATCATAAGAATAAATATGTAAGGACTTTTTCTTGTACTAGTAGTATTAGGACTCCTAGTTTGAATAAATTATGGATAATGTGACTTATTTTACTAATTAAAATACATATATGGATGAACATTTGAACAGCCAATAAATTAATTGGAGGAGATTCTTTCACCATTTGGAAGAAATAAACTTGAAATATATTTTTTTTTACCTTTGCATAAAATGAATCACACATTCATACATTTTCTCTCTTTCATCAACTAAAATTAATACAAGTTTTTTTTTTTTTTTTGAGAAGAAACTAAAAAACAAGTAGAACACTAAAATTACTGGCTAATTAAGAACAAATTTACATTAGTAACAATTGAGCTCACGGTTTGTTTATGAATTCTTTAGTCATTTCCACTAGAGCATTTGCCTTCGTTGGATCTACCATGTCGATGCCATGGAACCCGGTATAGCTAAACTGCGCTTCGATCGGGACCCGATGAGTCACCAACATGGCTACAAACTCCTGTAGCCGATCCATGATGGGGTCCCCAATGAACCCAACCTAATAAAAGACTAATTTGGACTCAAAAAACTAAAACCTATAATACTTTGGATTTCCTAGAAAATTATACTGACTAAACTATCAAAATACCCGTAATTCGCAGGAATTGCAGAAATTACAATTTTGCCCAATTAGCCATACCTAATAAATAAAAACCCAAATTAAAAAAAATAAAAAAAATTTAACCCAAGGAAACATGTAATAGACCTTTAAAAACACATAACATTCACTTCAATTGGACTTCAATAGTCAAAATAAATCTTGAATATATGAATTTGTAAAATTGTAATAAGTCAATCTTCCATGGCTGTATCACACATACCAGACTATCTTAAAAAATTCTCTCTCATTTTATCTTCAATTAATGTCTGCCCCACCTTCTTACAAATAGCTTTATTCCTTATCATGTCTTTCCTATCATTGCCACATACATTTTTACATCTTCATCTCTTACACTCAATTTATGGATTATTGTTTATCCAACATGTTGAACCATAAAGCATAATTGGTCTTTTGTGCAGTTCTATGAATGTTTTCCTTTGGCTTTGTTGGTATTCACATAGTACTTCTCTCTTCTTCACCCACCTTATCCTAATTCTATGAGAAACATCCTTCTCAGTCTCTCTATCTTTATTTATAATCAAGCCAAAAAATAATCACTCTTTGGTATCTCTTGATCATCTAATGTGATCTTTTAATTTCTTTCGCTGGTTTGACTAAATGAACATTCTATATTACTTGGTCTTAGTTGTCATCAACATAAACCTCGTAGCTTGTAATGTGCATTACAATTCTAACATATAATTAGGGGAAATTACACTTTGTACTCTAAACTTTTAGAATACACAATTAGCACCCTAAACTATAAGTCTATAACCCATGTTACACTTTGCACACCGCCATCAATTCTGCCATTATCTTGGATAACATTACGTGAAAAAACCTAATTGCCCCTCTTCTGAATCGCTTAAAAACGAAGGAGAAATTGCAGGTTACCATCCTAAACTATACTCTCAATTACACTTTGCACCTTAAACTTTGGTTTTCCATCCAAGCTAATGGCAAAATTAACGGCGATATGCAAAGTGTAACATGGGTCATAGTTTAGGGTGCTAACCGTGCTTTCTGAAATTTTAGAATGCAGAATGTAATTTGGGTTATAGTTTAGGTGGTAAAGTGTAATTACCTGTTATAATTAATAGCATCAATCAATACAATATCATCTGCTAATAACGTGTACCAATAGACATCATCCTAGACATTTGTGTGAGCTCATCTATAATTAAAGAGTATAAATAAGAACTTTACTTAATCCATACAATTCTATTGTAAAAGGAAACCCACGTCACATTCCTCTAATATTTTTACACAAGTTACTGCTTCCTCTGGTGTATGTTTGTTAGTATTAATTAAGCGGACTGTCTTCAATCGTAAAATGCACTACACCTCTCTAGGAACTCCACAATGCGATGGTCTTTTCTCTTTATATTTTTATTGCCAGCCTGAGTAAGAAAAAGGCTCTCCATAATATATCACCCAAAAAAAAAAATATATATATATATATATATATATATATATATATCACCTTAGCATAACACAAATTGAATATCGGGCACCATCATCTCCTTTCTTGACCTCATCTTAACCACCATTTTCCAAATTTCACTATATGGCCCATAAGTTTTACACCTTGATAATTTGTACAACTTTAGATATTCCCTTTATTTTTTTATAAATGGATTTTTAAAATGATTTTTATCTACAATGAGCGATAACTTAAATAGCACTTCCTCCTGCCATAAGAATTGGGAATATAAGGTTATTGGTTCAAAACTCATTGGATATTGTGTAACTTACCAATAAGAGAAGATTCATTTTCTCTACTCTATAAGCATCTTAGATATTAAATCTTATTAAAAAAAGCCCAATCAACTACTACAAGGCTAAATCATTTGAACATTTCCTAACTAAAATGGAAATAACATAAAAATATACAACTTTCTCTAACATCTTTTTCATTGTATCCTTAAGCTCACAATAACGACAAAATCTTTATGAATTATTGATCCAAGATATCAAAAGCTCTCGCTCTTTGGTATCTTCTTGACCACCAAGTCTTGTTGCCCCTTCATCTTTGTTTCTACTTTTTGATAAGTAATGTAAGAAACTTAAATTAGAAAAAACCAACCAATTACACTGGAAGTGTACTAGAGTGGCACAAATTAAGCCCAGATTACAACGATCAATAAGATCGGAGAGAGAAAAACAAGTATAAAAAGGCAAAACTACACTCTAATCAAGGAGAGTACGGAAAAAGAAAGATTTAATGTCAAGAATAGACCATTCACAATCCTCTAAGCATCTAGCATTCCGCTCTTGCCATCTTTGTTTCTACTTTTACTAAACATACATTTCATGTAATCTGTTTTAGTCCTACTTTATTGATAGCCTTGGTTCTCAAAATAAAAATAAAAATTGAAAGCCCTTAGATTCTAAAGCATCTTGCCAAATTTCTGATTTGACATTAACTCCATTTCTTCGGCCACAAGAACTATATGATCTGAAAAAATCATACACCTAGGGACTTCCTCTCAAATCGATTAAGTGAGCTCATCCATCACTAGTGCAAAGAGTTATGGAATGTTGATCCTTGATGCATTCCTATAGTGATAAGGAACCCACTTGTGATGCCTCCACTTGTTCTCACACTAGTTACCACTCAATCATACATATTCTTAATCAACTTAACATACTTCAAAAGAACTCCTTTCTTTTCCAAAACCCACTCTCTATGGATCCTATCATGTGTTTTCTCTAGATCAATAAAAGGCATATGAAGATCTTTACAAGCCTCCATATTTTACCATTAGTTATATAAGTTAGAAAATAGCTTCCATGGTAGAACACCCTGGCATAAAAACCAAGTTGATTCTTCGATATTGTTGTTTTGTGTCATAACCAGTTAACCTACACATTTAGGGCCCGTTTGGTAGAAGAGTTTGAGTAATGTTGTTTGTAGTTTTTTGAAATACGTGTAAGTGAACATGTGTGTGGAAATGTCTGTAATGTTGTTTAAAAACTGAAAATGAGTTGTTTAACAACTCTACCAAACGAGACCTTAAACATTTACTCAAATATGTTGGGTTCCATGTTTATGAATGAAACGTTTACATTTTCTTACCCTTCTAAAATTTCCTACTAAAAAGAGGTTGTACTTGGTGCACAAGACTCCTACTTTTGCGGGGTTTGAGAGAGGTGCTTAGTGCACGACCATTTGCTTTGGGTGGAAGGCATTTGCCATTGCACCAAGGCCTGATCTCTCAAAATTTCCTACCAAGTGTTGATAAATATTTGAATCTGTTTTCGTTTATAGGAATTTAACCATGTTGCAATTTTCTTGCCTAGGTATATTTAATAAAGGAGAACAATCCTGGATCACTTATAGAAGGTGCATTGCTTGCTGTCGGTGGTCGCTATGACTATCTGCTTCACCAAATGTGGGGTCATGAATATGTTAGTTATTACCATTAATTTTTTTTGCCTACTTTATATTTTTTCCATTTACTTCCTCTGTTCTACTGTTGGTCCCTTTGTTGTAATTTTTTTTATTCCATGACTCTTGTATGTATGCATAAGCACATGGCTTCACACAAAATGAATGCAAAGAAACAAATAAAAATGTGTGTGTAATGTGCTTTTGGATACCCATTGTAGCTCTACCCATTATATAGTATCCATTATTGAATTATTTTAGGCTTAATACTATATCAGCCTTTTACCTTCGCTTTTCTCTTTTCTTCTCTTTTTTTTTTCCCCAGAAAACAAGTCCGCCAGGTGCTGTTGGGACTAGCCTCGCATTAGAGACAATAATTCAGCATTCTTCTGTAGATTTTAAACCAATTAGGTACAATGTCCTTTACCTCTTCATCTCTTTCTTTTAGTCTATTAATTTTCCACTAACCCTAAAGTCTTTGGTCATCATTTTTCAATCTAAGTTGTTTCCACACTTGTCTATACTTACATTAGCAGAAGTGAAGCGAGCACCAGTATTCTCGTTTGTTCAAGGGGAGGAGGTGGTCTGTTGGTAGAGCGTATGGAACTTGTCGCTGAATTATGGGAAGAGAACATCAAGGTTTGAGATTAAACTTCTAAGCAAAGTAGGCTATTGTACAAAGTTGCTTTCTGCTCACTGGTTGATCATGTATATTAGGCTGAATTTGTCCCCACACCTGATCCAAGCCTTACAGAGCAGTATGAATATGCAAATGAGCACGATATAAAATGTATAGTCATCCTAACAGACACAGATGTGTCTCAAACAGGTTCTGTAAAGGTATTATTTCCACTGTCTGAAATTTCATTTCTGAATCTACTATTTTGCTTATATTATTTCCTGAAAGGAATATATATATATATATATATATATATATATATATATATATAACAGGGCAGCATGTTCATTTAGTTAATGAATGAATATTGTAACTTAAATTACATATGTGAACATCAAAATTTTCAACTTCCTAGAAATACCTAGATCACTTGATCCTTCTCTATCTTGAGTGGCATGAACTGCAAACCTCCTCACTCAAGTGGCCATAGAGAAAGGTAGAGTCCTTTGGTGTTAACATCAACATCTCATGGCTCCTGTTATTCTCCTTTTTCTGTGGGTTCTAGGGGCTGCAAGTTAAGGGGTAAATTTGGGGTGACTGCAAGCTCAATTGGAATGGTGTTACAATTTATGAATATGAGCTCGATATATTGGGGAAAATATAGGGCTGAATATGAATTCATTATATTGGTAGTCCTTTGGTCCTTGAAATTTGCATTCATCAAAAGAGAACCTTCTACTGCTGAACAAGCTAATTATATCGCTGAATGATTGCCTTTTATAAAATTAACGACTTTTGTTTGAACAGAGAAAGCCTCATCAACAGTGTGGATTATGGGCTCAACATGCTTATGACTTTGTTTTTTTTTTTTTTGTTGATAGGTAAGAAAAAATATATTAAAGATACTATAATATGCATGAAAAGATCGTAGTCAAAAAGTACAAAAAGATGGTCATCACCATTTGGTGGAGAATTCCAGTCTTCAACACAAACTCTTTCAAAGGTTTCATCCTTCAATTCAACTGCACACCCCAACCGACCCTCCAATACACCTTGTGGTGCATGTTCTACCGGTCCAGTATCATGATGACTTTTGATCTTCTATGTCATTGTTCTTATCATTGAGACCGCTTTCTGGTATGTCCAATTTGTCGCGGTTGCCTTCCAGAATCTCTGTACGGGATCCCGCTAGTTCCTACTGCTGAAGAGCTTGTACAACTTACAACAAATCTTCAATCATAAGCCTCATCTCAACCATCTCTATCTATGGGTCTTGATTTCCTCTACCTGACAACTTCTGCCACAACCTACCATACCTTAAAAATGCAAGCTTTTTCTTAGATCTGAATTTCGCAGCTTATATTTAGGATCTTTTGATGTGATGCCACTTGATGTAATGAGTAAAATTTAGGACTGGTATAGAAGAAAGGATTGAGAAGAAGTTCTAGCAAGAAACAAGATTAAAGCAAAGAAAAAGATAATAGAATTAAATCAGAACAATTAAATCAATTTCAAGGTTCAAAGAGCTCAAGAAATATTCAAATTTAAAATTTTATGAAATAAATAAGAAAAGACTGCCTAAAACAATTCAAAAGAGGCTATTTATTTAGATTTTAGTGACCCTAGAATCCTAAGCTCCTAACCCTTCATCTTGCATATAACAATTAAATCTTAACCATCCAACTTCAATAAAAGTCACATTTTAGTCACATGACCTTTTAAAATACTCAAGACATAATAATAAACAAAACATGACATAGAAATAAAAGACAAATGGACTAATGGGCCTTTTTGTTTTCCTTTTGGGCTTAAATTTTTCTACATCACAATTGCTAGGAAAATATACATAAGAATTATATTTTTTGACGAATTCTGCATATTTAGAGGGGAGAGGAGGAGGAGGAGGGGAAAAAAAATCTAAAACAAAAAAGCCTGAACAAGGAACAGAACAGCAGCTTTTGTTGTCTGACTGAAAAAAATTTGTCACTTCGTGTACTGGTTCTATAAGCCATAGCTTGATCCTCTTTGCTGCATCTGCACAGGTTCAAATGTCAGGTTGTGATAGATCTTAACAAAAACATAGCTAAGAGGTGGGACCATTCTTAAGGATGGTTGTGTAGGGTTCAACCAAAAAATGACTTGTTTCTCACTAGGGCCATTTTTTCTGGATTCATTACTTTGTGATTATCATTGTATATTATTATTTGGGTTATGTATACTTAATGAGAAGTGTTTATACCTTGCAACTTCATAAGAAACAAGACTAAAATCTTGCATGGAGCTAACTTGTCCAAAAGTCTCCAGAATGAGTGACACCTTTCTCCCTTAACACCAACTTCAACTCCTACATCTGTAAGGACACAGCCACATCATGAATTTGGACCTCTTGGTCCTTGGCACAACTGTTAGTACTTAGTAGCAGCACCGCGCACTTCCAGAATTTAATCAATTTTAAACCGCTACTATATCCTTTTCATTGAAATCTGAAACTCAGCAATAATAATTATCAGAGTTCTTCACTTGATTCTGTTGGTAAGATAAGTGGAGCCTAAACTTCAGGGCAACATCAACTATTTTTTAGGGGAAACAATGAAGACACGTTGACATTGAATCTGGGAGTTTCTCTATAGACCCTTTTCTCCCCAAATGTTCATAGTTCTCCTTAAGGCCTACTCCAGTAATTGAACCTTCCTATTAGAGCATTAGCATCTGGAATTCTAAAAAATTTGCCATTTTACACTCTAAAAAGTTACTTTTTTTATTTTACAATACCATTTTACAACTCCCCCAACATCTCAATTCTTATACTTCATATCAAAACCAACACTATTTATTTATTTATTCTTTTTTATCTCTCTTCCTCTATGACTTTTTCTCTCTCTCTCTCTCTCTCTCTCTCTCTCTCTCTCTCTCTTCATGAAACCCAGCAACCATTGCATATCACAACTACAAACACATGGCACAACACAGCCACATACCCAAAACCAAAAGGACCAAAATCCGAAATAAAAAACTCAAAAGAACCAAAAGAAATATTTTGCATAAACCCATCAGTCCACCACCATCAAACACCCACCACCACCACTGCCAATTATCCACCACCACCACCAAATTGCAAATACCCACCACCACCACCAATACCTAGAACCAAAACACCCACCACCAAACACCCAAAAAATACAGCAAATACCCACAAGATCAGATAGGGAGGTGAGGATCTGAGTGATACAGGAGAGAGAGGCGAGTCTGACGGCAAACCCAGGCCACTGTCTTCGCCGCTACCAAGTTGTCGCCCTCCTCCTCAAAGTTGCCGCTGGCTACCAGAGAGAGACTAAAAGAGAGAGAAGAGATCTGTATGCGTTCGGCCTGTTGGCTTGGTTGAGAGAGAGAGAGAGAGAGAAGAAATATCCGAAAAAAGGAAGAGAGAGAGACTATAAAAAGCATTATTTTATTTTTCCCATCTAGCTACAGTGAGTCCTAAATTTAGGACGTTACTGTAGTTGAGTGGTATATTTTTTTACAGCTAGCCTCCCGGCTAATGCATGTACTTTGTGGTTTGATGCTAAAATACAGCAAACGGAGTTCAGCTCATGACCTTGGTGCTTGATTTGAGTTAATTTTTAGTTTTCTTGGTCATTAATATATTTCACATTTTTTTCACATTAAGTAGCTTCTTGTTAGTAAACATACACACACAATTGTATCCTCTGAAGATGTATTAACTGCTTATTTTTCCATCTTTAGGTCCGTCATCTTGAGCTCAAGAAGGAGAAGAAAGTTCAGAGAGAAAACCTAGTCAGGTTTTTACTGGAGGCGATGACAACACAATTTAGAAACCCCTCAATTTGGAACTAGGCATATCTTCCTCGATGATAACACAATTTAGAAACCCCTCAGGTTCATAAAATCATGATGCTTGGCTTTGTTCTTGTCTAATACCTTGGAGAAGCATTATAATCATAATAATATACTTCTGAACTGTTATTGGCAGTTGTCTTATTGAGGTGTATAATCAATTACCCTATTGTTACAATAATGGTCACAGGTTACGGTCCTTTCTCTGGTAGCCCCTTTCATTTCACGAGAGCCAGACTTTCAACAGGAATCATCAGTCATATTCTTGAAAGGGCATTCGAGAAGTTTTGCATGTTTACGTTTTACTTTTCTTTTTCCTGAAGACTGTTGAGATTTCTTTTGCTTCATAGTTAATTCCATATTTTAATGGTGTAAATCTGTAAATATTTGAAACATGAACTAGTGGAATAGAATTAGCAACTGATGAGTTAGGGCTATCAATTTCTTTCCCCCCCTTTTTTTTTGTTTTATTTCTTCTTTCTCAGTTTTGTGTAAGTAGATTTGTATATAACTAATTTTCACACCAATCTATTGAAATGTCTCCCTTATTTTGCCTGAAATCAGATCTTCATTCTGTAATGTACCTTATATTGGTTGCAATCATCAGAATGATACCAGATAGTTTAACCTTTTGTGCCATCTGCGGCTTTTTCTTATCTTACTTTGCTGATACAAGATTTTGACATGGTTATAGAGCAACGATACAGGCTCATGTACGATTACGATTCTTATAAAACTGGGGATTTTTTTTCCTGATAGTTCCTACTTCCTAGTGGATTTTTTGTTTTTCAACTGTTCCTAGGATTCTGTGATTTTAAATTCTTACAGTCACCATCTTTGTTTGTGTCTTTTTAGTATTTCAATGGTTCAGTAAAAACCTTGTTCATCATCACACAATCAAAATCAATTCTCTTTTGATCACCTCATGTTCTTAGGTGCTGATTTATGAAATTACTTTGCTTCATGATATTTTTAATATCATGACCCGTGGGAGTGGATTATGTAACTTGCCTTGTTTTAAATGGTGAGGTGGTAATTTGATTGTTTCTTACATGTAATTGAAATTTTCAAGGAGGAATTTTGATTGTGAGGTTACCTCTTGCTTTATTAATTTGGGATTTTGTTGGAACCATGAAATTTTTGTTTTCTAACACAATTATCTGTTTTGGCTTGTTCCCGTCATTTGATACAAAATTGCCTTGAAAGGGATGAAGGATGATGTGGAACATTTTTTATAAAAGTACAATCCCAGTAACAAATCCAGGATATACCAAATTGGAAAAAGAAGAAAAGGTAATTTTGAAAATTTGAGATTTTTTTTAGCCTATAATATTTTGTTCAGAAGTTTGGAAGGCTTGTTTAACATTTGGAGGGAGGATTTCAACGGTAGCTCCAAAGTAACCCAGCCATTTCAAAAACCAATTTGGAAAATTGAATTCGATGTTTTTGATGAAAATATAAATCACCAACGATGATTATCTTCTTCTTTTTTTTCTTTTTTTTTTTGTAAATTGTAAATTACATCCCTAAAGTTTAGGAGTGTTTGAATTTTACACTTTGAAGTTTCAGAGTTTGAATTTCACCCCTTGAAGTTTGAAGTGTTTGGATTTTATATTTAAACGTTTTAGAATTTGAATTTTACCCCATAAATTTTAGGAGTGTTTGGATTTTACTTCTTAAAGTTTAGGGGTATTTGAATTTTATACCATAAAGTTTTAGAATTTTGATGTGTAAAATCCAAATACTCCCAAACTTTAGGGGGATAAAATTCAAATTATGAAACGTCAGGGTGTAAAATTTAAACACCCTCAAACTTCAAGGGGTAAAATCTAAATTCTAAAATTTTAAGGTGTAAAATCCAAATACCCCCAAACTTTAGGGGTATAATTTGTAATTTACATTTTTCTAAAAAAATTTTATTTATTTTTTATGAAGAATATGTTATAGCAGGCAATATTGATAGTTCCAATAATTGAAGTATTAGCGATTGAAATTTTGAAAAAATCTATGAGATATATTTGGGTTATCTTCCCTAGCAATGATTGAGGTTTAAGAGTATTTGGAGAATTTGATAGTTTGAAAATGCAATATTTGTATGGTCATTCTGAGCAAAAATTGTTGAATCTGTGTCACTAGCCAAAAGGAGGAACATTACTTTTCCAATCAAATATCAAAACCTCAAATGGTATGTTAGATTTTTTGGGGAAAAAAAATTCAAAGGGAATCCAACTATGAATCAACATTGGTTTTATACCACGTCTTTGTAGAATTTAATCTCATATATATATATATATATATATATATATATATATGTTGAATTTCGTGGAAATCAACTTAATGTACTCTCTTTTATTTTAGAGATTGAAGTGTTTCTTATTAAGCATTTACATATTCTATTCATTATACACAACATGTTGTGTATATCCCTTAATTGAGCATCACCGATAATATCAAAGTTATATATATATATATATACACACACACAAAACTTTGATCTTTTTGTTTGCTTTATCTTAGGTTGTCATAACTTTTGAAAGTTGACATTTTTTCACATCATTATTCTAAGAGTTGTGCTACATTCACTATATTTTTCACATCGCTTTCACAATAAATCATAAGTAGTAAGTTGTTATTGGTTTTAATTTGAATTCACAACTTAAATTATTTTTTTGCTCTACTGCAACAATCAATAATAACCTACTAGTTAAGATTTGTTGTGAAAATGTTGTTGTAGGGACTGGGTTTGAGCACTTCTCCTATAGGATGAGTGGACTCAGGCCCAACTAGCCCAATACAATAAATTTGTAGAGAATGGGTTTAAGAACTAGGCCTTAGTGAGGATTACAATAACTAAACATGGCTACGACTAGATTGAATAGCAAGAAAATGGATTTAAAGTGTGAAATTCCGTTCTCAGCCCTCAATGGGGGGACTAGTAGTTCTTATTATTTCTTCAGTACTTGATTACAAAGGTTTCAAAGTTGATACCAATTGCTACAATATTTCCTCCGCTTCTAATTTTCTCCCCCCTCATTCTGGAGGATTTCTTACATTATATACTCCCTCTTAGTTGATCCCGGTCTTCCATCTGTTGATCATGCAGGTTACTATTTGAGTGCTTGTCCCATCAGCCACCTTTTTCAGTTTTCTGTGAGCTGCAGCAACTTAGGCAACACTGTTCAAGGGTCATTTCCTCATTAATGCGACCAGGATGTTAGTTGTTAGCATTTAATGTGGAGGTAACAGTTTCTTCTTAAATTGCACCTCCGCCATGCTTCCATGGCTGACTCATTGTACTTGTCTTTTTCTTGGGATGATTCGGGAGGCTGCCTTTGGTGGCGTGCTGCTCTTCCCTTCTATGATCTCCGTTGGCCGAGGACAGGATCGTCCTCGGCGATGTTTCTTAGGAACTTGGGCTTCCTACTTTCATCCTTCTACCTCCTCGGACGTTTCTACCTCCTCGGCATGGGCCTTTGGGCCTAATATAAAGTGGGCTAGGGTTGCCAAATTCTTAGGCTCTACAATAGCCCCTCAAAATCCTGCTGTTCGGCTCTTCGGATGGGGAGAAGGATTTTGATGTCCTCGGGCCCTTATTATGGCTCATCAAGCCTTACCCTCCATCAATGCCAACGTTTTTTCACCTATCTAGGGCACGTTCCTAGTGACTCGGTATATGGAGCATGCCCTCATTAAATTCTAACGGCTTCATATTTTCCCACGCATAATGATGCGATGATAATCTAACGGTGGAGATCTTTTTGACTTTATGGGCGGGAAAACCCACACGATTATCTTTAACTAAAGGTAAAAATACCCATTTGAACCAATTTGCCTCTTTACTTTTGCATTCAAGAGTTCTTGCGCACGTATTCTGAGTTCAGTCAAATCTCTAACAAAATTCATGTCTCTCTCTCCAACATAAAAAGCCTGTCCGAGGAGCTTTTCCTCATTTTTGTCAGTTCTTCTCTCTCTCTCTCTCTCTCTCTCTCTCTCTCTCTCTCTCTCTCTCTCTAAGCTTCTTTCCTCTGTATTCCTCTTTTTCTTCCTTTTTTCCTTGAGTCCTTTAGCCGTTTCTAGAGATGGGTAGGTTTAAGAAGTTGGTTGAGCCAGAAAAGGCAACGGAGAAATTCATCGCTGATTATAGGATACCCAGTAATGTAAGTTTGAGATACTGTGAAGAAGGGGAGGGGTATTTTAGGAGGCAGAAGGGTGAAGTAGTAATTCCCATAATCACCTTCTTAGAAGGTGGTATGAGAATCCCTATGGGACCGGTGATGAGGGACTACCTTAGGCACTTCCGATTAACTCCCACCTAGTGCCCCATCAACGTGTTTAGAATTCTGGGTTGTGTGGATGCCTTAAATGAGAAGATGGGGTTGAAGTTAACCTATCATGACGTAAACTGGTGCTATAACCTCCAGCACCTAAAAGGTAAGTCTTATTACATGAAGACGATGAAGGATAAGGTTCGGCTTATCCAATGCCTCCCTGAGTCCAGCAAGGGGTTAAATAAGGATTTTCTCATCGTGTCCGGGGAGTGGCACGACGGCCTTCATTGTCCGACAGAGGAGGGGACACTAGGTGGGGTATTTAGAATAGGAGAGGGTTGATCTTTTGTGATATCAAAGTCTGCAGTGTTTGGTTGCTAATACGAACATGCCTTCTTTTTTGCAGATCCACACGCTTTTGAACGACACTTCCATTTGGTCAACAAGGAAGATTTGGAGACCATTCTTAGGGCGGAGGTCTTTGTGAACGAATCTGAAAACCAAGTTAGAGCGGCTCACAAGATTCTTCGATACTACCCTATTCAAAAATCTTTCTCGGCTCCGAAGTACGTGATCAGAGCCAAAGACCCTCCTCGGCTCCATAAGATCACCGTAGCGGAAAAAGGGTTCTTGCTCCCCAAAGGGTCTCCTATCCCGAAAGGCGTTCCGTCGGCAGGCCCTTCTTTATCTCCTCAAACTGCAGAGGCCGCAAGACGAAGACTAGAAGAAAAAGAAGAAGTTGCTGATCTGGGTCCATCCGAGGATGAATTTGGCACATTCGATCAAGTCCATCCGTCCGAGGATCCCTCTGGTGACTTGGGCGACCCCAATTTGACCGAGGCGAACCTCTCATCTGCAAGGACTTCTCCTCAGGCCGAGATGGGTTTTAAGAGACAACACCAAACCAGCTTGCTTAACTTGATTGAGGGCCAACCGGGGAAGGATGCGCCGGGGAAGTCTTAAACCAAGCTTCCTCCTCTTCCACCCAAGTCTCAGCCTGCTCAGACCAGGTCATCTTCTGCCCAGTCCAAGCTTCCACCTCCTCCTCCCCAGCCAAGTTTGCCACTAAGGCCCGAGCCCACTGATCCCAAGCACAAGAAGGACAAGGGCAAGTGGCCCATGGGAGCAGATAAATCTTGTTCCTCCTAGGAGGAAGACGAGGCTCGGCGGCCCTCTAAACAATTGAAAATAGGGCACCAAGGCCAAGGTAAAGAGGTTGCCATTCAGTCCGAGGCCCAAGCTCCCTGCCCCAATGCTCCATGGGGAACCTCTGATGGATGACACCTCCCTCAGGGACTTCTGAGGGGGTTAAGGCACGTATGTGGCTGACGCACTGGAGAGGTCCCTACTACTTCCTGCAGACATGGCGGAGTTGGGGAACTTGAGGAGGCAGGAAGTCTTCCTTAACCTCAAGAGGTACTTGGGCATGGTAAGACTTCTAATACTTATGACTTGGTTGATTTTCGTTCTTTGGTTCCCAACTTACCGTGTGTTCGCTTCAATTGGCAGGCTGTCCAGGCCACTTTTAGGCTAGAAGAGGTGGCTAACAACCAGAGCAAGGCCCTGGACATTGAGCGCGACAAGCGTTTGGACGCTGCTCGGACTCTTAAAATCTCTGAGGCCAATCTCTCAAAAGCCAGGGAGGAGCTGAAGGAGATGACAAGGGCCCGAGACAACGCTAAAGCAGTGGTACACTCATGCAAGCTCCAAGGGCATATAAAGCATGAGTGGGGCGCATTTTTTGCTGATGTGGGACTAATGTGTCAAGCCTTCCACTACAAGGTCAGCCCTTGGTGAGATAAAAATCCTGAACTCCTGCGTCGCTTGAGAACAAAACCGTGCGAGCTTGGCTCCCCAAAGCGGACAAAGAGCTTGCGGCGGGAAAATCCCCCACAGTTGTGGACATAGCATTTCTTTATTCTAATATATATTTTTTAATTAGAGTCTAAATTCTATAAAGATTCCCAATAAAATCTCTTATATTTTACCTCATCCATTATAATATTGTCCCGTCATATTATCTTTAAATGGTAAAATAGATAGATTCATATACAAACATAAGTATAATAAATACCTATTAATAATATGGAGAACACATCATATTTTATTAAACTTTATTACGTATAATTTGATATAAAAAAACTATCACATTATATATATAATCAAATGGATAATACATCATGTTTTATTGAACTTTCTTATCTATTGCATAGGTTACTAACTAGTATGAATTTATAGGTCACAACTAATCAAATTTATTGGGGAAGGTGCAATAACTTGCTCGAGAAATATGATGACATTTTCCACAAACTGCCCCCTCCAATTTTATAAATTGATGGTGACAACGATTTGCTTGGATACACATTCCACTCCATGTTTGACTTTTACGTTCTTGATACAACGGCTTGCATATCTCAGCTTGAGCTATCTTTCAGTGTGACTATATACAATGCATAACACTTTCATAGAAGAAGAAAACCCTATAAAACATGTAAGAAAAGTGAACATCAAATAATAAAACGCTCTCACTCGAGTCCACAATATAATCACAGCTTTTATATCAAGCAACAATATATGGGAATAGGATGTTAGATCATGGATTTTATTTTATTTTATTTTGGCCATAAAACCATTTTACTAACAATTTCGTTAGTTAACATGTTTTGCAAACTATTTTACAAAGTAGCATCTTGAGTTTTAAAAACTCGAGTTCCATCGAGGAACTCGAGTTTTTAAGACTTGATTTCTAAGTGGTGGCAAAGCTAAGGTGGACATAAAAATCCACATGGAACTTGAGTGTCTAAGACTCGAGTTCTTGCTATCTTGTTCTTCCTTCTTTCTTCTTTCTCCAGGCCCAAATCAAAACACAACCCCATGGATTCATAAATACTCATACCCAAAAATCTCATTTCTCAAACACCCTAACCCAAAAATCTCATTTCTCATACCTGATCAGATCTTTTCCTCTAGCGCCTTCTTCTTCTCCAGCGTCTTCTTCTTCTCCAAATTGGATTCAGAGAACCCCAAGATCTTCTTCTTTCTCCAGCGTTTTCTACTTCTCCAAAAAAGATATCTTCTTCTTCTCCAGCATCTTCCTCTTCTCCAGAACAGAGGTTGTCTTCTTCTTCTCCAGCCTGAACAAAAGTCTGCTTCTTCGTCTTCTTGGTTTTGCTCTATGGAACTCGAGTCTAAGAGACCCAAGTTTCATGTGGATTATTTATCTAAATCATCTGAGAACTTGAGTCTTAAAAACTCGAGTTTCTTAAAGGAACTAGAGATGCTACGTTGCAAAATAGTTTGTAAAATGTGTTAACTAACGAAATTGTTAGTAAAATGGTGTTAAATGGCAAAAAAATCCATTAAATCATGGTTAAGATGTGGAACCACTCAGTTAGGTTTATGTAAGGATAAAGATAAAGAAGATAAAAAAAAAAAAAAAAAAAACAATAAATATATTTGGGAGACAAAATAATATTTAATCTCAATTATGATAAAGTAGCATGGTAATAGCAAGTGTACGGGGTAAACACGAAAAACCCCTGTCAGGTTGGGTTCTTAACCGAAGCAACTAATTTGTATAGATGGGCTTAAAAGCTAATTCTTAGATGATATAAAGAAACTCAAAATAAAAAGGCTTAATGGCCAGAAGTTATGAAAAAATAATTGTTGTTCTTTTATAAACTCTCCTCGGTCAATCCAATGAAAACTTATATACGATGATGGTAATAGTACAGGTGATGATATTAGAAGGGTGTTTACAATGATTTCTTTCTTAACTTAATCTCGCTTTTTTTGATTCCCCACACATAAGAGTTCTTTTTTTATTTATAAGATGGTTGCAACCATCTCAACCGTCCACATGTAGGGCGGATGATTCCCTTGTGGGGATACTTCTCTCATCCTCCCCTTCCCCACTTTTTGAGGCTGAGATGTTATAACAAGCTGTCAGAACACTGTTCAAGAGGGTCATTTAGCCATTAATGCAACATGACTAGTTGGTGCAATGCATTTAATGCAGAGGAGATGGTTACTTTTTCAAGAAGCTTCCTCCGACCTTTACTCGGGGATTTCATTGTTCCTTCGTTTGATAGCATCCTATGAGTAACCTGCTAGCCTTCACATGTTTGTCTACATTTCTGAGCTTGCTTTTCTCCTCGGCTTGGGTTCTTAGTACAAACCCTCCTCGAGCTAGTCTCCTCGGAATACCAAGGTGAAGTCTTCCTTTGAAAAGGTCTTTTTCGGGTCAAATCCTTTGCCCCTTGGACCCACGGTCCTTTGTTTGGGCCCACTTTTCTGTCATTAACACCTAATTGGGCCTCTTTGGGTGTCAACCTTCAGGTAAGCTATAAGTGAAGAAGCATCCACAATTGAACATATCAAAGATTATTTAATCAAACTTGATCTCTAGTAAACTAAATTGATGGACACTTCTTTAATTGTTAAACTTTTATAAATAGACACATAATATTCCTAACAATCTAAGTGATTCAAATCATTAAAATATAGTTTAAGTTAGGATCTAGAGACCTCTAAGATGTATATGATAAAATAAATAATTTTTAAAAAACAAGAAAGAAAGAAAGAAAGAAAGAAGAGAACTCTAAAGTGTAGAATTCCCTAACATTCTATTTGACAATACTTAGAAGGAAAATTTATATTATAGACAATACTTATGTAAAGATATTAGATATTGAAAATGTAAATGGAAGAGGGAATTTTTTTTTGTATGCGTTTGAATTTAAAGAAGAAGGGAAAGAGGCAACAGATGAATTTTGTATATCTTGTTTGGTTTATAGACTATTAATACTATAGAGTTTAATTTTGTATCACGTGTCTCATATAATGTAAGTTTTTAAATTTTTGTGCCAAGTGAGTCAATTCAATGTAGAAAATGAGGAGTTCAATATAAATAAACCATAAACACCTAATCATATATATATATACTCAATGCTTAGAGAAAATTTAATTAGATTCAAAATTGAATTTTGCTTTTGTTAGCTTTCCATAAAAATTAAATTATTTAGATTTTTGCTATTATTTTTTCTTTGAACTAATGAACATATTTTTTATACTGTTTCTATTCAGATACTTTGTATACTAGGATCTTGAATGTAACAAATTATAATTGAGCTGAACAATCCCATGGACCTATCCTTATTCAATTTAGGAGATACTATTGGACCAATTTATTCTTTTATTTTGGGTTGTATTTAGTAGAATTTCATGGACATTGATTGTGAATTGATATTGTCTATGTACTATCCAATAGTGATTTTTAAAATTATATATATAATAGCAGTGTAATGAGAAACTTGGTGTAACCAGTATTATGAAAATTGCAAGAAAAAACTATTTTAATACTTCCAAATGTTGTGGTCGAACTAATATCTTATATGTTTTATAATCCAAGTTAATGTCAATAGCACCACTACAATTCATCATTCCTATGTGTAAGCATGAATTACATACTAGTACCATTAAAGTACAAAACTTTTAGCAAATACCATTTATTTATTAGCGCATCCATATTGGTTGAGCCATAAATTTAGCAAATTAGTTTCACCAAAAATTAATTTATCTATTTTATTATCTCACTTTACAAAACACCAAACATCAATAGTTTTATTTTAACTTTCAACACAATAAATTATTATAAACAATATAGTAAAATAATAAAAAACAAACACCACAGCCACCTCCACCACTCTACTCTGGAATGAGAATCCAAGGAATATACCTTTTAATTTTAATTTTTGTTATTGGTTAAAACAAGATTGCATCTAGGGAAAAGTTTGACCTCGTACGAGTTGCTTTGGTTATTAAATTAAATTTGTCCCTTACCTTCCAACAGCCCTTATAGCTCAGTGGTAGAGCGTCAGTCTTGTAAACTGAAGGTCCGTAGTTCGATCCTGCGTGAGGGCATTTTTGGAATTTTGTTTTTTTCTCTTTCCTGCTTCCAACGCTGGGCTTCTTTTTGATCAAAAGTACAGCCCAATTTAATATTAGATCTGATCATTTAATTGGCAACTAAGAACAATTTGGCCACAAAGTTGTGTAAGAATTTTGAAACTCCTTTAAATCCACAAATTTAAAGCACTTCCTATTATAATTTATCAAACCTTCAAATATACTGAAGTGTTTTTCGGTTAAAACTCTATATCACAAGACATTTTGAAAATGGGGTTGTTTGAAAATTTTGTATAATAATAAAAAAGCCAAAATAATTCTAATGTTTTCAATTCCACCTAGAAAATTTTATGCCAATTTTCTGTAAGGAATTACTACCAATACTGCAGAGTGCAGACCTTTTCCACACAATTGAGATGCATAAAACTTGTTCATTGCACAAAAGACAGCTAACCAACATTCAGAAAAACTCCAGGAGTAATTCTTAGGTACTCCCGGAGCACGGAGAATGGTGCTCCCTCTTCTCATATTCATGGTGGGGTCCACTCATTAAATTCATAGTGGGGTCTACCATAAATGTGAGAGGAGGGAGCACCATTTCACTATACTCCGGGACTACCTAAGAATTTTCCAAACTCCAGTTAGTTAGAATTGAACACACAAACAGGCAATTTAGCTTTACAACCAATTAGCCAAAAATGAAATAAGAAGAGTTACAACCAGTACAATGACATAAAAGAATGCAATCTACTAAGATGCTAAATCTAATGTCCTGGAGATTGTAAAACTACCAAACTGTCAGATTGAATACATAAGAAACTAGGATGAAAGTCACAAAACAACATGGTGGTGGTCAATAGTAGTTTGTAGTTGCAGCACTAGTAACCAAGAAAATTACAACCTCCCATTCTTCTTTTTACATTTCAGCCTCTAAGAAACTAATCCAAACCCAGCAAGACCAATCAAAAAATTTAAAACCTGACTTCTGCTTGAGAAGCTTTTAAGGCATTTTAGAAATTGTGCTGCAAGAACAAGCTCTCTTGAGGAGAAGCAGGACCAATCTCTTCCTCCAAACTCCTCAACCCATCACCAACACCACTTCCTGCATTTCCCTGATTTTTCGCTTCCGAGTTTTTCCCATCAACGTCTGCATCTGAGACTGATGACTTCCTCCTCTGGGAAGAAGTAACACTAGGAAAAGTTATCCATGAAGGTGCTCTAAACTCAAACCTTTGATCCTCAGCTTCTGGCACCTCAGTTTCTGAGACTGACCGATTCGAAGATCTTTGAGAGGACTTCTTGTGCAATCTACTACTTCCCAATACTACCTCAGTAGGCAAAATTGGTTGCTCATTGCTTGGACTACCCATTAGCTGTGCAAGCGCTCGCTCCAAAGCTGTTGTCACTTTATCCATTGATGGCCTCTCCTTCCCTCTCATTCTCACACATTTACAAGCCACATTTGCAATCCTTTTGAGGGCATCAAGATCAGAAGGAGGCTTCAAAGCGGGATCCAGAATTGCATTTAAGTCACTGGATTTAATCAAAGGAACTGCCCACTCAACTATATTCCCTTCTTCATATTGCATATCAATGGCTTTCCGGCCACTAAGAATCTCCAATAGCAGAACACCAAAGCTATAGACATCCGATTTGGTTGTAAGGTAGTGAAGCCTGTAGTACTCAGGATCAAGATACCCAAGAGTTCCTGCTGGTAGCTCAGCCAGTGGGGAGCTACTATCAGCAGGTCCCAATAATGACAAACCAAAATCAGCTACTCGGGCATTGTGTTCTTCATCGATGAGGATGTTTGAAGACTTAATGTCTCGGTGAATCACAGGTGGGCAAGCATAACCGTGCAAGTATTCAATCCCCCGTGCTGCTTGGACAGCAATCGTGACCCTTCGAATCCAATCCAGTTGCTCCTTCAGGGCTTTGTTTTTCCCATGAAGATGTTGATGCAGGGACCCATGAGCCATGAACTCATAAACAAGAAGCCTTTCACCACTTTCTTCACAATATCCAAGTAAATTCAGCAAATGGGCATGGTTCAACCTTGAAAGTAGATCGAGTTCTGTATGAAACTCATTTGAATTCTTTTGCTTGTTCGGAGATGTAATAGCCCTTTTAACCGCGACTACTGTCCCATCTTTCAAAACCCCTTTGAAAACACAGGAAAAACTTCCCTTCCCCACAAGGGTTTCTTCTTTAAACCCATCAGTGGCTCTCTCAAGTTCCTTATAAGTGAACATCTGAGCTCTCCTTATCTTCAGCTCTTCCAAGTCAGGACGGATCTTGCTGGTATCTTTTTGGAATGCAGAACCACCCCCATTATTGTTCTTGGTCTTTGATCCTTTCCCTGAGCACTGACAATTCCGTAACTTGTAGCGTACATATAAAACTGCAGTTAAAGACACAATACTCACCAAGAAAACAGCAAAGGCAATCTCCGCAACAATGACTGGCCATTGCAGTGACAAAAACCTTTCATTCTTCTTTCCATTAATGCCATTGGCATATGAAGTACAATTTGAGAAGCATTCAGCTGAGAAACAACTTGAACAGTTATAAGCACACTGCCTATCAGATTTCAAAGTGCATTCAGAACTTTGATACATTTCAGAAGGGCAGCCATTGCTGCATGGCATGCAAACGCGAGAATTAGGAGACTTGCAAGGGGCATTCTCATGGCTAACTTCATAGAAACCGGGAGCACATGGAGTAGGCTTGCAGAGTCCCGGGGAGACAGCTATTGGAAGAGAATTAGGAAATCCAAGACCCCAACAAAAGGGTGCCAGAGATTTCTCTGCAAGAATTCCACAAGTGAAGTAATCCCCAGCAGCAATTTCATAAACCTTAGTGCCACTAGGAGATGGGGTGCTTGGTTTGATGATGAAACCCCAACAAATAACTCCACGATCGTAGCTCTTAATTCCACAAGCGTGAAACTTTCCCCCCACAACAGAAAGCATTGGAACATTTGGAGCCGAGTCTACATTTCCTTGACCTGCATAGGCCACAGAGATTTCTTCCTCAATGTTCAAGCTCCTTCCCCAACAAAAAGCTCTAGAATTTACTCCCTCTAAAATCCCACAAACATGATATCCACCAGCTGCAATCTTCTGAAACCTCATGCTTTTAGGAATTAAGCTCACCACCTGGCTACTAGTGTCATCGCCCCAACAGAAAGCAGTTCTATTCTGAGAAAACAAACCACAACTGAATTCAGAACCAGCTGAAATCGACTCAAGCTGTCCATCAAACACATAGTTTTTAGTCATGTTATAGCCCCAGCAATCAACCAAAGAAGTGTTTCTGCGCCTTCCAGTTAAGGGTTTCCTCAAGCCACATAAATGGTAATCGCCAGCACTGATTTCCAAGTACTCAGACCCTTTAATCATGGGCTGAGGAACACCCATTTGGATATAACCACTGCTACCCCAACAATAAGGTTGGTTTGAATCGGCTAGAAGCCCACAGACAAAGCCATCACCAGCTGTTAGACCCATAAATGGAAAATGAGCTGGAGTTCCATAGATTATAGCAGAGTTTGCACCATAACAGGTTACAAGATGCGACCCATCTGATTTTAGACCACAGAAAACAGGACCTTTCTCACCATAAGAAAGGGCAATGGAAGACATGGAACCTAAACCTGAAACTAACCACAATAAATCCGATAAAACCATAAGTTCCACCAGCAATCCAGCTCTCCAAGTGTTCATATTCATGACCCTATTGAGGAAATCTCCTACCAAATACCCCATTACAAAAAGCCTTCCCCAACTTTCAATGACTACAAAATACCCACTTAATAGAAAGTCTCATGACCGTGTCTGTGCAAAAACAAAATCCAGCAGAGAACCACTATCTAGAAGAAAAATTTTGTCCTTCTGAAGCCATATAAGGAACTGAAAACCATTATACTCCCTTGCCCCCATGGCTAAGGAAAGACGAAACAAACTATATATATTGAACTTCCACAAATAAAACAGTAGAGTTGAAGTGAATGTGAAAAAAAACAAACAAGTACCCAGATCAAACTCCCAACTAGAACTCCCAACTAACACAATAATTTAGCAATAACAACCGGGAAAGCAACAACATAAAGAGAAACCCAACTACTTTTTCTGTTCTTCTCCAAGGCCAATGTGAGTAAAATTTAAATTTTTTCCTGTTTCTGCAGAGAGAAACACTAAACACTTACCAGTAAACATAGATGCATGAGGGATTTCAGCAACTTTGGACAAAAAACACTATAGATCACATCAGGAACCATGGAGGACTTAGCTTACTTCTCTCAGGTTCATCCACAAAAAGCTTTTTTATGACAAAAGCCTGGTACTACATCTCTTTCCATTTCACTGCACTGCATAGCACATCTTTTCATATATGGGAGAAGAGGTGAATGAATTGCATGAAAAGATATCAAGATGGATGGTTGGAAGGCTATTGCTGTTGCAGGCAAGACTGTGTAGGGAGAAAGTGAAAGAGAGAGTGAAAGAGAGAGACTGCATTAAATGCCATAAAACTGCAGCTTCTGAAAATGAGCAAAGTGTAGGTGAACACAATAAATGAGAAGTTAATGCCATTTTGATCTTTTCATGCCTAGATTACTGCTCACATGGCCACCAATCTCAATTTTTTCTTTTTCTTTTTTATCACTTTGTTAGGCTTAAACAGAAATTTCAGCTCCATGTTAGTCCGTGCACTTTCTTCTCAATTCAAATTCTTTCATACCTTTGCCCCAAGACTCTTGCTTGGTGTCTAATTATGGTGTTCATCATTGTTGTCTTCTTGCATGCATGATCATTTATTTTTTTATGTTACATATATTTTGTCCGACCAATATGTTCCAAAAAAAAATGTCCCATATGGAAGGCCCTGGATAGTCTCTAAAGACTCGAACTATATTTCCCAAATTTAAAACTTGGACCTACTCTCATTTTTAACAGAAGACTGTGCCAAAGTTCAAAGCCAAAAACTTTGAACTTACTCTCATTATAACAAGAGATGGTACCATTAGCTCCGTAGTAGTACGTACACCTTATTGTAATTATTTGGTGCGTGTAAAATCAGAATTACACTCATCTAGAGATTAATTGAGTGTACCAAGAGTTCTTGAGAACACCCAAATTGGGTGGGGAAAAAAAAAATAGACACACCTATAATATACACAAATCGTTAGCTCCAATTTTTGTTGAGTGACATATTGACAAATACTATACCAAATTTTTTTTTTTCAACAGTTTTTTTTTTTTTTTTTTTTTTTGAGAAAATTTTTGTCAACAGTTGAGTTACATATATCTTTACAAGTACTATAAGGAAATTGAAAACCACAATGGGTAAAAAAAAATTACTATACTATTAAAATGGAATAGTGAAGGCAAAATTAATTCAAATAACTGTTTATATTTATTACAATGTGAATGTAACACGGTTTATTAAATGAAGGTTACAAATTTCTCACTTTAGTTCCGCCCCTTCTAGTGTTTTGTGAAGGAAAAATGCCCACTTGAAACAGTCATTCAAAATTTTGAAATAAAAAAATTTTAACCGAAATTCACCATTTTTCTTAAATTTCTTTGTATTATGAAGCACCTTTGAAATTTATTGCTAATTCTTTTATTTAAAGAAGATATTATTCTGCTCTAATATTATAGGATATTATAGGAATTTTACACCCCTAAACTCTCGGGCCAAATCTATTTTACTATACCATAATCTATGCTCGTATCACAGACCTTTCACATTTATTAATTCATATCCTTGTTCTAATTCTTGTCTAGCTTTGATGGTAGTATACTCTATTATTCTTTCTTGGATTTTTATGAGATCTATGCTTCTTGGGATTATATAAAACTCTGCTTTAAGTTCTAAACTACTAGTGATTGGTTTCAGAAGTTCTAGCCAGTATATCACGTACAATACATGAGAAGACTTAACAAAATATAATATTTTATTTTTATTCTTTTGACTAGATATAATTTTTTTTTTATTTTTATGGTAAGTATTAATAAGAATTTATTATAATTTTGTTTATATGTGGAATTATATATTCTACCATTTAAAAGAAATATGACATGGTAAGATCATAATGACATGTTTAAATGCATAATTTATAATCAATTAATACATATATAAAACAATCTTTTTTTTTTTTTGCTGAATACATATATAAAACAATCATGACATATAATAATGTCAAATTGAGAAGCTTTAAAAACTTATATGGTAAAATAATAATAGGTCAATGAAAAGTCAAATTACTTATTTATGGATTTATATTAACTAGTCTCTAACTCGTGCTATGCACTAGAAAATTACTTAAAATGAAATCTAATCATCTAAATGAGACTCCTTTGTACAATGCATTAGAAGACTTAAAAATATAATATTTTATTTTGAGTAAACTACATATTTGTTTCTATCCTTTATAACATATTTCAATTTGATCCTTAACCTTTTAATTGTATCAATTTGGTTCCTAACCTTTTAGTGTTGTATCAATTTAGTCCATATTGTTATATCTTGGATGAAAATTGATGACATGTCAAACGACCAAAATAAAATTTTAGTGTATTATAACATCAATGAAAGCTAATTTTTTATTTTGGCTATTAGACGTGTCATCAATTTTCATCCAAAAAATAATAGTAAGGACTAAATTGACATAATATTGAAAGGTTATGGACCAAATTGACACAATTGAAAGGTTATGGACTAAATTGAAATATGGTGTATAGAATAGGGATCAAATACGCAGTTTACTCTTTTATTTTTATTTTTTTAACTAGATATAAATTTTTTGAGTTCGAATTTGGTAAGGATGGAGTGTAAAACTCATGTTTTACACCATCTAATAAGAAATTGTCATATCAATTTTTTACTTAAAACTCAATACATTCTACCACACATAATGACATCTCAATAAACTCATAGTTAAGTTAGATTTTTAAATGGGTATTATAATTGAATAAGTGTGGTTGTCTATTATTTAATATGTAATATGATGATATGGAATGTTGGGATTGGAGGGTTCAAACTTGACTTTTACACCACATTCTTATTGAATTTAATTTCAATTTTTTTTAAAAAAAAAAAATTTATGGTAAGTATTAATAAGAATTTATTATAATTTTGTTTAAATGTGGAATTATATATTTTACCATTTAAAAGAAATATGACATGGTAAGATCATAATGGAATGTTTAAATGCATAATTTGTAATCAATTAATACATATATAAAACAATCATGACATATTATAATGTAAAATACTGAAGTTTTAAAAACTTATATGGTAAAATAAGAAAATGTCTTATGAAATGTCAAATTACTTATAGATTTATATTAACGAGTCGCTAACTCGTGTTATGCACCGAAAAACTACTTTGAATGAGATTTAATCTTCTAAGTGAGACTCCTTTAATATAAAATGATATATTTCTTCTTCCTCTCTTTGTCATTTTTTAAAAGTTTTATTATAAAACAAAAGGAATTAAACACAATGCAAATTAAATCAAGTCAAACTTTAGGTATGAATGAGACCTTAAGTGCAGTATATTAGGTTCCTCAATTAAATTCAAACACATGTATTATTATTATTATTATTTTTTTTTTTTTGAGGAAATCAAACACATGTATTTGAATTTAGTTAAAAAGCATAATTTTATTGTTTCTTAGTTTTGTCCAATTAAAACATGAAAAAGCTAAACCATCATACACATTTACTGTTTTATGGTTTACAATTTTATATTAAAAAAATAATAAATTTGAACTAAAAGCATAATAAGGTTGAGGCATAATAAATTTTTACAACTCTTTAACCAAAAATAAATAAAAAAATTTTACAACTCAATTCCAAATCCAGCTACAATTACCTCCCCTCCCAAACTATTGCATCTTTGAGATTCAGACTCTTGATCTAAAATTCTCATCCTCTTTTCCCTTGAAAATTCAGTACTGTTCCCTGAAAATTGAATTGAATTTATGATCTAAATTTCAAAGTTTCAATCTTTCCTTACAATTCAGTCTATTCCATGCTTAAAACCTGCCTCTAGGCCAAACATAGTTCTTGGCAAGCCATATGCAAAACTAATGCAAGCCAAATACAAGAAACTTTAGTAGTTGAGCTAATGTAAATCCACATAAATTTAAGAGGAATCTAACAAAAGAAGTAAAGAACTTACACAAACACACGGGCTAAAATTTAAAGAAATATGCACCAAGATAGACTATTAAAGAAAGAATGCAGGAAACAAATACACATTGAGATTATGAATTTTTTTAAAAAAATAAATAAAGAGAAATTCAAATACCTTGAGGACGAGGAGTTTATACAAACAATGTAATCCCTAGAGAGAGTTTTGGTTGACTAAGAGTTTGTGAAAACCAAAAAAATAAAAAATACGACAGGGGATTTTGGTGTGATATTGTATATATATCAATTAGTAGGTTGGTATGCAGGCCAAAATGGCAAAATACCTCTTTCACACAAAAGTTCCAGCAAAATGTCTCTGTTCTGAAACTATATAGCAAAATGCCCCTGTTTTGAAACTCGATTTTCTAAAAATCGAATTTCAGTTAGGAACTCGAGTTCCTTGAAAAATTTCAAATGGAACTCGAGTTCCATTAATTTTGTTTTTTAAAGTTTGATTGCCTATAACTCGATTTTTAGAAAATTGAGTTTCAAAACAGGGACATATCCTTAGATAATTTCAGAACAGGAACATTTTGTTGGAACTTTTGGGCGAAAGGGGTATTTTGCCATTTTTGTCAGGTATGCATGTATCATGTGTGCCTTTGTGTTGTTATGTAGTAAAAGGAACGGCTGCAATTTGATTAGATTTTGTATTAAAAAAGAAGAGTCGACACAGACATGACAAAATATTAGAAAGTCAACTAATAATCAAATATTTTCGGATAATATATATCATATAGATTATAGATATATAAAAATAAAATATTTTTAAAGGGAAAAAATTATTTGTTTGATAATACAATATTTATAAAGGGAAACATAAAAGGGTGTCAATTAAACTATAAGACTCTTGGTAAAGGAATAATAAGATGAAATTTTTGTCTTCATGGCAAATACAATAGAATTTGAATATGTGATTTTTTTTAATAACTACTCTTTATTATTAGGCCAATATATCAATGAGATTTTTTTAGACATAATATAATACAAAGTTTCTTATTTGACAATAGAAATCTTTACTATTTTTTAAAAAGAGAAAAGCGAAATCTTAATTAACTAAGTTAAGGCGAAATTACAAAGTTTAAATATTTATAATTTAAAGACATTAGGGTTTTGGAAAATGTGGACCTATAGTAGTACCAATGGTGTTTTTTTCTTTTCTTTTTTTTTTTTTTTCTTTTTTGGGATTAAAATGAAAGACCATAGCTTGACCCATTAAAAATAACATTGTAATAGACTTAGGAATCCCATTATAACTTTCTTAAAAAATTTTATAAAAAAAAGAAAAAGAAAAAAAAATCCCATTATAAAAATAAATAGATAAAGTTAGGTTTTTTTTTTTTTTTAGAAGAATAGATAAAGTTGGGTGATAACTAATAAACCAATAATTATATTAATGATGATGGTCAATAATTATTAAGATTTAAGAGGTAAATAGTTCACACGTTTTTTAGTCTTTTTTTTTATTTTTTATTTTTTATTTTTTATACAAGATAGAAATTCTACTTTAGCATAATCTAAGTATATATGTGTGCGAAACTCTCTTCTAAAAACTTAAATCCCAGCCCTTGTTTTCCACACCTCACAAGCAATTATACTTGTGAAGGACACTCCACAAGTATAATTGTTTGTGGGGTGACCATCGCGTCAAGGGTGCGTGGTGGTTGAGTACTACTCTCTATTGTCTCATGGATTGTATGTTTTGTTTCCATGCTTTTATTGTTGTTAGGCCTAGTCAAAGAAAAATGTTAGGAGACTAAGGGCCTGTTTGGATTAGCCCTGTTTTGAGTCATATGACTCAGTTCTCATCACTCAAATTAAGAATTGCGTGGGACCCACTGACAACTGATTTCCTCTCCCTGTTTTCATCACTCAAACTCAGAATTTTTGAGTGAGAGTGATGAAAATTGAAAACACCAAATTGGTGTTTTCAGTTTTTGAGATACATAACTCAGTGGCACAATGGTAAATTGTTGGACTCTGTGGGGCCGATAGGCTTCTGTGTTGTCTTGTCTGTTCAGAGCTGTTGGATATTACCGTTGCCAACACCACCATAGCACCACCCAGCGCCACCACAGCAACCCACCGCAACAAATCACCACCGAAACACCAACTAAAACCCAAAAACCTAATCAAACCCAAGCTGATCCACACCACCGAAACACCAAACCGATTCAAGCCAGCCCCAACCGCTTCAAGCCACGTCGTGACCCAGCCCCAAAAACCCAATCCGATCTATCTCCACCGAAACCCAGGCCTAAAAACCCAATCTCAAACCCGATCTATCTCCACCGTGAAACCCAACCAACACCCAAATGACCACCACCGAAACCCACCATCACCAATCCGAACCTAGCAACCACTAAAACAACCCATCATCACCGATTCAAAACAACCAAAAACAGCTGAGAAAGAAATAGAGAATAGAGAAAAAAAATAAAATACAGATTAAAGAGGGGAGAGACAGAGAAAGCTGAGAAAGAAACAGAGGAGTGGAAAAAAAAATCAAAAATAGATTGAAGAGGGGAGAGACAGAGAAAGAGCGACAGACAACAAAATTTGATAGAAAAGAGGGAAAGTCAGAGAAATGAAAGGGGAGAGGATGTGAAGGAGAAGTAAAGGGGAAGATTTTTTTTGTTAGTGGGATGCAGGTAGCAATAGTAGTAACAATGGGTTGTGTCAGTGAGTGGGGTCCACAGTTTTGGAAAAATGTTGTAGGGATATGTAGCTGAGTTATGAGTCCAAACAGGTGATTTGTAATTTTTGAGTGAAGGTGAGGTTTGAGTAGTGAGTTTTGAGTTTTGAGTTTTGAGTTTGAGTATTTTGAGCATTAAGAATAGCATTAATTAGAGCATTCCCATCAAAGGTTCTAAAAATTTTAGCATTTGGCATCTCAAAAACCAATTTTATAACACATATCACATCACTTTACAACATCCCCTACATCAAAACTTCTACTTTTTCTAACATTTCATTTAAATATTTGTTCTTTATTATTTTTTTATTCATTTTTTATTCTTCCTCTCTCTTTGTCTATCTCTTTCTCAACCCAGCACCGCTAGCCACCGCATCCACCCATCCATACCACAACCACCACATCCACCCACCATCACCTCCATCGGCCAGATCCACTGCAACCACAAACAACAATAGAGGAAAAAAAAAAAAAAAAAAACCTCCACATCCACCCACCACATCCACATCCACCCATACTACAACCACCACATCCACCCACCATCACTACCATTAGCTAGATCCACCGCAACCATAAACAACAGCAGAGAAAAAAAAAAAAAAAAAACTCCACATCCAAAGCCACCGAATCAACCTAGACCCACAAATCAACTCAACACCCAGACTTCTTGACCTTCAACCACTACCTCTCCCTTACGCACCTCGCCGGCGAGATCAACAGCCGCACCACCATAATCGTCTGCGCTCGATAACGCCACCATGTCCGACCTCCTCTCCACCCACCCTTCCATCTACACCATCAAAAACATCATCTCCCTCCACGTCCTCCTCAACTACTTTGGCGACAAAAAGCTCCACCAGATCACCGACGGTATCGCCTTGGCTGCCACCATGTTCCAGGCCATCGGCTCCGCCCCTAGCTCCTCTAACTTCGTCAACATCATCGACCTCAAGGGCGGAAAGGTCGGCTTTTCCCCTAAGGACAACAACAACCAGATCAACATCATCAACCTAGCAGTGGAGGAGAGGCACGGCACTCGAGAGAGTGGGAGAGAGAAAAAGAAAAAGAAAAGAAAAAACTCTAGCATCTTGCTATAGTAGAGTGTCAAAGATGAGACTTCACTATAACTAAATGCTAAAATATTTAGCATTTAACATTTTTATTGTAGGTGTGTTTTTATAATTTAAGGTGTTAAAAATACTAAAAAATAGCATTTAGTATTTTTAGTACTTTTGATGAGAATGCTTTTAGCTAACATTATTGAAAGCTTTTTTTTTTTTTGGGTAATGGGATAATGTTATATTATTTACAATCTAATTTGTAGATGGGTCCGGCAGGTACTCTTTAAGGCATTTTTTAATAGATCAATTTAAGAAAATTTTAATATCATTTTTATAAAAAAATATATAAAAATTATCAAAAAAATTAATTAATTTTTTATTTTCTTATAAAATGTTTCTAAATATTTCCTAAACCAATATCTTTAAAAAACCTATTAACTTTTCCCTTCTCGTGAATTAAAGATTCCTACGTCTTCTATATTGAGAATTGAGATTGGAATTCAAATTATCATTTTCTAAAAAAAAAAAAAAAATCCTCTGAAATAGCCTTATTCCGAATAGAGTCCTAGACGCATTAGGTGAACAGGTCATCCGACAATTGACACAATTCATTATACTCATTTAAAGGGTTTTATTTTTTATTGTTGTGGACTTGTTGTTTCTTTTTGTGTTACGTGGTGAGGAGGTATATAGAAATAGAATAGGCACTAGGCAGCCTCTAAAAGTCTCAAAAAAAAAAAAAACCTGTGGCTTAAATTTGCACCCAACGAGTCAAGTAACATAAAAACTACAGCCTTTTCTTTCTAATCAAAACCCACTCTTACTCTTATCAAAAAAAAAAAAAAAAAAAAAAAAACCCACTCTTACAAGGGGGATCAAGAAAAAAAATTACAAGCCTTAGGCTTTGATCTGTCTAATTATTTCATTTTCAATTATAAAAAAAAATTATTTCATTTTCATACTAAGGTTTCAAACATATACTGATCATTGAAATAGAAGGCATCGATGTTCATTTATTTTACACAAAAGATAAATTGAAGGCGAATCAAGCTGGTTCAATTTTTTGTTACTGTGGCTATTTCAAGCATATATAGTGCAAATTTTCACGTTGTTTGCCTAATATTAAAAGGCTAATAAATATTAAATAACATTGAGCCCCACAAACCTACAACTAATATAATAAAATAAGAACAATATATCAATAAGGCTTCCAGAATATAATAGAGGGGATTTTTATTAAAAATAAAATAAAATCGAGTTATGTGATACTGATCTGTCTTTCAATTTTTAATCCTGGGTTGGAAGCACTATTATTTATTTTGTTCACACCTTTTGCTGTAATTCCCAAGAAAAACAAATCAGATAATGAAAATCCTTTGCCATGACTATAAAATTCAGCATCATTGTTGTTTGGGGGATGGCAAGTATCTTCTATCAAAAGCAATAGTTTATGGGTTCAATTCTAGAAATCAGCCTATTGAAAAAAAAGAAAAAAAGAAAAAGAAAAAGAAAGAGAGTAAGCTTACTTATCATAGCCTCTCTCAAATATTTTAAAAGTAAAAGTTTTGTGCACTGATTACGACCTTTTTATTTATACAAAATCATGTACAAAATGTCCATGAAAATTTTATTTTTTTAAGCAAAAGGGTAAGAGAGAGAGAGAGAGAGAGAGAGAGAGAAAGAGAGAGAGTTAAAATTTTTTTTTGATGCTGCTACAATGTTCATTAAAAAAATATAAATGATAACAATATAATTTTCATTTAATTTGCTCAAAATCTGTTTTGGGGTGTGTATTTACTTGTGTATGCAGTACGGTATTGGTAGGTGTGTAGTGCATAATATAATAATAGTTAAATATTGATTTTCTAAACAAAAAAAGTGTTTTCAACATAATCCTGAAAATCTTGAATGATTTGGACAGAACAGTTTCTAAATGCAGATGCAGCAAAGACAGATGACAGGAAAGTAAGGATGACTGTCCGAACTTGTTTTTTTGGTGTGTACCAGTATCTAAACATTTTTTTATTCATATGTACGTATTATTTGCAAGCTGTCTAACTATAAAAGATCTTGGTCAATACAAGTACTTGTACAAGACTACAAGTTCAGGAGAAGAAACTAATAACAAACTAAAAATGATGAGCTAAATAATTCAGGAAAATGATTAGTTTGATTTAATCAAAAGGAAATATCAGGAAGAGAGTATCTATGAGCATAGTTAACCTCTTCTAATTAGAGGTTGTCGGGGGTTAGAGTGGAGGAGAGAAGAAAAAAAGGAATAGACTCATAGTTTATTGAGCATTCATGTGATGATAATTTTTGTTGCACACATTGTGTACGTACACAAACTACTTGCAACCATTACTACTCTTTATTTGAGGATAGCCGTCTTACATTTTTTGCTAAAATTTTAGTTTTTTTCCCAAAATTAAAAAAAAAAAAAAAATGTTGAATGGACGATCTTGGCTTGAGTGGATGATCTAGGCCGTGGCCCGTGGGTTTTAGGGAATATGGGAAAAATCAATGGAAGAATACAAGAATAAAGAGGTTTAGATGCACAAATGAATTGTGATTTTTAAGACAATATTTATGAGTTTATAAATGGGTTGCAGGCAAATTGTCTCAAATAACTAAGTCGGGATTTTACAATAGAAGATTTGAAGATCATGTGAATTTTCTCTAAAATGTGTGCAAAAATATGAAGAAAAAAAAACATCTGAAAATCTATTTATAAACTATGAAGAGTTGTCATTGAAAGACATCTTTGAAAGGTCACATAAGTTAGTGCAAGCTAAAATAGTGTCCTGATTGTCACTGGCCGCTGGGGACTTAAAGAACACTTTTTCCCTTTGTTTTCTGCAAAATTCTATAGGAAATACACTTGCTGCAATTGTCCCACCCAAACAAGAACGACCTTGCTTAAGCAAACTAGCCTTCTCACTCAAGCGACAAGATCTCACTTGAGCAAACTCTTCATAATTGATATTTCATTTGAGTCTGAAAGTTTGCATGTACCTTATTTATACATCACTCACACTCACTCATGCAAGAATTTTAAGCTCAGGTTTTTAATTTAATTTCTTAAAATTTACTCTATAGTTTCTACTATTAAAGTAGAATCACTCACTCAAATATTACAACCTACACATTTATATACCTATTTATACAACAACCCCTCCACTAGGTTATAATATCCATGTTCAATTTGGTTGGTACTTTATTATGCATAAAAGAATGTAACTTTCAACTTGAACCTTCTGTATCGTAGTATTCTCGAGATTCTTAAAATTTAATAGTAGTTAAATCTTAAACCAAAACTATTTGCCTCAGAGTCGAAGAAAACACACACCTGAAAGAATCCTAAACACTAAAAAAGGTTTATAACTTGTTAGCATCATTATGATTGTCTTTCTCCCTAAATTCATGAGCATTTACATGAGAAACGACCACACTTTGATGCTCACATAGGTGAAGCTGCGTCTAATGTATGGGTCTTGTGACTTTAATTTATGCCCAATAATTTAATTACCTTGTAATTGACCAATTTTCCACCAAAAACCCATTATGAAAATATGGGCTATTAATGGGGAAGCCCATTTCGTGAGAGATGAGAGAAATGTTGCAGGCCATGAGCCTTGATTTTTAAGGAGAAAATATGGCTTTGAGCCCTATCCATGGTGTACGAGATATGAAAGTCATGAGCCTATTTCACAATGTAGTTAAAATATGGGCCATGAGCCTAATCCATGGAGTAGAAAAAATGTGATCCATTAGCTAACACCATTAAGCAATGTAAAGTTCGTAAGCTCAACCCATTAGGTGTGAAGAATTTTGTGCACAACCCAATCATGTGGTTGGATGAACGATGGCTTTTTTTTTTTTTTTGGGGGGGGGGGGGGGGGGGGGGGGGGGGGGGGGGGGGGTTGGTGTGATTTAAGCTTCCATACTCTTGTTTCACTATGAAAATTTTTTTAGGTGTTTGGGTGTAACATCTAAAACTTTTTAAGCACAAACCATCAAGGAAAATGAAAAACATTTACAATTTTCAAGCATTTTTTAAAGGTAAAACGTTTTACAACATTTTATAAAAAGTTTTACAGTCAACAAAAACATTTTTAAGTTTGACCTAATTTTACAATGAAACAAACACGATAAAATGTTTAAAATATTTTATAATCTATTGAGGAAGTATCATGGTTTTAAAAATCGGTATTGTCAAAGAACCGGAAAAAAAGAACTGATTATCGGTTTTATGGTCCAATTGAGGTCGAACTGATGATGTCATAAATAATTTATAATTTTAAAAATAAATAAAATATATGATTAATGATTTTATAACCAATAATATTTGTTCAAAAAATACAAACACATCGAATATAAAATACACACCTCCCTTTTATAATTGTTCCTTCCTCCTAAATCCCTTGTACAAGGCCCATAATACAACATTGCCATATTAATTATATCTATACTATTTATAAGAGGATTCTCTTTTTTAGAGACTTTTGTGTGGTTCAAAAATACCCCTAAACTTTAGATTTAATAGAAAAAAAACTTAAACACAACCCGGTAAAAATATACTCCGAACTCCACTTAAAATGCCTACTTCCTACTAATCTATATCTTCAATTAGGGCTGTCCAACAACCCGTCAGCCCGAATCACCCGTCTGACCTGATCCGACCCAAAGGCCTACGGGCGGATCAGAATGCCTAGACGGGTCGGGTGCGGGTCTCTTAGAGTTAAAAGTTTGGGCTTTGGTTCGGGTTCCATGTTTACTAACCCGTAAAAACCGACCCGACCCGTGAGAAATTTAAAATGAAAAAGGATGGGTTTTAGTTCACGCTTCAGTTTCAGATTCACGTTCTCCTCTCTCTCAAGTCCCTAAACCTAGCCGGCTAGCCCCCTTCTTACCGCCGCCGTTGTCAAGTTGATCGCACTGCCTTCGCCGTTGATTTGTAGTCATCGTTGCACTCACTATCCTTAGGTTGAGTCTCGCTCAAACCCCTCTCTGCCTCCTCTGATCTGCCATTGATCTTGTGCATCTGATGGTGAGTCAAAGTTTTTTTTTTTTTTTTTTTTCCACTGACCTTGTGATGGATGTGGTGATGGAGTGGTGGTGGTGGTGCTGCTGGTTTAGTATTTTCTCTGTCTTCGTTTCAGTTTCATATATCTGGGGTTTGTGGAGTGTGGACTCATTTTTGCTATTTGATTCTCTGTAGGTTTGGATTGTGGTTTCTGTCCTTTGGGTTTTTGATTTTCTCTAAGTTGGCTTCTCGTGCCTGGGTTTTGATTTCTGGGTTTGGGTTGGGTTTTTTATTTTCTCTGGGTCTGGGTTTTGATTTCTCTATTTGCTTTAGACCCGAAATCACCCGATGAGTCCGACCCGCTCAACCGATGACCCGAGCTGACGGGTCCGATCCGAACATTCGGTCGGCCGCGGGTCCAATTTCCGTTTACCCGACCCGTGGACAGCCCTTCAAAACACATTTATCCAATTTTTTTTTTTTAAAAGAAAAATTATGACACTAAACACCAAAAAAAAAAAAAAAAAAAAAAAAAACCTTTTGTATGTGCAAATCGCGTGTGATGCTCCTAGTCTTTTATTATTAATTTTTTATATTCTTCTCTAATTGGGCCTTAAAATAAACACATTTTAGTGGATACAAATGTGAGCACCGAAAGTCCATCCAAAAATACATAGAAGCAGGCCCAATGAGACCATGCCAACCTGACCTACGATGTACAATTACGAAAATGCCATCTCTATATATTGTTTTGCAGTTTGCACTTGATACAAGCCGAGCGGCTCACCTTCGTTTCTGCTCCAAATTTCTCATTCTTTTTTCTCTATTCTCACTGTAAGTACTTGTTTCCCTTTTTCTGTTTAATGGCTCTTTTAGCTTCTCATTGCTTCTCTCTATATTGGGTCTCTCTTTTCTTTTCTTTTTTTTTTTTTTTTTTCAATTCATTTTATGGTGCTGATTGCCTATTTTTAACAACTTGAAGAAAAAAAAAATTGATTTTTCTTTGTATTTGGTTGATGACTCTTATTAAAAGTAATTGGATTTGCAATGAAAATATGCATTTACTAAATGGGTATTGAATCAAAATTATGAATTTTTACTTTAGTGTGGTTGTTTCAGTTTGTTTATTGGAATGAAATATTTCTGTATTGATGTATATACACGAATCTTATTGAAAGTAATTGGACTTGCAATGAAAATATGCTTTTACTAAATGGGTATTGAATCAAAATTATGAATTTTATTTTAGTGGTTTTTTAAGTTTGTTTATTGGAATGAAATATTTCTGTATTGATGTATATACATGGATGGAGCTATCATTACAATTAAGTATTGCAAGTTTTGTTATTGATATCTTAAAATTTTTTTTTTCTTGATAAAAAATTGAACCAAATATCACTAACAAAGCTTGCAATACTTGAGGCAGCCGAAATTACCAAGTTGTTAAAAGAAAAGAAAAAAAAAGGGTTTTGTTTTGTATTGGCAACAATCATTATATTGAATGAAATTGGCTGAAATGAGCTGAATCAACTTGGTATTTAAAGCTTATAGGGGGGTTACTAATTACTATTTTGGTTTGATGATCGGGTATGGTTTATTTTGGGGGTAAGTTTTAAAAGTTAAACTTTCTTGTGGTTAGGCTGGAGGCTAGATCGGCGTAACTCTTGCATTTGTCATCAAAGTTGGAAGGGTTTGTGGAAAAAAGGGCGGAAATGGAGATAGATTTGGGAAAAAATGCTTTTGACATAGATTTCCATCCTTCGAGGGACCTCATCACTGCAGGACTTATAGATGGCAATCTTCACCTATACCGTTACAGCACTAATGTCAAACCACAAAGGTTATTGAAAGTTCGTGCACATACAGAGTCTTGCAGAGCTGTTAGATTTATCAATGATGGGCAAGGTAGTATTGCCTTTTCTTTTCCTTTTTTTTTGGGGGGCAGGGAGGGGGAGGGGAAATGAATAATGATTTTTCTTTTAATATAATATGCCTAATAATGGGGTAATGAAATGGTTGGTTTTGCATTTATTGTTAGCAATTGTGACTTGTTCTCCGGACAAGTCAATTCTGTCCACAGATGTGGAGACTGGATCAGCAATTGCTCGTCTTGAAGACGCTCACAGGTGGGTGTGCCTGCCTTGTTCTCATCGTGTGTTCTTTTTCTTTTCTTTTTTCCTGTTAATAATATGTTTATTTCATGCTTTGAATGTATGTGGAGCAGTGCCTGCAATCAACAGATTGTAAACTTGAGTGAGGCAACCATTGCCACGGGTGATGATGATGGCTGTATCAAGGTCTGGGATACCAGACAGCGTACTTGCTGCAATACTTTTGCTGCTCATCAAGAATATGTTTCAGATATGTGTTATGCATCTGATTCCATGAAACTCTTGGGAACTAGGTACTCTTCTCTAACAACAAAAGTCAACTAATCATGCCATTGCTTTCTGCTTGTGCCTCACTTGTGCACAAACAGAATTATTCTCAGTTTTGAGAAAGCTCGTATCATGTTTCCTTAGTTTGTTGCTTAAGTGAATACAAAAATATGTTCTTTTTTTGTCTCAATTGATAATTTTCTCCTTTCCTCCTCTTTTCTTGAGTACTTCATGTAAAGAACTAAAGTATCCTCTTTTTTGCAATGTGAAGTGGAGATGGAACTCTGTCTGTTTGCATCTTCGAAGAAATAAAGTAAGCTTTTTAAAAAAATAAAAATAAAATACTTGCTATATCTATTGCAAATTGTTTAATTTGTTATTCTTAAACTGACCTGGATAATTTTCAATTTGATTAGCTTCTCCCATGTTTATTTTACAGGTCCAGGCTCAGTCTGAGTTTTCTGAAGATGAATTACTTTCCGTTGTTCTCATGAAGGTAGCATTTATTCTAACTTTTAAGTACTGGATTTTGCTACTTCTTCAATTTGCCTCAACTCTGTTAAGGATGTAGTTCTTGCTGGCAACATATAGAGATAGTCAACAACTCAACATGTTACCATATACGATTTTGATCCTTTGGTAACATGATATTATTTTTGGACAATAGTTATGGTCATTTAGTGCTGCATCATACCGTGCACGAGTGTTAAATGTTGAAACACTAGTCTAAGTCTTTGTTATCTTACTGTCAACTATATATGTTGACATGGAAATATTTCAATTCTTGAAAATGTAGAGTATATAAATAAATATTTTTAAAAAACATATTGTTCTAATCTTTAGTTTAAAAGATTAAAATAAATGCTAGAAGGTCAAAAAATATTTCTCAATAATTAAACTAATTAAGAATCGAATAGAGAGAAAGTAAGTTAGAGAGGGGGAAAGAAAAATAAAAAGAGTATAGCTATCCTATAGTATCCGTACCTGATATTTGTTCAATATATATATGACTACTAGTTTGACGTGTTCGGTTTCCTAGGTTTTGACAATGGACATAGGCTTAATCAATAACTGCAAATAACTTGAAGGGAATGATTGAATAAAAGTGGGTACTAAATTTACTTATCAAAAAAAGTTGGTACTAAATTTGTATTGAAGGAGGGCCATCTAAATGATTTAAAAAGGCTTGTCATATGTTTCCCTTGGAATGTCCCTCCACAAGTCATTTCTAAAGGGAAGAAAGGAAAGACAAATAATGTTGGTTCAAGTTACCTGGTGTAACTTTAGAATTGTTACACCACTCAATCATTTTCTATTGGATGTATATTTGACAAATCCACTGGTGGTTTTCATTTTTTTCTTGTACTCTCTATGCTTGCAAATTTTCAAGTTAATCAGAGATCAATTTAATTTCAACTTTTTTGTATTTCAACATTATACACCAAAACATGAGTTTGTGGCTCAAATTGTAAGTGAAATCTGGTTCATATGGAATTTGGTGTGTTATGAAGAATGAGAACTTGTAATTCAACAATGGAATTTTTTAAATATTAAGCCAATAAGAAGTCAATTGAGTGGTGTAACATTAACTCAAAAGTAACATTTGTTTAGGAACTAGATGACTTAGAAAGGAAAATTATATGATGATTAAGGTGATTTTAGTGAGATGATTCAAAAGAAAGAAATCATTCAAAGCTTGGCTAAGCTAATTTATATGCTTAGTGCATATTTTGATATGGTTGACTTTATACTTATCTTTGGCATTTTAATGTGGTCAGAATGGTCAGAAAGTCATTTGCGGATCACAAACTGGAACTTTGTTACTGTACTCTTGGGGGTGTTTCAAGGATTGCAGGTATATAACATGTTTGACAAATCAAACGATTACAGTCTATTAGAAACGGGAAATTCTCTCTCATTTATGTGTGTTAATTATTAACTTTTTTGCTGGGTGACTCTGGTTTCCAGTGTGATCTTTCTCCAAACTCAGTTGATGCATTGTTGAAGGTGAGTGGGCATCATAACTATTGTAGCATCAGTTTGCTTTCAAATTATCAATGATTTTGCTTAATTAAAACATTTTAAAACTCATTGTGTTAGCTTGACGAAGATAGAATCATTACTGGATCCGAGAATGGACTCATAAGGTGAGAAGTTGTTTTGAAATGTCTCACTCCTCCTGCTTGTACTAGTAATAATTCAATTTTTTAAGCTGTCTATAATACTTACTTTCATGTAATTGTTGTTTAGCCCTGGTAGGCATATTACCTAATAGAATCATTCAACCGATTGCGGAGCACTCAGAGTATCCTGTGGAGCGCCTTGGTAATATATGCTTCTTTTCTTTTGTGAAATATTTATCTCCAGAAGTAGCCAACAAGCTTTAACTCAAATAGCATCTTCTCCCCTTGTAAAGACCAGGATGAAGTGTTAATGACCTCTAGCTCAAGTGGTACCTTCCTCCCCTTGTAAGAGCAAGATGGATTGTGAGGTTGTGTGTTTCAAGACCCAACAAGTGTGTGCTTAATGACCAATTAGAAAAAAAAGCACCCAATAACCTTTCTAAAACAGAAAAAAGAAAATGAAATAAAAAGAGCAAGATGGAGGGTGACTTCATGGGTTCAAGAATTACCGGTGCTTTTATAAATTACCAACAAAAAAAATTAGGCAAAAATAATATTTTTGCCCTTGAAAAATAGTACATGTTCTATTTTCATTTCTAATATATTTTTGTATCCGACAAGTTAAAATGTCACCCATTTCATCCTTCTATCCACTTTTTTGTTAACTTTTTTTGTCAACTTGTCTAACTAAATACATATTTTAGGAACAAAAATGATATAGTTTAGGTTCTTTTGTCCCTGAAATATTATCTAGGTTTTATTTGTGTCCTTGGAACTTAATAGGAGTGGATGGAAAAGCGGAAATATAGAATATTTAAAATTTTTAGGGATGAGAATAACTTTTTAAATTTTAAGGACGAAAATAGAACTTGGCTATATTTAAAGGGCAAAAAGAATATCTTAACCAAAAAGATAATCTGCAGAAGTAGTTAAGAGAATTTGTGGTTTGGATTATTCTTCATTGTCAAATTTTCATCAAATAGTTTCTAGTGGGCTTATCAATAATGGGAATGTGTTGTCAGTGTTTTTGTATTTATGTTATTATGTCAATGTTATCCCTGTCCTTAATCTTGGCTATCTTCATGCTGGATTACTGGCTGTTGATCACTATACCAAGTTTTTTGATCTATGTTTTTGCTTGGTCTTGTAGCCTTTTCCCACGACAGAAAGTTTCTTGGTAGCATAGCACATGATGAGATGTTGAAGGTGTGGATCTCTATGTCTTTTATGATATGACTATACAATGGTAAACCTGTAAGGAATTTGTAATTATTGTTGGATGATCATATGGTTGTATGTGACTGTGTTACATGAGGTTTGTATGAACAAGACCTTAAGGCTAATAGATATTTCATATTTGGGATCACTCATATGGTGGAGGCAGTTTCTTGCATCAGTATTTTTGGGAAAGAAAAGGCAATTTCTTTAGATTATCATAGTGCACTGTTTGAATGGGTTTGCACCTCTGCCCTCATGTTCCACTGTGTTGTCATGTATTGTGCAGTTGTTTTTGTATTAATTTTTATTCAAAAAGTTTATTTTTATGTTTATGTCATAGCAATCTTTGCCACATTTTATTGCAAACTTCTATCTTTTAGCTTGTATAAATATATATTTAAAATTTCAAGGTAGAGGCTAAGAGTGGGTTCACAATCCACCAGATGCGTAACTTACCAATAAATAAATAAATATATAGATGAAAGTTTTTGCAGTATCTTCTTTATATTATGAACATCATATCAACTCTCTACATTTCTTTAATGCAGCTATGGGATTTAGATGAGTTATTGCAAGATTCTGGAAAAACTCTAAACAAGTCAAGATGCTGTGGCAGACGGTGATAGTGATGAGATGGATTTGGAAATTAGCCATCCAAAGATTAACAAAGGTATACCTATTCTTTTGCAGAATTTACGTGTTAAAAAGTATCTGACGTCTTTCTTCTATTGAGTGATTGACAAATATTGCTAAATGAGTGAAGCTTCAATTATCATTATGTATCTTCATTAATTTAATTTAATTTAATTTAATTTTTAATTGGAGTGCTTTTAAGTTTTTAAAACCAATTCATTTGAAGACATCTTTGACTATTTGTATACCAGGGCTTGACAAAATAAGATTTTTCTTGAATTACTGTGTTCTAATTACTATTTTGGGTGGCAGGGAGTGTAGATGTGGTTCAAAAGTTTCGTACACCCTAGTATGTTTTTTGGCTGTATAAAAAGTTCAATGAATCCCCAGATGGGGCCACTTGTTAAATCTATATGGCTGTCTCTGGTGATTTTATGTTGATAAATTGTGCTTACGGTTACTTAGTACATTTTTCATTTGTGACTGCTTTAAAAGCAAACCAAAAGCACGGTCATTTGCTAGGAATTAGCAGTTGATCGTGCAATAGAAATTGTAACCAACGCATGCTTTAAAATTTGGAGTTCAGGTTATTGTGTTTTCATTTCATCTGAACAACTCTCTATGTTTTCTTCATGCTTGTTTAGATGTGGAGTTTAATTGATCCTTAAAATGACTGATTTTATTTTATTTTTTAGTATGATCATAGTAGTTTTGTCTTTTTTAAATGCTTATGCTATGGGCCATATATATCTTTTTGATCCTTTGCACGGTTATCATTTGAAGGAACATTTGAAGGAATATCACGGATCGACTATTTATTAATGGGATCACAGTGGCTGTGACTTATTAGAGGGCATCCATGTGTGTGTATTTGATTTTAATATTTTACTGTTTCAGGTACCAAGAGAAAAAGTGAAAGTAAAGGAACTGATTTGAACAGTTCAGGTAGTTTCTTTGCCGATTTGTAGCTGGGTAGTGATGTTGATCTTTCACTTTCATCTCAATTCAGATGCAAAACTGACGCAAGAGTTCTTTCATAATCCTATCGTGTGACCTTCATTTGGCATCTTGATTGCTGAGCAGTGTTTACCATGCCATTTACATCATGGCGGTGATCGACCTTTTATGAGAGGAGTATGAAGTATTTAATTTTGGTGTGTCTCGCTCTTTTCTTTTAATGTTTATTCCCGGGAGAAATTTAGAGGATTGTGACATATTTAAGATTGGTTGAGGTAAAACTGTTCTCATTCTTTATTATTTTTGTAATTTTTTTGAAGACCCTGAGAGGACTTGGTATTGTTTTTGGACGTGTCCCTCCCTTTTATATAGAATGCAGTAAGCTCAACGCTCTTTTGCTCTTCAAATTAGGGGACAATTTTCTGAGATAATATCGAATTGTGCAAAATTTGCATTTTTTCTTATATTTTCAAAGTATAGTAGACATCATTTTTATTCCATGATATTATTGTTAATACCATTAAGCCCCAAGATTTTAGCACTATGGAAAGTAATGGAAGGAGAGGAAAGGATTAAAAGTGAGAGGAGAGAAGGAAATTGAATGTTTTAAAAATTTAAGAGAACACCCTTTCCTTGTTTAGTTCCAAAAGTGGAAAGGAGGGAATATGATAAAAGTATTTTATAAATTAGCAATGATTCACTCTTGTTTGTTAAATTTAAACTCTCACAGAGAAGCGGGGATAGGTTTCAACATGCACATTTTGCAAATGATTTTCGAAAAAATTTAACTATAAAATTAGTTGTAACCTTAAGTTACTACTTTACTCAATATCTTTTTATTAAATTTATATTTTGACAATTTTACCATTGGGTTACATCTTTTTATATCTTTCATACATGCAAAATTTCTCGAAAATTTAAAATCAATAACTATGTCATTAATGAATGGTTTAAAATGCAAGTTTTTGTAGTAAAATTATACATAAAATATAAACTTATAAGCTTATAGATCATATAGTAAATAATATCTGATTGACATAAAATTTGACATGTGTAGTAAAAATATTAAGAACATGCAATTTAATGGTTAGATTTTCAAAATATGTATTAATGTTTATTTTATTAAGTAAAGTTGTAATTTTAAGCTGCAATTAATTTTGTTGCTAAACTTTGTTCTTCTATTATTCCGCTAGAAATCCATGAATTAACAAGAAATTAACACTTTGTTTTAATGACAACCCTTGTCTGCGTAGCTCTGCTCTGATCTGGTTTTTTGTAAATTCAAGGACGGATATATGGCTGTGAGCAATGTCCCATGTACAAAAATGTTCTCTAATTAAGAAAAAGTGGTGGAACATCTTTCTTCTGCTTATGTGGGGATTTAAGCCTTTCAACAAAAATGTTCATCAACCAACCTATCAAAAAATGTTCATCAACATTGTTTAACTGAAAAACATTCCAACACATCATTCTCACAAGCCAAAAGAAACTGTCAACAAGATGCCCTAGTAATCTGTAAATCAATGACATTAAGCTGCTCAGCAATGACGTGAACTTCTTTGTTTTTTATGATGTCCAACCTCAGCAAGGCAAGGCCCTTTGGACACATTCCTAAGGAATAAACCACGAATACATGACTCCACTCATCAAAACTGTGTATCAGATAATCCAGAAGAACTCGGGGAATCGAACCCAACATATATGGGTCTACAGCTCATCTCAAACCTTCAACCACTGGGCTGCACCCTAACGGGTATGACCCGTGAAAAAATCAAAATTGGACTTATAGTTAAATATTTGTACTTTGGAGAGTAGAGAGAGAGTGAACCAAGGACAGGAATCTCCTAACAATAACATCCTCACTTCCCCCCATCATGTCCCTTGGATCCTATCTGGTCAGAGAGATATGTACCACTTTAAACCCCTGCAGTGAACAGCCTTGCAATAATCAAGATGAAAATCTGATGGGACCCAAATATATCTTGCAATCTGCAGTGCTCAATTGGATAGCCTAGAAGTTCATGTGAAATGAAAAATAGCTGTACTACAGCCAACTACAAACCATGACAGTCCAAACCAGTCATATTATTACAAAATTTAATTTCCTGGCCATAAAAGGAGCAGACTTAAAAAAGAACTAAGTGTTGACAATCCTCCAGTTCCCCGACACATCCTCAAAAGCATAGAAGATCAAGAACAGCTCACCGGGGCATTAAATTGGGGACTGAAACCCATCCCCCAAGAAATTATGAAGTCAACCTTTCCACAGAAACCTAATAAATCCATTATTAAAGAGTATTATGAATATAAATACCCCTTACAGAAAGAAAGAATTGGGGGGGGGGGGGGGGGTGGGGGGTGTGTGGAAAGCACACGATCAGTTTGTTCTACTTTCTAGTTGTTTGGGCTCTTTACTCAAACGTGTTCAAGCTATTAACATGTTGAGCCAACTTGTGTCATGCTTTGATTTTGTAAAATAATGCCTCTAAATTTCGAAGCCACAATCTGTTAAGAGTAAAGCCAATAAAAGAACAATTTTCAATAAGCAGTGTTCCTTTGAAAACTCTGCCTATCTAAATAAGAATATAACAAGTATATTTCTCATAGAATAATAGCAAGCAGATGACTTAAATAACGATCAATGCCTTGCAAATATGTAACTTAAGAATGGTTTAATTTGCAAAGGAGAAAGGGAAAGGCGAGTTAGCCCCATTCATGTTACAGTTATATGACTTATATCTAATTCACTTACCATTTATAATCACTGTAAAAACAAAAGCTCAAAGATTTTATATTATCATGTCACCATAGGCCAATAGAGCAGAAAAAAGAGATTGAAAATTTATATTATCAACTCCATTCACATATCTCATCCAACTTACAAATGAGAATACTTGAGCACTTCTTTCACAGATATAACAGATTTCTCCCACAGATCTTCACAGAGCTCTTCAAACTTCTCATGGGGTTATGGTGCTCCTGGGAGAGGAAGAAACAAAATATATAAGATGAATTATAAGTGATATAATTGATCAATTCATTCCCTAGGAGCCAACTATCAGTATGCATAAATCATAAGATACAAGGGAAAAAGATAAGTTAAAACAGCTTCCCTTTGCCCAAAAAAATAAAACATTTACATAAACTTTTTCCTGTATATAGAGATGGGAACATCAAGAAGCATATTGAAAGTTTTATCAACTGCTATCATAAGCAATTAAAGACAAGTAAAGATAAAAATTGTTATCACTTGCAAAAGAGGCATAAGTATGGCATCTACAAATGCTTACTGCAGGGCTCTACTACACAGGTTTAAACTTTTCAAAATTCAAGAATCTACAGCCTACACCACTCAACTGAGCCTAAAACAACAATTTAGTTTAAACTAAGCAGAATTTTTCATCTTGAATATGGAACACCCTTTTCCATTTCTAAACACCCCCACACCCCCCCCCCCCCCCCCCCCCCACCCCCAAAAAAAAAAAAAAAAAAAAAAAAAAAACTCAAAACTTTAAACTTTAATTTTCTTTTCCTCAGATTTCTCAACCAAACATAGGTTAATAAATGGACCAAAACAAAAAGAGCTCACATTCTCAAAGGTACTACTAGTAAAGCCGTGAGAACATGTTCTGATTCAAATCCATGAATCAAAGTTCAGAAAGTATGAGGAAATTCAGAGAGATATGAAAGAGAATTGTTGGTGAAGAACTTACTGTGGGGTGCAAAGCAGAGGATCAGAACCCAAAATGCCTTGGTTTTCAGAAGTCAAAGCTCACCGAACTGAATATCCCTCTGCAACCTTATCGATATGAACCAAAAAAAAACCTCTAAAACAGAAAGTTTCACATCCAAAAACAATGCAAATCCATATATAAACATATTAAGCAACATATTACAAGCAATTTCCAGTTTAATACAGTTTCTCAGAAACCAAACAGGATAATGTCAAGAGAAAGAAAAACAAAAGATAAGATATCTGACTTGGAATCAAGACTTTTTGGGGTATGGCTCTGGTGGCAATGTCGTGGGCTTTGGTGGCTGGAGACTATGGTGTCATGGACTTTTGCTAGGTTACTGCTCACATGTTAATATGTGAGAGGCAATCGGTGAAATGAGATTGGCTATTGGTAAAAACTAAAAAGGGAGACTATAATCCCCTTCCCCTTCCCCTCACCTCCTCTCTCCTCTGCCCCCATCCAGATGCATTGAAAGAGCCAATGCCCTGTTGGCAGCTGCCCCCATCCAAATGCATTGCAAGTGCCAATAGCTAGGGCTAGCTCATGGTGGCTATTGCACCGGATCAAAATCCTTCTATGCTACCTTCCCAGGCCAGGGTTCAAGTTTCCACAAGAAACAGTAAAGGTAATTTAGGATTACTTGTATGATAATCATAGCTAGCACCAAAAACAGGTTCAGTCTGTGGTATTGCCTCTAGCTCTAGACCTCCACTTCTACAAAAAAAAAACGAACCCCTAAAATGTTTTCAGACTTCCAGTTTACCATAACTTAACATATATGATTATTTGATTACTGCCACAATTGCTAGAGACAATGCATCTCCACAAAACCTTAGACAAAGCATCCATTGTTTTCCCTGCTACCCTCACCCACTAGGGCATCACTATCTTGCCACTGTTTCTGTGTTGCCACCACTGCTTAACCACTGAGACAGTACTACCAACAGTCTTATTGCATAATCTACTATTTACTTTCATAAAGATAAATACTTTCATTTACTTAAAATTTCTGTAGACAATCATTTCTCGATATTTATATCTATTAAATTTATTTTTTTCACACCCCAGAGTTCCAAGTACATATGCAACATTTTAATTAATACTTGAAACAAAAATTTTCTAATATCATACAAATTCTTTTGAAGATAAGAGCCTTCCCACCGAAAATACCCAAGATCTCCCTAAGACAATCAAATTTTTTATGGTAGTTCCTCAAATGAATATTACTTGACTAATTGTGGAAAATATGATATCCAAAAAATACATCAGTGAATATTGACTAAAGGTCTTGAACTCAAGCATTTTTAAGAGATTTTCCGTGAAGCACAAGCATTTTGAAGAGATTTTCCGTGAAGCACTGGTTAAGTGGGGTCTAATCATCAAATAAGTCAGGAATAAGGTCTACCAACATGCCTTTGAAAATCCTGTCATCACATCCCTTCAGCAACAGTAATCACTGGTTTCTTCAAATGTAAGAGGGTAGGGATTCATTCAGCCACAATGGATTCCTTCCTCTTGTCTTCCACATCAGTCACCTTGAAATGGGGCTTGGAGGGGAACACAAATATAGTAGATGCAGTAACTGAGGGTTGAAACCCAGCTGAGTATCTTTCTGAGGTCAAAGTAAATCTAGGCAACTGTTGGATACCTGAGGCAAGTGGCACAAGCTTGTAATTGAGAATATACTCGGATTTTGGGAGAACAAACACCGTGTCATTGTGAGACCCAGATAACACAAAACTTTGTGCATCTGCCAATGAGAATTTGACCTCTTGAAGCAATTGTGTTTGGTTCTGAATTTTGACAAGGAATGTAAAGGGGTCACCAAGGATGGCATATGGAGGACAGTCCAAACTCACAACCAAAGGTGGTAACTCCACATTTACATCAGGAAGTGTTTGTGTAGTCAAAACTGAAACTATTGTAGAACCAGATTGCTCTTCATTCACAGAATCCCTCCTCCATCTTACACACACAGTCCCTAACCTGAGCTTTGAAGAATTAGCCTCAGAAATGACAGTGAAAACCTTTTTGAACTTTTCTCCAGGCACAAGAAGGGCAGGATCTAGAAGGGTTTCATGTTCATGTTGCATGGAACATGACCCTTCAATGCCTTCATTATCTACTTCAAGAGACATGGATAGAAGGCGCAACGGCACCTCAGCAGAGTTCTTCACACTAACAATGAGTACATTTTTTTTCACTAAGAGGCAGTGATGCCGGCTGATCAGGATCAGGGACCGACTTGATCCTTGAGAGCAGCAAAGGGTCCCTCCGAAATGGCAACATGATTTGATGGCTAAATTCAACAGCAGTCTTTCCTTCAATCTGCAAGCTCTTGTGGACATTAACTTTTTGTGCAGTTGATTCATTGCTATGTGGAGAATAGCCCAATGAGACAAAAAGCATTACTGGTTTTGGTCGATGCCACTTGATTTCTAATTTACAGGACCACGATTCACCACATTTCAGAAATGGAACAGATACCAATCCAAAAGATTTCTGAATTTTTTTGATTTCATCTGTGCCCAGTTGAGTTTCATCCTCCCCTTCTGGTCCAGAAATGCCAAGAAGCTCAACATGATGACTGTCCATAGACAATGATTCTGTTTCCCTCGGACTAAACAAGCCACCTCCTCTTACATCTACCAGATTAATCTTCAACTCGCCAGCGTAGACTGTATGGCCTGTGGATATCACAGTAACAGGTACTATGAAGCTCTCTCCAACAAATGCAGGGCCAGAAGCACCTAAATTAAGATCCACTTGTGGGTCTGGTTCTTCAACCTGGGCAGCCTTCTGACCGGTGAATGCTAGTGCAGGATCCTTCGTTGGAGAAGACTCTACACGGTCTTCAAACTTCCAAATCGGCAAATCATCCATTGATGCTGGACTTTCGGCTCTGCAACAGATCGTGAAATGGGGTCCCATTTTTACAATAACGGATGTGCATTCAAGCTTTCCACTTTGATCTGAGTCAGAAAATTTTCTTACAGTTAACACAACAGGAAATGGGACACAATGAAGAGAAAAATAATACAATTGATTCTAAGAAAAGGTTTCAGTAGAGGGTGAGAGCATTTATAGGAGAAGAAAAACAAAGATTTGGCTGTATCAGATATAATAAATGTATAGGATGGATCATAATCATGTTATTTGCTAATTCAAAAGCCCTCCCTGTAAATAATTATTGATTGTTGGTAGGAGGAACATGCTCAGTGTGTATTAGAAACATATTTTTTTTTTCCTCCCCATTTAATAGATTGAACATTGTATACGACCAAAACATAAAAGAAAGCAGAATAAATAACTGATTTACCAGATTTGATGTCATATGTCAAACGTAGCCATCTGTTAGTAGAAAGTGTAAGAGAAGGAGAAGTCTCTACTCGGCGGCCTTGTTTGTCATCAGCCATAGAAGCTAAAGGAGATCTTTGGGCATTCATTATGATAAAGTTACAATCAGATTGATTGAATTGCACTTCTAATTGATCAATTTCTACAGTAAGGGGTAATTGTGATAGAAGTGATAGTGTAATCAACGTGGATGTATTGGGTTTGATTATCTGTTCATGAAAAGCAACTGAAGCAAGAAGTACTGATCTAAGGGGACTGACAAGATCAATCTCAAGGTGTAGTGGGTTATCTCCAGTTATTTTTAGATTAGTACTGTTCTCAACTGATGCCAGCCCTGATTCTCCACTGACAAGCACAAGGACCTCCTTGTGAATTATTTTTCTCTGTGCTAGACTTGCAGGACCAGCTGGACCAGAGTCTTTGAATCTGAAAGACTGGGTGTCTGTACCAGATGATGCTGGCAGTGCAGCCATTTCAAGGGAGTACTCTATAAAATCTTTCACTGCACCATGTTTCCTTGCACACTCTTGCAGGTAACCCAAGACCTCCCACAGCAAAATGACCCACCCCTCTTGTCTGTACAGATTTGCGATACCCTCAAAAAGAGGTTTGGCATTATTGAATTCACCAACAGCATAATGTTCTCTGGCCATGTGAAATCCACAAAGAGAGGCCATCCTCTGCACTTTGAGGTTACTGTATGATTCATATGATTTCTTTAGCAGAGCAATTATTTCAAAGGAATCTTGAAACCTTTTTCCTTCCGCAACAGCAAAACGGATATACTCTTCATCAGTGAGACTGAAAACAAGATGAAAACTTATCAAGCTTGAGTAAGAAAGCATAATGTATTATCTTAGTAAACATCTTGGTAGTAATTTGTCAAGACACATACGGCTGCATAACAAATGTGTCACCTTGCTCAAGTAATCGAGCAAACTGACCCACATAAGTTGAAGGTACCACAGATTCAGCACTGTTATCAATCTCATTAGCAGTTTCTGACATTGACAGAGCAATTTCGAAAGAAGATCTCTTCTCCTCTAAGTATTGAGCAGCTAACTGTTTCAAGATGAAACATTGAGGTTCAGTCAGGAAAAGGCATCACTACATTCAACTAAGGTATCTAAACTCATTGGAAATAAATTTTAGAAAATAAAATGTTAATAATAAAAATAAAAGGGTGCATGGTGGTTGTTACTGTTAATAAGTCAGCAATTGGAGTCTTTAATAGAGGCACCAAAATGAAGGTCTGAATCCCCTCATAACAGGCGCCATAGACACAATAAAAAAAAAAAAAAAATTATAAAAATAAAGTAGTTTCAACAATCATTTGATTCATTCAAATGCTATAATGTATTTGATATTGACTCAAAGAAGAGTATGCCTTAAGAAAGGGTGATACAAGAATGACTACATTATCATCTATCTAAAATCATGTAATTCCAATGATTGCTTTTCCTCAATGTTGCTCTCATCCTTTTCATTAAAAACTCATGGTATGATTGGTGGAGTGATTGGTAGAATTTTGGAGGTAAAAGATGGGAATACACCAATCCCATTACATTTAAAGAGAAAATAACATTCCAACCTCTCTTAATTTCTTTGTCACCCAATATGGTATGAGCAGAAGAGTTTGGAGTTGTGCCTCTCCAAATTCAAAACTTAACAATTTTAGCTATTTTAACTACTAGTGAATCATCCAAAGGGCATTCCATATTGCAAAAGGAGCCGTCACTCGATCAGGAAGAGGGCAGGGAAGAAGGTTTGAATGTACTTAATAGCCAAAGAGGAACATAAGATCTAGAGACAAATAAGGAAAAATATAGTCACAGATATAATTTATTTTTTACCTCAATGTGCAAGGGGATGTATATATGAGAGAGAGAGAGAGAGAGAGAGAGAGAGAGAGAGAGAGAGCTCACTTGATAGTAATAAGCTGGACGAGATTCCCACTCAGTCAAAGGTTTTTCTGCAGTAGCTAAAACTAGAGATGAAATATTTTTGATGACTGCTGAACTTTTGTCGAGCAGCTCCGCAAATACCAAAAACTGTCGACTCAACCATTCCCAGTGAAGAAATATAGCTTCTGGGGCTCCAACAAGCCTTCTATATGAAGCATTGTGCTGCCGAAACCATGTAACTGCTTCTGCAACCTTTCCAGCATGCAATAACAGAGTAGATATTTTGAAGTTCAATTGCTCAGCAACAATTTTTATCTCCACTAAGCGTTGAATAGCTGGCAACCTCTTTGATGTCCCAATCATCTGTATCAGCCATATGCAAAGTTTGTTTCAGGGGAAAAATTAAAATGGCTTGCGATAGGTTTCTTTTAAGAAATGAACAGGAATTAAGAACATGTAGTGCCTACTGTTTTATCAATGTGGATAAGCCTCGTGGAATTGAGATAGTTTTGGACGGTTGTTCACAAGATTTGGTATTAGTTAAATTTGTGTCTGTTTAGGTCAGCTGTTTGAAAACATGCATTTTGAAAAAAAAAAAAAAAAAAGATTTTAAATATAGCATTTTGAAACATGATTTTTACACAATTAAGAACTTGCTAAAATCTGTGAAAAATTCAGTGCAAAAACACAGTTTTCTGGCAATTTTAAGAAATGCACCCCTATGAGCTACAATTTGAAAAGGCACTTTTTCGCCAGTTTTCCATTATTTTTATTTTTTTATAACTAATAAATTTTGTTGATGTGAAAAAAATTCCATCATGAATACTGGGGTAAACGAGATGAAAAGCACATTAATTTCTAAGATTAAAAAGATCCACAAATTTTAATAAGTTATCAAAAGGATATGTTCCCGTTGCCATCATCCACTCCAAAAGTGTTTGGAAAAATTGCATTTTTACTTTTAAGATAGACTGTTCACACCCCTCACAAATTCTAGCATTTCTTTCAAACCATATGCACCACATCAAGCAATGAGGGATAGATTTTCATATAGTGTTGTTTCTATGTCTTCCAACTCTGTCATACCCACAAGCTAATAAATCTACAAAATCTCAAGGCACCACCCAATGGACACCAAATAGCCCCAACACCATATCCCATAATTCTCTAGCAAACGAACAATGCAAAAGCATATAAGGCCCCATTTCCATGTCTTTCTTATAATTACAACACCAACTCACCAAAATTATATTCTTTCTCAAATTATCTGCTGTTAAAATTTTTCCCAAGGATGCAGTCCAAACAAAGAAGGCAACTCTTGAAGGAACCCTGAGTTTCCAAATACTTTTCCATGGTAACTTGACTGCTCCACTAGGGACTCGTGCTACATGGTAAAAACTTAATCTTCTTAAAAATGAAAAGCCAAATGATTTTTTTTTTTTTGGATTTTCATTTAAAATCTCTCTTTTTCTAAACGAAATTGCAATGCCAAATGGACAGGTATGAGGTAAGTGGCAGGTTAAATTTGTAAGGCATTCTGTGTGGAGTTGGGCAGGAAAATTACATAGAGAGTATAATACAGAAAACAAATCGACCACGAGTTAAATTAACCACCTGTCGGAGTATATGATAGGCCTCATCATAAAACCTCAAAGCTTCACCCCAATCTCTTCGGAATTCTGCATATACAGCAACCTAGCAATTCATAACATTCATTCAGATTATACATAAACAAGTTGAGAAAAAATTATTATTATGACTCAGGTTCAAGTTCAAGTTAAGGGAACGAAAATAGGCAGAGGAAGATTAAAAATATATATATATTAACATTAGTAGAAGTAGTTAAAAAGGACATGTCAATTAAGTAACAAAGGCTATGACTTCATATAGAATAAAATGAAGAAAAAGAATACATGTGGCTAACCCTAACTAATCTTATTGGGATCCATAGTCAACCCCAAAATTTTGGTACTAAAGCTTTGTTATTGTTGTGGTTAAGTTCAAGTAACACCTAGTGCAACTCTTTGCAATGGTAAACCACTCTAGTATTTTGACAAATCAACCATTGGATACATTGCCTTGTTATACTCATCATGTTTGCAACAAAATATAAAGAAGATCAAAAATCAATAACTATCTTACCATAAAATGTCTAAATTTCAAGTATTTTTAACTTAAACGAAACATAAGTTTATGGATTGGATAGAAAATAACGTCAGATTAACGCGAAATTTGGCACACATGTTAAGAACAAACAAAGAACAAAGAAAGTATGTAATCCGACGTTCACATTCACCATGCTTGTTGCCAAAATATCAAAATGATCGGAAATCAATAACTATCTTATCATAAAATATTCAATTTTCAATTTTTTAACCCTAAAGTTATACGCAAAACATTTTTTTACACTAATCAAATAGTAAATAACACCCGATTAACACGAAATTTGGCTCCTATACATAATCCAATGGAGAAATTCTCAAAATATGAATCGAATACTTATAAATACAATTATAACAACTCACTTACTTTGAAGCAATAGCGAATGTGCAACTCAAGACCCGGAGAACTAAAGGTTTTCTTCTCAATACGCAATTTAATCCTTCTTCCTTCATCTCTATAATACAAATTAGCCAATTCAGCAAGAACAGATCCCAACCTTTGAAGAGACTGTGAGTACTCATTCTGGTTGAAAACGACGACGTATTTCGAATCCAAATCCGCACGCTTTCGCAACGCGAGCATCCGATCCTCACTCAAATCCTCTGCAAAAACCAAAACCAAACCAAAATTGACCAAAATCACTCACATTATTACCGAAAAAAAAACCACACACAAAGTCGCAGCAAGTACCGTTCGAATCGGAGAGAACGACGACGACGAGCAATTTGATGTTACGCGGACGAAGCACGGTTTTGATTTGGTCAATATGGGAGCAGACTTGGAGCCACGCGGCGGGGTCGGAGGAGAGCTGGGAGTGGGAGAAGAGAGCGGCCAGGACGGAAGGGATTTTGGTTCGGTGCTTTGTGAGCCAATCGCGCTTCAATATGCCGATCGGGGGAGAAGGGGAGGGGTCGTCGGGTTCGGGTTTGGAGAAGAGAGAGATTTTGGTGAAGTCAGGGAGAGCGAGGGTATTGATTGGGGGTTGCTCGGAGTGGAGGTGTTTGGAGATGGGGGTGTGGAGTTCTGGACAACCTACTATGGATATTAGTGTCACTGGTGGAGTTCTTAGCTCTTCTGGGTATTCTTCCATTTTTTTTTTTTTTGGATTTGGGAAAATTGGAAAATGTTTGAATTGTGACGCAGCTATAGTATTAATGTTGTTGCATTGGGAATTAGTTGAGAAGGAAAATTGAAATCCACCGGATTTGGTTTTCCGTTTCCCTTGATTTTGAATTTTGTTTTGGAGATAAGATCGGCAGTGGAGCTAAATGGGGGTTCCGGGTTGGTTTCAGAGAGTAATGTCAAATGTGGGTGTGAGTTGTGACTATGACGGAAATTGGCCAAATTGGACCAGATCCGGACCCGATAACCTGGTCCAATCCAATTAAATAAATAAATTATAAATTACAACTATAAAGTTTATACTCTAAAATTACAACTATAAATTTTTTTTTGGGTAAACTAGAATAACAATTACAATTATAAATTTTATGCTCTAAAATTTCTCTTCATTAACAAAAGCAGCCCTTTCGTTACTGGAGTCGTTTATGTGACCATCAAGTGACACGTTAGTAGTTGAAACACACTCTAGTCGTTAGAAAATCATTCCCTATCGCCTTGGACCTGATCTATCACTGTCAAGTTGGAGCTATTACAAATGGAAAGACAAATAGCTTAAACCAAGAACTAGGAATGATAAGGGTTTGTGGGGGTCAAAAAAACGAAACGAGTTTGGGTTTTTTTTTTTTTTTTTTTTGGCAAATGACGTTGTTGAATGGAATGGCATCAAGTTAGTGATTTTTTTTTTCTTAGGCCTCGCTTAGGAGGGGGAATGGAAATGAATGATAAACCAAGAACTAGGAATGATAAGGGTTTGTGGGGTTCAAAAAAAAGGAAACAAGTTTGGGTTTTTTTTTTTTTTTTTGGCAAATGACGTTGTTGAATGGAATGGCATCAAGTTTGTGATTTTTTTTTTCTTAGGCCTCGCTTAGGAGGGGGAATGGAAATGAATGAAAAGAATAATTTTAGAATATTCTTCCATTTTCTTATTTGGGAGTTTTAATAGAGGGAATGGAAAGTCCATTCCCTTGTTTGGGAGTTTAAGTGAGAGGGAACGGAATGGGTAGGAGGGAACACTCATTCCTCTCTATTCTCTTAAAATCTCAAATTTTCGTTCTCCTCGAAATTAGAAGGAATGAGAGGGAATGAAATTAAATTTAATAATTTTTTTACTAAAACTCCCAAAATACCCCTATATATTCAACCATTTATTTTAAAATAGGGGTTTAATAGTAATATTGTTATAAAATGATTCCATTCCATTTCCTCCATGTTGCTCCCAAACAAGATTACTTACATTCCATTCATTTTCATTCATTTCCATTCGTTTATTTTAAAACATCCAATCAAGGTTACTTAATTCCATTATATTCCATTATTTTCCATTCATTTCCTTTACTTAAATACATTCCATTCCATTCTTTTCCATTTCCTTATGATGATTCTATTCCATTCCCTTATGAATTCCCAAGCGGAATTCGCTTGAGGTGAAATGACATTCTTTTGGGAAAGTTGACTTGGCAAAAAATAATTACACATCAAAGGGCTAGAGTATGTTTTGGCTGCCAGCATGTCACCTGACGGCCACGTAGACGAGTCCACTAATGGAAGGATAGCTTTTGCTAACAAATGGGAACTTCAATGTGTAAAATTTAAATAACCCCAAACTTTGGGTATTTATTTTGTAATTTACAAAAAAAAAAAATTTAAAATTACATGACAGGCAGCTGAAATGTGTCTCGGCTACCAACATGTTAGTAGATGCCCACATAGGTAAATCTATTAACGAATGGATGCTTGTGCTAACGAATGGGAACTTTACAGTATAAAATCAAAATTTTCAAATTTCAGCGTATAAAAAAGTGTGAGTTGGCATATCAATTTAGGCACAATAAAAATTCTCAATATTCCCAAATTAGCATACTAAAAATTTAAATTAGAGATTGTGGTGGGCCTATTTTGAGTTGGTATACTTTTCTTCAAAATAAAAAAGTGTGAGTTGGCATATCAATTTGAGAATTTTTTAAAATTATTGTGACATTTTTTTTTTTGTTTCCTAACACTATATACTGATTATGTTTATTTATTTGATCAGTTATTTAGATTATTAAATAATATATATATATATATATATATATATATATATTAATGTTTATTTGGCTTCAGCTTTTTGAATAGCTTTTAGATTTTGCGTACAGTTTTTTAAAACCTTACTTAAAAAAAAAAAAAAAAAAATCTCACTTTTTCAAACTATAAGTATATTTTAGTACACTTTTAGTAAAAAGCTAAGTAAGACGATGTCAAATGCATAATAAATTTATGCCAACTTATATGTTGAATGGCTTTTAAGTAAGGGTGTCCAATTAACCCTCTGATTCACCAAAACTACCCTAACCCCTTGAATTTAGTCAATTTTTAAGGTTGATGGATTGAGTTAGATTGCCAAAACTTTTTTTGCTACGGGTTGGGCCTGGTCAGGTCAAAAGATTCACAAATCTTCTTAACCTAACCCAACCCACCTAATTCAATATATATTTAAAAAAATATTTTTGTTAATTACTCTGTTGTCTCTCTCCTTGATATAAAATAGAACTATGTATCTTACAACTAAGTTGGGATAGAACTACATGATATCTTTATAACTAAATATTTTTTATAATTGTGTTGGCATGATAATATGTGTATGGTGGTGCTACTATTTAGAATTTGTAGAAGATGGTATGGGGCAACACATATTTGTAATACTACTACTATTCTATTTTATTTGTCAACTGAATTGAGATAAAATTATTTGATATTTTACTATTTCAATGTAATTTGGTTTGATAATTTATGTATGGTACTATGCTAAATTTTTTTTGGAAGGATGAAAAGGGCACTTGTAATGCTTTGCTTCTTCCTCTTTTCTTTTCTTTTTTATTCTTTTTTTTTTTAAATTAATTTCCAACCCGACTCCCACCCACCCCCTCTTTCTCTTTTTATTTCTTTCCTAAACTACTTATTTCACACTTCAATTTCTCCTTCTTTTGCTTTCTTTCAGATTTGCTTCTTCTCCTCTTTTGTTTTAATTTTTTCTCTCTATGCTGCAAATTTCAAATTAAGAATAGTGATGCAAAAGATGCCACAAAAGGTAATCCACCTAAAAAATTATCAAGCATCACCTTCTAATCTTCACCTCTCTCTCTCTCTCTCTCTCTCTCTCTCTCTCTCTACAAACATATGTATCATGAATTTTTTGCCATTTGGGCTGCTTTTATTAACAATTTCATTATGTGACAAGTTTGCAAACATATTAGTTAAGCAGCATCTTGAGTCTTAGAGCTAGACTCAAGTTCACTTCTAAGATGTGGCAAAAGCTTATCTGGGGAAGAACTAGAGCAAGTGCCAATCGAAGATCCCTTTTTTTTTTTTTTTTTGCCCGTCTTGATCCCCACTCAAGTTAACTTTGACCCTTATGTTTTTTCACCCATAAAATCCTATTTTTTAGAGTCACACATTGCCTAGAGACTCAACCTTATCTCTCCACTCCTAGTATAAATACCCCCTATTCCCCAACAGTTCAAAGCACCCCCAAATTTTAGAGAAAACCCTGAAATCTCTCTCTCCATGTCCCTATTCTCTAGAGTTAGTAGTAGGAATGTGCCTTTGGTGTCTTGGACCTCCTTGTCTCAATTCATTAGAATGGATAGTTTGGACTTTCTGGTCTCAGGTCACCAACTTCCTATTCATAAGTAAAATTACAATGCTTTGATTCATAGTTATAATCTAGAATGAGAATATTATAAGGGAAATGTCTAATCTACTAACCCTTGGTTTAAGTTTGGAGGCTAGGTTACAAGATTAGAAAGATGTTAGACACCCAACCTGCCTAGTGAAACCAGTCTTCTATCACATCATTCAAATAGTTTATACCATCCAAGAACAAGTGATGGAAAAGTAAAACATTCAAAAGCATGATGAAACCCTATTCTAAGCATGCAAATAATTGAAATTGAAAGACATCGTGAATATGTGTATGATGTGTGATAAACCCTAACTTACAGCATGTAAACATATTATTTAGTTCTTAGACCTAGAATTAAATTAGAGACTGAGATCAATTCATAGATTCAAATTGATTTTGAAAACAACTTTTAATTTGAAAAAGATATTGAGATTTGTAAAGAGATTTAATTTTGAAAAGAAGTTTTCATTTTGAAACATATTTCATTCTTGAAAACAAGTTTAGGGATTTAGATCAAAAGGATGCTATTGAAATTAAAACAGGAAATTGTTTTTATCATGGGTGCATAAAATTAACTTGATGCAGAAAAATATTTAATTCAAAAAGTTATTTTTAAAAATGCAAATTTTTAATAGGGAAAATAATGTAGAATTAAAATTTTTTTTTGGAGAAAAAATTTTATTGTATAAACAATGCAGATTTTTATATTAAAAACAGTGCAGATTTATTATGTTAAAAACAGTGTAGAAAATTAGTGTAGTGAATACTACATAATTTTATGTAGAAATTAGTGCAGAAGAATAATGTTTTGAAAAACACATCTTTTTAACAAATTGAATCTACCAATCAACAAAATAATCCTAGATCAACAAAATAATCTTAGATCTAGGGTACAAGAGCATGTGATTCTAGTATTTTAAATTAAAAGTATGGAAACACATTTGTAATTAGGAAAATTCCTAATTCTAAACATGCAAACATACTACTTGAATAATAAAAAAAAACTATGAAAAATTAAGCAAAACTTAGATCTAGAATGATAAACAAATAAGAATTAACTAAGAACATGAAAATAAAGTATGTTTGAATCTAAAAGCTAGGGTATTAAAAATGAAGAAGTTTAGAAACCTCACATGCGATTGTATTTAGGACCAAAGTGATGTAATTTTTAGTTATCATATAAAAATGTGCAATCTCAATTCATCAATAAAAGTGATGCATCTTTTCAATTTTGATTTTTTTTTTCCAATTAAATAAGTGGCGACTCCATTGTAAAACTCTTGACCTAGAAGGGATGATAAAAATAGTAGAACCTCCATTGTCTCTTGAGAGGCACCAATACGACTCAATCCTGTCGTGAGGGTTATGCCAAAACCTATTGAGGGTTTGGGCCTAGCGTGGTCTCTCACATATAATAGTTTAGTTTTTACTAGCAAAACATTCCATTTTAATAATGATTCCTATTAGTTATACAACCTATGGAGTGTATTGCATCAACAAACCTCAAGGGAAATAGTGTCATTTTGTCTATAGTTTGGGTAAGAATCATTTTTATATAAAAAAAAAAAAAATCCATTAGTTTAGAGAGATTTAACTTAAATGTTACATTTATAAAAGCCTCAATAGAGGATTATCATTCCATTTTAACTAATGTTATCTATCCCATTAGTTATAAATTCAAAATAGTTCTGTATGACTCTATACTATCAGGCAAAATGGGTTGAGCTTGGTAATGATACCAAGGCCTAGTCTTGGTTGATTCCATTAATGCTTTGTTTAGAAGTTTGGAGAGAGAGGAGAGTGGAGGGGAGTAAAAGGGAGGAGAGTAGAGGGGAATGGTTATCTTCCACCTTATTTGGTTGTTTTTAAAATTAAGCAAGGGGAAGGGGAGAGTAGAGGGGAAATAGTTTGTAATTTTGTTAATATGGTAAGGGTAAATTAGGTAATTCATTTGGTTAAGCATTTCTATACTCTACTCTCCCTCCAAATCTCTCCAATTTGGGAGAATTAAAAATGAGGGGTTAGAAGTAGTTATAGCCCCTCCAAATCCCCCCCCCCCCCCCCTCCTCCTCCCTTAAAAAACATCCAAATAAGGAAATTTAACTTGCTCTCCCTCCCTCTACTCTACTCCCCTTTACTTCCCTTCCATCCAAACAAAGCATAAAAGCTTAGCTAAGAAGTTAAGCTGGGCCAAAATCAAGCCCATGCCCAATGAAACCATCCCTCTCAGTTTCACTTTAAAGCCTATTTTTGCCATTGGCTTCAGTTTTTCTTTTAGCTTTTAGTTTTTATGTGCAACTTTTTAAAACATCACTTTCTCCCATTTTTTCTCACTTTTTTTTTAAAAATTTTAAGGTTCAAGTGTATATTAACACAATTTTAACAAAACATTTTCATCAACCAACCTTGCCAATTTTTATTGACAAATGGGAATGAAACTAAACCCACCACTTAAGAAAGATCAGGGGCGGCGCCACCTTTAATTCAGGGGGTTCAAATGAACCCCCTAAGATGGGAAATTTTTTTTTTTTTTGAGTGACTTTTGACTTCCTAAAATAAAATTTTGAACACTCTGACTCTAAATTTTTTTTAGGCTCAACTGATATAAACTTGAAGATGACCCTATTAACAATCTATTCTTGCAAATAACATTATAATTAATTTGAGAAATTCTATATTCACAACATTTTCACAGCACTTTTACAAAAAAAATTTAAGTGACGGGCTGTTACTGGCTTATTACTATTGGGTAAAAAAGTAATTTCAGTGGTGGTTTCAAATTAGAATCAGTAACAACTTAGGATCTAGGATTTATTGTGAAAATGTTGTGGATATAACAATTCTCATGTAATTTATACTTTTGACCAAATATATGACAAGAGTGGCTGAATTTGAATGTAATTTGAATTTGTTATTTCTTGAGTGCGGACTGGGGGCGTGGGTCAATCAGTTATTGGTAACAAATTTAACATTAAAAGAGATTTAAACAATTAGATAGATGGTGATTCTTAAAAAAAGAAAAAGAAAAAAAAAAGACTAGTGGTGTGGGATAGGAGATTGATTGGATGAAGATAAAAGCAAATGTTAACACACCAAAAATTTTCTTAATACACCACCGCGCACCCTTGGTGTGGTGGTCACGCCACAAGCATAAATGCTTGTGGGGTGTAGGGGGTAAGGGTCAGGGTTTAAGTCTCCAAGAGGGAGTTTCACACGCATATACACTTAGATTAGGCTAGAGTAGAAATTCTATCTTGTATAAATTTTGTTTTTCTTAATACAATTACAAAGACCAATTGTTATCAAAGTGAAGTTAAATTGTGTTAAATAAAATAATTGTAAGAGTATAGACATAAACTAATAAATACAAACATTCTAAGCTTTAATAATTAAAATTCACTTAACAATAATACTTAACATATTTATTGTATTTAGAAACAATAGATGATTTTCAATATTTAATCTTAGAAGCAATAATTAGTATGTTCATTGTATTAAGAAACAATATGCCTAAAGAACTTATAGTTTATATTTTATTCTCTTACTAATACTACGTACAAATTTGAATAAGAAAACTATATATACTGCAAGATATATCTCATATCCAAGATAAATCTTCTTATTGACCCCTCTAGAAAAATTTTTTGGAGCCACCACTGAGAAAGAAAGAAATAATATATATAGCCCATAAATAACCAAGTTCAACTTTTGTTTGCTTAAGACAAGGTCAACTTGATTCTAACAGGAAGAAAGAACAAAGGAAGATCATAGAATATTTAAGCAACGATTTCACATTACTGTTATAATTTATTGATGCAACAACCGTATACAATGGAAAAAATTGCCAACAAACACAATAATTTTTTTGTGCAGTGGATAATGTTGTATATAGAGGTATATTCATGGATATGTTGTAATAATGATGTTTGAATTTGGAGAATATTATTTGAATTCGATTCCTGTTTGATCATTTGAAAAGAGCACTCAATCGATCAAAAGAAACTTTTGACCGATCGAAAGTCGTAAAACATGATTTTTTGTAGAATTTTCTAGTAACTATTCTGAATGTTTGAAGAGGTATTAAGCTTTGTGAAAATTTTTATGAAACATTTTGACTCTCCATACATGCTTTTTAATGAAATATAACCCTATTGGTGTAAATAGAGGCTTATGTTCCCTTGAAAAATAATAAGTTAGAGAAAAACACAAGAAATCCTGTGGTTATTCTCTAGAATTGCTATCTGTAGAACCCAACATCTTGGTTGTATCTTGAGGACAAATTTTCGATAATCCTTTAGCAACAATAGTGTGGGGGCAAATATTGTCTAAGGAAAACGATACTGTGCCTCCAAGTTATCTATTTTTTGTTTGTCTTTTGTGTTAATTTTATTCTTCCATTATTACTTTGTGTAATATCCCTACCCTAACAGATAATATACAGGCTAATATTATTTTTAAAGAATATCTCCCCATTCTTAGCCCAGAATCATGAAAGAAAATTAAAATGACCACAATCTTAAAGCTTCTTGGTAGCTTATTATTATATTTTGGAAGGGGGTGACTCAAGAGACCCTACATCACTTCTTCATTCCATACCTTAATAACTTGCGAGAAATAACAGCTTCTTCCAAAGGAGATGCCAGAGGAGGCTCTTCAGGATTTGGACCTGAAGGAACTTCATGCTTAATCTCATAATTTAGAGAACCAAAATCATTAGAAACAATAGCTTCTTCCAAAGGGGGTGGCAGAGGAGGCTCTTCAGGATTTGGACCTAATGGAACTTCATGCTTAATCTCATAATTTAAAGAACAGAAATAATTAGAAACAATAGCTTCTTCCAAAGAGGGTGGCAGAGGAGGCTTTTTAGGATTTGTTTTAGGATTTGGACCTGAAGGAACTTCATGCTTAATCTCATAATTTAGAGAACCAAAATCATTAGAAACAATAGCTTCTTCCAAAGGGGGTGGCAGAGGAGGCTCTTCAGGATTTGGACCTGAAGGAACTTCATGCTTAATCTCATAATTCAAAGAACCAAAATCATCAGAAACAATAGCTTCTTCCAAAGGGGATGTCAAAGGAGACTCTCCATGATTTGTACCAGAAGGGACTTCCCTCTTAATCTTATACTTTAGAGAACCAAAATCACCATAAGCAAAAGATAGTGACATAAGAGTGAATATTATGAACAAAGAAACCTTGAAGGAATCCATTGTATTACACAAGCTCTCAATGTTTGCAATAATAACAACATTTTATTCTTATATAATGTTAATTTTGGGTATCTCACGTGATATGTCTTTCTTCTTCATAAAGAAAACAAAGCATGTGATTTTAATATGGTGCGATGAAAGGCTATAATAAATTATATATTTCCTTTTTTTATATGAGTCTGAATTTGGTAAGGATGGGGTGTAAAACTCATGTTTTACACCATCCAATAAGAGATTGCCACATCATCATTTTACTTAAAATTTAATATATTTTACCACACCTAATAACATCTCATTAAACTCCCAATTTAGTTGGATTTATATATGGGTATTGGAATTTATTAGGTGACGTTGTACTTATTCTTAAATATGTGATAAGATGATGTGGTATGTTGGGATTGGATGGATAAAATATGGGTTTTACACCACATCCTTACAAAATTTAATATCTTTTTATATATGTATTTAATAGCATTTAAACATATGATTTAATATGGTAAGTTGAAAGGTTATAATAAATTAATATATTTCCTTATTTATATATATTTAATAGCATTTATACATATGGTGACTTCTTCATGATTGAAAATTTATACTAATAAATAACAAAGACCAATGATAGCTCATACCTCTTAATATTTCTAATTGAGACATTCAGAATTAAAATCCCTCTTTGGGTGTAACTATTGAATTTATTAACAAAAAAATTAGGAAAATCTATAATCAATAAATGTATATATATATATATATTTTTTTTTATAGATTTGATAATTGATTCATAATAATAATTATTTATAATCATATCAAGACATTAATTGCTTAGCTAAAACTTTTTTTCATTCCTAAACTTTGCATGAAGTTCGTTTTTCATCCTTAAACTTCCGAAAGTTCTTTTTTTTTTTTTTTAAACTTTTGAAAACATTTCAATTTTTGACCTTCCATCAACATCCGTTAAATTTTATCAAGACAAAATTTAGCTACAAAATTAGTTGTAGCATTTGGCTACAATTTTACTCAATATTTTTTTATTAGAGATGAATTTTTACAAATCTACTATTAGATTACATTTTCTTCTTATATCCTCCATGCTTGTAAAATTTCTAGAAAATCAAATATTAATAGCTATGTCATCAATAAATTGTTTAAATTGCAATTTTTTGTAATTTAAAATTATTCATAAAATATAAGCTTATAGATCATAAAGTAAATAATATCTGATTGACACAAAATTTTGACATGTATATTAAGAGCGTAAAAAATATGCAATCTAACAGTTAAATTTTCAAAATATATCGTAATATCAATGATATTGAGTAAGGTTGTAGTCTTAGGCTACAACCAATTTTGTAGCTAAATTTTGTCCATTATATCTTACATGTACTGAAAGCTCGAAAATGTGTTAAAAATACAAGAGTTGTTTAGACCCCTAAACAAAAAATTACGGCTTGATAGATTTTATACCTACTTAATACTAAGTGCGGAATAGGGTAAAAGCGAGCGGATAACCAAACAAGCTACTCTAATACATAATCTAAGCAACACAGCAGTATAACATAATGTAAAAGAGTAGGGAAGAAGGATGCAAACACAAGATAACACGCCGATGTGTTATCGAAGAGGAAACTGAAGAACTCGGCGAAAAACCTCTCCACTGCCCTCCAAGCGGTAATCGATCCACTAGACAATTAGTTAGGATACATGGGTTAGCAAGAGACCCTCCAAGCCTAATCTACCCGATGTACCTAAGCCCTCCAAGCTCCTATTCCAACAAGGCTTCTCGGAACCCTGTCTTGTCTAGCACTCCGAATCCTGCAACAAGCTTCATGTTGCATTTGCCGTCCTTGACTTCTTCCAATACTTCCCAGCAGCACCAAAATGTCACTCAACACTCTCAAAGGGTGTGGTAAGTGTTTGGGCTATCAACCTCTCAATGGTATGGAAATGGAGAGGGAAGAGTTGAGGAAATACCACAAGCAAATGTATAGAGAAATATGGGTATGACAATCTCTAATTCTCAATGTGTTTGGCTAGGGTTTTCTCTCTGAAGCACTCCTCAACATTTGTGGGTAATGTGGGTATAAATAGTGTAGGCACAGAAAATGTGTATCAGATTGGATAGGCTGGCAAAACAGAATACCTCGCGGGTGTCTCGCGGGAAGGACTTACTCGTGAGATACTTGCAAGACACAACTGTCTCCACCTGGCCTGACTCTTCGCATTCCAGCATGTGCAAGGCACATGTGACATTTCGCGGGAAGCTAAGTCGCGACATACCCGCGAGAAATCTTCAGTCTTTAAATGCTTGAGTCTTCACACTCTCTCTCGATCACACAACCCTTACAATCAAATCACACAATAAATACATGGTACAAATGATTGAAAACAATTACAATCAAATTTGGCACAGAATAAAAGCTAACAAAAACATAGTTGTAAATAATAACTTTACAATCTCCCCCTTTGGCTATTCCGTGACAAAACCCCTAAAACAGACTCTAGACTTAAACGTGAGTTTGGGAACAAAGGCAAAACTCATTCACACTTAATCTAGAAGCTATGAAGCACTTGCACGTGTATATACCTGTAACCTGAAACACTTGTACACAAACAAAACTTTCATTAAGCTTATGACAAGTTGAACACAAAGTACGAACATGAACAAGTAAAATACGATCAAGTTAAATGGGATAAATCATTAAACCATGGCTTGACCAAACAAGCAATCACTATACAAAAGTGATCACTATGCTCATTCACACAAGGAATGAACATCCGGACATGCAAGATGATGAGATCATTTGAAAAATATCATTTGCAAATCCAACACTCAACCAATGCAAAATACATGAAGTATTTGCACCTAGGAACAATCCTACATGGGCATAAGAGTGATGTACTGAAGTAAAATGCATGACACAACTGTCTCTACCTGGCATGACTCTTCGCATTCCAGCATGTGCAAGGCACATGTGACATTTCGCGGGAAGCTAAGTCGTGACATACCCGCGAGAAATCTTCAGTCTTCAAATGCTTGAGTCTTCACACTCTCTCTCGATCACACAACCCTTACAATCAAATCACACAATAAATACATGGTACAAATGATTGAAAACAATTACAATTAAATTTGGCACAGAATAAAAGCTAACAAAAACATAGTTGTAAATAATAACTTTACAATCTCCCCCTTTGGCTATTCCGTGACAAAACCCCTAAAACAGACTCTAGACTTAAACATGAGTTTGGGAACAAAGGCAAAACTCATTCACACCTAATCTAAAAGCTATGAAGCACTTGCATGTGTATATACCTGTAACCTGAAACACTTGTACACAAACAAAACTTTCATTAAGCTTATGACAAGTTGAACACAAGGTACGAACATGAACAAGTAAAATACGATCAAGTTAAATGGGATAGATCATTAAACCAAGGCTTGACCAAACAAGCAATCACTATACAAAGTGATCACTATGCTCATTCACACAAGGAATGAACATCCGGACATGCAAGATGATGAGATCATTTGAAGAGTATCATTTGCAAATCCAACACTCAACCAATGCAAAATACACGAAGTATTTGCACCTAGGAACAATCCTACATGGGCACAAGAGTGATGTACTAAAGTAAAATGCATGACATTTAACATCAAGTACATAAGCATAAAGGCTGCATAAGCAAGGTACTGCCTAAGATGGTACAAACCATAAAAGCCTACAAATTATGCAAGGAAACAAACCCTAACAGCTTACAAAAGCATCATGGGTACAAGTACAATGCCACAAAGCCAGTGTGCCACAAAGCATAAAAAAATAAACACACAACAACTGAAATTAATACTGAAATTAAAAACAGTGTATCAAAGCTTTAAACCAAAAGCAGTAAAAACAGTAAACATAGACTAATTGAACCAGCAGTAAACTTCTTCTCCCCCTATCACTATACTCCCCTTGTCAATAATGACATCATCTCCCCCTTTTTGTCATGGAATAGCTAGCCTACATTATCTTCTAGCTTCCTTTGAATCTCATCCATCTGAGTTTCGAGAGATGTTAATTGTTTGTCAAAACGGGAGTTTTGGGAGTACATGATATTGGCTAGTCCTGAAATCTTGGTGCTAATCTCTTGAAGTGCAACCATGATGTTGTCAAACTTTTCATTAGAGGAATGGGAGGTAGAACTTGAGCTTTCCTGAGTTGCATGATGTTTTTGCTTAACATTCTTCTTGGTGTGACTCATACTTGCTTGAAGAGTACGAATGTTAATTGGGTTAGGCCTTGTATGAGGGTGCTCATCTGTAGAGGGACGCACACCTCTGAGCTTCAAAATTCGAGAGATGAGACGACCAAACAAAATACAATTTCTTGAGGCAGTTCGGGTAACTGTCTTTGCCAAAATGTGAAAGATATGAGAGCATATATCAATTTCTACATCAGATACCAAATCATGTAGAAATAATGCTCGACCAAGATTGATGTAGCCAGTGCTTGACAATGGGTAGAGATTGCTACACATGATCGTTGACATGAGCCTTAATTTCAGAGAAAGTGAGGCCACATTGATAGACTTTCCATTGGACAAAAATTCCAAATCAGCTCCTAATTCTTTCTGAAGTGTGTCCTCATCCGGAACTAGTTCATCATATACGGGTGGTATAGGAAGTATTGGCCGGTTTATGTTTAGAATATCAGACAGGTACACAGGAGTTACCGAGAACTGCTTTCCTCTAACCCAGCACTTGATCTCTTCTCCTTCTACACTATCATTGGCATAAAACTCTTTCACCATGTTTTCATAGGCATCCTCAAGATCAGAGAGAAGAAAATTTCAGTCTTTTGTGGCAAACCAGATAGGAATTTTAGTATCTAAAAGAGATGACTGATCAACGGCCCTTTCAGCTAATAAGGGAGCATCTAGAAAGAGGTTCTTATATGACTCAAAAGCAGCATAAGACCTAAACAAGTTAGGATCATACATTCCTGCTGAAAAACGAACTCTCTTTGGTCTAGGGGAATTGTCATCAACATCAATGATCGGCTCTTTCCCTTTGTTGCTGCCACCTTTCACAACTGAAGTTTTGAATGGAGACATCTGTACAAATCCATAAAACAAACAAGAAACATGTGCAAGAACACAAACCAGAACATAACACTTGATTAGATTCATGTTAGTTCAAAACAAAGGTATAGCAACTTAAAACAGAGCATAATCAACTCCAAACAACATGCTAAACACATAATAGCAAGAAAATATAACCACAATGCATGAAATCAAGTAACTGTGCATGTGTGTGCATATGTGTGCATGTGCTGATGCATGTGTGTGCGTGTGTTAATGCCTAAGGGTGTAGCACCAGATGCATGAGGGGTGCCTAGGTGTGTGCCTTGTGTGTGCAACATGAGCAAAGTGAATGAAACATATGATCAATGATCAAACCAAATGAAACAAGGTCAACCAGGTGCATACCCATAAATTAAAGTCACTTGAAATCAATTTAACACAAAAATGTCACTCGGACATTTTGTCAAACACCTAGCATGCATAACATCAAATCTATCATAAATAATGCATGAACATGGCAAAATCTACCCTCAATACATGTTAAAATGCCACAAGGGGCCAACATAAATGCACAAACACCAAATGGGACTCAGCCCAATCAGAGATTTTGAAAAATTTTCACACAAATTAGAAAAACCCTCAAAATTTTCGAAAATCCCCAATTTTCAAAACCCTAAGCACATATTTTGCATAATCCGAAAGTAAAGATGAAAATAGTGTTAGAAACACATACCTTGAAAGAATTTTGCAGAGATTTTGCTTGAAAATGAAGAGGTTTTGAAAGAAGTTAAAATTGGGTTGAAAATGGTTCGAGAGAGGTTGAGCGAGGGAAATGAGTGAGGTTTGAAAAAACTGTCACATCTGCTATATAAAACTGAAAACACGCGTTTTTCGCGGGTTATATAGTAGCAAGACAGTCGCGATACAGTTGTGAGAATGGCCACTGAAGCATATAAGCTTTCGCGAGAAGCTCTAAGTCGCGAGACAATAGCGAGACAGTCGCGATACCTTATGTCTAAATTTTGCAAAATTCCAGTTTTTGCCAAACAACATTTCGCTAGAAGCTGTTGGTCGTGAAACAATCGCAAGATAGTCGCGAGAGTTTCTATGTGACACAATGAAAAACTTAATTCCCTCAAGCTCATTTCGCGGGAAGCTCTAAGTCGCGAGCTTCTCGCGAGAACACCTTTGAACTAGATTTTGATGAAAAACACACAAATGCATTTTGATTAAAAAAAAAAAAAAGCACACGAAAGTATGAAAACACTTTCAAAAACATATAAAACACTCAAAAATCTTTTTGGATTTGATCAACAAGTACTTGAGCATATACATCACATTTGAACATATACAATCACACAAATGAGATAGGCATTAAACGAATCAAAGTCTTGTGTGTTGTGTGTGAGAATCAAATGTAGAATACTCCTTAGATCAGAGCGAAGCTTCAATGATCAATTTAATCGAGTCATACACAATTGATACGAAATCAGGTGGACTATCTCCATTATAGAAATGAGTATATATGACCTCCCACAAGAGAATGATTACATAATTTAGTAGCTTTTCATTTGGCTTCTGCATAAAGCTTAACAATTAGTCCATTTTTAGACAATACATCTCTTTTTGAGATTGGTGCTTGAAATTTTTGATATTTCAACAATGATGTTTAGCCTTTGGCTTTTTGAGCACCATACAAAATACATTTAAAAGAGTCGTTTTTCCTTTTTCCTAGTCGAATACTAGTGTGTGCGACAGGCTTTTGCAGCTCAATATCTCTTTTCATTTGGAGATATACATTTGGTGAGCTCTTTTTGCAAAAACATAAAAATAAAGTGGGAAGAGATATAGACACAGGTCTATGCAAGTATCAAGACCAACAAGACTATTGACCAATCATTCATGACAAGCTTGAAGATCTATTTACAACAGTTACACATAGTTTTCAAGATTTTTTCCACATAGAAACGAGTGCATACATAACAAGCCAAGATTGTAAATGCACTACACCATTAGTACGAAGGTACTTAGGCCAAACTCACATGTGATATACACAAAACAAGTGATCAAACTTTGAGATTTTTCAATTTTTATGGGTTTTTGAATTTTTTGAACACACCCAAAACCAAGCAATTGAAGTAAGATTAACAAAACAGGTACAAACCTAAACAGGTAAAAACAAATATGCTAAAAACTGTAATCAATGCATGATAGAATGCAGGAGCAAATGTCCCTAAACATTGGAAGTATTACTGCATGGACATGTTCTAATGCTTATGCATGAGTACCTTTCGTCACCCATACGTTACGTGCGTTTGGAGTGATATCCTTGATAGATTGGTTACGAGAATTAGGACTTTCAAACCTTCGTGTGAAAGTTTCCAAGCAATTGGTGAAAGTACCGATCATTTTCATTATGTCCATCATTCTGGGATCACCGTTTTGACTTCTCAGTTGCTCACCACCCCAAGACCTCTTGTCATTTCTTCTTCCTCGTGTCCAAGGTGCGCTTGCATTGTTCACTATTCTCAGCTTTTGGCAGTTGGATCTGGTATGTCCTTGCAATCCGCAATAGTGACAAACATAATTCAATCCAAGACCCCATTGTGATCTTGGGAGAGATCTTCCTCTAGTTTCATATCTGGCTTCTAATTGATTACGGAACTTATTAACCACCCATTGTTCAGCCATCTTCTTCTTCTTCTCAACCTTAACTTTCTCAGGAATAGGCTTTTCTACAACCGTCTCTTTAGCCTTTACAAATTTCACTTCTTTTGTGACATTTGCCAATGAGCCACTCCCTCCGGTATAACTTAACCCGGACTTATCAGAGAAATGTTTTTGAGATGAAATAACATCTTCCAGCTTCTTAGAGGAGACCCTTTCTATCTTGGCATGTGCTTGCACTACCTCTTGCTCAAGAAATCTCACTTTCGTATAAGCTTCAGAAAGCTCACCATTTAGTGTCTCAATCTCATATTTTTCCTCCTTATATCTGACCAGGAGATTTTTGTAATCCTCCTCAGCTTTCTTCATCTTCTTCACAGCCGCCTTCGCCACCCTTGTATACTCTCCTGATTTCTCAAGAAGTAAGGCATAATTCTCTCGAAGGTTAGCTGTCTCTTTCTCCTTTTCAGCATCTAACTCCTCAACAATCCCCATGGATTCTTCATCATTGTGCTCCCCAAGTTCTTGTACAAGCTAATGCAAGTCCTCGGAGGATTTAACATGTTCAATGGCCATAAAGGTGGAGTAATTTCCTTCCTCGCCACAGCTCTCTTTTGAGGCAGAATTGGAAGAATCTGTATCACTGAGTGTTGTGGCATAAGCCTTGCCTTTTCCTCTCAGAAAATTTGGACACTCCTTCTTCAGATGTCCATGGCCATTGCACTTATAGCACACGATGCCTTGGGGCAATTGAGACTCCTTCTCTTCCTTCTTTTTATACTCTTTTCTATCACCTTTTGAGGATGAGAATTTTCCTCTACTGAACTGTCTCCCGTTGTTCTTCATTTTCAGGAATTTTTAGAAGTTTTTCGCAAGAAATGCAACCTCCTTCTCCACACCTTCTTCTTCAGAGGAATCACCCATTCTTTCGGCGATGGTCTTAAATGCGAGAGATTTACTCGCCTTATGAGAAGGCAGTCCCAGCTCATATGTTTGGAGAAACCTTATTAGCTCTTGGATTTTGATCTCATCCAAGTTTTTACTTTCTTCTATGGCTGTGACTTTTGCTCTAAAGCTTTCCGGCAAAGACCTCAAAATCTTTCTAACTACCTTTGTATCTTCAATTTTCTCACCAAGATTGAGTTTAGCAATTACAATTTCGTTGAGCTTCCCATAGAATGAATCAAAATGTTCATCATCACCCATCTTGAGCTCTTCAAATTTGGTGGTAAGCATCTGGAGCTTTGTGTCTTTAACTTTCTTTGTACCCTCATAGGTAGTCTCCAAAATCTCCCAAGCTTCCTTGGCTACTGTCATATGAGAGATCCTGTGAAATTCATCAGGAGACACACCACAGAAAATAGCATTTAAAGCTATACTATTACCATTGGCTGCCGCAAGAGCTGCCTTATCCCAAGTGGATTTGGCTGCCTCCGGCTCAGTCTAGCCTATTTCAACCGCATCCCAAACGGTATCATCTATAGAGCATAAAAATGCTGTCATCCTAACTTTCCAGAAAGCATAATTGTTACCATCAAAGAATGGTGGAAAATTTAGAGATTGAGACCTATCCATCTCAAAAAGGGTCAAGGATCACACTCAGGTGTTTAAACCACAGTGAGTGTACCCGCTTTGATACCAATTGAAAGCTCGAAAATGTGTTGAAAACACAAAAGCTGTTTAGACCCCCAAACAAAAAATTACGGCTTGATAGATTTTACACCTACTTAATACTAAGTGCGGAATAGGGTAAAAGCGAGCGGATAACCAAACAAGCTACTCTAATACATAATCTAAGCAACACAGCAGTATAACATAATGTAAAAGAGTAGGGAAGAAGGATGCAAATACAAGATAACACGCCGATGTGTTATCGAAGAGGAAACCAAAGAACTCGGCGAAAAACCTCTCCGCCGCCCTCCAAGCGGTAATTGATCCACTAGACAATTAGTTGGGATACATGGGTTAGCAAGAGACCCTCCAAGCCTAATCTACCCGATGTACCTAAGCCCTCTAAGCTCCTACTCCAACAAAGCTTCTCAGAACCCTGTCTTGTCTAGCACTCCGAATCCCGCAACAAGCTCCATGTTGCATCTGCCATCCTTGGCTTCTTCCAATGCTTCCCAGCAGCACCAAAATGTCACTCAACACTCTCAAAGGGTGTGGTAAGTGTTTGGGCTATCAACCTCTCAATGGTATGGAAATGGAGAGGGAAGAGTTGAGGAAATACCACAAGCAAGCGTATTGAGAAATGTGGGTATGACAATCTCTAATTCTCAATGTGTTTGGCTAGGGTTTTCTCTCTAAAGTACTCCTTAACATTTATGGGTAATGTGGGTGCAAATAGTGTAGGCACAGAAAGTGTGTATCAGACTGGACAGGCTGGAAAAATAGAATACCTCGCGGGTGTCTCGCGGGAAGGCCTTACCCGCGAGATACTTGCGAGACACAGCTGTCTCCACCTGGCCTGACTCTTCGCATTCCAGCATGTGCAAGGCACATGTGACATTTCGCGGGGAGCTAAGTCGCGACATACCTGCGAGAACTCTCTAAAAAAAAAAGATCTTATGGTTGCTAGGGCCACTGCCCTTATATTGTAGCATTCTTCCTTTATTAATGGAGTGTACATTGCACTCTTTCTCTCTAAAGTTGAAATTGGAAAAATAGTTTTTTATTTTTATTTAATCCACGTGCTAGTACACTTGGCATCTCATGTGGCATAAAAATAATTTTTTATTTTGACTGTTAGTCACGTCAGCATGTTAGGAACTAAACTAACACAAGTGTAACGTCAGGGACCAAATTGACCCATTCTATAATTGCCTTATTTTTCTAAGATTAATATAAGAAAAAAATAATTTGAAATATGACATTCTTGCCCGAATTCAATTGCTTTGGCAACAATGAAATAAAATCCACAAAAGATAACAACAAAAATTAATAACATACAATTAAGAATATAAAAAAAATAAATAAAAATTGTATGCTTAAATTAGTGAAAATATTTGAACACTTGTCATTCTTAACAATATTACTTATAACAATGTGCATTTCCTCTCTTTATAATTAAATGTAATGCTAAATGTACTATAAGTTTTACTACATAAAACTTATATATTGATGTGTCAATAAAAGTGATTGGTAGACTTTAGCCATCTAAAAAATGAATATTTGAATTGTCTCTTTGTGACTGGTGACACATCAATTTATAAAGTTAATGTAGTAAAAATTGTTGTAACCCTAGCATTACTCTCAAATTAAAAATATTCTCCAAATAATGCATAATAAATACCATACATGGGCCTTATGATAATTTCCTACAAAATTATTCAAAAAATGAACTATGAATCACATGGGACATTAGCCATTTATTTAAAAAAGAGCTACACGAAGATTTTGCAAAACGTACTCTATCATTTAATCTAGTCAAATAATATCTTTATTTCTGAGTTTGAGATAAGTCAACTGGTTAAAATTCTTGTCATCGATCATATTTACAAAAGTTCAAGACTATTAGAGAGTATTTCAATACTTAAAAAAGGGCTACAAGAAGATTTTGCAAAATATTATTTTTGTTCCAAACTTTTCACGATGTTTGTTTTTGGTCCCTAAACTAAAAAAATAAATAAATAAAATAAAAAAAAATCATTTTTCCATGCTAAACTTTTAAAAATGTTCTAGTTCCTATCATTTTGTTAAGGTTCATTAAGGTGTATCTTATGTGTCGTAATAGAATAATAAGGTGGTATATTTATAGCATTATATTATCTGACATTAACCTTTTTTTTTTTTTTTTCAATTGACACAAGGCACCAAATTATTTGTCATTACTAACATAATCTTGCTTCTTCATCTCCTTCCAAAAAGAAACCACATTTTCTCACAATTTCTCATCAGCCAAAAAAAAAAAAAAACACACACACACACACAAACAAACAAGCCCAAAAAATGGTGAAAAAGTAAGGATTTTCTTTTGAAGAAGCAAGACTATTCAAAAAAAAAAAAAAAAAGTGGCTATGGAAAATTGCAATGACCAATTATTGGATGCCATGTATCCTATTTTTTTTTTTCAAAAAAAAAAAAGTGCTTTATATTAGATTATTTAATGCTAAAAATCTAACTGCACTAAAAAAACAAAATGCTAAAAATCTACCACGTCATTGTTTTGTTAGTACATGTAAAGTTATTATTTACAACTATATTTTTGTTGGCTTTTATTCCGTGCCAAATTTGATTGTAATTGTTTTCAATCGTTTGTACCCTGTAATTGTTTTTATCACGGGTGCAGAAAATTAACTTGATGCAGAGAAAATATTTAATTCAAAAAGTTATTTTAAAAATGCAAATTTTTAATAGGGAAAATAATGTCGAATTTTAATTTTTTTTTTGAAAAAAAATGTTAATGCATAAACAATGCAGAATTTTATATTAAAAATAGTGCAGATTTATTATGTTAAAAACAGTGTAGAAAATAAGTGTAGTGAATAGTACATAATTTTATGTAGAAATTTGTGCAGAAGAATAATGTTTTGAAAAACATATCTTTTTAACAAATTGAATCTATGAATGGAGCTTTAATAAAAAAAAAAAAAAAAAAATCCTAGATCTAGGATACAGGAGCATATGATTCTACTATTTTAAATTAAAAGAGTGGAAACACATTTGTAATTAGGAAAAATCCTAATTTTAAACATGCAAACATAATATTTGAATAAAAAAAAACCTAGAAATATAAAAACTATGAAAAATTAAGCAAAACTTAGATCTAGCATGATAAACAAATAAGAATTAACTAAGAACATGAGAATAAAGTATGCTTGAACCTAAAAGCCAGGGTATTTAAAATGAAGAGGTTTAGAAACCTTACATGCGATTGTATCTAGGACCAAAGCGATGTAATTTTTACTTATTATAAAAAAATGTGCAATTTTAATTCAACAGTAAAAGTGATGCATCTTTTCAATTTTGATTTTTTTTATATAAAAATTTTCCAATTAAATAAATGACGACTTCATTGTAAAACCATTGACCTTGGAGAGATGATAAAAATAGCTCTAACATGACTTAATCCAATCCATTCATGAGGGTTATGCCAAAACCTATTGAGGGTTTGGGTTGGGCCCCTACCCATGGTCTCTCACATATAATAGTTCAGTTTTTACTAGCAAAACATTCCATTTTAATAATGATTCCTATTAGTTTACACAATTTATGGAGTATTGTAAGGTTGAATTTAATCGACCATCTTGTTAACTTTATTCCGTACCAAATTTGCTTGTATTTTAGCAATTAGTAACCCTGTATTTAGGTGAGATTCTTGTAAGGGTAGTGTGTGAGAGAGTGTGAAGAAATGCTCAAGATTGTGCGAGGATGCTGAGACTCGCGGCTGACTCACGACTGGCAAGCCGCCAACTGCAGCACACGTGAGAAGCATGCAGGGGAGTTGAAGGGTCACGCCAACTGTCGCATTATAGGACAAAAGTCCCAAGCTGGCCAGGCCGTTAACTCGAGGCTGGAACTCACGACTCAGACCAGTCGCGAGGCCAAGTCGCCAGACCACCCTGTTTGGGAAAAACTGACTCTTCGCATTCTAAACACACACCACTATATATAGACCCTTATACCCATGAAATGTAGAGAGCTTCTAGAGAGACTTTTGAGAGAAAAACCTAGAGAAAAACAAGATTGATTCATCCACAATCTTCACCTAAGAGACTCTTCAAATTCCTCTACTCTCCTCCTCTCCATTGATACATCCTTGAGAGGTTCTTGGCCAGATCATTTTCTCACCATACCCATACCTGTGAAAAGGTTTATTTGGTGCTTTGGGAAGCAGTTAGGAGGGGACCAATTCATATTGGTTGATACTACAGGTTATAGCGGAATTCGGTAAGTTAGAAAAGAAAAAGGTTCGACGCAACCTCGTTGGAGCAAGAAATTTGGAAGGCTTAGGTACATCGAGTAGATTAGGCTTGGAGGGTCTATTGCTGTTCATGTATCCTAACTACATTTTCTAGTAGATTATTGACCGTTTGGAGGGCGGCGGAGAGGTTTTAAGCCGAGGGCTTCGGTTTCCTCTTTGATAACATATCGTGTGTTGTCCTTGTGTTTGCATCTCTCTTCCCTTTATCTTTGCCTTTTATTTTTTGCTGTGGATGTGATTATATTTGGCTTAGACTGTTTATCAATTTTGTGTTTAGCTTATGTTCATGTTCCGCATGTTAATCGTTTGATATTAAGCTTGAATTGATATTTTGTTATTTGGGGTCTAAACGTTCAAGGGTGTTTTACACACATATTGAATATTCAAGTATATTGCATCAACAAACCTCAAGGGAAATAGTGTCATTTTGTCCATAGTTTGGGCAAGAATCATTTTTTTTTTTAAAGAAAAGAAAAAATCCATTAGTTTAGAGGGATTTAACTTAACTGTTACATTTATACAAGTCGCAATAGAGAATTATCATTTCAATAAACCTCAAAGCAAGGTTGTGTAATTTATCCCATCTATATATATATATATATATTAATAGACAAAACTGAGAGAAAATCTAATTAGATTCCAAATTGGAATTCATTAGAGTCTAATTTTGAGCCATTTGTCTCATCTAATTTAAATTTTAAATTTTTGAGCCAAGTAAATTAATTTAGTGTAAAAATTGGATTTCAATTGGAGTTAATTTTGCACCATATGTCCCATCTAATTTAAGTTTTTAAATTTTTGTGCCATATGAGTCAATTTAGTGTAGAAAACAAGGACTCTGATATAAATAAACCATAAAAACCTAATCATACAACTAAAAAAAATTCAAAATTTTAAGTCATTTATCTAATATACCATGATTGTATACGGTCCATTACAGATTAGGTTATATACATGTTTTAAACCAAATTTTAGAGAAAATTCAATTAGAATCAATATTGGATTTTGCTTTAGAAATTAAATTGTTTAGATTTTTGCTGTTATTTTTTCTCTAAATGAATGAGCACAATTTTTATACAGTTTCTATTAAGATATTTTGTATGTGAAGATATTGAATGTAACAAACTGTAACTGAGCTGAAAGATTCCATGTACCTATCCCTATTCAATTTAGGAGATACTATTTGATCAATTTTTTATTTTATTTTGTGTTGTATTTTGTAGAATTTCACATACAATAATTGTGAATTGATATTGTATATATGTAGTATCTAATAGTGATTTCAAAATTATTTACATAATAACAATTTAATGAGAAACTTGGTGAAACCAATATCACGAAAATTGCAAGGTAAAACTATTTCAGTACCTCCAAATTTCCTTGTCAAACTATATATTATATGTTTAATAACCCAAGCTAACATCTATAGCATCACTACAATTCATTATTTATGGGCAGGAGCATGGGTTACGTACCAGTTAGTTAAATAGTTCTGTATGACTCTATGCTCTCAGGCAAAATGGGTTGAGCTCGGTAATGATACCAAGGACTAGAGTCTTGGTTGATTCCATTAAAAGGTTAGCTAAGAAGTTAAGCTCGGCCAAAATCAAGCCCATGCCCAATGCAACCATCCCTCTCAGTTTCACTAAATCAACAACCAACCTTGCCACTTTTTTTTGACAAATGGGTATGAAACCAAACCCGCCACTTAAAGAAAGATACGATGAAATATATAGCCCATAAATAACCAAGTTCAACTTTTGTTTACTGCATTTTAGCTTCTGAGTTTTGGATTGGAATTCGGAATTCCATCCATAGTAGTGGAGCTAAAAATTTAGCTATTTGGCACCACAAAAAGTTACTTTATCTATTTTACCTACACATATGCTGCAGCAGTGGATCTATTTTAGCTTTCAACACAATAAAATAATATAAACATTATAATAAAATAAGATATCTACTATAATAAAATAATATATCCATCACACACAACCATTATAGCCACACACACAACCGGGCAAGGAATAAATTTTTTTTTTTTTTTTTAGCTCTAAGCTACAGTGCACATCCATAGATAGATGTGCACTGTAGAAATGAAGCTAAAAAAAAAGGTTTAGCTCCACTGCTATATGGTTATTTTTGTGTTTTGGTGGAGCCAAAATAGCTATATAGCTTTTTAGCTCTGCTGCTACAAGTGCTCGTCAACTTGATTCTAACAGGAAAAAAGAACAAAGGAAGATCATAGAATATTTAAGCAACAATGTCACATTACTGTTATAACTTATTTCTGCAACAACTGTTTACAATGGAAAGAAATGCCAGGAAACACAATAATTTATTTGTGCAGTGGATAATTTACCGGCTAATATTATTTTTAAAGAATGTCTCCCCATTCTTAGCCCAAAATCATGAAGAAAATTAAAATGACCTCAATTTTAAAGCGTCTTGGTAGCTTATGAAGGGGGTGACTCGGGAGACCCTACATCACTTCTTCATCCCATACCTTAATAACTTGCGAGAAACAATAGCTTCTTCCAAAGAGGGTGGCAGAGGAGGCTCTTCAGGATTTGGACCTGAAGGAACTTCATGCTTAATCTCATAATTCAGAGAACCAAAATCATTAGAAACAGTAGCTTCTTCCAAAGAGGGTGGCAGAGGAGGCTCTTCAGGATTTGGACCTGAAGGAACTTCATGCTTAATCTCATAATTCAGAGAACCAAAATCATTAGAAACAGTAGCTTCTTCCAAAGAGGGTGGCAGAGGAGGCTCTTCAGGATTTGGACCTGAAGGAACTTCATGCTTAATCTCATAATTCAGAGAACCAAAATCATTAGAAACAGTAGCTTCTTCCAAAGAGGGTGGCAGAGGAGGCTCTTCAGGATTTGGACCTGAAGGAACTTCATGCTTAATCTCATAATTCAGAGAACCAAAATCATTAGAAACAGTAGCTTCTTTCAAAAGGGGTGGCAGAGGAGGCTCTTCAGGATTTGGACCTGATGGAACTTCATGCTTAATCTCATAATTTAGAGAACCAAAATCATTAGAAACAATAGCTTCTTCCAAAGGGAATGTCTGAGGAGACTCTTCATGATTTGGACCTGAAGGAACAACCCTTTTAATCTCATATTTTAGAGAACCAAAATCACCATAAGCAAAAGATAGTGAGAGAAGAGTGAATATTATGAACAAAGAAACCTTGAAGGAATCCATTGTATTACACAAGCTCTCAATGTTTGTAATAATAACAACATCTGGTTCTTATATAATGGTAATTTAGGGTATCTTGTGTGAGATATGTTTTTCTTCTTCATAAAGAAATCAAGGCATGTGATTTTACTATGGTACGTTGAAAGGCTATAATAAATTATATATTTCCTTTTATATATATATTTAATAGGATTTAAACATATGATTTAATATGATAAGTTGAAAGGTTATAATTAGATTAATATATTTCCTTATTTATATATATTTAATAGGATTTATATATATGGTGACTTCTTCATGATTGAAAATTTATACTAATAAATAACAAAGAGCAATGATAGCTCATATCTCTTAGTAATTCTAATTGAGACATCCACGATTAAATTCCCCCCTCTGGTTGTAACAATTGAATTTATTAACAAAAAAATTAAGAAAATATATAATCAATAAATGTAGTTTTTATAGATTTGATAATTGATTCATAATGATTATTATTTATAATTAAATCAAGACATTAATTGCTTAGCTAAAACTTTTTTTCGATCCTAAACTTTGCACGAAGTTCGTTTTTCATCCTTAAACTTCTAAAAGTTCATTTTTTCTTTTTTAAACTTTTGAAATCATTTCAATTTTTGTCCTTCTGTCAACATCCGTCAAATTTTATCCGGACAAAGTTTAGTTACAAAATTGGTTGTAGCGTACGGTTACAATTTTACTCAATATATATATTTTTTTTTTATTGGAGATGAATTTTGACAAATCCACTATTAGATTATATTTTCTTCTTATATCCTCCATGATTACAAAATTTCTAGAAAATCAAAAATTAATAGCTATGTCATTAATAAATTGTTTAAATTACAAAAATTTGCAATTTATCTTAATATATATTTGATTGGTACAAAATTAGAAATGTGTATTAAGAGCGTAAAAAATATCCAATCTAACATGTAAAATTTTCAAAATATATCGCAATATAAATGATATTGAGTAAAGTTGTAATCTTAGGCTACAATTAATTTTGTAGATAAATTTTGTCCATTTTATCTTACATGTACTAACAAAACACTGAGGTGGTATATTTTTAGCATTTTGTTTTTTTAGTGCAGTTAGATTTTTAGCATTAAATAGTCTAATATAAAACACTCTTTAAAAAAAAAAATAGGACACATGGCATCCAATAATTGGTCATTACAATTTTCCATAGTTTTTTTTTTAATAGTCTTGCTTCATTGAAAGAAAATCCTTACTTTTTCACCTTTTTTTGGGCTTGTTTGTTTTTTTTTTGGCTGATGAGAAATTGTGAGAAAATGTGGTTTCTTTTTGGAAGGAGATGAAGAAGCAAGATTATGTTAGTAATGACTAATAATTTGGTGCCATTTGTCACTTAAAAAAAAAAAAATTGGCTAAAGTCAGATTATATAATGCTATAAATATACCACCTAATATTCTATTACGACACATAAGATACACCTTAATGAACCTTAACAAAATGATGGGAACTAGAAAATTTTTAAAAGTTCAGCAAGGAAAATTTTTTATTTATTTATTATTTATTTTAAGTTTAGGGACTAAAAACAAACATCGTGAAAAGTTTCAGGACGAAAACAATATATTGCAAAATCTTCACGTAGCCCTTTTTTAAGTATTGAAATAATCTCTAATAATCTTACACTTTTATAAATATGATCGATTACAAGAATTTTAACCAGTTGACCTAACTCAAACTCAGAAATAAAGATATTTTTTTGACTAGATTAAATGATAGGAGTAAGTTTTGCAAAATCTTCGTGTAGCTCTTTTTTAACTAATGTCCCACGTGATTCATAGTTCATTTTTTTGAATAATTTTGTAGGAAATTTTCGTAAGACCCATGTATGGAATTTACTATGCATTATTTGGAGAATAATTTTAATTTTAGAGTAGTGTTAGGGTTACAACAATTTTTACTACATTAACTTTATAAATTGATGTGTCACCAGTCACAAAGAGACAATTGATATATTCATTTTTCAGATGGCTAAATTCTATCAATCACTTTTATTGACGCATCAATATGTAAGTTTTATGTAGCAAAATTTGTAGTACATTTAGCATTACATTTAATTATAAAGAGAGGAAATGCACATTGTTATAAGTAATATTGTTAAGAATGACAAGTGTTCAAATATTTTCACTAATTTAAGCATAAAATTATTTTTATATTCTTAATTGTATGTTATTAATTTTTGTTGTTATCTTTTGTGGATTTTATTTCATTGTTGCCAAAGCAATTGAATTTAGGCAAGAATAATGTTGTTAGGTTCTAAGACTTTAGGAACTAATGTATTAGAATTTCAATTTGTATTATGTTGGAAAACCATGATCAAAACATTGAGTCTAGGTTTAGGCTTGCTCAAAGTATGTTTATTTATAAAATTGGAATCGAGTGATTGCAGAATTTATTGGACTAAATCTGCAAGGCTCGATTGATCGAAAATTAGACTCGATCGATCGAACCATGTGCAGATTTATTTTTTTGCAGAATTCCAATTCAGTTCAAACTCTACTAAACGTATTGGGTTTCAAGTAAAACACTCCTAGTATATAAAGGAAACCCTAAAACGTTTTTATGAGATTTTTTAGAGAGATTAGAGTGCATCTTGTGCCTCTTTTGTAGATCTAGGGTTTTGTACCAAAAAGCTCTCTAAGGTTGCTTTTTATGCTGTGTGTGTGAATATTTTGTGAGATCTAGAGGTGTTTGCCTTCACACATACTTAGGGTTATCAAGGATCAAGACTATGTCAAGAACTTGGTGATCGTTTCAGTTGCAGATTCAAGAGCTTAAAGATACACAAGCGGGAGTACTTGTACTTGTTGTGAATTCAAAAAAGAAGTAGTCCGTGAACTCGGAGTTCTCATGTGGTCATGGTAGTAATTTTTCTACTCAAGGTAGCAATAGGATGTTAGTGGTCTAAGTCGCTATTGTGTAAGCTTCAATTCTTTCATAGTGGATACAGTTTTACCTTGACGATAGCTAGGTTAAATTATTCCCCGGTTTTTTACCGGTTTGGTTTTCCTAGGTCATCATATCTTTGTGTTTTTTACTTTCTGCACTTTACATTGATATGATATATTTGTGTTAACCTAGATCTGATAATTTGACTAAGTAATCACTTGGTTAATTAACTATGTAAATCTGGTTGTGTTGTAAGGGGTCTAAAAACATACAAATGTCATATTTCAAATTATATTTTTTCTTATATTAATCTTAGAAAAATAAGGCAACTATAGAATGGTAAATTATCTTCAACCAGTATACAATGTGTCAATTTGGTCCCTAATGTTACACTTGTGTTAGTTTAGTTCCTAACATCCTGACGTGACTAACAATCAAAATAAAAAATTATTTTTATGCCACATGAGATGCCAAGTGTACTAACACGTGGATTAAACTTAAAAAAAAAAAAAAAACTATTTTCCAATTTCGACTTAAGAGATAAAGAGTACAATGTACACTCCATTGATAAAGGAAGAATGCTGCAACATAAGGGTAGTGATGCTAGCAACCACAAGTTTTTCTTTTTTATGCGTTTCAACCTATGGCGTCTGTACCTGATGATAGCTATTTATCATCATACCAAGACACCAATCGGTTTTTGGTGTAAGTGGGGATTGAACCTCATATCTCTTATTTAAGCAACAGAGACTTTACGAGTTGAGATAACTAGAACTCATAATAGCAACCACATGATCAGATCAACAACTTCAATATTACAGTTTCGACCAATGGCTGATAACTAAGAAGCATTGATAATAATGATAGGAGATTATGGGTGAAAACTCAGAAGCAAAAAGAGTGGTGTTGCTATCGGTTTTGTGTGCTATACATGCTCATGGTCATAACTAGTTGAATGTCACATAAAAATACAATTGTTATTTTAGCCTTTAGTTATGTTAACATTTTTCATTTCTCATTTCATGATAGAGACTATTTTAACACAATACCAGAAGGTTAGAGACTAAACTGGCACTAATGAAATGTTAGAGACCAAATTGACACATGGTATAAAGGTCACAGACCAAATACATAATTTACCCTTATAGAATAAGTTGGGAGTACTATAAATGTATACTCCCCCTCTTACATAATAGTAGCTCCTAGCCTCCCACTAATTAAATTCATGACAAAACCCATCATTCATTTGAGAATGAGAACGCCTTTATGGTAATACTAGAATATTCTTTAATTTTCCAAAAAAATAATCATAGAAATTCATTATACACAAATAATTAGCGCACTAATTACAGTAATTAACACGCAAAATTAAATACAGATGCTATTAATAAATTTTTTAAATTATATAACACACATTTAGGCTACTACAGTGATGAATCATGTCATTAAAAGGATTTAGGAAATGTAAATTGTTAAGATTAGTATAATTGAAATATGAAAAATATTACTTTCATAAATTTATAAATATTTAATTATTTTGACTAATTTAAGCTAACAATTATTTTTTAAATTTTGATTGAATGTGTTATTAAATTTATTTTTGCATTTTGTTAGTTTTTGTTTCAATCGATACTAAAGTGACTAAGGACATTCACATCAGTTTCCTCAAATATTTAGCTAAACTAATCCAAAAACCTCTACTTTTGCTAATTTAGCCATCTATTATTTTCATACACATACATCAACCTCAATACTTTATTAACATTGAAATTTAATGTAGCGATGATAGAGGCTCACTATATGTAGAGACGAGACTATCCTCCTTAAAAACTTTAGGTAATTTAGTGAGACTGATGCACACTTGTTTTGATTGAGTTTAAATAAATTTTTGCTGAAATATTAAATTGGTGAGACTGATGTGAATGCCCTAAGCATGAGGAAAATTTTCAAATTTCAAATCAATGTTTTTTTTTTTAAAAAAAAAAAATAAAAAAATAGTATTGTAGATAAATTTTTTATATATAAATTTTATAAAGATACCATATAAATTTATTTTCTAGAATTAAGTACTGTGCCATCTATAGATAATTAATACTTAGAAATAAATGCATTTACCCCTTCAGCACATAAAAAATAATATATTAATATTAATGCAAAGTTTTGATAAGGTTGAAGGCTAGATGAGAAGAATTGTATTTTCTTCTTAAGTAAATAATCATTAAAATTTATCTGAGGTAAAAAATTAGTCCATCATTTATAAACAATTAATACATGATTTAAATGCATGTATTCTATTAATAATTTGTTTAATTACATATAGCACAAATTTATGCTACAATAGTGTTGGCTTATATATTTATTGTTAGAAATAAGGTCTACTTGGGCAATGTAAAGTTTACTATACATGGGTGATGTATACCATTCACTCCTTATCTTATTATTATTGTGCCCATTAACGCAATCTTATCCCTTAAACCCAACAGGCATCCTAAGACTATATATATTTGGGAATGCTTTGATGTAATTTGTATAGAGTTAAGATATATCAACTTAAGATTTTCCTTGTTTTCTTCTTACTCTGTTTTATATATTTCCTTTATTTTATAACATACTTAAGGAAGAATCTCACATTCCAAATCAATTTTTTTATTGTTTCTTTTATAATAAGTATCAAATAAAGTCTTTATTATATAAATTTTATAAAAGAACCATATAAATATCTTTTATAAAAATAATTAGTGCACCATGTATAGATTATTAATATTTGAAAATAAATGCATTTACCCCATTAATACATGACAAATATTTAATACATTGATATAAATGCAAAATGAAGATAATCCTCCATAATTCTTTGGTGGAAATAATCATAAACATTCATCTTACATAAATATCTAGTGCATCACTTCTAAATAATTAATTCATGAAAATAAATGTATTTACTACTATAATACTTTTTTTTTTTTGTTGAGAAAATACTCTATTGATACTTTGTCTAATTACATAGCACAAATTTAAGCTATTATGTTTTCTCGAAAAAGAAAAAAAAAAAACTTAATATAATGTTGGTTCATATATATATATATATATATATACACTACTGTGTACCCTTGGTGCGGTGGTCACCCTACAAGTATAATGGTCTGTTTGGATTGAGGGGGAGGGAGGGGGAGTAGAGTAGAGTAGAGTAGAGCAGATTTAGTCCAAAATTATCTTATTTTTAACCAACTCTACTCTACTCCCCTTCACTCCCCCACCTTCTCACCTCCATCCAAACAGGCCCTAAGTGCTTGTGGGGTGTAAGGGGCCAAGGGCCGGGGTTCAAGTCTCCAGGAGAGAGTTTCACACATATATATACTTAAATTAGGTTAGAGTAGAAATTCTATCTTGTATATATATATATATATATATATTACATGTCATTAAAAGATTTAAGAAATGTAAATTGCTAATATTAATAGAATTTTCCCCCCTCAAATAAAAAAGAATTTTAAATATATACTAGATTGTAATCTATATTTATGCACAAATGTATTCAACGATAGTAATGCTAGAATATTAGTAGACCTATTCCGCCCAAAATGGGAATGGACTAAGGTTATGAACTTATAATATGACTTGGTCTTTCCTATGTGAATGAAGTGATCATGTGGACTTTCTCAATAAGTTATATAAATGGATCACTTTGCCCATGTCGGACAACCTCTTCAAACCATTTTGTGGATTCCTCCCAAAACATTAATTGCAAATACATATAAAACCTAAGTTATGATTTTGATTTAAGAAAATTAGCTTGAACATGAAAAGAGTTTGAATATCGCCAATACCACAAAATTTACTTCCAACTTGATGGGAAAAAAAAAAAAGAACTTTAAGTTGAAAAGTAATTCGATATCATTAACAACACAAACACGCTTATAATTTAATGGAGAGAAAAATGGCCAAAATGGGCAAATGCCCTTTTTGTGCAAAACAAGTGGCGTTTTGCCCCCTTTCCCAAACTAATTAGGGAAATCGCCTTCTTTTGTAACTCAATTTTCTAAAAATTGAGTTAAAAAAAAAAAAAATTCTGGAGCCCTATAGTGGCGTTTTAAGGAGCCTATAGTTATGTTTTAAGGACCTATAGTGGCGTTTTGGAACTTGAGCTCCATTAGCTCGAGTTATAGGCAATTTTATTTTTATTTTTTTTACCTATAACTCAAGTTCATGGAGCTTGAGTTCCAAAACGCCACTATAGGTCCTTAAAACGTCACTATAGGCTCTTTAAAAATGCCACTATAGGGCTTAACTTGATTTTGAGAAAATTGAGTTTCAAAACAAGGGTATTTCCCTAATTAGTTTGGGAAAGGGGGCAAAATGCTAGATTGTTTGCGCGAAAAGGGCATTTGCCCATTTTGGCCAGAGAAAAATGTTAAACTTGAAAACTATTTTGAAAGCTCGAAAATCGTGTTGAAAACACACGAGCGGTTTAAACCCCCAAATTAAAATTACGGCTTGGTTGATTTTACACTAACTTAATGATAAGTGCGGAATAGTGTAAACACAAGCGTATGAGCACAACAACTACTCTAATCCATATTTAAAGCAACACAGCAGTAAAAATGAAATAAACAAGAGTAGGGAAGAAAGATGCAAACACAGATAACACCGAGACGTGTTATCGAAGAGGAAACCGAAGAACTCGGCGAAAAACCTCTCCGCCGCCCTCCAAGCGGAAATCGATCCACTAGACAATCAGTTGGGATACATGGGTTAGCAAGAGACCCTCCAAGCCTAATCTACCCGATGTACCTAAGCCCTCCAAGCTCCTACTCCAACAAGGCTTCTCGGAACCGTGTCTTGTCTAGCTCTCCGGATCCCGCAACAAGCTCCATGTTGCATCTGCCATCCTTGGCTTCTTCCAATGCTTCCCAATAGCTCCAAAACACTCTCTACACTCTGAATGTGTGTGGGTTGTGTTTGGGTACAAATCTCCTCTCAAGGTATGATAATGGGAGAGGGATGGAGAAGAGGCTACAATGATTTCTCACTAAGGAGGAGTAGCTCTCTCTCAAAAGATGGGTGGGTGAGTTGTAGAAAACCTATCTAGGGTTTTTCTCTTTGAATAGCCACACCAACATATATGGGTAATGAGGGTATATATATAGAGTGGGTGAAGGGTAAGAGAGTCATTCTTAAAAATCCTCCAGGCAGAAAGTTTCGCGACTGTCTCGCGGGAAGGCCTTACCAGCGAGACACTCGCGAAAACAACAGCCTGGCATGACTCTTCAGCTTCCAGCACGTGCTTCTCACATGGCTCACTTCGCGGGAAGCTAGGTCGCGACATACCCGCGAGAATTCTTCAGCCTTCAAATGCTTGAGTCTTCACACCCTCTCTCTATCACACAACCCTTACAACCAATCCCACAATAAATACAGGGTACAAAAGATTGAATAAAATTACAATCAAATTTGGCACGGAATACAAGCCAACAAAAACCATTGTTGTAAATTACAACTTTACAATCTCCCCCTTTGGCTATTCCGTGACAAAACCCTAAAACATACTCTAGACTTAAACGTGAGTTTGGGAACAAAGGCAAAACTCACTCACACCTAATTCTAGATTCTGATAAGCTCTTGAACATATGAACAAGTAACTCCTGAAACACAACAACACAATAACATCATTGTATGCAGAAAAACTTGAAAGCATATGGAGCAATAATAACAAGATCAAGCTAAATGAAATAGAAACACTAGATCATGGCAAGATCAAACGAGTAATCACTATACACAAGCAATTACTATGCTCATTCACACATGAAATGAACATCCGGATATGCAAGATGATAAGCTCATTTGAAGAGAATCATTTGCAACTCCAACACTCAACCAATGCGAAATACACGAAGTATTTGCATCTAGGAACAATCCTACTACGGCACAAGAGTGTTAATCACTCAACCAATGCATAGAACGTATATGCATCTAGGAACAATCCTACAAGGGCACAAGAGTGATGTACTTGAAGTAAAATGCATAACATTGAACAACAAGCAAACATGCATAAAGGCTGCATAAGCATGGTATAGCAAATGCATGGCACAAACCACAAAGGCCTATAAACAATGCATGAAACAAACCCTTAAAGCTTACAAAAGTAACATGGGTACAAATTATAAAGTACTTCCCTATCATATCACTCCCCCTATCATGAATCATAGGAACTGTGATGAACTTGGAACATATATACTTGTAACCTGAAACACTTGCACAAAACACATTAGACCCTCAAGGTAAAGCAAGTAATGAACGGACAAGTATAATGTAACAAGTAAATTGCGATCAAGTAAACATGATGTGAAACATGTGAGCAACTTGATCATACACCAAACAGTCATATGGAAATGACTACAATGATCATATAGCAAAGAAAGTGATCATCCGAACATGCAACCAATAAAGCACAATAGCATAAGGATAAAAGCATGTTCAACACATAAACACGATGCAATGAGAGCAACAAAGCATATCAAAGCATCATAAAGTAACGAGAAAACAAGCATAAAGTAAATCAAGGTTTTCTCAAAACAATGTCTTCTCCCCCTTGGTATATGCATCTCCCCTATGGCTTTCTCCCCCTACGAATGTGCATAAGGTAGAATTTCTCCCCCTAAGAGTGTGCACATGAGTCATATAAAAATGACAATACTCTCCCCCTTTTTGTCACGAATAGACAAATTAATCAAGAGGAAGGAGGGAAAGAAAAGAAGATATGAAGATGATGCATGAGGAGTGCAAGATGAATGAGAAATTGAAGCTCAAACATAATACAAACATTAAAAGAATGCTACAAAGCATAAAGAACATGACATGCTAAAGATGATGGAACATGATATGGACCTAGGCATGACATGGACACAAGAACATGTTATATGTGCTAAAAGGTCTAAAAAGACTTAACTAGCATGAGTGAATGCAAAAACATGTCAAGTGTTAGAGTGTGTGCAGCAAAATGCAACTAGTGTGCATGTGTGATGCATGACTAATGCATGAGCAAGGCACTCAAGGGGAAAAGTGTACAAAACACACCACCAATGATCAAAACATGATAAACATGAATAATTATGGTGATCCCCAAAGTTTGGAACTCATCGGAGTCCAAAACAACGATAAAATCCCATTTGGGCATTTTCTCAAACACTTAGAGTGCACACACTACACATGTATGATGAACAATGCAAGAACATATGAAAATTTTGCCAAAATACATGTTATTTTTGCCACAAGGGGCCAACAACCAAACCAAATCATCATTTAAAACAAAGCCCAATCAAAAAGATTGACAAAAATAAGTTTTCCAACTCCCATTTGAGAAAATCCCAACTATGAACATAAAACCCCCCAAAAACGTAATCTAAGGATCAAAATCAATGAAAAGAGTTAAAGATTACCTTAGAGATGTTTATGGAATGAAAAACACTTGAATTTAGTTGGGTTTTGATGTAGAAACATTAAACCAGGGGTTTGGGAGAGGATAGGAGACGTTTAAAACAAATGACCCACGAAATGCCCTTTAAAAAGCTGATCTGGAAATTTTCGCTGGTGTCTCGCTACTTACAATCCCGCGAAATTTCGCTGGTATCTCGCAGGTATCTCGTAGGTAAGCCTTACTCGCGAAACAGCCGCGAAACTCTCTGTCCAAAGCTGAAAAACTTGCGAATTGGACCCTTTCACTTGTGACTGAACTTAAACATGAAATAAGTCACGAAAACACCCAGAAAACATGTTTTTCACACAAAAACAATTTGAAAAACTTTGAAAAACATGAGTGATACAAATCACTTCCAAAAGCAAACAAAAAGAACAAAAATCTTTTTGGTTTGAACCACATAAGGTTGAGCACACACACATCACATTTGATCACGTACAAACACACAAATGAAGTAGGCATTCATTGAACATTAAACTTGTGTGTTGTGTGTGGAAATCAAGTGTGGAAAAGTCCTTAGACCAGAGCGAAGCTTCAATGATCAATTCAAACAAGTCATACACAACTGATACGAAATCAAGTGGACTATCTCCATTATAGAAATGAGTATATATGACCTCCCACACATTGAATACATAACTTAGAAGCTTTTCATTTGGCTTCTACACAAAGCATAACAATTGGTCCATTTTATTTTGTATGGACAAAACATCTCATTTTGAGATAGGTGCTTGAAATTTATGATATTTCAACATTGATGATTAGCCTTTGGCTTTTTGAGCACCATAAAATTTACATTAAAAGAGTCGCTTTCCCTTTTTCCTAGTCAAATACTAGTATGTGCGACAGGCTTTTGCAGCTCAATATCTCTTTTCATTTTGAGATTTACATTTAGTGAGCTCTTTTTGCAAAAACATAAAAATAAAGTGGGAAGAGATATATACACAAGTCTATGCAAGTATCAAGACCAACAAGACTATTGACCAATCATTCATGACAAGTTTGAAGATCTATTTACAACAGTCACACATAGTTTTCAAGATTTCTTCCACATAGAAATAGGTGCATACATAACAAGCTAAGCTCGTAAATGCACTACGCCATTAGTACGAAGGTACTAGGCCAAACTCACATGAGATATGTGCTCAAACAAATACGACCAAACTTTTTGAATTTTTCACTTTTTATGTGGTTTTGGATTTTTACACACACAAAACAAAGACATAAAAGTAAGATCAAAACAAAGGCAATGCATATAAATAAATGCACAAATGCACAAATGCATGAAGATGTGACATTTAATGCATGAAGGGTCCTACAAAGATCGAAAGAATTAGATCAAGGACCAAAAGAGCAAAAGCTCAACCATAGGAACCCTTCCTCATCCAAACGGAATGATTGTTTGGAATGAGTGTCTCAAGAGAGGTGAGACGAGGGTTGGGAGAATGAGAACCGGAGATGCACATAGTCAAGGAGTTAAGAGCATTAAACACTTTCTTTAACAACATGCTATTTTCACCCAAATCCGGTTTATCATGCAAAGCACAACTTCCAAGAAGTTCAAGTTTCTCTTTTCTTTTAATTCTTTTAAGAGCATGAAACTTAGAGCAATGAGGTCTTAGATGACCAAGGGCACCACAATGGTGACAAACAATGTGTTTAGGTCCATTAGGCTTTTTGGGAATGGATCTAGCAACTTGGGTTTGCTCTCTCTTCAACTTAGAACATTGAGGCCTTATATGACCAATCACACCGCAATGGTGGCAAGTTGGAACAAACTTAGATCCACTCAATTCCTTAGGATTGGACCTAAACAGAGGCTTTGACTTAATAGCCTTTCTCTCCACTTTTTGATTTCTTTTATGTGGAGGAATGTACACCGATTTGTCCTTTGGGTTAGAACACACACTAGGCACAATATCGGGTACCACAACATGATTGCAACATATATTTTCATCATTTTCAACAATAGGTTCAGCAATCAAACACTTGGCATGCATCTTAAGAGATTCATTTTCAGATTTAAGATCATCAACAAGTTTGTTAGACAAAACAAGTTTAGCATCCAAGTCCATATTCAAACATTCAAACTCTTTCAGCTTTTCAAAAGAATTTTCAGCAAGTTTCTTATATTTCTCAACCAATTTGTTGGATTCATTGAGCTTAACAATCAAATCATCCTTTTCACAAAATAACTTGCTCAAATCCTTATGAAACTTCTTAGCATTTTTCTTCAAGAGTTTAATGTTAGGAATATCAACAACACCCAAGGATTCAATTAACATGTCATCACAATTATGAGGATTAACACTCATAGAGGCATTTTCACAAACACATGGCATGTTACATTTATCACCAACCAAATCATACAAAGAGGCATACATAGCACAATCCATGGCAAATAAACACAAGGGGTCAAGGATCACACTTAGGTATTTAAACCAAAACAAGTGTACCCGCTCTGATACCAATTGAAAGCTCGAAAATCGTGTTGAAAACACACGAGCGGTTTAAACCCCCAAATTAAAATTACGGCTTGGTTGATTTTACACTAACTTAATGATAAGTGCGGAATAGTGTAAACACAAGCGTATGAGCACAACAACTACTCTAATCCATATTTAAAGCAACACAGCAGTAAAAATGAAATAAACAAGAGTAGGGAAGAAAGATGCAAACACAGATAACACCGAGACGTGTTATCGAAGAGGAAACCGAAGAACTCGGCGAAAAACCTCTCCGCCGCCCTCCAAGCGGAAATCGATCCACTAGACAATCAGTTGGGATACATGGGTTAGCAAGAGACCCTCCAAGCCTAATCTACCCGATGTACCTAAGCCCTCCAAGCTCCTACTCCAACAAGGCTTCTCGGAACCGTGTCTTGTCTAGCTCTCCGGATCCCGCAACAAGCTCCATGTTGCATCTGCCATCCTTGGCTTCTTCCAATGCTTCCCAATAGCTCCAAAACACTCTCTACACTCTGAATGTGTGTGGGTTGTGTTTGGGTACAAATCTCCTCTCAAGGTATGATAATGGGAGAGGGATGGAGAAGAGGCTACAATGATTTCTCACTAAGGAGGAGTAGCTCTCTCTCAAAAGATGGGTGGGTGAGTTGTAGAAAACCTATCTAGGGTTTTTCTCTCTGAATAGCCACACCAACATATATGGGTAATGAGGGTATATATATAGAGTGGGTGAAGGGTAAGAGAGTCATTCTTAAAAATCCTCCAGGCAGAAAGTTTCGCGACTGTCTCGCGGGAAGGCCTTACCAGCGAGACACTCGCGAAAACAACAGCCTGGCATGACTCTTCAGCTTCCAGCACGTGCTTCTCACATGGCTCACTTCGCGGGAAGCTAGGTCGCGACATACCCGCGAGAATTCTTCAGCCTTCAAATGCTTGAGTCTTCACACCCTCTCTCTATCACACAACCCTTACAACCAATCCCACAATAAATACAGGGTACAAAAGATTGAATAAAATTACAATCAAATTTGGCACGGAATACAAGCCAACAAAAACCATTGTTGTAAATTACAACTTTACATATTTGAATATCATCAGCTACACAAAACTCAATTATGATTTGATGAAAGAAATTAACTTCAACATGAAAAGTGTTTCAATATCATCAATTACACAAAAAAATCCAATTCAAAATATAATGAAAACAACCATAAACTTTAAGTTGAAAAGTGTTTCTAATTTTCTATATTATCAACTAAAAATAAAATCCACTAACAATTTGATAAAGAAATTAACTTTTAACTCGAAAAGTGTTTGAATATCATCAACTACACAAAACTCACCTAAATAGCTGGTCGTGACTCCTCAATTTTGGCAACAAAAGTAAGAAAATTAATTTAATGCAAAATGCATGAACTCTAGAACTAAGCGAGGAGAGGGAAAAAGGATAAAAACTTATAAAGAGAACCTAAAGGGTTATCTAGGGATTATAGAGCAAATCTCTTTGCTTTTCTTACCAAATAACTCACTTGTCACAAGAATTAAAAAATTTAACCTAGACACATGGTGCATAATTGGACTTCAATTATAAAATCTACTTGGATTTTCCCTTAGATCTGACTTTAAATATACACTAGTGTGTAATTTTATGCATATGCTCGTGTACAATTTAAAACATTCACAATTACAAGATTAAAATTATACCATTTTTTGAGTTGGAATTATACACGATATTAGCTTACACATTTTTAAAACCATATATATATATATATATATATATATATAATTTAGAATTAAATTAGATTTAAACTCTTTGATTTTTGCACCAAATAATTCACTTGCCACAAAAAAAGAAAAAAAAAGAAAAGAAAAAAAAGAAAAAGATAGACACGTAGAGTAAAATTGGACACCAATTGAAATTCAATTTAAAATCTAATTGGATTTGGACTCTTCAATTTTTATACTCAACTAGTATGTAACTCGTGCTTATGCACAAGAATGATGAATTGTAGTGGTGCTATTATTGTTAGTTTGAGTTATTACATATATAGAACAATATTTCAACTAGGACATTTGGATGTACTAAAATGGTTTTATTTTTTTATTTTTTATTTTTTTTGCAATTTTAATGATATTGGTTATGCGAAATTTGTCATTGCACTATTGTTATGTATATAATTTTGAAAATCATTATTGGACACTAATATCAATTCACTATCATTGCATGGAATCCTTTAGTTCAATTACAATTTGTTACGTTCAAGATCTTCATATAAATAATATATAAATAGAAATAGTATAAAAATATACTAATTAGTTAAAAAAAAAAATTAATAGCAAAAATCTAAATAATTTAATTTGTATGAAAAGCTAACAAAGGCAGAATCTAATTTTGATTCTAATCAAATTTTCTCTAAACTTTGGTTTTAAATATATATATATATATATATATATATATATATATATATATATTACCTGAGTTTATTTATATTGGACCACTTTTTTTCCACATAGAATTAACTCACTTGGCACAACAATTAAAAAAAATTAGATTAGATGAGACACATGATGCAAAATTAGACTTCAATTGAATTCTAATTTAAAATCTAAATAGATTTTCTCTTAGTTTTGTCTATTAATATATATATATATATATATATATATATATATATATATATAAAAATAGAGAGAGAGAGAGAGAGAGAGAGAGAGAGTAGTATGTAACTCGTGCTTACACATAGGAATGATGAATTGTAGTGGTGCTATTGATGTTAGTTTGAGTTATTAAATATATATGACATTAGTTCAACCAAGACATTTAGAGGTACCAAAATGATTTTTTCTTGCAATTTTAATGAGATTGGTTATGCCAAGTTTCTCATTACACTGCTGTTATGTATATAATTTTGAAAATCACTATTGGACACTACATATACAATATCAATTCACTATCAGTATCCATGAAATTCTATTAAATACAACACAAAATAAAATAATAAATTGGTTCAATAGTATCTCCTAAATTGAATGGGGATAGGTGCATAGAATCATTTAGCTTAATTATAGTTTGTTACGTTCATGATCTTCACACAAAAAATATCTAAAATAGAAATTGTATAAAAAATATATACTCATTAGTTTAGGAAAACAATAACAGCAAAAATCTGAACAATTTAATTTGTATGAAAAGCTAACATTAATATATATTGGGGACCATTTTAGAAGATTGGATGGTGGGGTGGGGCCCATTTCAGGAGTATGTATTGAAGCTTTTTCTCTGATAATTGTTAATGGTTAATACATTGTCTCTTGAGAGGCACCAATACGACTCAATCCTGTCGTAAGGGTTATGCCAAAACCTATTGAGGGTTTAGGCCTAGGCGTGGTCTCTCACATATAATAGTTCAGTTTTTACTAGCAAAACATTCCATTTTAATAATGATTCCTATTAGTTATACAACCTATGGAGTGTATTGCATCAACAAACGTCAAGGGAAATAGTGTCATTTTGTCCATAGTTTGGCAAGAATCATTTTTATATATAAAAAAAAACCATTAGTTTAGAGAGATTTAACTTAAATGTTACATTTATACAAGCCTCAATAGAGGATTATCATTCCATTTTAACTAATGTTATCTATCCCATTAGTTATATATTCAAAATAGTTCTGTATGACTTTATGCTATCAGGCAAAATGGGTTGAGCTCGGTAATGATACCAAGGCCTAGTCTTGGTTGATTCCATTAATGCTATGTTCGGAAGTTTGGAGGGAGAGGAGAGTAGAGGGGAATGGTTATCTTTCACCTTGTTTGGTTGTTTTTAAAATTAAGCATGGGGAAGGGGAGAATTGAGTGGAACATAGTTTGTAATTTTGTTAATATGATAAAGGTAAATTGGGTAATTCATTTGGTCAAGCATTTCTAAACTCTACTCTCTTTCCAAATCTCTCCAATTTGGGAAAATTAAAAATGAGGGGTTAGAAGTAGTTATAACCCCTCCAAATCCCCCCCCCCCCTCCCTTAAAAAATCCAAACAAGGAAATTTAACTTACTCTCCCTCCCTCTACTCTACTCCCCTTTACTTCCCCTCCATCCAAACAAAGCATAAAAGCTTAGCTAAGAAGTTAAGCTGGGCCAAAATCAAGCCCATGCCCATTTCACTTTAAAGCCTATTTGCCATCAGCTTCAGTTTTTCTTTTAGCTTTTAGTTTTTATTTACAACTTTTTAAAACATCACTTTCTTCCGTTTTTTCTCACTTTTTTCAAAAAATTTTAAGGTTCAAGTATATTTTAGCACAATAAAAAAAAAAAAAAAAAATTTAGCAACCAACCTTGCCACTTTTTTTGACAAATGGGAATGAAACCAAACCCGCCACTTAAGAAAGAAAGATATGATGAAATTTATAGCCCATATATAACCAAGTTCAACTTTTGTTTGCTTAAGACAAAGTCAACTTGATTCTAATAGGAAGAAAGAACGAAGGAAGATCATAGAATATTTAAGCAACGAAGTCACATTACTATTATAACTTATTGATGCAACAACCGTATACAATGGGAAAAAATGCCAGGAAACACAATAATTTTTTGTGTAGTGGATAATGTCGTATATATAGGTATATACATGGATAGGTTATAATAATGATTTTTGAATTTGGAGAATATTGTTTCATAAAGTTGTTAAAGTAAAAATTCAAGTTATGGAATTTTCTAAGTGAAAATTCGAAATTCAACATTTTTGATTGGTCGAAGCTTTGGCTCTAACGATCAAAATGGTAAGAAAATAATAATGGAGCCTTGGGATGAATTGATCGCTATTCGATTCTTGTTTGATCAATTGAAAAGTGCACTCGATTGATTGAAAGGAACTTTTGACTGGTTGAAAGTCGTAAAACAGGATTTTCTGGTAACTATTCTAAATGTTTGAAGATGAATCAAGCTTTGTGAACAGTTTTATGAAACATTTTGATTCTCCATACGTGCATTTTAATGAAATATAACCCATGGGTATAAATAGAGGCTTATGTTCACTAGAAAAATAATAAGTTAGAGACAAACACTTCCTGTGGTCATTCTCCAGAATTTCTATCTGTAGAACCCAACATCTTGGTTGTATCTTGGGGATAAATTTGCGATAACCATTTAGCAACAATAGTGTGGGGGCAAATATTGTCTTAGAAAAACGATACTGTGCCTCCAAGTTATCTATTTTCTCTTTGTCTTTTGTGTTAATCTTGTTCTTCCATTATTACTTTGTGTAATATCCCTAACAGATAATATACAGGTTGATATTATTTTTAAAGAATGTCTCCCCATTCTTAGCCCAAAATCATGAAAGAAAATTAAAATGACCTCAATCTTAAAGCGTCTTGGTAGCTTATTACTATATTTTGGAAGGGGGTGACTCGGGAGACCCTACATCACTTCTTCATTCCATACCTTAATAACTTGCGAGAAATAATAGCTTCTTCCAAAGGAGATGCCAGAGGAGGCTTTTGAGGATTTGGACCTGAAGGAACTTCATGCTTAATCTCATAATTTAGAGAACCAAAATCATTAGAAACAATAGCTTCTTCCAAAGGGGATGCCAGAGAAGGCTCTTTAGGATTTGGACTTGATGGAACTTCATGCTTAATATCATAATTTGGAGAACAAAAATAATTAGAAACAATAGCTTCTTTCAAAGGGGATGCCAGAGGAGGCTCTTCAGGATTTGGACCGGAAGGAACTTCATGCTTAATCTCATAATTTAGAGAATGAAAATATTTAGAAATAATAGCTTCTTCTAAAGGGGATGCCAGGGGATGCCAGAGGAGGCTTTTCAGGATTTGGACCTGAAGGATCTTCTTGCTTAATCTCATAATTTAGAGAACCAAAATCATTAGAAGCAATAGCTTCTTCCAAAGGGGACGTCAGAGGAGACTCTTCTTGATTTGTACCTGAAGGAACTTCCCTCTTAATCTTATACTTTAGAGAACCAAAATCACCATAAGCAAAAGATAGTGAGAGAAGAGTGAATATTATGAACAAAGAAACCTTGAAGGAATCTATTGTATTACACAAGCTCTCAATGTTTGCAATAATAACAACATTTTATTCTTATATAATGGTAATTAAGGGTATCTCATGTGATATGTTTTTCTTCTTCATAAAGAAAACAAAGCATGTGATTTTAATATGGTACGTTGAAAGGCTATAATAAATTATATATTTCGTTTTTTATATAAGTCTAAATTTGGTAAGGATGGGGTATTTTACACCATCCAATAAGAGATTATCACATCAGCATTTTACTTAAAATTCAATATATCTTACCACACCTAATAACATCTCAATAAACTCCCAATTTAGTTGGATTTATATATGGGTATTAGAATTTATTGGGTGAGGTTGTGCTTATTCTTAAATATGTGATAAGATGATGTGGTATGCTGGGATTGGAGGGGTAAAATATGAGTTTTACAATACGTCCTTACAAAATTTAATCTCTTTTTATATATATATATATATATATATATATATATATATATTTAATAGGATTTAAACATATGATTTAATATGGTAAGTTGAAAGGTTATAATAAATTAATATATTTCCTTATTTATATATATTTAATAGGATTTATACATATGGTGACTTCTTCATGATTGAAAATTTATACTAATAAATAACAAAGATCAATGATATGGCTACAATTTTACTCAATATTTTTTTTTTGGAGGATAAATCCACCATTAGATTATATTTTCTTCTTATATCCTCCATGCTTGCAAAATTTCTAGAAAATTAAAGATTAATAGCTATGTCATCAATAAACTGTTTAAATTGCAATTTTTTGTAATTTAAAATTATGCATAAAATATAAGCTTATAGATCATAAAGTAAATAATATCTAATTGACACAAAATTTTGACATGTGTATTAAGATCGTAAAAAATATACAATCTAACAATCAAATTTTCAAAATATATCGTAATATCAATGATATTGAGTAAGGTTGTAGTTTTAGGCTACAACCAATTTTGTAGCTAAATTTTGTCTATTTTATCTTACATGTATTAACAAAACAATGAGGTGGTAGATTTTTAGCATTTTGTTTTTTTAGGGCAGTTAGATTTTTAGCATTAAATAATCTAATATAAAGCACTTATTTTTTTTGAAAAAAAAGGGGATACATGGCACCCAATAATTGGTCATTACAATTTTCCATAGCCTTTTTTTTTTTTTTTTGAATAGTCTTGCTTCTTCGAAAGAAAATCCATACTTTTTCACTTGTTTTTTTGGCTTGTTTGTTTGTTTGTTTTTTTGGCTGTTGAGAAATTGTGAGAAAATGTGGTTTCTTTTTGGAAGGAGATGAGAAGCAAGATTATGTTAGTAATGACAAATAATTTGGTGCCTTGTGTCACTTTTAAAAAGAAAATGGTTAATGTCAGATAATATAATGCTATAAATATACCACCTAAGTATTCTATTACGACACATAAGATAAACCTTAATGAACCTTAACAAAATGATAGGAACTAGAACATTTTTAAAAGTTTAGCAAGGAAAAATGATTTTATTTTTTTAATTTTTTTTAAGTTTAGGAACTAAAAACAAACTTCGTGAAAAGTTTAGGGACGAAAATAATATTTTGCAAAATCTTCACGTGGCCCTTTTTTAAGTATTGAAATACTCTCTAATAGTCTTGAACTTTTGTAAATATGATCGATGACAAGAATTTTAACCAGTTGACCTACCTCAAACTTAGAAATAAAGAAATTATTTGATTAGATTAAATGATAGAGTACGTTTTGCAAAATCTTCGTGTAGCTCTTTTTTAAATAAATAGCTAATGTCCCATGTGATTCATAGTTCATTTTTTGAATAATTTTGTAGGAAATTATCATAAGGCCCATGTATGGTATTTATTATGCATTATTTGGAGAACAATTTTAATTTTAGAGTAATGCTAGGGTTATAACAATTTTTACTACATTAACTTTATAAATTGATGTGTTACCAATCAAAAAGAGACAATTCAAATATTCATTTTTTAGATGGCTAAAGTCTACCAATCACTTTTATTGACACATTAATATGTAAGTTTTATGTAGTAAAACTTATAGTACATTTAGTATTACATTTAATTATAAAGAGAGGAAATGCACATTGTTATAAGTAATATTGTCAAGAATGACAAGTGTTCAAATATTTTCACTAATTTAAGCATACAATTATTTTTATATTCTTAATTGTATGTTATTAATTTTTGTTGTTATCTTTTGTGGATTTTATTTCATTGTTGCCAAAGTAATTGAATTCGGGCAAGAACGTCATATTTTAGATTATTTTTTTCTTATATTAATCTTAGAAAAATAAGGCAATTATAGAATGAGTATATTATCCTCAACCATTATACAATGTGTCAATTTGGTCTCTAACATTACACTTGTGTTAGTTTAGTTCCTAACATGTTGATGTGACTAACAGTAAAAATATATATATATATATATATATATATATATATATATATATATATATTCCACATGAGATGCCAAGTGTCAAACACATGGATTAAATTTAAAAAAAAAAACTATTTTTCCAATTTCGACTAAAGAGAGAAATAGTGCAATGTACACTCCATTAATAAAGGAAGAATGCTGCAACATAAGGGCATGGTAGTGACCCTGGCCACCACAAGATTTTTTTTTTTAGAGAGTTTCAACTTATGATGTCTGTTCCTAATGATAGCTATTTATCATTAGATCAAGACACCAATTGATTTTTGGTATAGGCAGGGATTGAACCCCATATCTTTTATTTAACCATCAGAAACTTTACTAGTTGAGATAACTAGAACTCACAATAGCAACCACATGATCAGATCAACAACTTCAATTACAGTTTCAACCAACGATTGCTAACTAAGAAGCATTGATAATAATAATCAGAGATTGTGGGTGAAAACTCAAAAGCAAAGAGAGTGGTGTTGCTATTGGTTTTGTGTGCTATATATGCTCATGGTCATAATTAGTTGAATGTCACATAAAAGTAAATTTTTTATTTTGGCCTTTAGTTATGTTAACATTTTCATTTATCATTTCATAACAGAGATTATTTTAACACAATACCAGAAGGTTAGAGACTAAATTGGTACAAAGGAAATGTTAAATACCAAATTGACACATGACAGGCCAAATACATAATTTATCCTTATAGAATAAGTTGGGAGTACTATAAATGTATACTCCCCCTCTTACATAATAGTAGCTCATAGCCTCCCACTAATTAAATTCATGACAAAACCCACCGTTCATTTCAAAATGGGAAGTACGCATTTATGGTAATCCTAGAATATTCTTTAATTTTCCAAAAAAATAATCATAAAAATTCATTATACACAAATAATTAGTGCACCAATTACAAACTTAGGCTACTACAGTGATGAATCATGTCATTAAAAGGATTTAGGACATGTAAATTGTTAAGATTAGTATAGTTGAAAATATGAAAATATTACTTTCATAAATTTATAAATATTTAATTATTTTGACTAATTTAAGCAAACAATTATTTTTTAAATTTTGTTTGAATGGGTTTTTAAATTTGTTTTTGCATTTTGTTAGTTTTTGTTTCAATTGATACTAAAGTGACTAAGATTATTCACATCAGTCTTCTTTAATATTTAGCTAAACTAATCCAAAAAACTCTACTTTTGCTAATTTAGCAATCTATTATTTTCATACACATACATCAACCTCAATACTATATTAACATTGAAATTTAATTTAGCGAGGATAGAGGCTCATTACATGTAGAGATGAGACTATTCTCCTTAAAAACTTTAGTTAATTTAGTGAGGCTGATGCACACTTGTTTTGATTGAGTTTAAATAAATTTTTACTGAAATATTAAATTGGTGAGACTGATGTAAATGCTCTAACCATGAGGAAAATTTTTAAATTTCAAATCAATGTTTTTTTCAATAAAAAAAATAGTATCTCAAATAATTTTTTTTATATATAAATTTTATAAAGATACAATATAAATTCATTTTTTAAAATTAAGTAGTGTGCCATCTATAGATAATTAACACTTAGAAATAAATGCATTTATCCCTTCAGCACATAACAAGTAATATATTAATATAAATGCAAAGTTTTGATACGGTAGAAGGCTAAACCTAGAAATATAAAAGAGTGGAAACACATATGTAATTAGAAAAAATCCTAATTTTAAACATGCAAACATACTATTTGAATAAATAAATAAAAAAAAACCTAAAAATATAAAAACTATGAAAAATTAAGCAAAACTTAGATCTAGCATGGTAAACAAATAAGAATTAACTAAGAACATGAGAATAAAGTATGCTTGAATCTAAAAGCTAGGGTATTAAAAATGAAGAGGTTTAGAAACCTTACATGCGATTGTATCTAGGACCAAAGCGATGTAATTTTTAGTTAATATAAAAAAATTTACAATTTCAATTCAACAATAAAAGTGATGCATCTTTTTAATTTTGATTTTTTTTTTATAAAATTTTTCCAATTAAATAAATGACGACTTCATTGTAAAACCATTGACCTTGGAGAGATGATAAAAATAGCTCCAACATGACTCAATCCAATCCATTCATGAGGGTTATGCCAAAACCTATTGAGGGTTTAGGCTGGGCCGTGGTCTCTCACATATAATAGTTCAGTTTTTACAAGCAAAACATTCCATTTTAATAATGATTCCTATTAGTTTACACAATCTATGGAGTATATTGCATCAACAAACCTCAAGGGAAATAGTGTCATTTTGTCCATAGTTTAGGCAAGAATCATTTTTTTTTTTAAAGAAAAGAAAAAATCCATTAGTTTAGAGGGATTTAACTTAACTGTTACGTTTATACAAGCCGCAATAGAGAATTATCATTTCAATAAACCTCAAAGGAGGGTTGTGTAATTTATCCCATCTATATATATATATATATATATATATATATTAATAGACAAAGCTGAGAGAAAATCTAAATAGATTTCAAATTGAAATTCATTAAAATCTAATTTTGAGCCACTCTAATTTAAATTTTAAATTTTTGTGCCAAGAAAATTAATTCAGTGTAAAAATTGGATTTCAATTAGAGTTAATTTTGTGCCATGTGTCCCATCTAATTTAAGTTTTTTAATTTTTGTGCCATATGAGTCAATTTAGTGTAGAAACCAAGGACTCCAATCTAAATAAACCATAAAAACCTAATCATACAACTAAAAACAATTCAAATTTATAAGTCATTTATGTAATATACCATGACTATATATGGTCCATTACTGATTATGTTATATATATGTTTTAAACCAAATTTTAGAGAAAATTCAATTAGAATCAAAAATGGATTTTGCTTTGGAAATTAAATTGTTTAGATTTTTCTTGTTATTTTTTCTCTAAATGAATGAGCATAATTTTTATACAGTTTCTATTAAGATATTTTGTATACGAAGATATTGAACGTAACAAACTGTAACTGAACTAAACGATTCCATGTACATATCCCCATTCAATTTAGGAAATACTATTTGACCAATTTATTATTTTATTTTGTGTTATATTTAGTAGAATTTCACATACAATAATTGTGAGTTGATATTGTATATATGTAGTATCTAATAGTGACTTTCAAAATTATATACATAATAACAATTTAATGAGAAACTTGGTAAAACCAATATCACAAAAATTGCAAGGTAAAACTATTTTAGTACCTCCAAATTTCCTTGTCAAACTATATACTATATGTTTAATAACCCAAGCTAAAATTTATAGCACCACTACAATTCATTATTTATGTGCATGAGCATGGGTTACGTACCAGTTAGTTATATATTCAAAATAGTTCTGTATGACTCTATGCTCTCAAGCAAAATGGGTTGAGCTCGGTAATGATACCAAGGCCTAGAGTCTTGGTTGATTCCATTAAAAGGTTAGCTAAGAAGTTAAGTTGGGCCAAAATCAAGCCCATGCCCAATGCAACCATCCATTTCAGTTTCACTAAGTCAACAACCAACCTTGCCACTTGTTTTTTGACAAATGGGTATGAAACCAAACCCGCCACTTAAGAAAGAAAGATACGAGGAAATATATAGCCCATACATTACCAAGTTCAACTTTTCTTTACTTAAGAGAAGGTCAACTTGATTCTAACAGGAAAAAAGAACAAAGGATGATCATAGAATATTTAAGCAAAGATGTCACATTACTGTTATAATTTATTGATGCAACAACCGTATACAATGGAAAAAAATGCCAGGAAACAATAATTTTTTTGTGCAGTGGATAATATACAGGCTAGTATTATTTTTAAAGAATGTCTCTCCATTGTTAGCCCAAAATCATGAAGAAAATTATAATGACCTCAATTTTAAAGCGTCTTGGTAGCTTATGAAGGGGTGACTTGGGAGACCCTAGATCACTTCTGTAAGGTTGAATTTAATCAACCATCTTGTTGGCTTTATTCTGTGCCAAATTTGCTTGTATTTTAGCATTTAGTAACCCTGTATTTAGGTGGGATTATTGTAAGGGTAGTGTGTGAGAGAGTGTAAAGAAATGTTCCTCAATGTGCAAAGAAGCAGGGACTCGCGACTGGAACTCGCGGATGGCCCGCAGGTGCAAGCCACCAGATGAGAGTCACGTGCCAAGCATGCAGGAAACTGAAGCGTTTTGCTAGCTGGTGCACTACAGGACAAAAGACCTAGGCTGGTCAGGCAGTTAACTCGCGACTGGAACTCGTGACTTAGACCAGTCGCGAGGCCAAGCCGCCAACCAGCCCTGTTTGGGAAAAACTGTCTCTTTGTATTCCAAACACTCACCACTATATATAGACCCTTATACCCACCAAATGTAGAGAGCTTCTAGAGAGAATTTTGTGAGAGAAACCCTAGAGAAAAAAAAGATTGATTCATCCCCAATCTTTACCTTAGAGGCTCTTCAAATTCCTTTACTCTCTTCTTCTCCATTGTTAAATCCTTGAGAGGTCTTTAGCCAAATCCTTTTTTCACCATACCCATATCCTTGAGAAGGTTTATTTGGTGCTTTTAGGAAGCAGTTAGGAAGGAACCAATGTCTATTGGTTGATGCTATGGTTGATAGTAGAATCCGGTAAGCTAAAAAAGAAATAGGTTCGGCGCAACCTTGTTGGAGCAAGAAGCTTGGAAGGCTTAGGTACATCGGATAGATTAGACTTGGAGGGTCTATTGCTGTTCATGTATCCCAACTACATTCTTTAGTGGATTATTCACCACTTAGAGGGCCGCGAAGAGGTTTTACGCCGAGGGCTTCGGTTTCCTCTTCGATAACACATCATGTGTTGTTCGTGTGTTTGCATCTTCCTTCCCTTTATCTTTGCCTTATATTTACTGCTGTGGATGTATTTATATTTGGCTTAGATTGTTTATCAATTCTGTGTTTTGGCTTATGTTCATGTTCCGCACATTAATTGTTTGATTATAAGCTTGAATTGATAATTTGTAATTTGGGGTCTAAACGTTTAAGGGTGTTTCATACCCATATTAAACATTCAACTTCTTCATCTCATACCTTAATAACTTGCGAGAAACAATAGCTTCTTCCAAAGGGGGTGGCAAAGAAGGCTCTTCAGGATTTGGACGTGAAGGAACATCATGCTTAATCTTATAATTTAGAGAATGGAAATAATTAGAAACAATAGCTTCTTCCAAAAAAGGAGGCAGAGGAGGCTCTTTAGGATTTGGACCTGAAGGTGTAAGGTTGAATTTAATCAACCATCTTGTTGGCTTTATTTCGTGCAAAATTTGCTTGTAATTCAGCATTTAGAAACCCTGTATTTAGGTGAGAATCATGTAAGGGTAGTGTGTGAGAGAGTGTGAAAATATGCTTAAGATTGTGCAGTGAAGTAGGGACTCGCGGCTAGATCTCACGGGTGGCTCGCGGCTTGCAAGCCGCCAGAAGATGCACACAAGTGAAGTGTGCAGAGAAGTTGAACCATCTGCCAGCCGTAGCACTACAGGAAAAAAAGTCCAGACTGGCCATTCAGTTAGCTTGCGGCTTGAACTCACAACTTAGTCAAGTCGTGAGGCCAAGTCGCCAGCCAGCTCTATTTTGGAAAAATGACTCTTTCCATTCCAAACACACCCCACTATATATAGACTCTTATACTCACGAAATGTAAAGAGCTTCCAGAGAGAATTTTGAGAGAAAAACCTTAGAGAAAAACAAGATTGACTTATCTACAATCTTTACATAGAGACTCTTCAAATTCCTCTACTCTCACCCTCTCCATTGTTACATCCTTGAGAGGTTCTTGGCCAAATCATTTTCTCACCATACCCACATTTGTGAGAGGGCTTTTTGGTGCTTTGGGAAGCAATTAGAAAGGGACCAATTGATATTGGTTGGTGTTATGGGCTATAGCGGAATCCAGTAAGCTAGAAAAGACAAAGGTTCGGCGTAACCTCGTTGGAGCAAGAAGCTTGTAGGGCTTAGGTACACTGGGTAGATTAGGTTTGGAGGGTCTATTGCTGTTCATGTATTTCAACTACATTTTCTAGTGGATTATTGTTCGCTTGGAGGGCGGCGGAGAGGTTTTACGCCAAGGGCTTCGGTTTCCTCTTCGATAACACATCACTATGTTGTCCTTGTGTTTGCATCTTTCTTCCCTTAATCTTTACCATTTAATTTCTGCTGTGGATGTGATTTATTTGGTTTAGATTGTTTATCAATTCTGTTATAAGTTTATGTTCATTTTCCACACGTACATTATTTGATATTAAGCTTGAATTGGTAATTTGTAAATTAGGGGTCTAAACGTTCATAGTGTTTTATACGCTATTTGAACTTTCAATTAGTATCAGAATGGGTACACTTGTTGTGGTTTAAATACCTAAGTGTGATCCTTGACCCTTTGTGATTATTTGCCATGGATAGCGATTTGTATGCCTCTATGCATGTTTTGGATGTTGATGATTGTAGCATGCCACGTGTTTGTGAAAATGCCTCTAAGAGTGTTTATCCTCATGATTGTGATGACATGTTACTTGAATCATTAGGTGTTGTTGATATTCCAAATGACAAACTTTTCAAAAAAAATGCTAAGAAGTTTCAAAAGAATTTGAGCAAGTTATTTTGTGAAAATAATGATTTGATTGCTAAGCTCAATGAATCTAATAAATTAGTTGAGAAATATAAGAATCTTGTTAAAAATTCTCTTAAAAAGCTGAAAGAGTTTGAATGTTTGAATATAGACTTGGATGCTAAACTTGTTTTGTCTAACAAACTTGTTGATGATCTTAAATGTGAAAATAAATATCTTAAGATGCATGCCAAGTGTTTGATTGCTGAACCTATTTCTAAAAATGATGAAAATATTTATTGCAATCATGTTGTGGTACCCGATTTAGTGCCTATTGTGTGTTCTACCTCAAAGGACAAATTGGTGTACATTCCTCCACATAAAAGAAATCAAAAGGTGGAGAGAAAGGTTGTTAAGTCAAAGCCTTCATTTAGGTCTCAACCTAAGGCTTTAGATGAATCTAAATTTGTTCCAACTTGCCACCATTGTAGTATGGTTGGTCAATAAGACCTCAATGTCATAAGTTAAAAGAGAGAACAAAACCATGTTGCTAGATCCCTTCCTAAAAAGCCTAGTGGACTTAAACACATTGTTTGTCACCATTGTGGTGCCTTTGGTCATCTAAGATCTTATTGCTCTAAGTTTCATGCTCTTAAAAGAATCAAAAGAAAAGAGAAACTTGAGATTTTTGGAAGTTATGCTAAAAAGGGTAAACTGGTTTTGAGTGAAAATAGCATATTGTTAAAGAAAGTATTTAATGTTCTTAACTCCTTGTCTATGTGTATCTTCGGTTCTCATTCTTCCAACCTTAGTCTCACTTTTTATGAGACACTCATTCCAAACAATCGTTTCGTTTGGATGAAGAAGGGTTCTTATGGTTGAGCTTTTGCTTTTTTGGTCATTGATCTAATTCTTTCGATATTCGTAGGACCCTTCATGCATTGAATGTCATATCTTCATGCATTTTGTGCATCATGCATTTTGTGCATCTTGCATTTCTTTTTATCCACTGTTTTTGTTTTGATCTTACTTTTATGTTTTAGTTTTGTGTGAATAAAAATTCAAAACCACATAAAAAGTGAAAAATTTAAAAAGTTTGATCGTATTTGTTTGAGCACATATCACATGTGAGTTTTTCCTTGTACCTTCGTACAGATGGCTTTGTGCATTTACGAGCTTAGCTTGTTCCTTATGTACTTATATCTTTGTGGGAAAAATCTTGACATCTTTGTGTGATTGTTGTAAATCGATTTTCAAATTTGTCATGAATGATTAGTCAATAGTCATGTTGGTTTAGATACATGCATAGACTTGTGCCTATATATCTTCCCATACTCTTTTATATTTTTACTTAAAGAGCTCACCCAATGTAAATCTCAAAATGAAAAGAGATAATGAGTTGCAAAAGCCGTCGCACATACTAGTATTCAACTAGGAAAAAGGGAAAGCAACTTGTAATGAAAATGTATGATGCCCAAAAAGCCAAAGGCTTGTTCATCAAATTGAAATATCAAAAATTTCAAACATCGATCTCAAAAAGAGATGTAAAGATAAAAAATGATCAAATATTAATTGTAAAGAAGCCAAATGAAAAGCTTCAAAGATATGTAATTATTTTCTTCTGGGGAGTCATATATGTTTATTTCTATAAATAAGATAGACCACTTGACTTAGTACTAGTTATGTATAACTTGATTGAATTGATCATTGAAGTTTCACTCTAGACTAAGGACTATTCCACACTTGATACACACACACACAACACACATGCCTAATGTTCAATGAATGCCTTATTCATTTGTTCAATTGTACTTGTTTAAATGTGATGTGTGTGTGCTCAACTATATATGGATCAATCCAAAATATTTTTGATCATTTTTTATGTTTTTGGAAGTGATTTTTATCACTCTTTGTGTTCATGTTTAGTGCTTACTTTGTTTTTCATTGTTTAAACAAGTTTTGTGTTGAAAAACAATTGTTAGAATTTTTGGCTACTCATTCTGGCGACATGTAAGTTGCGAGTCCCAGTAGTGAGTTTTGGCTACTCGTTTTGGCGACTTGCAAGCCACGAGCTCTAGTAGCGAGTTTATACAGAATGGTTTCGCGACTAACTCGCGACTCAGCTCGCGACTCGCCAGTCGCGAAACGCCCAGAAACAGCTTTTTAAAGAGCTCTTTCATGGGAAACTTTTTTTAAACCTCTCGCATCCTCTTTTAAACCCCTCTTTCAATATTTTTACATCAAAACCTTATCAATTTGAATGGTTTTTAATTTCATTAACATTTCTAAGGTGATTTTAAACTCTTTTCATTTATTTTGGATCCTTGGATTATGTTTTGGTGAGATTTGTGCTCTTGGTTGGAATTTTCATCATAGAGGTTCGGAAAACTTAATTTTTGTCAATTTTTGTATGGGATTGGTTTCTTTTGATGATTTTCTTTGGATGTTGGCCTCTTGTGGCTAAAAGAGCATGTATTAAGGGTGGATTTCATGATATTCATGCATTGTTTCACATTGTTGTTCATAGTGTGCATGCTAGGTGTTTGATAAAATGTCTCTTAGGCATTTTCTCGCTTGTTTGGACTCCGATGAGTATCAAACTTTGGGGTTTCTCATGTTTCCTCATTAGGAACATGTTTGGTTCATTAGTTGTGTATTTAACACACCTTGCCCCACATGTGCATTTTTCATGCATTGGTCATGCATTGCACTTTGTCACCTCTTGCACACACCTTGCTATCTTTGTCATGCATTGGTCTATACCTTGTTTCTTCATCCAGCATGTCATGTTTACCTTATGCTTTGTAGCATTTTGTTTTTTCATAGGTTTGAGCTTCATTTTCTCTTTCATCTCGCACTCCTCATGCATCATTATCCTTGTTCATACCTTCATCTCTTGCCCTCGTTTTTTCTTGACCCTTTATCTATTCTTGATAAAAAGGGGGAGAGTATATTCTAGCGAGTATACTTGAGAGTTTTTGTCATTTCTATATGACCATTGTGCACTGGTGCACATTTGTAGGAGGAGAGATATTCCATAGGAGAGATGCATATACCAAGAGGGAGAAGACATTGAGCTATAAGAAAATTTTGTTTTGGTGTTTGGTGTTTGATCAAGTTGCTCACATGTTTTACATCATGATTACTTGATCGCAATTTACTTGTTATATTATACTTGTCCTTTTTATGACTTGCTTTATCGTGAGGGTCTAATGTGTCTTGTGCAAGTATTTCAGGTTACAGGTATATATGTTCCAAGTGTTACAGATATACTCTAGAGAGTATATAGGAGAGTTTTTGTCATTTCTATATGACCCTTGTGCACATTCTTAGGGGGAGAAATTCTATTTCTCGTGCACATTTGTAGGGGGAGAGGTATTCCATAGGGGAGATGCATATACCAAGGGGGAGAAGACATTGAGCTAATAAGAAAACTTTGTTTTGGTGTTGGGTGTTTGATCAAGTTGCTCACATGTTTCACATCATGATTACTTGATCGCAATTTACTTAATACATTATACTTGTCCTTTTTATGACTTGCTTTACCTTGAGGGTCTAATGTGTCTTGTACAAGTGTTTCAGGTTACATGTATATATGTTCCAACTGCATCACAGCTTCTCATCATTTTGAAGAGAAGAAACTTTAAGCACTTTTAGTTTATTTAAAATACTTTAAGTTTTGTACCTTTTTCTTTTGTAAGCTTTTAAGGTTTATGTACCTATGTTTTGTAGCCTTAGTACTTGTTGTTATGCTATGCACTACTTTAAGTACACCACTCTTGTACCCTTTGTTGGATTTTATATCCTTAATGCAATTACCTAGTGTTGTTGCATTGGTTGAGTGTTGGACATGCAAATGATACTTTGCAAATGAGCTTATTAGCTTGTATGTCCGGGTGTTCGTTCCGTGTGTGAATGAGCATTGTGATCACTATTTATAGTGATTATTCGTTTTTGGTCAAGCCATGGTTTATTACTTAAGTCTATTTTGCTTGATCACATTGTGCTTGCTCCACATGCATTACAAGTTTTCTGCATATAATGATCATATTGTGTTGTTGTGTTTCAGGAGATACTTGTTCTTACAGTTCAAGAGCTTTATAGATTCTAGAGTTAGGTGTGAGTGAGTTTTGTTCAACTTTTCCTAACTCACGCATTAAGTATAGAGTTTGTTATAGGGTTTTGTCACGGAATAGCCAAACTAGGAGATTGTAAGGTTGAATTTAATCAACCATCTTGTTGGCTTTATTCCATGCCAAATTTGCTTGTAATTCAGCATTTAGAAACCCTGTATTTAGGTGGGAATCATGTAAGGGTAGTGTGTGAGAGAGTGTGAAGATATGCTCAAGATTGTGCAGTAAAGCAGGGACTCACGACTGGATCTCGCGGGTGGCTCGCTGCTTGCAAGCCACCAGAAGATGCACATGAGTGAAGCGTGCAGAGAAGCTGAACCATCTGCCAGCTGTAGCATTATAGGACAAAAAGTCCAGACTGACCATTCAGTTAGCTCGCGGCTTGAACTCACGACTTAGTCAAGTCGCGAGGCCAAGTCGCCAACCAGCTCTGTTTTGGAAAAATGACTCTTTGCATTCCAAACACACACCACTATATATAAACCCTTATACTCACGGAATGTAGAGAGCTTCCAGAGAGAATTTTGAGAGAGAAACTCTTGAGAAAAACAAGATTGACTCATCCACAATCTTTACATAGAGACTCTTCAAATTTATCTACTCTCACTATCTCCATTGTTACATCCTTGAGAGGTTCTTGGCCAAATCCTTTTCTCACCATACCCATATTTGTGAGAAGGCTTTTTGGTACTTTGGGAAGCAGTTAGGAACGGACCAATTGATATTGGTTGATATTATGGGCTATAGCGGAATCCGGTAAGCTAGAAAAGACAAAGGTTTGGCGTAACCTCATTAGAGTAAGAAGCTTGGAGGGCTTTGGTACACTGGGTAGATTAGGCTTGGAGGGTCTATTGCTGTTCATGTATCCCAACTACATTTTCTAGTGGATTATTAACCGCTTAGAGGGCGGCGGAGAGGTTTTACGCCGAGGGCTTCGGTTTCCTCTTCGATAACACATCGCTGTGTTGTCATTGTGTTTGCATCTCTCTTCCCTTAATCTTTACCATTTAATTTTTGTTGTGGATGTGATTTTATTTGGTTTAGATTGTTTATCAATTCTGTTATAAGTTTATGTTCATTTTCTGCACGTACATTGTTTGACATTAAGCTTGAATTGGTAATTTGTAAATTGGGGGTCTAAACGTTCATAGTGTTTTATACGCTATTGGAACTTTCAGAAGGAACTTCATGCTTAATTTCATAATTTAGAGAATGGAAATAATTAGAAACAATAGCTTCTTCCAAAAGGGATGCCAAAGGAGGCTCTTCAGGATTTGGACCTGAAGGAACTTCATGCTTAATCTCATAATTTAGAGATAAAATCATTAGAAACAATAGCTTCTTCCAAAAGGGGTGGCAGAGAAGACTCTTCAGGATTTGGACCTGACAAAACTTCATGCTTAATCTCATAATTTAGAGAACCAAAATCATTAGAAACTAAAAGTTCAAATAGTATGTAAAACACTATGAACATTAAGACCCCCAATTTACAAATTACCAATTTAAGCTTAATATCAAACAATTTACGTGCAGAAAATGAACATAAACTTATAATAGAATTGATAAACAATCTAAACCAAATAAAATCACATCCACAGTAGAAATTAAATGGCAAAGATTAAGGGAAGAGAGATGCAAACACAAGGACAACACAACGATGTGTTTTTGAAGAGGAAACCAAAGCCCTCGACGTAAAACCTCTCTGCCGCCCTTCAAGCGGTCAATAATCCACTAGAAAATGAAGTTGGGATACATGAACAATAGAAAACCCTCCAAGCATAATCTACCCATTGTACCTAAGCCCTCCAAGCTTCTTGCTCCAACGAGGTTACGTCGAACCTTTGTCTTTTCTAGCTTACCGGATTTTGCTATAGCCCATAGCATCAACCAATATCCATTGGTCCCTTCTTAATTACTTCCCAAGCACCAAATGATCTTCTCATAGATATGGGTATGGTGAGAAAAGGATTTGGGTAATGAACCTCTCAAGGATGTAACAATGGAGAGGGTGAGAGTAGAGGAATTTGAAGAGTCATTGTGTAAAGATTATGGATGAGTCAATCTTTTTTTTTTTTTTCTAGGGTTTCTCTCTCAAAATTCTCTTTGGAAGCTCTCTACATTTTGTGGGTATAAGGGGTATTTATACTAGAGTGAGAATGGAATGCGAAGAGTCAGTTTTTCCAAAACAGAGCTGGCTAGCGACTTGGCCTCGCTACTTGACTGAGTTGTGAGTTCAAGCCACGAGCTAACTGAATGGTCAGGTTGAACTTTTTGTACTGTAGTGCTCCAGTTGGCGTGACTGTTCAATTTCTCTGCATGCTTCACTCGTGTGCATCCTTTGGCGACTTGCAAGCCGTGAGATCCAGTCGCGAGTCCCTTGCTGATTGCATAATCTTGAGCTTTTCTTCACACTCTCTCACACACTACCCTTACATGATTCCCACCTAAATACAAGGTTTCTAAATGCTGAAATACAAGCAAATTTGGCACGGAATAAAGCCAATAGAATGGTTGATTAAATTCAACTTTACAGAAACAATAGCTTCTTCCAAAGAGGATGTCTGAAGAGTCCCTTCATGATTTGGACCTGAAGGAACAACCCTCTTAATCTCATATTTTAGAGAACCAAAATCACCATAAGCAAAAGATAGTGAGAGAAGAGTGAATATTATGAACAAAGAAACTTTGAAGGAATCCATTGTATTACACAAGCTCTCAATGTTTGTAATAATAACAACATATTGTTCTTATATAATGGTAATTTAGGGTATCTCATGTGAGATATGTTTTTCTTCTTCATAAAGAAAACAAGGCATGTGATTTTACTTTGGTACGTTGAAAGGCTATAATAAATTATATATTTCCTTTTTTATATATATGTATTTAATAGGATTTAAACATATGATTTAATATGATAAGTTGAAAGGTTATTGTTAAGTTATGATTTTTATCATAACATTAGTATTGGCTTATTACATGACAAAAATGTTGTAATTGCATAAATTTGTTTCCTTGTATTTTTGTAGGATTTTATTGTATTGAGTTTAGTATTAAGTTGGTGAAGGCTTAAGCTTAATTGAAGATTAAGTGGGTTTCGCGAGAAGCTCACGAGAAGCTAACCCGCAAAGTAGCCACGTGAGAAGTACATGATTGGAGGCTGAAGAGTCGTGCTAGGCTGTCAGTTTCACAAGTGTCTTGCAGGTAAGGCCTTCCTGCGAGGTACTTACAAAACATTCTACCTGGAGGATTTTTAAGTGTGACTTTCTTACCCTTCACCCATACTATATATACCCTCATTACCCACCGAAATTGTAAGGAGGTCATTCAGAGAGAAAAACCATTGATAGGTTTTCTACAACACACACACCCAGCTTTTAGAGAGAGAGCTACTCATTTTTAGTGATAAATTATTCTAGCCTCTTCTCCTTCCCTCTCCCATTGTCATACCTTGAGAGGAGATTTGTACCTAAATACAAACCACACCTATTCAAAGTGTAGAGAGTGTTTTGGAGATTAGGAAGCTTTGGGGTTTTGTCAAAAGAAGCTGGTGAGGCTTGGCGGATGCAATCGGGTGTATTGTGGGATCTGGAAAGCTAGACAAGATATGGTTCCGAGAAGCCTTGTTGGAGTAGGAGTTTGGAGGGCTTAGGTACATTGGGTAGATTAGACTTTGAGGGTCTTTTGCTATTCATGTATCCCAACTTATTGTCTAGTGGATCGATTTACCGCTTGGAGGGCGGTAAAGAGGTTTTTTGCCTAGTTCTTCGTTTTTCTCTTTGATAACACAACAGTGTGCTATCTTATGTTTGCATTCTCTCTTCCCTTACACTTGTGCTTTACTTTTATTGCTTGTTGTTCATGCTTATGCACTAGAGTAGTTTTATCGGTTTGTTGCACTTCATGTACTCTTGTCTGCACTTAGATAAGTTAGAGTAAAAGCAATCTAACCGTAATTTTTAATTGGGGGTCTAAACAAGCTCTTGTGTTTTCACAAAAATTGGAGCTTTCAATTGGTATCAGAGCTGGTATACTTGTTTTGGTTTCATTACCTAAGTGTGATCCTTGACCCCTTGTGTGTTTTTGCCATGGATAGTGCTTTGTATGCTTTTATGGATATTGTTGATTGTAACATGCCATATGTTTGTGAAAATGCCTCTATGAGTGTTAATCCTTAAAATTATAATGACATGTTACATGAATTTATAGGTGTTGTTATTGATATTCTAAATGTCAAACTCTTGAAGAAAAAGTTTAAGAAGTTTCATGAGAATTTGAGCTAGCTTACTAGTGAAAAGGATGATTTGATTGCTAAATTTAATGAATCCAACAAATTGGTTGAAAAGTATAAGAAACTTGCTGAAAATTCTTGTGAAAAGTTGAAAGAGTTTGAATATGGACTTGGATGCTAAACTTGTTTTGTCTAACAAACTTGTTGATGAGCAAAAATGTGAAAATGAATCTTTTAAGATGCATGCCAAGTGTTTAATTGTTGAACCTACTGCTAAAAGGGATGAAAATATTTGTTGCAATCATGATGTGGTACTTGATTTTATGCCTATTGTGAGTTCTACCTCTAAAGACAAATCGGTGTATATTCCTCCACGCAAAAGAAATCAAAAGGTGGAGAGAAAGGCTCTTAAGCCAAAGCCTCCGTTTGGGTCTCAATCTAAGGTTTTGGATAGATCTAAGTTTGTTCCAACTTGCCACCATTGCGGTGTGATCGGTCACATAAGACCTTAATGTTCCAAGTTGAAGAAAGAACAAAACCATGTTGCTAGATCCCTTCTCAAAAAGCCTAGTGGACTTAAACACATTGTTTGTCACCATTGTGGTGCCTTTGGTCATCTTAGACCTCATTGCTCTAAGTTTCAAGCTCTTAAAAGAATCAAAAGAAAAGAGAAACTTGAGCTTTTTGGAAGTTGTGCTATGAAAGCTAAACCATTTTTGGGGGAAAATGGTAAGTCGTTGAAGAAAGTTTTTGATATTCTTACCTCCTTGTCTATGTGCATCTTTGGTTTTCATTCTTCCAACTCTTGTCTCACTTCTCATGAGACACTCATTCCAAACAATCGTTCCGTTTGGATGAGGAAGGGTTCCTATGGTTGAGTTTTTGCTCTTTTGGTCCTTGATCTAATTCTTTCGATCTTTGTAGGACTTTTCATGCATTAGATGTTTCATTGTCATGCATTAGATGCTTCATTGTCATGCATTAGTACATCTTACATTTATTTGTATGCATTGTTTTTGTTGTTGATCTTATTTTTATGCTTTTGTTTTTGTGTGAGTAAAAATCCAAAAACACATAAAAAATGAAAAATTCAAAAGTTTGATTGTATATGTTTGAGCACATTTCATATGTGAGTTTGGCCTAGTACCTTCGTACTAATGGCATAGTGCATTTACGAGCTTCGCTTGTTATGTATGCACATATATCTTTGTGGAAAAAATCTTGAAATCTATGTGTGACTATTGTAAATCGATCTTCAAGCTTGTCATGAATAATTGGTTAATAGTCTTGATAGTTTTGATAAATGCATAGACTTGTGCCTATATATTTTCCCACACTTTTTATGTTTTTGCATTATAGCTCATCAAATGTCAAATCTCGAAAAGAGATCATGAGCTGCAAAAGCCGTCACACATACTAGTATTTGACTAGGAAAAAGGGAAAGCGACTTGTATTGAAATGTATGGTGCCCAAAAAGCCAAAGGCTTACTCACAAAATGAAATATCAAAAATTTCAAGCATCGATCTCAAAAAGAGATGTAAAGATCAAAAAGATCAAATGTTATGAATTGTAAAGAAGACAAATGAAAAGTTTCAAAGATATGTAATCATTTTCTTGTAGGAGGTCGTATATGTTCATTTCTATAATTGAGATAGACTACTTGACTTAGTACTAGTTATGTATGACTTGATTGAATTGATCATTGAAGCTTCACTCTAGACTAAGGACTATTCCACATTTGATACACACACACACAACACACAAGACTTTTGTTCAATGAATGCCTATTTCATTTATGTGTTTGTACATGTTCAAATGTGATATGTGTGTGCTCAACCATATATGGATCAAACCAAAAAGATTTTTGTTCTTTTTGTTTGCTTTTGGAAGTGATTTGTATCACCCATGTTTTTCAAAGTTCTTCAAGTTATTTTTGTGTGAAAGACATGTTTTTTAGGTGTTTTCGTGACTTATTTCATGTGTAAGTTCAGTTGCGAGTTAAAGGGTCCAATTCTCAAGTTTTTCAGCTTTAGACAGAGAGTTTCACGACTGTTTAGCGAGTAAGGCTTACCAGCGAAATTTCGAGGGATGCTAACCAGCGAAAATTCCCAGCTTCCCACGAAAATCACAAGATCAGCTTTTTAAAGGGCATTTCGTGGGACATTTGTTTTAAACGTCTCCTATCTTTTCCTAAACCACTGTTTTAATGCTTCAACATCAAAACCCAACTAATTTCAAGTGCTTTTCATTCCATTAACGTCTCTAAGGTAATCTTTAACTCTGTAAGGTTGAATTTAATCAACCATCTTGTTGGCTTTATTCTGTGCCAAATTTGCTTGTATTTTAGCAATTAGTAACCCTATATTTAGGTGAGATTCTTGTAAGGGTAGTGTGTGAGAGAGTGTGAAGAAATGTTCAAAATTGTGCAAAGATGCAGGGACTTGCGACTGGAACTCGCAGGTGGCTCGCGACTGGCAAGCCGCTAGAAGGAGGTCACGTGTCAAGCATGCGGGAAGCTGAAACGTCATGCCAGCTGTTGCACTAGAGGACAAAAAGTCTAGACTGGCAATGCAGTTACCTCGTGGCTTGAACTCGCGACTCAATCAAGTCGCGAGGCCAAGCCGCCAGCCAGCTCTGTTTTGGAAAAACTGACTCTTCGCATTCCAAACACACACCACTATATATAGACCCTTATACCCACGAAATGTAGAAAGCTTCCAGAGAGAATTTTGAGAGAGAAACCCTAGAGAAAGACAAGATTGATTCATCCACAATTTTCACTTATGAGACTCTTCAAATTCCTCTACTCTCTTCCTCTCCATTGTTACATCCTTGAGATGTTCTTAACCAAATCATTTTCTCACTATACCCATATCTATGAGAAGGTTTATTTGGTACTTTGGGAAGCAGTTAGGAAGGGACTAATTCATATTGGTTGATGCTATGGGCTATAGCGGAATCCGGTAAGCTAGAAAAGAAAAAGGTTCAGCGCAACCTCGTTGGAGCAAGAAGTTTGGAGGGCTTAGGTACATCGGGTAGATTAGGCTTGGAGGGTCTTTTACTGTTCTTGTATCCCAACTACATTTTCTAGTGGATTATTGATTACTTGAAGGGTGGTGGAGAGGTTTTATGCCGAAGGCTTCGGTTTCCTCTTCAATAACACATCGAGTGTTGTCCTTGTGTTTGCATCTCTCTTCCCTTTTTCTTTACTATTTAATTATTGCTGTGATTGTGATTATTTATGGTTTAGATTGTTTATCAATTCGGTTATTAGCTTATGTTCATGTTCCGCATATTTATTGTTTGACATTAAGCTTGAATTGATATTTTTGTAATTGGGGTCTAAACGTTCAAGAGTGTTTTATACACATATTGAACATTCAAGACATTTAGAGGTACCAAAATGATTTTTCCTTGCAATTTTAATGAGATTGGTTATGCCAAGTTTTTCACTACACTGTTGTTATGTATATAATTTTGAAAATCACTATTGGACACTACATATACAATATCAATTCACTCTCAATATCCATGAAATTCTATTAAATACAATACAAAATAAAATAATAAATTGGTTCGATAGCATCTTCTAAATTGAATGGGGATGGATGCATGGAATCATTTAGCTTAATTACAGTTTGTTACGTTCATGATCTTCACAAACAAAATATCTAAAATTGAAATTGTATAAAATATATATATATATATATATATACTCATTAGTTTAGAAAAAAAATAACAGCAAAAATCTGAACAATTTAATTTGTATGAAAAGCTAACATTAATGTATATTGGGGCCCATTTTAGAAGATTGGATGGTGGGGTGGGGCCCATTTTATGAGTATGTATTGAAGCTTTTTCTCTGATAATTGTTAATGGTTAATACATTAACAATGGGTCAGATAGTAGTAAGGTCCAGGTGGTCATAGGGCATCTATTGGTCATTAATTTTAAGAAATTTTTTAATGAGAAATTGAAAAAACCATATCAACTATGAGAAATTGGCCCAAATAGCCCAAACTACGAGAAATGGGGCAGGATCCAAGTATCAACTTTTAAAGGAAAAAGTAAAAAATTGAAGGACCCAAAAACCTTAAGAAATGAACAAAAATTCCTGTAAAATGACCCAACACTGACTACACTCTAGCCGGACCTGCTAAAACCTTTCCTAATAAACCGTAAACCCCTCCCTCTCTCTCTCTCTCTCCACCCCAATCCACCGTAGTTGGGCTCCAAGAAACTCAAAGTCTTATCGGCCCATCACCACTAATCAATATAAATTAGTTAAATTCCGCAAAACAATATTTTCCACCCACACCCAAAAACACATGAAATTTTTTGTCCATCTCCATGTCAAATCTTCTTAGCCCCAACTCCACCTCCACCTCCACCGCTTTCCCTATCGGACCCATTTTGCATTAAAGTGTCATTGGACTTTATAGAACATGATTATTGACTTTGTGGACTTAATAATCACATGATATATTGCCTAGGTTTTGCCTTAAAATTGTTGCAATAGTAACTTAAAAGTGTTAAACTATTGCATCAACAATAATAAGTTATAAAAACTTATAATTTTCAGTTACAGTAAAAGATTTAATGCATTTAGGAAATTATTTTTTTGCAATAACTTAAAATAAAGAAATTGTATAAATTGATATCCCTTATTTTTGCAATCTATTGCAACCAAAATTTTGAACTAATAGCTTATTGTAATAATTTGATATCAAATTTTTTTTTTTACAATTTATTGCAATGACAAACACGAAACTGCAACAAATATACCATTGCAGTAGATATCATGTTATGTTTCCCAAAAACATGTGAATTTGTTTCGCCGAAGAGAAAGAAAGAATCTTCATCTCCATGTCGAATCTTCCCTAACTCCACCACTTTCCATGGCGGACCTACTTCACCTCCCTCTTTGGCAATGGAATTTTTACCCATTGATCCCACAAAACAAACCAAATGTAACACGTTGCGCATCAGCTCCATCGGCCCTGAAGAACCCAACACCAACTAGACCATTACCATCGCCATTTGGATGATCCTCATGTATGTTTTAGTCATGGTTGCCTTTTGGTTAGGGTACTGGGCGAAGATGAAATTTATATCCATTGGTTCACCACCACCATCATCAGGTCCATCACCACCACCAGGAGCACTAGTAATAGAGCCACGATGAGAGCAAGAGGTGGTGGTTTACAGGTGTATGTGCACCTGAGAGAGAGAAAAAAGGCCAAGTGGAGGTGAAGCTAAAAATTAGTTGCAATGTATTTTCTTTGTGTGCGAGTCATAAAATTTATAAAATTCTAATGACTCTTTCTATGAACTATAATTAGAAAGCAAATTATGTATTGTTAATTTCATAGTTATAATATTAGGGTTCAGCTTCTGTCAAGTGGCCACTGGCCACTGGACCCGTCAGGATACGGACACGTGTCCAGTCTTGGACTCGTGTCCGCAATCCAACGTGTCCAGTGGCACTAGCCACTGGACAGAAGCCGGATCCATAATATTATATATAAGTTGTGGATTTGTTAGTTTAGTTTTCTAAATTTGCTGGTAAGGCTCTTGCCCCCCTTGGATTTGATGTTATTTTAGTTGGCGTATGTCCAAGCTGTGCTTAACATGGGAAACATACCATTGGATGGTAGACTACAGATATTAGGTTATTGCAATGGCATCCTTGTTGTAGTTTCATGTTTATCATTACAATAAATTGAAAAAAAAAATTAAATCAAATTATTGCCATAATAACTTTGTTGCAATAAGTTATTAGTTCAAAATTTTCGTTGCAATAGATTGCATAAATAATTGATATCAATTTATACAATTTCTTCATTTTAAGTTATTGCAAAAAAAAAAAAAAAAAAAAAAAAATCGTAAACGTATTAAATCTTCTATTAAAATGAAAATTATAAGTTGTTGCAACTTATTATTTTTGATGTAATAATTTAACAATTTTAAGTTACTATTGCAACAATTTTAAGGCAAAACCTAAAGCAATATATCATGTGATTATTAAGTCCACTAAGACGATAATCATGTGCTATAAAGTCCATTATGATGATTTGAAGCGAAATGGATATAGCAGGGAAAGTAGTGGAGTTAGGAATGGGAAGATTTGACATGGGGATGGACAAAAAATTTCACCTGTTTTTGGGTGCGGTTGGAAAACAGTGTTTCAAGGAATATAAATAATTTGTATAAATTAGTGGCAATGGGTCAATGAGACTTTAAGTTTCTTGGAGCCTGTAAGGTTGAATTTAATCAACCATCTTGTTGGCTTTATTCCGTGTCAAATTTGCTTGTATTTTAGCAATTAGTAACCCTGTATTTAGGTGGGATTCATGTAAGGGTAGTGTGTGAGAGAGTGTGAAGAAATGCTCAAGATTGTGCAAGGATGCAGAGACTCGCGGCTGACTCACGACTGGTAAGTCGTCAACTACAGTACACGTGTGAAGCATGCAGGGGAGCTAAAGAGTCACGCCAACTGTCGCACTACAGGACAAAAGTCCTAGGCTGGCCATGCCGTTAACTTGTGGCTTGAACTCGCGACTCAGACTAGTTGCGAGGCCAAGTCGCCAGACCACCCTGTTTGGAAAAAACTGACTCTTCGCATTCCAAACACACACCACTATATATAGAGCTTTATACCCACGAAATGTAGAGAGCTTCCAGATAGAATTTTGAGAGAGAAACCCTAGAGAAAAAAAAGATTGATTCATCCACAATCTTCACCTAAGAGACTCTTCAAATTCCTCTACTCTCTTCCTCTCCATTGATACATCCTTGAGAGGTTCTTGGCCAAATCCTTTTCTCACCATACCCATATCTGTGAGAAGGTTTATTTGGTGTTTTGGGAAGCAGTTAGGAAGGGACCAATTCATATTAATTGATGCTATGGGCTATAACAGAATCCGATAAGCTAGAAAAGAAAAAGGTTCGGCTCAACCTCGTTGGAGCAAGAAGCTTGGAGGGCTTAGGTACATTGGGTAGATTAGGCTTGGAGAGTCTATTGCTGTTCATGTATCTCAACTACATTTTCTAGTGGATTATTGACCGCTTAGAGGGCGGCGGAGAGGTTTTACGCCGAAGGCTTCGGTTTCCTCTTCGATAACATATTGTGTGTTGTCCTTGTGTTTGCATCACTCTTCCTTTTACCTTTGCCTTTTATTTTCTGCTGTGGATGTGATTATATTTGGCTTAGACTGTTTATCAATTTTGTGTTTATCTTATGTTCATGTTCTGCACGTTAATCGTTTGATATTAAGCTTGAATTGATAATTTGTTATTTGGGGTCTAAACGTTCAAGGGTGTTTTACACACATATTGAATATTCAGAGCCCAACCATGATGGATTGGGGTGGAGGTGGAGGTAGGCGAGCTAGGAGAGAGAGATCGAGAGGAAGATATGATGGAGAGAGAGAGAGAGAGAGAGAGAGAGAGAGATTTACGGTTTATTAGGGAAGGATTTAGCAGGTCCGACTAGAGTGTAATAAGCGTGGGTTATTTGTGGGATTTCTGTTCATTTCTTCAAGATTTGGTTCCTTTAATTTTTTATATTTTCCTTTAAAAGTTGATACTCGGATCTTGCCCCATTTCTTGTAGTTTGGGCTATTTGGGCCCATTTTGGTCCAATCATTCATCAAGTCTATGAACCATTGACAATTCCTAATCATGAAACAAAGGAATGATTAACAATTTGATGGGTAACCTTTTAGAAACCTATGCTTCCAAAGTAGAATGACTCCATGAATATACGTTACAATGAAATTGTCACATGCAACAGCTTCTTCAACCAATCTTTTTCCTTCAACGACTTCTTGTTTCTAGAAGTATTTGTATGTTCCCATTATGAATAGTGCGCGGGGATTCTTTGCTTCATAACATGAAAAGATCAGTTTTTTTGCTTTGTCATCTAGTTGGGCTGGATGACTAAAATATGGAGTGAGTCAAATTCTTTGGAGGACCAATTTGTTTTTTGTTCGTTGAAACTTTTGCAATTGATTAAGAAAAAGGAAAGAATTGAATTAATAGATTGCATAACTTATATAGAGGAAAATAAATTAGTATATATACATTGAAAAAGTTGTTTTGTTATACCTTAAATTGATATTTCCCAATAGTGTTGCTGAATCATTTTCCGCCATTGAAAATATTTCCACCAACATGTCATTAGGAAGATTGGATGGTGGGGTGGGGCCCATTTTAAAATTCTCCTCTTTGAATTGGATTTTTTTGTGGTTCAAAAATACTCTCATTAATGAACGATAACTTTAAGGTCATAAATGTCAAATAACAAATTTCATTTTGAATTCAAAAAGATAATTTCTAAAATTTAGGATTTTTTCCTTCACGTTCATCTTTTTATTCCCTCAAATTTAGCCTTTTTTTTAATTCATTTTCCATCCAAATAAAAATAACACACCCCCAATTTAAAAAAATAATAAAAAAATAACTCTTAAAATTTAGCTTTCTTTCCCCTCACGTTCATCCCATTTTTTCTACCCAAAATTTTCTTTATATCACAGCACCACTTTCAAACACATGTTCAAAAAAGAAATTATAGTTACAAGTTATCTCTAAAGTTTATCATTTTTATTTTTTTGAAAAATAAATAAATAAATAAATATATATATATATATATATATATATATATATATATATATTTCCAAATTATAATAGATATAAATTATTCAAATTTATCCAAAAAAATAGAAAAGCCTCTATTGTGTGTGTGTGTGTGTATTAATTAGATACTACCCGCGCACCCTTGGTGCGGTGGTCACTCCATAAGTATAAGTGCTTGTGATGTGTGCGGGGTAAGGGTCAGGGTTCAAGTCTCCAAGAGGAAGCTTTATACACATATATACTTATATTAGGATAGAGTAGAAATTCTATCTTGTATAAATATATATATATATATATATATTCTATCTTGTATAAAAATATATATATATATTTATATATATTAATTAGATAAAAAAAAAGATATTAAATTTATGCCAAATGGCTTATGAGTCACCCTTCCCGTAAAAAATAAAATGCCTATGACCATGAATGTGGTTTTATAGCACGTTGAATGGAGATAGGAAATAATAAAAATGCGTCTGAAGGTAATCCACCACCTCAAAAAATTATCCTTCTAATCTTCACCCCTCTCTCTCTCTCTCTCTGCGCAAACATATGCATCATTTTTGTGAGTTTTTTTAGGTGATTATATTTCATATTTCTTTGGTACGAGAAAGAATAAATGGAGTTGTTCTCTGATACTTCATAAACCCAAAGGGAGAAGGAAAATTATTAAATACTCCGGGAGTACCATAAATGAGTAGTCCCCTTCTCACATAAATTGTGGGTCCCACCACAAATTTAATTGATGTGACCCACAGTTATGTGAGAGGAAGGAGTACGTATTTATGATATTTCGGGAGTACCCAATAATTACCCAAAGGAGAAATAACAAAAATTAACATAAGGAGCATTGGGTTTGAGACTTGAAACGTCATAGTTTTGTCAAAAGTGACTATGTTTTTTAAGAGAATCAAACCAAATTAAGGTTTAGTTCCTGATTGAATCGATGGAACTTTAGTTTCCAATTGAACTGGCCAATTTGGTCTGATTTTTAAAATCATGGTTGAGATGACAAATTATTTTTAATAAATGAGTAAAAAAGTGATTTAGTAGCAATGGTGTAGCCACTTGAGGAATGAAGAGGGACTGGCCCCTTAAAAGTTTTTAAACAAATTAAAAAACTTTTTTTGTGTGTGTGGAAATATCCTAATAATTTGAAAACTTTAAATAAACTTATCATTTTGCCCCCCAATACCTGATAATATACACATATATTTAAGAAAGTCTATCACCATGCACCCTTGGCGCGATGGTCACTCCACAAGTATTAAGTGCTTGTGGGGTGTGGGAGGCAAGAGCCAGAGTTCAAGTCTCTAGAAGGGAGCTTCACACACATATACATTTAGATTAGGCTAGAGTAGAATTTCTATCTTGTAAAAAAAAAAAAAAGTCTAAAAATAAACATAATTTTCATTTAAATAAAATACAATCCATAAATACATATGTCAACAAATTAAAATAATTAAACATTTAGCATCTTTAGAATGAACACATAGGTATTTAACAATTACCTTAAAAATAAAAGGGAAAAAAATTATAATCTTCGTCCTAACACATCTAGGGCTTACTTGTACACACAACAGTAGAAAAATTGAAAAGTTAGAAACTTTGTTGATGTGCCGCACTACCAAGTCTCCACTCTCTCTCTCCCTTATCCCTAGGTCCCCTAACTGTGCAACAGTGCTCTATTTATGCCTCATAGCTAACCGGCTCTATCTATACCTTGATATCCATTGTTTTTAACTCTTTCCTAGGAACTATTTTCTTTGTTTTGTTTTTTTTACTTTGCTTTTCATTGCTTTCTTTTTTATATTCCTTATAATGTATTATTTATTATAATAATAAATAATATGTTATATACAGTATATACTACTGTAAGGTTGAATTTAATCAACCATCTTGTTGGCTTTATTCCGTGCCAAATTTTCTTATAATTCAGCATTTAGAAACCCTGTATTTAGGTGGGAATCATGTAAGGGTAGTGTGTGAGAGAGTGTGAAGAAATACTCAAGACTGTGCAATGAAGCAGGGACTCACGACTGGATCTCGTGGGTGACTCGTGACTAGCAAGCCGCCAGAAGATGCACACGAGTGAAGCATGTAGAGAAGCTGAACCGTCATGCCAGCTATAGCACTACAGGACAAATAGTCCAAACTGGCCATTCAGTTAGCTCGCGGCTTGAACTCGCGACTCAGTCAAGTCGTGAGGCCAAGTCGCCAACCAGCTCTGTTTTGGAAAAACGACTCTTCGCATTCCAAACACACACCAGTATATATAGACCCTTATACCCATGAAATGTAGAGAGCTTCCAGAGAGAATTTTGAGAGAGAAACCCTAGAGAAAAATAAGATTGACTCATCTACAATCTTCATCCTTATTTCTCCAAATTCCTCTACTCTCACCCTCTCCATTTTTACATCATTGAGAGGTTCTTGGCCAAATCCTTTTCTCACCATACTCACATCTGTAAGAGGGCTTTTTGGTGCTTTGGGAAGCAGTTAGGAAGGGACCAATGGTCATTGGTTGATGCTATGGGCTATAGTGGAATCCGGTAAGCTAGAAAAGACAAAGGTTCGGCGTAACCTCATTGGAGCAAGAAGCTTAGAGGGCTTAGGTACACTGGGTAGATTAGGCTTGGAGGGTCTATTGCTGTTCATGTATCCCAACTACATTTTCTAGTGGATTATTGACCGCTTGGAGGGCGGCGAAGAGGTTTTACGCTTAGGGCTTCGGTTTCCTCTTTGATAACACATCGTTGTGTTGTCCTTGTGTTTGCATCTCTCTTCCTTTAATCTTTGCCATTTAATTTCTGCTGTGGATGTGATTTTAATTGGTTTAGATTGTTTATCAATTTTGTTATTAGCTTATGTTCATTTTTCACACATATATTGTTTGACATTAAGCTTGAATTGATAATTTTGTAATTGGGGGTCTAAACGTTCATAGTGTTTTATACGCTATTTGAACTTTCAACTACTATATTAACATGTATTTAGTTATTGTTTAATATATTTTTTTTATGCATTGACATTTGAATAATTGTTTGTCTTTTATTTAGCAATCTTTGGACTATTAGTATTTTTTTAGTGTATTTTTTAAATCTCAGTCATTTTATTTAATGAGTGATAATTTATCTAGGTTCATGGGCAAGTTTAGTACTATTGACACATTCTTCAAAAAAAATGAAGTCGATAATTCAGAAAATAGTACACTTTTGGGTTCTAAAGTTGAAGCATCAACTTCTAATGAGCGTCCTTCCAAATCTCCAAGGATTGATCCCGAAAAAATCCTTCTAGATCGTCAGTGGTGGAAGTGGAACTTGAAGAGATTCATGTAAAATTTTCACCACTTAGTTCCAATGAAGTTGATGTTAGAATTTTAAAAAACAAATTTCACCACTTAGTTCCAATAAAAAATTTTTTATATATGGCCCCTTAAAGATAAATTCCTGATTCCGCCATTATTTAGCAATGAACCCTGAAAGTTTAAATATGTGTGTAAAACACCTTGAACATTTAGACCTCCAAATTACAAACAACCAATTCAAGCTTATTAACAAACAATGTATGTGCAGAAAATGTAAATAAGCTAAAGTAGAATTGATAACACAATCGAAACCAAATAAAATCACATCCACAATAGAAATTAAATGGCAAAGATTAAGGGAAAAGAGATGCAAACACACAAAGACAACATAGCGATGTGTTAACGAAGAGGAAACCGAAGTTTTCGGCGTAAAACTTCTGCGCCGCCCTCCAAACGGTCAATAATCTACTAGAGAATCAAGTTGGGATACATGAATAGTAGATGACCCTCCAAGCCTAATCTACCCAGTGTACCTAAGCCCTCCAAACTTCTTGCTCCAATGAGGTTGCACCGAACGTTTGTCTTCTCTAACTTACCGGATTCCGCTATAGCCTATAGCATCAACCAATATCAATTGATCCCTTCCTAACTACTTCCAAAGCACCAAATAGCCTCTTCATAGATATAGTTATGGTGAGAAAATGTTTTGGCTAACGTACCTCTAAAGGATGTAACAATGGAGAGGGTGAAAGTAAAGGAATTTGTAGAAATAAGGATGAAGATTGTGGATGAGTCAATATTGTTTTTCTCTAGGGTTTCTCTCTCAAAATTCTCTCTGGAAGCTCTCTACATTTCGTGGGTATAAGGGGTATTTGTACTAGAGTGAGAATAGAATGCGAAGAGTCAGTTTTTCCAAAACAGAGTGGACTGGCGACTTGGCCTCACGACTTGACTGAGTCGTGAGTTCAAGCCGCAACCTAACTGAATGGCCAGGCTAGACTTTTCGTCCTGTAGTGCTCCAGCTGGCGTGACTGTTCGGCCTCTCTGCATGCTTCACTTGTGTTCTTCCTTTGGCAACTTGCAAGCCGCGAGATCCAGTTGCGAGTCCCTTGCTATTGCATAATCTTGAGCTTTTCTTCACACTCTCTAACACACTACCCTTACATGATTCTCACCTAAATACAGGGTTTCTAAATGCTGAATTGAGTTTGGAACAGTTGAACAAAACTCACTCACACCTAACTCTAGAATCTGTGAAGTTCTTAAACCATAGGAACAAGTATCTCCTGAAACACAACAACACAATATGATCATTGTATGCAGAAAACTTGTAATGCATATGGAGCAAGCACAATGCGATCAAGCAAAATGGAATTCAGTAATAAACCATGGCTTGACCAAAAATGAACAATCACTATAAATAGTGACCACAGTGCTCATTCAAACAAGGAATGAACATCCGGACATGCAAGCTAATAAGCTCAATTGCAAAGTATCATTTGCATGTCCAACACTCAACCAATGCAACAACATAAGGTAATTGCATTAAGGATATAAAATCCAACAAAGGGCACAAGAGTGACGTGCTTAAAGAAAATGCATAATATTTAACAATAAGTACTAAGCTACAAAGCATGGGTACAAATCAAAAGCTACACAAGCAAAGGTACAAAGATAAAACCACAATGGATTATGTAGAGAATTGTAGGTATAAAAATCTCTCACTCTTAAGAGTTGTGGCTAGGGTTTTTTCTCTGAAAAGCACTCCTCAACATCTGTGGGTAATGTGGGTATATATAGTGTGGTTAGGGACAGGGTGTATCAGAAATGACAAATTGGCAAAACAAAATGTTTCGCGGGTATCTCGCGAGAAGGCCTTACTCGCGAGACACTCGCGAAACCCAGCTGTCACCATCTGTCATGACTCTTCGCATTCTAGTCATGTGCTGAGCACATGCTTTACATCGCGGGAAGGCTTCTCATTAGCTAACAGCGAAAACTTCTCTAGTCTTTAATTGCCTTGAGTCTTCACACTCTCTCTCACATACAACCCTTACAATAAAATCCCACATGAAATACAGGGTACATAAGATTGAACATAATTACAATCGAATTTGGCACGGAATTAAAGCCAACACAAAATAGTTGTAAATCATAACTTTACAAAGTTGATGGCTAAACCCTGAAGACAACAACTATCTGAATAAGACGACTATAATATACTGATGGGATATGAAGCTGAAGGGGATAAGCGAGCTTGTGATGAGGCTGATATGGCTTGGCCTCCATGCATAAGCATATAAGGAAATATCTTGTTCACCACGCTTAACCCTAATTAAGAGAGTCCTTTTAGGAAAAGATCTCGTAAGATATGCGAATTAAAGAAGATCTCTCCCACAAGGAAAGAACTTCTAAACCAAGGAATGAATGTCAACCCCATGATATTATAAAAACCCCAAGACCCTTACAAACCAAAGTACGCATAATTCCCCCAGCTCTGGCACTCTAGAGTTGTGAAATTTCTCTAACTTAACCTTCAAAGGGTTTTTGGCCAGTACCACACCGATACTCTCCTAGGGGTTTCTTTGATTTTGTTTCGCAAGTGTTGTTTAGAGCATGTGAACATTGTCTGACTCACTGACGATTTTTGGCGTCATCAATATGGAATCTTCGACAAAGAAAAAGAAGGAGCACCAACAATGGACGTCTAGAGACAATTGTTGGAGGCAACCGTAGTACTTCTCAGGTATGTGTTCCTCTATTTTTCTTGCATAAAGCTAAAAGTAGTATGTTGGTTAGCAAAAGATAGTTCTATTATTATTTTTTAAATCTATGTGGACTTTTATTAAAAAAGCTCGGTCTTCTTTAACAATAGGTATCGTCAAGTAGTTTTAAAAATAAAAATTGTTCATTTAAAATTTAGTATCTATTTTTCAATCAATTTTATTAATATTATGCAAGTTTTTTCCAATCTACAGATAATTAATTAGTGATTAAACCGTGCATGATATTAGTTAGGAAAATTACACCAACCTTACATGAGGTTTAATAAAATGACACTTCTCAAACGTTTCAAGAAATGATGCTTCACCCTTGAGGCATGTATAAGTGAAATAGTTAAGTTTTTACAATTGGAATATTCTTGTATAAGTGAAATAGTTAAGCTTTTACTATCAAAATATTTCATTTTTAAAACGATTTTTATTTGTTTATACACACCTGAGGGGGGGGGGGGGGGTTGGGGGGAATTGTTTTGCTTTGACAACCCTCAAGGGAAATAATGTTATTCCATCCATTTTTAGGTAAGAATAATTTTAAGAAAGGAATATTCCATTAGTTTAGAGAGATTAAACATAACTATTACGTTGTACAAGCCTCAATAGAGGAGTGTCGTTTCTATAAATATCAATGACGGGTTTTGTAATTTATCCTATTAGTTATTTGTGCACAATATTGGAGGCAATTTCATTGTTGAGCTAGAATACAAGTTTTCATGCCTGTTTTCTCTACAATTTGGAGACATGAATGTTTAGTGGCTAGGGGAGAAAATGCCTAGGCCCCACCAAAAAAAATCCATCCATTCTCTCATTACCAAACAAAACTCATACCTATTTTCTCTCATTTATTTTTTATCCTCTTTATTCCACCTCCAACTAAATAGAACTTAAGTGTAAAGCCTACCCTATCCCTTAAGAAAGAAAGATACGAGGAAATAAATAACCCATAAATAACCAATATCAACGTTTTTTTTTTTTTTAGTTGAATGTCATATTTTTTTTTTTTTTTGGGTAAGAATGTTAACTTGATTTTAAAAGGATGAAAGAACAAAGCAAGATCATAGAACATTCAAACAATATAGTCACATTCATTTTATTGTTATCACTTATTGATGTAACATCCATGTTCTATGGCAAAATGCCTAGAAAATAAGTAGAAATAATTATAATTTATTTTCGTAGTAGGTAATATGAAGGCTAACATTATTTGGAATGAAAGTCTATCTCCATTCTTAGCTTGAAATTCCATGAAGCAAATTAAAGTGACCTAAATCTTGGAGCATCATGGAAAAATATTGTTATATTTTTGAAGGGGTGACTCGAGAGACTCTGTGCCGCTAGGACCTTAAGGACGTTCCACAGGGGGTGTTGTGGGAGACTTGATAGGATTTGGGCCCTTTGGAACTGTCCATTTGATCTCATAATTTAAAGAGCCGAAATCATTAGAAACAATAGGATGTTCCGCAGGGGGTGTTGTGGGAGACTTGATAGGATTTGGGCCCTTCGGAACTGTCCTTTTGATCTCATAATTTAAAGAGCCAAAATCATTAGAAACAGCAGGATGTTCTATAGGGGGTGTTCCAGGAGACTGTATAGGATCTGGGCCGCCAGGAACTGTCCTCTTGATCTCATAACTTAAAGCCCCAAAATCATTAGAAATAGTAGGATGTCCTACAGGGGGAGATCTAGGAGATTGTATAGGATCTGGGCCGCTAGGAACTTTCCTCTTGATCTCATCATTTAGAAAATCAAAATCATTAAAAACTATAGGATGTTCCATTGGGGGTGTTCCAGGAGACTTGATAGGATTTGGGCCTTTAGGAACTGTTCTCTTGATCTCATAATTTAGAGAACCAAAATCATTATAAGCACAAGATAGAGAGAGAAGTGTGAATATTACGGGAAAAAAAAACCTTGGGGGACTCCATTGTATTACAAAGCTCTCAATGTTTGCAATAATAACAACTTTTTGTTCTTTTATAATGTCAGTCTTGGAGATCTCATGTGAAATTGGTTTTTCTTCTTCATAAAGAAAACAAAGCCTGTGATTTTAATATGGTAAGTTGAAATATTGTAACAAAATTATTATATTTCATTTTTAGAATTTCAACATATGGTGATTTCCTTATGATGAGTTGAAAATTTATAATAAATAACCAAAAGCCTTGATAGGTTGTATTTTATGGTGTTTCCGTTTGAGAATCCAGGGTTCAAATTTCGCTTATAGTTGTAACTATCAAATTTATCCACAAAAAAAGAAAAAAAGAAAAAAAAAAGGAATGTATTTCTTTTTTTTGGACGGATTACAATTAATCCTAAAAAATAAATATATTAATTCGTAATGATCATTATTTATTATCAAGCCAATACACTAATTTGTTAGCTAAAATTTGTGTTCATTCCTAAACTTTGCATGAAATTTGTATTATAATAAATAAATGTATTTCTTTTTATTTATTCATTTTAAATTTGATAATTGATTCATAATAATTGTTATTTACTATCTAATCAAGACCCTAATTGGTTGGCTAAAACTTGTTTTCATTCTTAAACTTTGCACAAAGTTTGTTTTATAATAAATAAATACATTTCCTTTTTTTAATATATATTCGATAATTGATTCATAATAACTACTATTTATTATCAAATCAAGAAAGTAATTTTTTTTAGAAAGAAATCAAGATAGTAATTGGTTAGATAAAACTTGTTCTGATTCCTAAACAATATACACAAAATTTGTTTTTTAAGAGAAAAAAATCTATTTATTTTTTGATAGATTTGATAATTGATTCATAAAAATTGTTATTTATTATTAAATCAAGACACTAATTAGTTAGCTAAAATTGTTTCCATTCCTGAACTTCGGACAAAGTTTTTTTTTTTTTTTTTTATCATTCCCAAACTTTCAAAATTTAATTTTTCATCTTTAAACTTTTGAAGGCATTTCAATTTTTTTGTCCATCCTCAACATCCGTTAAATTTTATCTCACATGTACTAACAAAAATACTGAGGTGCTAGATTTTTAGTATTTTTTTAGTGCATGTATATTTCTAGCATTAAATAGTCTAACACTTTTTTTTTTTTCTAATCAGGACACATGGCACCAAATAATTGGTAATTACAATCTTCCATAGTCTTGCTTCTTCGCAAGGAAAACCTTATTTTTGCACCTTATTATTATTATTTTTTTGGCTTCTTTGTGTTTTCATCCCTAAACTTTCAAAATTCGTTTCTTTGTCTTTAAACTTTTGGTAACATTTCAATTTTGTCCTTTCATCAACATCCAATTAATTTGAATCTTATGTGTACTAACGAAATGCTGAAGTGGTAGATTTTTGGTAATTTTTTTTTTTTTTTAGTGCATGTAGAATTTTAGCATTAAATAATCTAACATAGAACACTCATCTATATATATATATATATATATATATATATATATATATATATATATATATATATATTATTAGGCAAAGTTGAAAGAAAATCTAATTAGATTTCAAATTGGAATTCAATTATAGTTTAATTTTGTGCCACATGTCCCATTTAATTTTAATTTTTTAATTTTTGTGCCAAATGAGTTAATTTAGTGTAGAAAACAAGAAGTCTAGTATAAATAAATAAAAGACCTAATAATATATCTAACTCTATATATAAAATTAGGGGAAGGGAAGTTTGAATGAATTTATATATATGGGCTTTTTTTATAACTATAAAAAATTCAAATTTATAAGCAATTTATGTAATATATCATGACTATGTACGGTCCATTACTAACTAGGTAATATATATATATATATATATATATATATATATTTTGCATTTTTAAATCAAAGTTTAGAAAAAATTCAATTAGAATCAAAATCAGATTTTGCTTCGTCCCCAAGATGGTACGGATCGACCATCCCGTTATCAAATTCGCAGAAGAAGATGAATGATGTCTTCACCACCCGCAGGACAATGCACTCATCGTTAACATCCGGGTAGGGGACTACAACACACACCGGGTCTTGGTTGACAATGGCAGCTCAGCTGACATCCTTTACTACCCGGCTTTCCTGCAGATGAGAATTGACAAAGAGCAACTGGTTTCGGCGAATGCTCTGTTCGTTGGTTTTGGAGAAACAAGGGTATTGCCCCTTGGTACAGTCACATTGTCCATAACGGTTGGCGACTACCCCTAGCAAATCACTAAGAATGTAACATTCCTTGTGGACTGCTCGTCCGCTTACAATGCCATCATAGGACGACCTACCCTCAATTCGTGGAAGGCTGTAACCTCGACCTACAATTTAATGATCAAATTCCCTACCGATTATGGAGTAGGAGAACTGCGTGGAGATCAGGTGGCTGCACGCGAGTGCTATATAGCTATGTTGGAAATGGACGACCATCTCCAGGCCATGAACATAGAAGAACATCAAACAGTGGCAGAGCTCGTTGAAAAACTTGAAAAGATACTTCTTGACGAGTCTCGACCAGAACGAACAACTAGGATCGGCACTGCACCCTTGCCAGCTCGTCGGTCCGCCAAGCGCTCACGACTTTTCTCCAGGAGAATCATGATGTCTTTGCCTGGAGTCATGAAGACATGCCGGGGATCGATCCCTCAGTCATGGTGCACAGATTAAATGCGTCACCCGATTTTCCACCTATTTGCCAAAAGAAGAGAGTGTTCGTCCAAGAGCGAGACCAAGCTATGGCAGAAGAGGTCTGCAAGTTGCAAGAAGCAGACTTCGTCAGAGAAGTTTACTACCCAGACTGGCTGGCTAACGTAACGATGGTCAATAAAGCCAATGGGAAGTGGAGGATGTTCATGCACTTCGTGGATCTAAACAAAGCGTGCCCTAAGGATAGTTACCCCTCCCGCGGGTTGACGTTCTAGTAGACTTTACTGCCTGGCACTAGTTGCTGAGCTTCATGGATGCCTTTTATGGCTACAACCAGATCAAGCTGGACGTAGCAGATCAAGAGAAAACTTCGTTCGTCACCAGCCAAAGCCTCTTCTGTTACAAAGTGATGCCATTCGGCCTCAAAAACGCAGGCGCAACATATCAAAGGCTCATGAACAAGATGTTTGCACAACATATCGAAAGAAATGTCCAAGTCTATGTTTATGACATGTTGGTGAAAAGCCGAAGGGAGGACGATCATCTGGATGACCTGTAGGAAACCTTCAATACCCTTTGCTCCTACAACATGAAGCTTAATCCAAGTAAGTGCGCATTCAGGGTAACGGCTGGGAAGTTCCTAGGGTTCATGGTGTCCCAGTGGGGCATCGAAGTCAATCTTGACAAGATCCGAGCCATAATGGAAATGGTGCTACCAAAAAACGTAAAATAGGTGCAAAGCCTTAACGGCAAGGTAGGCACGATGAATAGGTTCGTATCGAGGGCAACGGACAAGTGCCTACCTTTCTTCCGCACATTGAAGAGGTCTTTCGAATGGACAGCAGAATGTCAGCAAGCATTTGAAGACTTGAAGGCCTACCTCTTATCCCCTCCATTGCTGAATCCCTCCTAGCCCGAGGAAGAACTGTTCCTCTACTAGGCAGTATCCCCAGCTGTTGTTAGCGCGACCTTAGTCAGGGAAGAAAATGGGGTACAGAAGCTCGTGTACTACACAAGTCAAGCACTTTGAGGCATAGAGGAAAGATACCCACCGATGGAGAAGCTTGCCTTCGCATTAGTTACCACGGCCCGTAGGCCAAAGCCATACTTCTAAGCCCACACTATCATTGTCCTGACTGACAAGCCTCTACGGAAAGTAATGAGTAGTCCTGAAACTGCCGGACGGATGGCGCTATGGGTGATAGAACTAAGTGAGTTTGACGTGCAATACCGCCCTCGTACTGCCATAAAGGGACAAGTAGTTGCCGACTTCATTGCAGAGTTCACTAATGTGGAAGGCCTGGGGGCAAAAGAACCTCCACACTAGAGCATCCACACGGATGGGTCGTCTAATAAGCATGTAGGCGGAATCGGGGTAGCACCCCGCTCCTTTAAGGGTAAAGAGATTGAATGCGTGGTTCGACTCGACTTCCCTACAACAAACAACGAGGCAGAGTATAAAGCCTTAGTAGCAGGACTAGACCTCGCCAAAGTTGCAGGAACAACAAATGTGATCATATACTCCGACTTTCAGGTAGTCACTAGTCAGGTAAATGGCAACTACGAATGTAAAGGGGAAAGGATGAAGAAGTATTTGGATTAAGTGCGAAGATGGGTCAAAGAACTGCAGGCCAAGTTCTTCCAAGTCCCGAGGGAAGAGAACGAGCAAGCTGATCGCCTTGCCAAAGCCGCGTCAGCTAAATATATGCTTATCCCCGGTAAAGTACTTACCCTTGTTCAGATTTCACCCTTGATAGATGACTTCGGCATGCAGGAAGTGAACTCGGAAAGCAATTGGACTACACCAATTGTTTCCTATTTGAAAGACGGCACACTACATGACGGTAAGGAGGTCGCAAGAAAGTTGAAGGTTCAAGTAGCACGGTTCATCTCAATAAAGGACGTTCTGTACAAGAGGGGCTTCTCTCGACTGTACCTGAGATGTTTAAGCCTCGAAGAAGCAGATTATGTCATGAGAGAAGTACACGAACGGATTTGCGGCAGCCACTCAAGGTCGTGGTCATTGGTACATAAACTAATTCGAGCTAGATATTACAGGCCTATTATGCAGAAGGACGCCCAAACTTATGTCAAAGCTTGCGACAAATGTCAAAGGTTCCGCAACATCATCAGACAGCTAGCGAAAGAACTGACCCCAATGACAGTCCCGTGGCCATTCGTTCAATAGCAAGCTCTCTCTTTGAAGATGAACGATGAAATGGTAGAAAATGGGGAAGGAATTGAGATATATATAGGATGAAAAGTGCACGGAAGATGAAGCGACACCATCGTCCAAAAACGGAGCCAATTCGCTTAAGCCACGTGTCCAAGCAATTGATAAAGGCTGCTCGAGGAACCACCCATAAATGTGCTCTCTTTTCGATAAACAAAAAAAATAAATAATAAAAAGGAAAGAGCTACGAACTGAACTCCATAACCCATTCGCTAAAAACCGACGAGGCTATGGAGTAGGGAGCAGATGATAAGGGTAAGTCTGTGGTTTTGATGAAGTCGTTCATGTTGGGTGGAGGCGGCGGCCCTAATAAACTTGTCAGCCTCGTTTGAATAATTCGCGGCCTAAACACCAAAGTAAAATTCTACAGTTCCACCCCAAAGCTGACGGTTGAACCCTGAAGACAACAACTACCTGAATAGGACGACTATAATATACTGACAGGATCTGAAGCTGACAATGGGAAGCTGAAGGGGATAAGCGAGTCTTTGACGAGGTTGACATGGCTTGGCCTCCACGCATAAGCATATAAGGAAATATCTTATGCCCCACGCTTAACCCTAATCGAGAGAGTCCTATAAGGAAAAGATCCTGTAAGATATGCGAATTAAAGAAGACGTCTCCCACAAGGAAAGAACTTCTAAACTAAGGAATGAATGTCAACTCCATGATACTATAAAATCCCCAAGGCCCTCACCAACCAAGGTACGCATAATTCCCCTAGCTCTGGCACTCTAGAGTTGTGAAATTTCTCTAACTTAACCTTTGGAGGGTCTTCGGCTAGTACCACATAGGTACTTTCCTAAGGTTTTCTTTGTTTTTGTGTCGTAGGTGTTGTTCAGAGCACGTGAACATTGTGTGACTCGCTGACGATTTTCGACATCATCAATATGGAATCTTTGACAAAGAAAAAGAAGGAGCACCAACAATGGACGTCTAAAGACAATTGTTAGAGGCGACCGTAGTACTTCTCAGGTATGTGTTCCTCTATTTTTCTTGCATGAAGCTAAAAGCAGTATGTTGGTTAGCAAAAGATAGTTCTATTATTATTTTTTAAATCTATGTGGACTTTGATTAAAAAATCTTGGTCTTCTTTAACAATAGGTATCATCAAGTAGTTTTAAAAATAAAAATTGTTCATTTAAAATTTAGTATCTATTTTTCAATCAATTTTATTAATATTATGGAAGTTTTTTCCATTCTACAATAATTAATTAGTGATTAAACCGTGCGTGATATTAGTTAGGAAAATTACACCAACCTCACATGAGGTTTAATAAAATGACACTTCTCAAACATTTCAAGAAATGACGCTTCACCCTTGAGGCATGTATAAGTGAAATAGTTAAGTTTTTACAATCAGAATATTCTTGTATAAGTGAAATAGTTATATTTTTACTATCGGAATATTTCATTTTTAAAACGATTTTTATTTGTTTATACACACCTGGGGGGGGGGGGGGGTGGGGGGGAATTTTTTTGCTTTGACAAACCTCAAGGGAAATAATGTTATTCCATCCATTTTTAGGTAAGAATCATTTTAAGAAAGGAATATTCCATTAGTTTAGAGAGATTGAACTTAACTATTACGTTGTACAAGCCTCAATAGAGGAGTGTCATTTCTATAAATATCAATGACGGGTTTTGTAATTTATCCTATTAGTTATTTGTGCACAATATTGGAGGCAATTTCGTTGTTGAGCTAGAATACAAGTTTTCATGCCTGTTTTCTCTCCAATTTGGAGAGATGAATGTTTGGTGGGCTAGGGGGGAAAATGCCTAAGCCCCACCAAAAAAAATCCATCCATTCTCTCATTACCAAACAAAACTCATACCTATTTTCTCGCATTTATTTTTTATCCTCTTTATTCCACCTCCAACCAAACAGAACTTAAGTGTAAAGCCTACCCTATCACTTAAGAAAGAAAGATACAAGGAAATAAATAACCCATAAATAACCAATATCAACGTTTTTTTTTTTTAATTGAATGTCAATTTTTTTTTTTTGGGGTAAGAATGTTAACTTGATTTTAAAAGGATGAAAGAACAAAGCAAGATCATAGAATATTTAAACAATATAGTCACAGTCACTTTATTGTTATCACTTATTGATGTAACATCTGTTAGGACATATGTGTTTACATGTTAGGAACATATGTCATATTTTATGTAAATTGGCTAATCCTTTGACAAAACGCACTCTACTTGTAATTGGGTAGTTCTAGGTGTTTTTAATACTTCAAGAAACTATGTTTCAAGATCAAGTGTTGAAGTCATCAAGTCTGTCCAAGAAAAAGCAAGTTGAAGTGCAGAATTTTTAAATCTCGACACCTGCTCGACACCTACCTCGACACCTGCTATCTGTCGAGATCTTCAGCTAATTATTATCGCAATCTCGATAGCTTCTCGATAGCTGGTCGATCGATCGAGAAAGTTTCTGTCCCCTCGACACCTTCTCGACACCTCCTCGATAGCTGTATCTGTTGAGATTCATTAAACCTCGACACCTGCTCGACACCTCCTCGATAGCTGCTATCTGTCGAGGTTACGGAAATTCAGCTTTTTGATTTTTGGGCCAGGCTTTTGTATTTGTGTAGGGTTTCTTTTCTCACAACCCTAGACCTATATAAGGCTTATTTTGGAGGCCGTATCACAAGAGAATAAGAGAATACAAGGAGAACATATGCAAAAGATTATTCTCTCTGAAAAAGAAGCTACTGCGTTTTTGCGCCTTAGGGTTTTGTAATCAAGTGCTTCTTGATCTTCATTCTTAATGAAGTGAAGAACTTTGCAGCCAACATCTTCTTCTAGTTGGTGATTGAAGTCGCGTACTGGGATCCGCGCAATTGGTTAGTCACGTATTGGGATTCGTGCATCAAAGGGTGGCGTTCATATATTGAAGAGTTCAGAGGTTCTGAAGCGGTAGAAGGTTTCTGCTGTGAGTTCATCTACAGGGATTGTAGAGTCTAGGGACAAAGGTTTTGTACTAGATCTGAAACTTCTCTTTACTATAGTGAATTGCTTTTCGGGAAGGTTTCCCCCCAGGTTTTTTACTGTGAAACTGGTTGGTTTCATTGGTTTTCCTGGGTCATCATATCTTGTCTTATTTATTTTTCCGCTGCATTCATTATTGACATGATATTGATGTTTGTGTGTTTTAACAAGTTTTATTGATAATAAATCTAATTAACAACTTGGATTTAAAACTTGTTAATTTTATCAACCGGGGTCTAAATTTCCCAACAACATCCATGTTCTATGGCAAAATGCCTAGAAAATAAGTAGAAATAATTACAATTTATTTTCGTAGTAGATAATATGAAGGCTAACATTATTTGGAATGAAAGTCTATCTCCATTCTTAGCTCGAAATTCCTTGAAGCAAATTAAAGTGACCTAAATCTTGGAGCATCATGGCAACATATTGTTATATTTTTGAAGGGGTGACTCTAGAGACTCTGTGCCACTAGAACCTTAAGGATGTTCCACAGGGGGTGTTGTGGGAGACTTGATAGGATTTGGGCCCTTTGGAACTGTCCTTTTAATCTCATAATTTAAAGAGCCGAAATCATTAGAAACAATAGGATGTTCCACAGGGGGTGTTGTGGGAGACTTGATAGGATTTGGGCCTTTGGAACTGTCCTTTTCATCTCATAATTTAAAGAGCCAAAATCATTAGAAACAGCAGGATGTTCTATAGGGGGTGTTCCAGGAGACTGTATAGGATCTGGGCTGCCAGGGACTGTCCTCTTAATCTCATAACTTAAAGAACCAAAATCATTAGAAATAGTAGGATGTCCTACAGGGGGAGATCTAGGAGATTGTATAAGATCTGGGTCGCTAGGAACTGTTGGAAAAATGCATATACGCAGCGGAAAATAAACGGATCTACTTCATTCAGAATAGATAACATGCATAATGTAAGTTTCATATTATAGAACAAGAGAGTGTACCTTGGTGCAGCGAATTTCAAAACCAAAGATGAAAAGTTCTCAGGAACACTTTCAATCTTCACTCCAATTCCACTATCGCCCAAGATGTGTGGTCTCTCAATCAGTTATTTCTTAAAAAAGGAATGATAGAGTGTCCAACACTCACATACATCAATTTTTTATAAACTTTATGTATCACAAAATTCTGTATGTTTCTCTTCTAATAATTGGTTATCTAATTGGGCTGGCTTTTTGGACCTTTCTAATTGGGCTCTAATATGTGACTTGGAGTGGGACCAAAAGGGAACAAATAATACACTAGCTCCAATGGGCCTTGGGCTTTTCTGTCAACTCTTGACAAGTCCAAAGTTACCATTAATTATATTTAATACCACTATATAAATATAATTGCACTCTAGGCCTTATTAATAAATTATATCCTGAGACTTTCTTGTACATGCAATCCCTTCATAAAATATTCGTAGAAATACAAAGTTGTGAAAGTAGACTGCCACTTTGTAAATTACTACATCTTAATCCTTGAGTACCTGGTTTAATCCTTTAAGTTATTCATCATATATTTATGAAATCCAATTTCATAAATATATACTTTAGTAACTATTTACTAAAGTAGTTATGCCTAACATTTTGAATAACAAACCTATTAAACTTATCACAAGGGAATATTTTGTATCTTCATTAAGAGACTATGAATTCCATCTTGAGAATATATGTTCCATCAACACTAAATGTAGTTGCCCAACATACTGAGGTTTTGACCGTTACTTTAGATCTCACTCTTGATATATCAAAGCAACCTACACTTTATGATCAAGTCCATTATTCTCTCAGGATTAAGAGTTCATGCAAATATAAGTCGTGAGATTTATTATTCAATTGACAGTCATTAGGAGAATAATAAATTTCATACCGGTCCAGTTCAATATGTCTTAACTCTTAAAACATATCAACATATCAACTAGAAGTCACCATTTCCACGATTAAGACAAATCATCTTAGTTGACATGTTATAGTCTTCACAGATGAAATGCCTAATTTCATCACCGACTATGAACCAAATTCTGAGTTTACAAAGAACTTGTGACTTATATCTTCTGTGACTAAATCACATAAATCACATACTATGCATCTCATGGACTATATGATAATGTCCAAATATTCATGTTACCATTATTTCAGATACAGATAAAACAACTTTATTAATAACAATATTAAGTCATTCATCATGTCATACATAATGTCATACATAATATAGTACATAGCATCATACAATAGGATTCTAGGGCACAAATCCCAATTATCTCCCACTTGCCCTAAAGACTATTGTGCACTAATCTAACTCCCATTCCCTCCAAATGTGACTCGAAGGTCCTTTAAGGCAAGGCTTTGGTAAAGGGATCTGCTAGATTACTTGCACTCTCAATCTTTCTACCATCACATCTCCACGAGCAATGATGTCTTGAATAATGTGATATTTTCTCTCAATGTGCTTTCCTTTCTTGTGATTCCTTGGATCTTTTGATTGTGCAACTGCACCACTATTGTCACAAAACAATGTGATGGGAACATGTTCCATTCTCATTACACCAAGGTCAGAAAGGAATTTCTTGAGCCATACAGCTTCCTTTACTGCTTCACAAGCATCAACATATTCTGCTTCCATGGTGGAGTCCGCAATGCAAGATTGCTTAACACTCCTCCAAGTTATGGCTCCACCTCCCAAGGTGAAAACACATCCTGATGTGGATTTTCTAAAATTTAGATCTGACTGAAAGTCTGAATCTGTATAGCCAATGGGTATCAAATCCTCACTTCAGTAAACAAGCATATAATCTCTCGTTCTCCGTAGATACTTGAGAATATGCTTTACAGCTTGCCAATGTTTTGGTCCTGGATTTGATTAATATTGACTGACCATGCCAACTGAATAACAAATATTTGGTCTAGTACAAAGCATGGCATACATGAGACTTCCTACTGCAGAAGCATAAGGAACTTGTCTCATCATATCTACCTCCTCTTGAGTCTTAGGCCTTTGGTCATCAGACAGAGGAACTCCATGTCTAAAAGGAAGCAATCCTTTCTTGGAGTTTTGCATGCTAAACCGTTCTAGAACCTTATCTATATATTCATCTTGTGTTAAGCCTAACATCTTATTCTTGCGATTTTGCCAAAGCTTGATCCCTAGAACAAAATTAGCCACACCCAAGTCCTTCATATCAAATTGGCTAGACAACCAAACCTTTACTGATGACATTACACCTACATCATTCCCAATGAGTAGAATATCATCTACATAAAGCACTAAGAACATTACTACTTTATCTCGATGTCTTTTGTACACACATGGTTCATCAAGATTTTGTTCAAAACCAAATGACTTGATTGCTTGATCAAATATGATGTTCCATGACCTAGATGCTTGCTTAAGTCCATAAATGGACATTTTCAATTTGCATACCATATGCTCTTAGTTCTCAGCTATGAAACCTTCCGGTTGCATCATATAGATTTCCTCTTCAAGCTTGCCATTAAGAAATGCAGTCTTGACATCCATTTGCCAAATCTCATAATCATAATGAGCAGCAATGGATAAGAGAATTCTGATAGATTTAAGCATTGCTACTGGTGAAAAGGTTTCTTCATAATCAATACATTCTTTTTGTGTATACCCTTTCGCCACTAGCCTTGCTTTAAAATTTTCAACCTTTCCATCTATCCCTCTCTTCCTCTTGTAAACCCATTTGCAACTAACAGGTTTAATGCCGCTAGGCGCCTTTACAAGATCCCAAACTTGATTGGAATACATGGAATCTAATTCAGATTTCATAGCTAGGACCCAATGATGTGCATCTATATCATTCATTGCTTCATCATATGTGTAGGGATCCGATTCAGCCTCTTCTGAGATAGCTTCATAAGTTTCTCCCAAACCTATGAATCTTATAAGAGGCCGAACAATTCTCCCACTACGACGAGGCACCTGTGTACTAGACATCTCATCAGTAGTATTTTGTGGTGTATCCAATACAACCACATCATCCCTAGTTTCATCTATTGGTTGTTCAACTACAGGTTCATTCATTTCAGCCAAAACAACTTTATTTCTAGGATCAAAATTATTCATATAATCATCTTCCAAAAATTTGGCATGTGTGCTAACAAACACTTTGTTATCTTTATGATTATAGAATAAATAACCCTTTGTTTCTTTTGAATACCCTAAAAACATGCATACTTCGGTTTTAGATTCCAACTTATCAGACTTCCTTTTCAACACATGTGCTGGACATCCCCAAATGTGGAGATATTTCATACTAGGCTTACGCCCACTCCACAATTCTTTAGGTGTGTTAGGAACAGATTTTGATGGAACTAAATTCAAAATATGTATTGCAGTTTTTAGTGCATATCCCTAAAAAGAAACTAATAAAGTTGAGTAACTCATCATGGACCTAACCATTTCCAAAAGAGTCCTATTCCTTCTTTCTGCTACACCATTCTGTTGGGGAGTTCCAGGTGCAGTCAATTGGGATATGATCCAATTTTGAGTTAAGTAATCCTTGAAATCCCCAAGAAGGTATTCACCACCCTGATCAGATCGGATGGCTTTTATGCGTTTACCTAATTGATTCTCAACTTCAGCCCTAAAGTCTTTGAACTTTTCAAAAGCTTCGGACTTCCGTCTCATTAGGTACACATAACAATATCTTGAGTAAGCATCGGTAAAAGTGATGAAGTACTCATAATCTCCTTTAGCTTGGGTTGACATAGGACCACAAACATCCGTATGCACTAGTTCTAGCAAATCTTGTGCTTTTCTACCTTTTGCATTAAAAGGTCGTTTTGTTATTTTGCCTTCCAAACAAGATTCACAAACTGGAAATTCATCAAAGTTCATGGGCTCTAAGAGTCCATCTTTGATTAGTCTTTGAATTCTATTTGAATTAATATGACCTAAACGCAAGTACCAAAGATATGCATCACTAGTAGAAGGAAACTTTCTCTTTAATGATTTTACTTGAGAGTCATTATCTAATTCAGAATTATATAATTCATGTTTATTAGGAGTTAAAATATAAAGACCATCCACAATATTGCCAGAACAGATAAATACTTTACCCTTCTTTATTACAGCATTGTCTTTAAGGATAACACAATATCCATGTTTACCCAAATAAGTTGCAGAAATTAAATTCCTATGAACATTAGGTACATATAGACAGTCTTCCAATACTAAAACTCTTGACTCAAAACATAAATTATAAACACCAACAGCTACAACTGGAATCCTGCTCCCATCAGCCAAAGTAAGAAACAACTCCCCTTCTTTAAGCTTTCTGGTCTCCTGGAACCCCTGCAAGGAATTGTTGATATGATTAGTACAACCTGAATCCACACACCAGGAATCCGTGGGATTCTGTACCAAACATATTTCAAGAAGGAATGTATTATTCATACCTTTATTCTTGGCAGCTTTGAATTTTGGATAATTCCTCTTTCAATGTCCTTTCTCACCACAATGGAAACACTTTCCTTTGATCTTCTTTCCTTTGTCAGCAACCCCTAAGGCAATTTGTTTACCCTCTTGTTTGGTGAAGTCCTTCTTCTTCTTCTTCTTACCTTTGCCTTTCGACTTAGGTTGAGAAGTAGAAGCTTCACCAACATTGGCTTCAACATTGGAAGTACCAAGAATGCCTTCCGCCGCTACCAATTTATTCATTAATTCAGACAAAGAATAAATCTTTTTGTTCATATTATAATTAAGTTTGAATTCCTTGAATGATTCCGGTAGTGACTGGAGTATCATATTCACTTGGGATTCTCCATCAATATCGGCACCTAAAACCTCCAATGTATTCAGATTAGAGATTATTGTTAGACAATGCTCCCTTACTGAGCTACCTTCAGCCATTTTGGTATTATAAATTTGCCTCATGGTCTTTTGCCTTGCAGAACGGCTTTGCTCACCAAACATCTCCTTCAGACTTAGCATGATGTCTGAAGCTAGTTCTACATCTTGCATTTGATGCTGTAGAACATTTGAGATAGATGCTAGGATGTAGCACTTGGCCATCTCATTAGATTTTTGCTAATGATCATATCGCTATTTTTCCTCAAGAGGAGCATCTAATGAAGGAAAGCTAGGACATGGTTTAGTAAGCACATATTTGTGCTCTTCAATTGTTAGAACTATGCCCAAATTTCTTTTCCAGTCAACATAGTTGGATCCAGTCAGTTTGTTTTGATTAAGAATAGTTACAAGTGGGCTAAATGATGCCATGTTCAAATATGAAAATAATAAACATGAATATAATAATTAAACTGGACATTATCAATTTAGCATATAAGCATACAATATGGAACCTTAATAAAACCATAAAATAATATATGCAACGACAACCCAATCAATGTCTATAATTCCTTGGTAGCAAGTTTATTATAAACACATTAATTGATTGAGAACTATTCTCATTATTAGTGCTATCATGATAACTCTTATCAAACACTAATAATATGCTGTATTACCTTTAGCCTCTAAGTAATAATGACATAACTCCTTTAGGAGGTTAACATTACACTTAGTCTAGTGTACACCATTATCTAAAATCACGTGTAGCCACATTTCATCTCCTTTTATAGTGTTTAAACTTGTAGTACCATGGAACAAAACACCCTCCTTTGGGATCACAAGGCATATACGCCAAGATGAGGTGCTTGTTCACACTACTTTAAATAGGTAAGTTCAATCTTGTAGTACTATGAAGTAAACACCCTCCTTTGGGATCGCGAGGCATATATGCCAAGATGAGGTGCCTCTCCACACTACTATGAACCGATAATGGAGGCCGTGAGATGCAACCCTTGTATCTCTCTCCCACTAGATGTTTTAAATTAAAGGTTTTTAATTGTTTAATACAAACATGAACTAATTACACATAGCCTTGCTCTTTATACATATAAAAAACAGATGTCAGATTTTTTTGGCGACTGGTTTTGGCGACCTGCCCAGTTGCGAGACTCCAGTTGCGAGTTGGTGACTTGTTTTGGAGACTTGTCTAGTCACGAAGTTCATACAGAATCTTTCGCGACTCAGTGGCGACTCACTCGCCAGTTGTCCAGTCGCAAGACTCCAGTCGTGAAGTTCATACAGAAGCTTTCGCGACTTACTCGCGACTCACTCGCGACTCACTCACCAGTCTGAAAAAGCCCAGAAACAGCCGTTTTTCTGTTAACCGTTTTTGACATTTTCAATGAACAAAATACATTCTTAATGATAAAAAACGATTAGATTAAGATTAAAAATTGAATTCCATTGATGTTAAAGTGTTAAAATTCAATTTTACATAGTTAAAATCAAACTTAAACAACATCATAACATCAAAATCAGTTTTAATCAAACAATAGTTTCAAAAACTATAATATGCAGAAAAATGACTGCAGAATTTTCACAACTATGAAAATAGTTCTCTTTAATTCTAAAACTCACTAAACATATTATACAGATTCAAAAATGAAGACTGCTCTGATACCAATTGTTGGAAAAATGCATATACGCAGCGGAAAATAAACGGATCTACTTCATTCATAATAGATAACATGCATAATGTAAGTTTCAGATTATAGAACAAGAGAGTGTACCTTGGTGCAGCGAATTTCAAAACCAAAGATGAAAAGTTCTCAAGAACACTTTCAATCTTCACTCCAATTCCACAATCGCCCAAGATGTGCGGTCTCTCAATCAGTTATTTCTTAAAAAAAGAATGATAGAGTGTCCAACACTCACATACATCAATTTTTTATAAGCTTGTTGTGTATCACAAAATTCTGTATGTTTCTCTTCTAATAACTGGTTATCTAATTGGGCTGGCCTTTTGGGCCTTTCCAATTGGGCTCTAATATGTGGCTTGAAGTGGGACCAAAATGGAACAAATAAGACACTAGCTCCAAAGGGACTTGGGTTTTTCTGTCAACTCTTGACAAGTCCAAAGTTACCATTAATTATATTTAATACCACTATATAAATATAATTGCACTCTAGGCCTTATTAATAAATTATATCCCGAGACTTTATTGTACATGCAACCCCTTCATAAAATATTTGTAGTAATACAAAGTTGTGAAAGTAGACTGCCACTTTGTAAATTACTACATCTTAATCCTTGAGTACCCGGTTTAATCCTTTAAGTTATTCATCATATATTTATGAAATCCAATTTCATAAATATATACTTTAGTAACTATTTACTAAAGTAGTTATGCCTAACATTTTGAATAACAAACCCATTAAACTTATCTCAAGGGAATATTTTGTATCTCTGTTAAGAGACTATGAATTCCATCTTGAGAATATATGTTCCATCAACACTCAATGTAGTTACCCAACATACTGAGGTTTTGACCGTTACTTTAGATCTCACTCCTGATATATCAAAGCAACCTACACTTCATGATCAAGTCCATTATTCTTTCAGGATTAAGAGTTCATGTAAATATAAATCGTGAGATTTATTATTCAATTGACAGTCATTAGGATAATAATAAATCTCATAGCGGTCCAGTTCAATATGTCTTAACTCTTAAAACATATCAACATATAAACTAGAAGTCATCACTTCCATGATAAAGACAAATCATCTTAGTTGACATGTTATAGTCTTCACAGATGAAATGCCCAATTTCATCACCGATTATGAACCAAATTCTGAGTTTACAAAGAACTTGTGACTTATATCTTTTGTGACTAAATCACATAAATCACATACTATGCATCTCATGGACTATATGATAATGTCCAAATATTCATGTTACCATTATTTCAGATACAGATAAAACAACTTTATTAATAACAATATTAAGTCATACATCATGTCATACATAATATAGTACATAGCATCATACAATAGGATTCTAGGGCACAAATCCCAACAGGAACTTTTTTCTTGATCTCATCGTTTAGAAAATTAAAATCATTAAAAACTATAGGATGTTCCATTGGGGGTGTTCCAGGAGACTTGATAGGATTTGGGCCTTTAGGAACTGTTCTCTTGATCTCATAATTTAGAGAACCAAAATCATTATAAGCAAAAGATAGAGAGAGAAGTGTGGATATTACGGGAAAAAAAACCTTGAGGGTCTCCATTGTATTACAAAGGCTCTCAATGTTTGCAATAATAACAACTTTTTTTTCTTATATAATGTCAGTCATGGATATCTCATGTGAAATTGGTTTTTCTTCTTCATAAAGAAAACAAAGCCTGTGATTTTAATATGGTAAGTTGAAAGATTGTAACAAAATTATTATATTTCATTTTTAGAATTTCAACTTATGGTGATTTCCTTATGATGAGTTGAAAATTTATAATAAATAACCAAAAGCCTTGATAGGTTGTATTTTATGGTGTTTCCGTTTGAGAATCCAGGGTTCAAATTTTGGTTATAGTTGTAACTATCAAATTCATCCACAAAAAAAAAAAAAAAAGTATTTCTTTTTTTGGACGGATTATAATTAATCCTAAAAAATAAATATATTAATTCATTATGATCATTATTTATTATCAAACCAATACACTAATTTGTTAGCTAAAATTTGTGTTCATTCCTAAACTTTTCATGAAATTTGTTTTATAATAAATAAATGTATTTCTTTTTACTTATTCATTTTAAATTTGATAATCGATTCATAATAATTGTTATTTACTATCTAATCAAGACCCTAATTGGTTGGCTAAAACTTGATTTCATTCTTAAACTTTGCACAAAGTTTGTATTACAATAAATAAATATATTTCCTTTTTTTAATATATATTCGATAATTGATTCATAATAACTACTATTTATTATCAAATCAAGAAAGTAATTTTTTTTAGAAAGAAATCAAGATAGTAATTGGTTAGATAAAACTTGTTCTCATTCCTAAACAATATACACAAAATTTGTTTTTTAAGAAAAAAAAATCTATTTATTTTTTTGTTAGATTTGATAATTGATTCATAAAAATTGTTATTTATCATTAAATCAAGACACTAATTAGTTAGCTAAAATTGTTTCCATTCCTGAACTTTGTACAATGTTTTTTTTTTTTTTTTTTTTTTTTTTTTTTTTTTTTTATCATTCCCAAACTTTCAAAATTTAATTTTTCATCTTTAAACTTTTGAAGGCATTTCAATTTTTTTGTCCTTCCTCAACATCTGTTAAATTTTATCTCACATGTACTAACAAAAATCCTGAGGTGCTAGATTTTTAGTATTTTTTTTGTGCATGTATATTTATAGCATTAAATAATCTAACATAGAGCACTTTTTTTTTTTTTTTTTAATCAGGACACATGGCACCAAATAATTGGTAATTACAATCTTCCATAGTCTTGCTTCTTCGAAAGGAAAACCTTATTTTGCACTTTATTATTATTATTATTTTGGCTTCTTTGTTTTTTCATCCCTAAACTTTCAAAATTCATTTCTTTGTCTTTAAACTTTTGGTAACATTTCAATTTTGTCCTTTCATCAACATCCATTTTATTTGAATCTTATGTGTACTAACGAAATGTTGAAGTTGTAGATTTTTAGTATTTTTTTTTTTTTTAGTGCATGTAGAATTTTAGCATTAAAAATCTAACATAGAGCACTCATTTTATATATATATATATATATATATATATATATATTATTAGGCAAAGCTGAAAGAAAATATAATTACATTTCAAATTGGAATTCAATTATAGTTTAATTTTGAGCCACATGTCTCGTTTAATCTAAATTTTTAAATTTTTGTGCCATGTAAGTTAATTTAGTTTAAAAATTGGATTTCAATTATAGTTTAATTTTGCGCCACGTGTCCCATTTAATTTAAATTTTTTAATTTTTGTGCCAAATGAGTTAATTTAATGTAGAAAACAAGAAGTCTAATATAAATGAATAAAAGACCTAATAATTTATCTAACTCTATATACAAAATTAGAGGAAGAGAAGTTTGAATGATTTTATATATATGGGCTTTTTTTATAACTAAAAAAATTCAAATTTATAATTAATTTATGTAATATATCATGACTATGTACGATCCATTACTAACTAGATAATATATATATATATATATATATATATTTTTTTTTTTTGCATTTTTCAATCAAAGTTTAGAGAAAATTCAATTAGAATCAAAATCGGATTTTGCATCGTCCGCAAGATGGTACGGATCGACAATCCTGTTGTCAAATTCTTAGAAGAAGATGCATGACGCCTCCACCACCTGCAAGACGATGCACTTATCGTTAACATCTGGGTAGGGGACTACAAAATACACACTAGGTCTTGGTTGACAATGGCAGTTCGGCTGACATCCTTTAGTACCCGGCTTTCCTGCAGATGAGGATTGACAAAGAGCAATTGGTTCTGGCGAGTGCTCAGTTCGTTGGTTTTGGAGGAACGAGGGTATTCCCCCTTGGTGCAGTCACATTGTCCATAACAGTTGGCGACTACCCCTAGCAGATCACTAAGAATGTAACATTCCTTGTGGTCGACTACTCGTCCGCTTACAATGCCATCATAGGATGACCTACCCTCAATTCGTGGAAGGTTGTAACCTTGACCTACAATTTAATGATCAAATTCCCTACCGATTATGGAGTAGGAGAACTGCGTGGAGATCAGGTGGCTGCACGCGAGTGCTATATAGCTATGTTGGAAATGGATGACCATCTTCAGGCCATGAACATAGAAGAACATTAAACAGTGGTGGAGCTCGTTGAAAAACTTGAAAAGATACTTCTTGACGAGTCCCAAGCAGAACGAACAACTAGGATCGGCACCGCACCCTTGCCAGCTTGCCGGTCCACCAAGCGCTCACGACTTTTCTCTAGGAGAATCAGGATGTCTTCGCCTGGAGTCATGAAGACGTGTCTGGGATCGATCCCTCAGTCATGGTGCACGGATTAAACGCGTCGCCCAATTTTCCACTTATTCGCCAAAAGAAGAGAGTGTTCGCCAAAGAGCGAGACTTCGTCGGAGAAGTTTACTACCCAGACTGGTTGGCTAACATAGTGATGGTCAAGAAAGCCAATGGGATGTGGAGGATGTTCGTGCACTTCACGGATCTAAACAAACCGTGCACTAAGGATAGTTACCCCTCCCGTGGGTCGACGTCCTAGTAGACTCTACCGCCTGGCATCAGTTGCTGAGCTTCATGGATGCCTTTTATGGCTACAACCAGATCAAGCTAGACGCAACAGATAAAGAGAAAATTTCGTTCTTCATTAGCCAAGGCCTCTTCTGTTACAAAGTGATGCCATTCGGCCCAAAAAACGAGGGCGCAACATATCAAAGGCTCATGAACAAGATGTTTGCACAATAGATCAAAAGAAATGTCCAAGTCTATGTTGATGACATGTTGGTGAAAATTCAAAGGGAGGACGATCAACTGGACGACCTACAGGAAACCTTTAATACCCTTCGCTCCTACAACATGAAGCTTAATCCAAGTAAGTGCGTATTCGAGGTAACGACTGGGAAGTTCCTAGGGTTCATGGTGTCCCAGAGGGGCATCGAAGTCAATCCTAACAAGATTTGGGCCATAATGGAAATGGCGCTACCAAAAAACGTAAAATAGGTGTAAAGCCTCAACGGCAAGGTAGGCATGCTGAATAGGTGCGTATCGAGGGCAACGGACAAGTGCCTACCTTTCTTCCTCACGTTGAAGAGGTCTTTCGAATGGATGGCAGAATATCAGCAAGCATTCGATGACCTGAAGGCCTACCTCTTATCCCTTCTGTTGCTGAGTCCCTCCTAGCCCGGGGAAGAACTGTTCCTCTACTAGGCAGTATCCCTAGCTATCGTCAGCGCGACCTTAGTCAGGGAAGAAGATAGGGTACAAAAGCCCTTATACTACACAAGTCAAGCACTCTGAGGAGCAGATGAAAGATACCCACCGATGGAGAAGCTTGACTTCGCTTTATTTACCATGGCTTGTAGGCTAAAGCCATACTTCCAAGACCACACTATCGTTGTCCTGACAGACAAGCCTCTACGAAAATCAATGAGTAGTCTTGAAACTGTCGGACGGATGGCGCAATGGGCAATAGAACTAAGTGAGTTTGACATACAATACTGCCCTTGTACTTCCATAAAGGGACAAGTAGTTGCTGACTACATTGCAAAGTTCACTAATGTGGAAGGCCGAGGGGCAGAAGAACCTTTTTAGACTAGAGCATCCACACGGATGGGTCGTCTAATAAGCATGTAGGCGGAATCGGGGTAGCACCCCGTTCCCCTAAGGGAGACGAGATCGAATGCATGGTTTGACTCGACTTCCCTACAACAAACAATGAGGCAGAGTATGAAGCCTTAGTAGCAGGACTAGACCTCGCCAAAGTTGCAGGAGCAACAAATGTGATCGTATACTCTGACTTTCAGGTATACACTAGTTAGGTAAATGGCGACTATGAATGTAAAGGGGAAAGGATGAAGAAGTATTTGGATCAAGTGCGGAGATGGGTCAACGAATTGCAGCCCGAGTTCTTCGAAGTACCCAAGGAAGAGAACGAGCATGCTGATCGCCTTGCCAAAGCCGCGTCAACCGAATATATGCTTATCCCCGGTAAAATACCTTCCTTTGTTCAGATTTCACCCATGATAGATGACGTCGGTGTACAGGAAGTGAACTCGGAAAGCAATTGGATTACACCAATAGTTTCCTACTTGAAAGACGGCACACTACGTGACGGTAAGGAGGTCGCAAGAAAGCTGAAGGTTCAGGCAGCACGGTTCGTCTTAATAAAGGACGTTCTGTACAAGAGGGGCCTCTATCGACCGTACTTGAGATGTTTAAGCCCCGAAGAAGCGAATTATGTTATGAGAGAAGTACACGAAGGGATTTGCGGCAACCACTCAGGGTTGTGGTCATTGGCACATAAACTGATTCGAGCTAGATAGTACTGGCCTACTATGCAGAAGGACGCCCAAACTTATGTCAAAGCCTACGACAAATGTAAAAGGTTCAGCAACATCATTAGACAGCCGGCGGAAGAACTGACCCCAATGACAGCCCTATGGCCATTTGCTCAATGGGGACTCGACATCATGGGTCCATTCCCAATAACCATACGACAAATGCAGTTCCTTCTAGTCAGCATAGAGTATTTCACTAAATGGGTAGAAGCAGAAGCCTTGGCTACTATTACGGAGAAGAATGTGAGAAGCTTCGTCTAGAGAAACATCATCTGTAGGTATGGGATCTCCAAAGTCTTGGTTTCAGACAACAACTATCTGAATAGGACGACCATAATATACTGACGGGATATGAAGTTGACAAGGGGAAGCTGAAGGGGATAAGCAAGTCTTTGACGAGGCTGACATGGCTTGGCCTCCACGTATAAGCATATAAGGAAATATCTTGTGCCCCACGCTTAACCCTAATCGAGAGAGTCCTATAGGGAAAAGATCCCGTAAGATATGCGAATTAAAGAAGACCTATCCCACAAGGAAAGAACTTCTAAACCAAGGAATGAATGTCAACCCCATGATACTATAAAAACCCCAAGACCCTCACCAAACAAGGTACGCATAATTCCTCTAGCTCTGGCACTCTAGAGTTGTGAAATTTCTCTAACTTAACCTTCGGAAGGTCTTCGGCTAGTACCACATAGGTACTCTCCTAGGGTTTTCTTTGTTTTTGTATCGCATGTGTTGTTTAGAGCACGTGAACATTGTGTGACTCGCTGACAATTTTCGCATCATCAATATGGAATCTCTGACAAAGAAAAAGGAGCACCAACAATGGACGTCTAGAGACAATTGTTGGAGGCGACCATAGTACTTCTCAGGAATGTGTTCCTCTATTTTTCTTGCATGAAGCTAAAAGTAGTATGTTGGTTAGCAAAAGATAGTTCTATTATTATTTTTTAAATCTATGTGGACTTTGATTAAAAAAGCCCAGTCTTCTTTAACAATAGGTATTGTCAAGTAGTTTTAAAAATAAAAATTGTTCATTTAAAATTTAGTATCTATTTTTCAATCAATTTTATTAATATTATGGAAGTTTTTTCCAATCTACAATAATTAATTAGTGATTAAACCGTGCGCAATATTAGTTAGGAAAATTACACCAACCTCACATGAGGTTTAGTAAAATGACACTTCTCAAACATTTCAAAAAATGACGCGTCACCCTTGAGGCGTGTATAAGTGAAATAGTTAAGTTTTTACAATCGGAATATTCTTGTATAAGTGAAATAGTTATGTTTTTACTATCGGAATATTTCAATTTTAAAACGATTTTTATTTGTTTATACACACCTGGGGGGGAGGGGGTTGGGGGGAATTGTTTTGCTTTGACAAACCTCAAGGGAAATAATGTTATTCCATCATTTTTTATATAAGAATCATTTGAAGAAAGGAATATTCCATTAGTTTAGAGAGATTGAACTTAACTATTACGTTGTACAAGCCTCAATAGAGGAGTGCCATTTCAATAAATATCAATGACGTGTTTTGTAATTTATCCTATTAGTTATTTTTGCACAATATTGGCGGCAATTTCATTGTTGAGCTAGAATACAAGTTTTCATGCCTGTTTTCTCTCCAATTTGGAGAGATGAATGTTTGGTGGGCTAGGGGAGAAAATGCCTAGGCCCCACCAAAAAAAATCCATCCATTCTCTCATTACCAAACAAAACTCATACCTATTTTCTCTCATTTATTTTTTATCCTCTTTATTCCACCTCCAACCAAACAGAACTTAAGTGTAAAGCCTACCCGATCACTTAAGAAAGAAAGATACAAGGAAATAAATAGCCCATAAATAACCAATATCAACCTTTTTTTTTTTTTTTTTTAATTGAATGTCAATTTTTTTTTTTTTTTTTTTTTTTGGGTAAGAATGTTAACTTGATTTTAAAAGGATGAAAGAACAAGGCTAGATCATAGAATATTTAAACACTATAGTCACAGTCACTTTATTGTTATCACTTATTGATGTAACATCCATGTTCTATGGCAAAATGCCTAGAAAATAAGTAGAAATAATTATAATTTATTTTCGTAGTAGGTAATATGAAGGCTAACATTATTTGGAATGAAAGTCTATCTCCATTCTTAGCTCGAAATTCCATGAAGCAAATTAAAGTGACCTAAATCTTGGAGCATCATGGCAACATATTGTTATATTTTTGAAGGGGTGACTCGAGAGACTCTGTGCCACTAGGACCTTGAGGACGTTCCAAAGGGGGTGTTGTGGGAGACTTGATAGGATTTGGGCCCTTTGGAACTGTCCTTTTGATCTCATAATTTAAGGAGCCGAAATCATTAGAAACAATAGGATGTTCCACAGGGGGTGTTGTGGGAGACTTGATAGGATTTGGGCCCTTTGGAACTGTCCTTTTGATCTCATAATTTAAAGAGCCAAAATCATTAGAAACAGCAAGATGTTCTACAGGGGGTGTTCTAGGAGACTGTATAGGATCTGGGCCGCCAGGAACTGTCCTCTTGATCTCATAACTTAAAGAACCAAAATCATTAGAAATAGTAGGATGTACTACAGGGGGAGATCTTGGAGATTGTATAGGATCAGGGCCGCTAGGAACTTTCCTCTTGATCTCATCATTTAGAAAATCAAAATCATTAAAAACTATAGGATGTCCCATTGGGGGTGTTCCAGGAGACTTGATAGGATTTGGGCCTTTAGGAACTATTCTCTTGATCTCATAATTTAGAGAGCCAAAATCATTATAAGCAAAAGATAGAGAGAGAAGTGTGAATATTCCGAGAAAAAAAACCTTGAGGGACTCCATTGTATTACAAAGGCTCTCAATGTTTGCAATAATAACAACTTTTTGTTCTTATATAATGTCAATCTTGGATATCTCATGTGAAATTGGTTTTTCTTCTTCATAAAGAAAACAAAGCCTGTGATTTTAATACGGTAAGTTGAAAGATTGTAACAAAATTATTATATTTTATTTTTAGAATTTCAACTTATGGTGATTTCCTTATGATGAGTTGAAAATTTATAATAAATAACTGAAAGCCTTGATAGGTTGTATTTTATGGTGTTTCCGTTTGAGAATCCAAGGTTCAAATTTTGCTTATAGTTGTAACTATCAAATTTATCCACCAAAAAAAAAAAAAAATGTATTTCTTTTTTTGGACGGATTACAATTAATCCTAAAAAATAAATATATTAATTCCTAATGATCATTGTTTATTATATAACCAATACACTAATTTGTTTGGTAAAATTTGTGTTCATTCCTAAACTTTGCATGAAATTTGTTTTATAATAAATAAATTTATTTCTTTTTATTTATTCATTTTAAATTTGATAATTGATTCATAGTAATTGTTATTTACTATCTAATCAAGACCCTAATTGGTTGGCTAAAACTTGTTTTCATTCTTAAACTTTGCACAACGTTTGTTTTATAATAAATAAATATATTTCCTTTTTTTAATATATATTCAATAATTGATTCATAATAACTACTATTTATTATCAAATCAAGAAAGTAATTTTTTTTAGAAAGAAATCAAGATAGTAATTGGTTAGATAAAACTTGTTCTCATTACTAAACAATATACACAAAATTTGTTTTTAAAGAAAACAAATCTATTTATTTTTTGATAGATTTGATAATTGATTCATAAAAATTGTTATTTATTATTAAATCAAGACACTAATTAGTTAGCTAAAATTGTTTCCATTCCTGAACTACGTACAAGGTTTTTTTTTTTATCATTCCTAAACTTTCAAAATTTAATTTTTCTTCTTTAAACTTTTGAAGGCATTTCAATTTTTTTGTCCTTTCTCAACATCTGTTAAATTTTATCTTACATGTACTAACAAAAATCCTGAGGTGCTAGATTTTTAGTATTTTTTTTGTGCTTGTATATTTCTAGCATTAAATAATCTAACATAGAGCACTTTTTTTTTTAATCAGGACACATTGCACCAAATAATTGGTAATTACAATCTTCCATAGTCTTGCTTCTTCGTAAGGAAAACCTTATTTTTGCACCTTATTATTATTATTATTACTTTGGCTTCTTTGTTTTTTCATCCCTAAACTTTCAAAATTCATTTCTTTGTCTTTAAACTTTTGGCAACATTTCAATTTTTTCCTTTCATCAACATCCATTTAATTTGAATCTTATGTGTACTAACGAAATGCTGAAGTGGTAGACTTTTGGTATTTTTTTTTTTTTTTAGTGCATGTAGAATTTTAGCATTAAATAATCTAACCTAGAACACTCATCTATATATATATATATATATATATATATATATATATATATATATATATTATTAGGCAAAGCTGAAAGAAAATCTAATTAGATTTCAAATTGGAATTCAATTATAGTTTAATTTTGCGCCACATGTTCCATCTAATCTAAATTTTTAAATTTTTTTGCCAAGTAAGTTAATTTAGTTTAAAAATTGGATTTCAATTATAATTTTATTTTGCGCCACATGTCCCATTTAATTTAAATTTTTTAATTTTTGTGCCAAATGAGTTAATTTAGTGTAGAAAACAAGAAGTCTAATATAAATAAATAAAAGACCTAACAATATATCTAACTCTATATGTAAAATTAGAGGAAGAGAAGTTTGAATGATTTTATATATATGGGCTTTTTTTATAACTAAAAAAAATTCAAATTTATAAGTAATTTACGTAATATATCATGACTATGTATGGTCCATTATTTATATATATATATATATATGTATTTTTTTTTTTTCATTTTTAAATCAATGTTTAGAGAAAATTCAATTAGAATCAAAATCGAATTTTGCTTCATCCCCAAGATGGTACAGATCGACAATCCCATTATCAAATTCTCAGAAGAAGATGCATGACGTCTCCACCACCCGCAGGACGATGCACTCATCGTTAACATCCGGATAGTTACCCCTCCCATGGGTCGACGTCCTAGTAGACTCTACCGCCTGGCACCAGTTGCTGAGCTTCATGGATGCCTTCTTTGGCTACAGCCAGATCAAGCTGGACGTAGCAAATCAAGAGAAAACTTCGTTCGTCACCAGCCTAGGCCACTTCTGTTACAAAGTGATGCCATTCGGCCTAAAAAACGCAGGCGCAACATATCAAAGGCTCATAAACATGATGTTTACACAATAGATCGGAAGAAATGTCCAAGTCTATGTTGATGACATGTTGGTGAAAAGTCGAAGGGAGGACGATCATCTGGACAACCAACAGGAAACCTTCAATACCCTTCGCTCCTACAACATGAAGCTTAATCCAAGTAAGTGCGCATTCGGGGTAACGGCTGGGAAGTTCCTAGGGTTCATGGTGTCCCAGAGGGGCATCGAAGTCAATCCTGACAAGATCCAGGCCATAATGGAAATGGCGCAACCAAAAAACGTAAAATAGGTGCAAAGCCTCAACGGCAAGGTAGGCGCGCTGAATAGGTTCGTATCGAGGGCAACGGACAAGTGCCTACCTTTCTTCCGCACGTTGAAGAGGTCTTTTGAATGGATAGCAGAATGTCAGCAAGCGTTCGAAGACTTGAAGGCCTACCTCTTATCACCTCCGTTGCTGAGTCCCTCCTAGCCTGGGAAAGAACTGTTCCTGTACTAGGCAGTATCCCTAGCTGCAGTCAGCGTGACCTTAGTCAGGGAAGAAGATAGGGTACAGAAACCCGTGTACTACACAAGTTAAGCACTCTTAGGCGCAGAGGAAAGATACCCACTGATGGAGAAGCTTGCCTTCGCTTTAGTTACCACTACCCATAGGCTAAAGCCATACTTCCAGCCCCACACTATCGTTGTCCTGACTGACAAGCCTCTACGGAAAGCAATGAGTAGTCCTAAAATTGCTGGACGGATGGCGCTATAGGCGATAGAACTAAGTGAGTTTGACGTACAATACCGCCCTCGTACTGCCATAAAGGGACAAGTAGTTTTCGACTTCATTGCAGAGTTCACTAATGTGGATGGCCAGGGGGTAGAAGAACTTCCACACTGGACCATCCACACAGATGGGTCGTCTAATAAGCATGTAGGCGTAATTGGGGTAGCACCCCGCTCCCTTGAGGGAGACGAGATCGAATGCAAGGTTCGACTCGACTTCCTTACAACAAACAATGAGACAGAGTATGAAGCCTTAGTAGTAGGACTAGACCCCGTCAAAGTTGCAGGAGCAACAAATGTGATTGTATACTCCGACTTTCAGGTAGTCACCAGTCTGGTAAATGGCGACTACGAATGTAAAGGAGAAAGGATGAAGAAGTATTTGGATCAAGTGCGGAGATGGGTCAACGAATTGCAGGCCAAGTTCTTCCAAGTCCCCAGGGAAGAGAACGAGCAAGCTAATTGCCTTACCAAAGCCGCGTCAGCCGAATATATGCTTATCCCCAGTAAAGTACTTTCCTTTGTTCAGATTTCACCTTTGATAAGTGACGTCGGCGTGCAGGAAGTGAACTCGGAAAGCAATTGGACTACACCAATAGTTTCCTATTTGAAAGACGGCGCACTATGTGACGATAAGGAGGTCGCAGGAAACCTGAAGGTTCAGGCAGCACGGTTCGTCTTAATAAAGGACGTTCTATACAAGAGGGGCTTCTCTCGACCGTACCTAAGATGTTTAAGCCCCGAAGAAGCGGATTATGTCATGAGAGAAGTACACGAAGGGATTTCCAGCAACCACTCAGGGTCATGGTCATTGGTACATAAACTGATTTGAGCTAGATATTACTTGCCTACTATGCGGAAGGGCGCCCAAACTTATGTCAAAGCCTGCGACAAATGTCAAAGGTTCAGCAACATCATTAGACAGCTGGCGGAAGAACTGACCCCAATGACAGCCCCGTGGCCATTTGCCTAATGGGGACTCGACATCATGGGTCCATTCCCAATAGCAATACGACAACTGAACTTCCTTGTAGTCGGCATAGACTATTTCACTAAATGGGTAGAAGCAGAAGCCTTGGTTTCCATTACGGAGAAGAATGGGAGAAGCTTCTTCTAGAGAAACATCATCTGTAGGTATGGGATCTCTAGAGTCTTGGTTTCAGATAACAGGAAACAGTTGGACAACAACTCCTTCAGGGATTTTTGCTCAAAATTGGAAATGAAGAACCACTACTCCTCCCCCACCCACCCACAAGCCAACGGGCAAGTTGAGGTCACGAACCTATCCTTGTTTAAAATTATCAAGACTTGGCTCGAGGGGGCAAAGGATGTATGGCCAGAAGAGCTGCCAAGCGTACTATGGGCATATTGGATGACAGCAAGGACACCTACTGGGGAACACCGTTCCAATTAGCTTATAGAAGCGAGGCAGTCATCCTAGCAGAAGTCGGACTCACAAGCTACATAGTGGGTAATCATGATGAAAGAAAGAACGACGAGGCTATGCGTCTACAGCTTGATCTACTAGGCGAAGTCAGTGTGACATTGAGCAGAGACTCGCTCGATACGAAGACCTCATGGCCAAGCACTACAACTCCCAAGTCAAACACAGAGACTTCAAGGTTGGAGAACTCATCTAGAGGAAGGTAAAAGGCACCACTAGAGACCCCACCCAAAAAGCTCGGCCCTAATTGGGAGTAGGGCTGTAAATGAACCAAGCCGTTCATAAACAACTCGGGCTTGGCTCGATAAAAATCTCGTTCATGTTTGTTTGTTTATAAACTAGCCAAATTTAAGCTTTAGTTTTAGGCTTGTTTGATAAACAAGCTGAGCCCAAGTAAAAAATATTGTTTGTGAATAAGCTTGTGAACACCAAGGCTCAATACAAAAGTAACAAAACAAGTTGCACTTAGGCTTATTTATGAGTTTGGTAATAAAAGTGACATGAACTTGACAAGTAAATTCATATCCTTCGCATTGAGAGTACAAAGGGCCCCCTTGTACTGCTGTTCCTCGTCGGTCAAGGTCCCGTTACGTTTGCGAAGACGGGTAATCACCCCTTCTTGGGCGACGCTTCTATCCTGCAACGCCTTCATATGGACCAGCCCCTTCAACGTAGAACAACCGTCAGCCATTGAATAGTAAATAAATGAAGAAAGAAAGAAAGGAAGAAACATACCCGAGCATGGTCAAAGAGGCCTGACGCCCCCAACTCCTCCGTCATTTCTTTAGCACAAGGGTCCACGTCCTTATCCTCAATGATTGACTCAACCATCTCAAGGGCGTAGTCCTTGTGAGTGAGGAGACGGTAGTTAGGTTCCTGTGTAACAGGGCTGATGTCGTCATTAATCCCTTGCCTGCTTTGTGGCTCAACTTGAGAGGCGACGGCTTCTTTGGGAGCATATCCTCGAGGGTGCCGGATACTTTCTTAGGAGGACGGTCGTCCTTCCCGTCAGCCTTCCTCTTAGACGCCTCCTTACCGGCAGCCTTAGGGGTTGATGAGGATGCCCCCTCCTACCCCTTCGCCTTCTTTTCCTCTTCCTTCCTTCGCACAACAGCTGCTTTCACTTGCGCCCTCTGCATAGCTACCTCCATTTCTACAAAGGAAAAATGACGAGTATTAGACCAAGCGACGACAAAAACGAATACAAAAACAACGGAATAAAATAAGTTACTTACACCGATAGGAATAAGTGTTTAATCTACGAGCTGCAAGCGTTGGCCCTGGACCACCACAATACACGTGCAACGTATCAAGGGTGATCAAATTCCTACACTTCCGTTGCTCGAACGGGATTTCAAGAACCTGACCAATGAAAGCCTCTTGCTCGTCAGTTATGATTGGACGAACACTGGCTGAAAAAGAGAGAACAACGACATTAAAACACTTGACGAATAATGAAAAAGTAAAAGCAAAAGTTGATGATGCTAAACCTAAATCTTTGACAATACCCCAAGTATTGTCAAAACCATGGGGCATTGTATCCCACTCTTCTGGACGGCATACCCAATTCATCCCCTTATCAAAGAAGTATCTGCCCTTCCAATTCCTGCTAGAGGTGGGCATGCCTGACACGAGCCTTAACGCTTTTTTCCATGCAGTAAAATGGTATATTCATTGGGACGAGATGATGTGCTGGGGTCTACAACACCAAAAGAACTCGTCCAGTGAAAACTGACAATTCCCACCACTAAAACGACCCTACAAAATCTCAGCCCCTATAAAGATCCACCAGGCATTTGGAGCAATCTGGCTGATGAATAATTCAAGAAAGTTAGCCAACTGATGGTGCAACGCCGTAAGTGGCAACCTTAGTCCTACTGCGAACATCACGTCGTACACACCGACGTCCGCAGTCTTCCCTAAGTAGCACTTCTCGAATTTCCCAGAGAGACGGATCGGGACATGGTTAAGGATCTGGTAACGATCCCTCAAATTCTTAAATATATTAACCGTCATCTTCGGCAAGAAATCGCTGACGGTCCACATTTGAGGAAGGATAAACGGACAGGCATGCCCACTCCCAAGACTTCTCGAACTTCCTACTTCAAGGGTTCTCTCGTCAGCATCACTCTCGTCCCCGTCATCCTTCCCCCCCTCATCACCTTCAACCACCCCTTCATCTATCTCCTTTTCCTCATCTCCTTCTCCAACACAACTCTCCACTTCCTTGTCAGGAAAATAGACTGACGTTTCCCTCTTTGATGACCAGGAAAGGCCCTCATTAGGCTCATGACCTGTCTGAAAGACCTCGTCATAGCCCGCTCCCTCAAGGACTGACGACTGCTCACTAGTCGCTTCTCTAGACATCTATTTACCTACAAGCGACGGAAGTATTTTAAGTGCCTAAGTTGACAGCCTCTCTATAAGAGGTAAACGATCAACTAGAAAAAACAAAGATAAGAGATAGAATGCATGAAGGAAAAGGTGACTTACCAAGTAGACGGTTCCTTGAAAGATGATGGTCTCAGCAAAGGAATGAAGACAGCATAGTTAGTAATATGACGGGAGCGAAGTTCCCGCAATAGCAAGCTCTCTCTCTAAAGATGAATAATGAAATGGGAGAAAATGGGGAAGAAACTGAGATATATATAGGATGAAAAGTGCATGGAAGAGGAACCGACACCCTTGTCCAGAAACGGAGCCAATCCGCTTAAGCCATGTGTCCAAGCAATTAATAAAGGCTGATCGAGGAACCGCCCATAAATGTCCTCTCCTTTTGATAAACAAAATAATAAATAATAAAAAGGAGAGAGCAACGAATTGAACTCCATAACCCATTCGCTAAAAATTGACGGGGCTATGGAGTAGGGAGCAGATGATAAAGGTAAGTCTGTGGTTTTGATAAAGTTGTTCATGTTGGGTGGAGGCAGCGGCCATAATAAACTCATCAGCCTCGTTTGAACAATTCGCGACCTAAACACAAGAGTGAAAGTCGACAGTTCAACCTTAAAGCTAACGGTTGAACCCTGAGGACAAAATTACTTGAATAGGACAACTATAATATACTGACAGGATATGAAGCTGACAAGGGGAAGCTGAAGGGGATAAGCGAGTCTTCGATGAGGCTGACATGGCTTGGCATCCACACATAAGCATATAAGGAAATATCTTATGCCCAACGCTTAATCCTAATCGAGAGAGTCCTATAAGGAAAAGATCTCGAAAGATATGCGAATTAAAGAAGACCTCTCCCACAAGGAAAGAACTTCTAAACCAAGGAATGAATGTCAACCCCATGTTACTATAAAAATCCCAAAACCCCCTCTAACCAAGGTACGCATAATTCCCCCAGCTCTGGAACTCTAGAGTTGTGAAATTTCTCTAACTTAACCTTCGGAGGGTCTTCGGCTAGTACCACATAGGTACTCTCCTAGGGTTTTCTTTGTTTTTGTTTCGCAGGTGTTGTTTAGAGCACGTGAACATTGTGTGACTCGCTGACGATTTTCGACATCATCAATATGGAATCTTCGACAAAGAAAAAGAAGAACCAACAATGGACGTCTAGAGACAATTGTTGGAGGTGACTGTAGTACTTCTCAGGTATGTGTTCCTCTATTTTTCTTGCATGAAGCTAAAAGTAGTATGTTGGTTAGCAAAAGATAGTTCTATTATTATTTTTTAAATCTATGTGGACTTTGATTAAAAAAGCTCGGTCTTCTTTAACAATAGGTATCATCAAGTAGTTTTAAAAATAAAAATTGTTCATTTAAAATTTAGTATCTATTTTTCAATCAATTTTATTAATATTATGGAAGTTTTTTCCAATCTACAGATAATTAATTAGTGATTAAACCGTGTACGATATTAGTTAGGAAAATTACACCAACCTCACGTGAGGTTTAATAAAATGACACTTCTCAAACATTTCAAGAAATGACGCTTCACCCTTGAGGCGTGTATAAGTGAAATAGTTAAGTTTTTACAATTGGAATATTCTTGTATAAGTGAAATAGTTATGTTTTTACTATCGGAATATTTCATTTTTAAAACTATTTTTATTTGTTTATACACACCCTGTGGGGGGGGGGGGGGGGTTTAGGGGGAATTGTTTTGCTTTGACAAACCTCAAGGGAAATAATGTTATTCCATCCATTTTTAGGTAAGAATCATTTTAAGAAAGGAATATTCCATTAGTATAGAGAGATTGAACTTAACTATTATGTTGTACAAGCCTCAATAGAGGAGTGTCATTTCTATAAATATCATTGACGGGTTTTGTAATTTATCCTATTAGTTATTTGTGCACAATATTGGAGGCAATTTCGTTGTTGAGCTAGAATACAAGTTTTCATGCCCGTTTTCTCTCCAATTTGGGGAGATGAATGTTTGGTGGGCCAGGGAAAAAAATGCCTAGGCCCCACCAAAAAAAAACCATCCATTCTCTCATTGCCAAACAAAACTCATGCCTATTTTCTCTCATTTATTTTTTATCCTCTTTATTCCACCTCCAACCAAGTAGAACTTAAGTGTAAAGCCTACCCTATCACTTAAGAAAGAAAGATACGAGGAAATAAATAACCCATAAATAACCAATATCAACGTTTTTTTTTTCTTAATTGAATGTCATTTTTTTTTTTTTTGGGGTAAGAATGTTAACTTGATTTTAAAAGGTTGAAAGAACAAAGCAAGATCATAGAATATTTAAACAATATAGTCACAGTCACTTTATTGTTATCACTTATTGATGTAACATCCATGTTCTATGGCAAAATGCCTAGAAAATAAGTAGAAATAATTATAATTTATTTTGGTAGTAGGTAATATGAAGGCTAACATTATTTGGAATGAAAGTCTATCTCCATTCTTAGCTCAAAATTCCATGAAGCAAATTAAAGTGACCTAAATCTTGGAGCATCATGGCAACATATTTTTATATTTTGAAGGGGTGACTCGAGAGACTCTGTGCCACCAGGACCTTAAGGATGTTCCAAAGGAGGTGTTGTGGGAGACTTGATAGGATTTGGGCCCTTTGGAATTGTCCTTTTGATCTTATAATTTAAAGAGAAGAAATCGTTAGAAACAATAGGATGTTCCACAGGGGGTGTTGTGGGAGACTTGACAGGATTTGGGCCCTTTGGAACTGTCCTTTTGATCTCATAATTTGAAGAGCCGAAATCATTAGAAACAATAGGATGTTCTACAGGGGGTGTTCCAGGAGACTGTATAGGATCTGGGCCGCCAGGAACTGTCCTCTTGATCTCATAACTTAAAGAACCAAAATTATTAGAAATAGTAGGATGTCCTACAGGGGGAGATCTAGGAGATTGTACAGGATCTGGGCCGCTAGGAACTTTCCTCTTGATCTCATCATTTAGAAAATCAAAATCATTAAAAACTATAGGGTGTTCCATTGGGGGTGTTCCAGGAGACTTGATAGGATTTGGGCCTTGAGGGACTCCATTGTATTACAAAGGCTCTCAATGTTTGCAATAATAACAACTTTTTGTTCTTATATAATGTTAGTCTTGGATATCTCATGTGAAATTGGTTTTTCTTCTTCATAAAGAAAACAAAGCCTGTGATTTTAATATGGTAAGTTGAAAGACTGTAACAAAATTACTATATTTCATTTTTAGAATTTCAACATATGGTGATTTCCTTATGATGAGTTGAAAATTTATAATAAATAACCAAAAGCCTTGATAGGTTGTATTTTATGGTGTTTCCGTTTGAGAATCCAAGGTTCAAATTTCACTTATTGTTGTAACTATCAAATTTATCCACAAAAAAAAAAAATGTATGTCTTTTTTTGGACAGATTACAATTAATCCTAAAAAATAAATATATTAATTCATAATGATCATTATTTATTATCAAACCAATACACTAATTTGTTAGCTAAAATTTGTGTTCATTCCTAAACTTTGTATGAAATTTGTTTTATAATAAATAAATGTATTTCTTTTTATTTATTCATTTTAAATTTGATAATTGATTCATAATAATTTTTATTTACTATCTAATCAAGACCTTAATTGGTTGGCTAAAACTTGTTTTCATTCTTAAACTTTGCACAAAGTTTGTTTTATAATAAATAAATATATTTCTTTTTTTTAATATATATTCGATAATTGATTCATAATAACTACTATTTATTGTCAAATCAAGATAGTAATTTTTTTTAGAAAGAAATCAAGATAGTAATTGGCTAGATAAAACTTGTTCTCATTCCTAAACAATATACACAAAATTTGTTTTTTAAGAAAAAAAAATTATTTATTTTTTGATAGATTTGATAATTGATTAATAAAAATTGTTATTTATTATTAAATCAAGACACTAATTAGTTAGCTAAAATTGTTTCCATTCCTGAACTTTGTACAATGTTTTTTTTTTTTTTTTTTTAATCATTCCCAAACTTTCAAAATTTAATTTTTCATCTTTAAACTTTTGAAGGCATTTCAATTTTTTTTGTCCCTCCTCAACATCCGTTAAATTTTATCTTACATGTACTAACAAAAATACTGAGGTGCTAGATTTTTAGTATTTTTTTTGTGCATGTATATTTCTAGCATTAAATAATCTAACATAGAGCACTTAAAAAAAAAAAAAGATTAGGACACATGGCACCAAATATTTGGTAATTACAATCTTCCATAGTCTTGCTTCTTCAAAAGAAAAACCTTATTTTTGCACCTTATTATTATTATTATTTTAGATTCTTTGTTTTTTCATCCCTAAACTTTAAAAATTCATTTCTTTGTCTTTAAACTTTTGGTAACATTTCAATTTTGTGCTTTCATCGACATCCATTTAATTTGAATCTTATGTGTACTAACGAAATGCTGAAGTGGTAGATTTTTAGCATTAAATAATCTAACATAGAACACTCATATATATATATATATATATATATATATATATATATATTAATAGGCAAAGTTAAAAGAAAATCTAATTAGATTTCAAATTGGAATTCAATTATAGTTTAATTTTGCGCCACATGTCCTATTGAATCTAAATTTTTAAATTTTTATGCCAAGTAAGTTAATTTAGTTTAAAAATTGGATTTCAAATATAGTTTAATTTTGAGCCACGTGTTCCATTTAATTTAAATTTTTTAAATTTTTGTGCCAAATGAGTTAATTTAGTGTAGAAAACAAGGAGTCTATTATAAATAAATAAAGGACCTAATAATATATCTAACTCTATATATAAAATTAAAGTAAAAGAAGTTTGAATGATTTTATATTTATGGGCTTTTATTTATAACGAAAAAAAATTCAAATTTATAAGTAATTTACGTAATATATCATGACTATGTACGGTCCATTACTAACTAGGTCATTTATATATATATATATATATATATATATATATTGGTTGCTTTTTTAAAATCAAAGTTTAGAGAAAATTCAATTAGAATCAAAATCAGATTTTGCTTTTATTTGCTTTCCATACAAATTACATTGTTTAGATTTTTGTTGTTATTTATTCTTTGAACTAATGAGCATATTTTTTATACTATTTCTATTCAGATATTTTGTATGCAAAGATATTGAACATAATAAACTGTAATTGAGCTAAACAATCTCATGCATCTATCGCTCTCAATTTAGGAGGTACTATTTCACCAGTTTATTATTTGATTTTGTGTTGTATTTAGTAGAATTTCATAGACAATAATTGTGAATTGATATTGTATATGTAGTATCCAATGGTGATTTTCAAAGTTGTATACGTAATAGCAATGTAATGAGAAACTTGGCGTAACCAATATTATGAAAATTGCAAGGAAATACTATTTTAGTACCTCTAAATGTCCTGATTGAACTATGTTCTATATGTTTAATAACCTTAACTAACATCAATAATACTACTACAATTCATCATTCCCATGCGTAAGCACATGTTACATACTAGTTAAAATATAAAGTATAAGAGACAAAGTATAAGAATCAAATGGTATCTACGAGGCCAATATTTGGAAAAGGAACAATGCATGATATAGGGTTTCGGCATATTCAATGTTTATTATATATTTTATATTGTTATATTTCTAGCAGTGACACTGAAGGTTGAAACTCTCTCTCAAAAAAAGAAGGGGGGGGAAAAGCCTGGGGGAGCAAACGGCAGCAAGTAGAATGATATCTTTACAGTTACTTACCAAAAATTTGATTTGAAGATTACATTTAACCTTTAAGACAAAATTGTATCAAGATGAAGCAACATCCACATTCAATCATCACACAAAATATACTGTGAACATTTATTTTATTTATGGAGTGAAACTAACACCTACTCGATGGGGGGAGGTTACTGTGATGGTGAACTTTACATTAAAATCAAGATCATTATCATTAAAGTATTATTCAATTTTAAAAAAATAGACATTCTTTGCGCACGCGCATGCGCGCACACAAAAAAAAGAAAGAAAGAAAGTAAATAGACATAATCGACAAACCAGTTATTTTGTTAAGATAACTTTTTGGAATATTAAAAAAAAAAAATTGAGTTGATCTATTTAGTATCCGCAGTGCTTTTATATTCCGATACTTTATATTCTAGGGTTTAGCAAAACTAAAACAGCTACTTGTTGTCCATTTGGTATCTCAAAGTTTTCTTATTCACTAAGTTTGAAGTGAGTGTTATTAATCCTTTAAATTTAAACAATGAGTGCAATTGGCTATTTTTTTAAGAGCTGTTAATCACAATGCTTATGTGGCTAACAGATTAATAACATGACAAATTTTAAATGACACTTCATCAATTTTAATATAAAAAAATTAAAAATCGTCTTTGACTAGGTGGAAAACCCATGACCTATCTTAATATGTTAGCATAATACAAAGTTTGATAAGGTGGTAGGAGAAATGAAAAGAACTATCTTTTCTTATTAAGTTAAAAATCATAAAAATTCATTTTAGGTAAATAATTAGTCCAACATGTGTTGATACTATAATTTGTTCAGTCCCGATTCACGCGTAAAAAAAAAAAAAAAAAACCAAAAATTCAAATTTTTTTTGAAGAAGTTGCAAAATTATAAATTTCAAAGATAAAAAGTATAAAAAAAAAATAAATAAATAAAACATGATTGGATGGTGGATCAAAGGGTCACAACATTTAAAAACCCATTAAGGCCAAAACCCTAACCTGATATGGTTAAAAAGTTGACTTTTTAATCCAATCGTTGGATCGCGTTGAATTTTGGACTGTTTCATAGGGCATATTTTCCCTTCAAATGATAGTTTTCAGGCCAAAATCAGAGTTAAAAAGGATGAGATATCACTAAAATACCAAAAATTCTAATAAAATCCTCACTCTTTTTAAGGAAAACTGGTAGTTGTTTACCCGACTTCGCACAATAAATTGTATTGATTGGGCAAGAACTGGAGCGATCTGGCTAGACCAGATTGAAGAACAAGATCTTATATATTTTTCATAAAAAGGGCTCAACGATATTTACTCCGGATTGGAGGATACAAATTTTTTAAGAAAAAACGTCACAAAATTTTTCAACACTGCATCAGCTTCCTTCTGAACATGAAATGTTGACTACCGTAGCTCCAAATCGGACAAGGTGAGGTCTGTTGGAAACTAGACATCCAGAGCTTTCTAGGCATATAAAGTTTGAAGAAAACGAAGCTCGTAAAGGCCTTTAAACAGATGTACAAAGATCAGGTTAGAAATAAGAAAAAGACAAAATAGGCTGATTTTTGAGAAAATATATGGAGAAAAAGAGAGAAAAATAGGGAAAAAATAGGAAAAGAGTGGGAAAATTCTGAGAAAAATACCCTAGAAATTTTGAAAAAATTCTTCCCCCCCCCCCCTCCCACCTCTCGGAAAACCATCACACACAAAAAAAAAAAATAAAAAACCTCTTTCATTTTTACTTGTAATTTTGTGGGTAAGCTTGTAGGGATGAGGTAGTTTTTCCATAACTATACCCATCCCATTCCCTTTTTCCTCTCATGTAAACATCATATTTCCATATATAAAATCATTTACTTTATCTTTTGCATTGTTCTTATTTGCTTTAAGTTCCTATGTTGCTGTGTAAATATCTCTCTATATCTTTATGCTTATATTATTATTGCTTGTTTGTTATATTGTGCTTGTTTTCTAGATGGGTATTGGACCATCTCTTAGGATTTGTATGGGAAGTACCCTTAGAGGGAAGAAATCCCATCCCACCTAGGCATCTAGGGTTTTTACTTTTATGTCATCCCATTAATTTCTTGCACAATTCCCTTTCCCCTTTACATTTATGTCATCTATTTTACTTTCCAAGTAATCCTCTTCCTCTTTACATTTATGTCATCTATTTTATTTTCAAGAAATCCCCTTCCCTCTTTACTTTTATGTCATCCCTTTAATTTTTTGCACAATCCCCCTTCCCCTTTACTTTATTGCGCGCGCGCACGAGCGCGCGCACACACACACACACACTCATATATATGTATGTATGTATACTATATCTAGACACCTTAAAAAAAAGATTTTCTATTTCCTCCCTCTTAAATGGGTTTCAAAACGTCTGATAAAGCACAATATGGTTATGTCTTATAAGAATGGTTGATGGCTTTGAACTCTCATTTCTTTATGATGAAGCATCCATAAGGCTTGAAAGAGATTAAAACTTATTTAAGAGAGACATAAAAATAAAAATAAAAAACTTTTAATCAACCTTTACAATATTTCAGCTCTTTTCTTTATGTCATTTAAATTTCTGCATTTTACTTTTAATGTCATTTAAATTTCTGCACTTTACTTTCCTTGCAATTTATTTTCTGCACTTTATTGTTGTTCATTTACTTTTCTCATCAATAACGTTACCATAAAATAAATTTGCTTGTAAAACAACTCTTTATACACTATTCTAAGAAAATGCTTCTCAAAATCCTTTCCCCTCTTTTTCTAAAAAAAATGAATGAAGTCTTTCAAATAAATAAAAAAGAGAGTTTTTTTTTTTAAAATAAAAAAATCTGAATTTGGTACGCTGAATAATAAATGATTTCAAAAAGTTTATTACATTAAAAAACGTTTTTTTTTTTCCGAAAAATGCTTTGTCAAAAAAAATATATGTTTTCAAAACGTTTTTAATACATTAAAAAAAAAAAGTGTTTTCAAGTAGTTGTGTTTCAAAAAAATTGTTCTGTTCCTTTTCTTCTTTCTAAAAGAAATCCAAATTTTTGCCAAAAAGAAGGGAAATGCATTCAAAAAAACATGTGTTTTTTACCACGTTGGAAAATAATTTTACCACATTAGATTTCCGTACAAAAAATGTTTTTTTTTTCCTTCCTTTTTTAAGAAAAAATGTGTTTTCCAAAAAAGAATTTTTACCACGTTAGACAAATGTTTTCAAAGAAAATGTTTCAAAATTATTTTCTTCTTTAAAAAAAATATTTTAAAAAAAACCCAAAAAGGGTGAGTAAAAAAAGAGTAGAAAGTTTTTTTTATGGCCTTTTTACAACATTGGTTTTTTTTTTTCTTTAAAAATAAGGGGGGTTTTTCTTTAAAATATATATATATATATATATATATTGAAAGATGTTTTACAACTTCTCAATAAAAACTTTTCTAAACAAAAATATGCCTTTTCAAAAAATAAAAAGTAACGTTGTAAATATTCCTTCATACATTTTATTTTAAAAGTTTTTCTTGGAATAGTTGTAGTTAAGGATTTGTATTTGTGGCTCGTTCCCCTGAGTCCTTGAACACCCATTAAGCTTACATTGTCCTTATCATTTTCTTTGGCACTAATGAATTTTATTTGTCATCTTTTTTGCATTATAAAAATGAGAAAATTGTGGATGACAACAAGGTGCTACTTTTCAAACTTCCTCTCTCTCTCTCTCTCTCTCTTGTGTGTGTTGTAGTTTGTTTATTTATAAAAGCTAGTATTCACATGCTATCTATATATTAAATATTCTACTCACATGTCCTTGTAATTATCTTTCAATATCCTCTCACATGCTACCTAGGTATATACCTCACATGCTTTGTTTTTAAATATTCATTGGCATTAATATTCACATGTTAGCTATATGATAAATATTTACTCACATGCATATATGTATATATATTGTTTGCAAAACTTTTTCAAAAAAAAAAAAATCAAAGTGTCAAGTATTCTACTTCTTTACAAAAAGATAACGTTTGAAATAAATTAAAATGAGGTACTATTTTCAGATAAGCATTGTGGGGTGCCTAACACCTTCCCACACGTAACCAAACTTCCGATTCAACGATCTTTGGTTCAAGACTTTTTCGTTTGCCTTAATTAATGAATCCTTAAAATTTGGTTTAGTTAATTAGGTAACCTAAAATGAATTAGATCTCTAGATAACCAATCACACCTAATACAAAACCAATGATTAATGACAACTCCTAAAATAAAAATAAGAAAAAGGGACTCATAAACACACACCCCACCCTAGAGACACAAGCACACAAAAGTCATGTCACCAAGGACCCAATGTGCGAAAAAACCCAAAAAAAAAAAAACAGACCACCACCTTCTTCTTCTTTTTTTTGTGGGGGGGGGGGGGGGGGGGGGCATCCACAACATGAAAATAAATGCATGTATTCTATTAATAACTTGATTAATTATGTACATAGCACAAATTTAAGCTACTAATGTGTAGATATATATATATATATATATATACTTCCTCCATCCCAGTTTGTTTGTCCTTTATTCCCTTTTGGGATGTCCTAAAATATTGTCTTGTTTCTAAAAATAAAAGTCATTAATTTACACAAGTCAAGCACTCTGAGGCGCAGAGGAAAGATACCCACCTATGGAGAAGCTTGCCTTCGCTTTAGTTACCACAGCCCGTAGGCTAAAGCCATACTTCTAGGCCTACACTATCATTGTCCTGACTGACAAGCCTCTACAGAAAGCTATGAGTAGTCCTGAAACTGCCAGACGGATGGCGCTATGGGCAATAGAACTAAGTGAGTTTGACGTACAATACCACCCTCGTACTGCCAAAAAGGGACAAGTAGTTGCTGACTTCATTGCAAAGTTCACTAATGTGGAAGGCCTGGGGCAGAAGAACCTCCACACTGGAGCATCCACACGGATGGGTCGTCTAATAAGCATGTAGGCAGAATCGGGGTAGCACCCCGCTCCCTTGAGGGTGACGAGATCGAATGCATGGTTCGACTCGACTTCCCTACAACAAACAATGAGGCAGAGTATGAAGCCTTAGTAGCAGGACTAGACCTCACCAAAGTTGCAAGAGCAACAAATGTGATCATATACTTCGACTTTCAGGTAGTCACGAGTCAGGTAAATGGCGACTACAAATGTATAGGGGAAAGAATGAAGAAGTATTTGGATCAAGTGCGAAGATGGGTCAACGAATTGCAGGCCAAGTTCTTCCAAGTCCTGAGGGAAGAGAACGAGAAAGCTGATCACCTTGCCAAAGCCGCATCAATCGAATATATGCTTATCCCCAGTAAAGTACTTTCCTTTGTTCAGATTTCACCCTTGATAGACGACGTCGGTGTGCAGGAAGTGAACTCGGAAAGTAATTGGACTACACCAATAGTTTTCTATTTGAAAGACGGCACACTACATGACGGTAAGGAGGTCGCAAGAAAGCTGAAGGTTCAGGCAGCTCGATTCGTCTTAATAAAGGACGTTCTGTATAAGAGGGGCTTCTCTCGACTGTACCTGAGATATTTAAGCCCCAAAGAAGCGGATTATGTCATGAGAGAAGTACACGAAGGGATTTGCGGCAACCAATCAGGGTTGTGGTCATTGGTACATAAACTGATTTGAGCTGGATATTACTAGCCTACTATGCAGAAGGACGCCCAAACTTATGTCAAAGCCTGCGACAAATGTCAAAGGTTCAGCAATATCATTAGACAGCTGGCGGAAGAACTGACCCCAATTACAGCCTCGTGGCCATTCGCTCAATAGCAAGCTCTCTCTTTGAAGATGAACAATGAAATGGGAGAAAATGGGGAAGGAATTGAGATATATATAGGATGAAAAGTGCACGGAAGACGAAGCGACACCCTCGTCCAAAAACGGAGCCAATCCGCTTAAGCCACGTGTCCAAGCAATTAATAAAGGCTGCTCGAGGAACCGCCCATAAATGTGCTTTCCTTTTGATAAAAAAAATAATAAATAATAAAAAGGAGAGAGCTACGAACTGAACTCTATAACCCATTCGCTAAAAACCGAGGGGGCTATGGAGTAGGGAGCAGATGATAAGGGTATGTTTGTGGTTTTTATGAAGTCGTTCATGTTGGGTGGAGGCGGCAGCCCTAATAATCTCGTCAACCTTGTTTGACCAATTCACGGCCTAAACACTAGAGTGAAAGTCGACAGTTCCACCTCAAAGCTGACGGCTGAACCCTGAAGACAACAACTATCTGAATAGGAAAACTATAATATACTAACGGGATATAAAGCTGACAAGGGGAAGCAGAAGGGGATAAGCGAGTCTTTGATGAGGCTGACATGGCCTGGCCTCCACGCATAAGCATATAAGGAAATATCTTGTGCCCCACGCTTAACCCTAATCGAGAGAGTCCTATAGGGAAAAGATCCCGTAAGATATGCGAATTGAAGAAGACCCCCCCCCCCCCCCCCCCCACCACAAGGAAAGAACTTCTAAACCAAGGAATGATTGTCAACCCCATGATACTATAAAAATCCCAAGACCCTCACCAACGAAGGTACGGATAATTCCCCCAGCTCTGGCACTCTAGAGTTGTGAAATTTCTCTAACTTAACCTTCGGAGGGTCTTCGGCTAGTACCACACAGGTACTCTCCTAAGGTTTTCTTTGTTTTTGTTTCGCATGTGTTGTTTAGAGCACGTGAACATTGTGTGACTCACCGAAGATTTTCAACATCGTCAATATGGAATCTTCGACAAAGAAAAAGAAGGAGAACCAACAATGGACGTCTAAAGACAACTGTTAGAGGCGACCGTAGTACTTCTAAGGTATGTGTTCCTTTATTTTTCTTGCATGAAGCTAAAAGCAGTATGTTGGTTAGCAAAAGATAGGTCTATTATTATTTTTTAAATCTATGTGGACTTTGATTAAAAAAGCTCGGTCTTCTTTAACAATAGGTATCGTCAAGTAGTTTTAAAAATAAAAATTGTTCATTTAAAATTTAGTATCTATTTTTCAATCAATTTTATTAATATTATGGAAGTTTTTTCCAATCTACAATAATTAATTAGTGATTAAACCGTGCGCGATATTAGTTAGGAAAATTACACCAACCTCACATGAGGTTTAATAAAATGACACTTCTCAAACATTTCAAGAAATGACGCTTCACCCTTGAGGCGTGTATAAGTGAAATAGTTAAGTTTTTACAATCGGAATATTATTGTATAAGTGAAATAGTTATGTTTTTACTATCAGAATATTTCATTTTTAAAACGATTTTTATTTGTTTATACACACCTGGGGGGGGGGGGGGGGTTGGGGGGAATTTTTTTGCTTTGACAAACCTCAAAGGAAATAATGTTATTCCATCCATTTTTAGGTAAGAATCATTTTAAGAAAGGAATATTCCATTAGTTTAGAGAGATTGAACTTAACTATTTGTACAAGCCTCAATAGAGGAGTGTCATTTCTATAAATATCAATGACGGGTTTTGTAATTTATCCTATTAGTTATTTGTGCACAATATTGGAGGCAACTTCGTTGTTGAGCTAGAATACAAGTTTTCATGCCTGTTTTCTCTTCAATTTGGGGAGATGAATGTTTGGTGGGCTAGGGGGGAAAATGCCTAGGCCCCACCAAAAAAAATCCATCCATTCTCTCATTGCCAAACAAAACTCATACCTATTTTCTGTCATTTATTTTTTATCCTCTTTATTCCACCTCCAACCAAACAAAACTTAAGTGTAAAGCCTACCCAATCACTTAAGAAAGAAAGATACAAGGAAATAAATAACCCATAAATAACCAATATGAACTTTTTTTTTTTATAAAAAAAATTTGAATGTCAAATTTTTTTTTTTTTTTTTGGTAAGAATGTTAACTTGATTTTAAAAGGATGAAAGAACAAAGCAAGATCATAGAATATTTAAACAATATAGTCACAGTCACTTTATTGTTATCACTTGATGTAACATCCATGTTCTATGGCAAAATGCCTAGAAAATAAGCAGAAATAATTATAATTTATTTTCGTAGTAGGTAATATGAAGGCTAACATTATTTGGAATGAAAGTCTATCTCCATTCGTAGTTCGAAATTCCATGAAGCAAATTAAAGTGACCTAAATCTTGGAGCATCATGGCAACATATTGTTATATTTTTGAAGGGGTGACTCGAGAGACTCTGTGCCACTAGAACCTTAAGGATGTTCCACAGGGGGTGTTGTGGGAGACTTGATAGGATTTGGGCCCTTTGGAACTGTCCTTTTGGTCTCATAATTTAAAGAGCCAAAATCATTAGAAACAATAGGATGTTCCACAGGGGGTGTTGAGGGAGACTTGATAGGATTTGGGCCCTTTGGAACTGTCCTTTTCATCTCATAATTTAAAAAGCCAAAATCATTAGAAACAGCAGGATGTTCTACAGGGGGTGTTCCAGGAGACTGTACAGGATCTGGGCTGCCAGGAATTGTCCTCTTGATCTCATAACTTAAAGAACCAAAATCATTAGAAATAGTAGGATGTCCTAAAGGGGGAGATCTTGGAGATTGTATAGGATTTGGGCCGTTAGGAACTTTCCTCTTGATCTCATCATTTAGAAAATCAAAATCATTAAAAACTATAGGATGTTCCATTGGGGGTGTTCCAGGAGACTTGATAGGATTTGGGCCTTTAGGAACTGTTCTCTTGATCTCATAATTTAGAGAACCAAAATCATTATAAGCAAAAGATAGAGGGAGAAGTGTGAATATTATGGGAAAAAGAACCTTGCGGGACTCCATTGTATTACAAAGGCTCTCAATGTTTGCAATAATAACAACTTTTTGTTCTTATATAATGTCAGTCTTGGATATCTCATGTGAAATTGGTTTTTCTTCTTCATAAAGAAAACAAAGCCTGTGATTTTAATATGGTAAGTTGAAAGATTGTATCAAAATTATTATATTTCATTTTTAGAATTTCAACTTATGGTGATTTCCTTATGATGAGTTGAAAATTTATAATAAATAACCAAAAGCCTTGATAGGTTGTATTTTATGGTGTTTCCGTTTGAGAATCCAAGGTTCAAATTTTGCTTATAGTTGTAACTATCAAAAAAAAAAAAAATGTATTTCTTTTTTTGGATGGATTACAGTTAATCCTAAAAAATAAATATATTAATTCATAATGGTCATTATTTATTATCAAACCAATACACTAATTTGTTAGCTAAAATTTGTGTTCATTCCTATACTTTGCACAAAGTTTGTTTAATAAATAAATGTATTTCTTTTTATTTATTCATTTTACATTTGATAATTGATTCATAATAATTGTTATTTACTATCTAATGAAGACCCTAATTAGTTGGCTAAAACTTGTTTTCATTCTTAAACTTTGCACAAAGTTTGTTTTATAATAAATAAATATATTTCCTTTTTTTAATATATATTTGATAATTGATTCATAATAACTACTATTCATTATCAAATCAAGAAAGTAATTTCTTTTAGAAAGAAATCAAGATAGTAATTGGTTAGATAAAACTTGTTCTCATTCCTAAACAATATACACAAAATTTGTTTTTTAAGAAAAAATATCTATTTATTTTTTGATAGATTTGGTAATTGATTCATAAAAATTGTTATTTATTATTAAATCAAGACACTAATTAGTTAGCTAAATTTGTTTCCATTCCTGAACTTCATACAAAGTTTTTTTTTTTTTTTTTTTATCATTCCCAAACTTTCAAAATTTAATTTTTCATCTTTAAATTTTTGAAGGCATTTCAATTTTTTTGTCCTTCCTCAACATCTGTTAAATTTTATCTCCCATGTACTAACAAAAATCCTGAGGTGCTAGATTTTTAGTATTTTTTTTGTGCATGTATATTTCTAGCATTAAATAATCTAACATAGAGCACTTTTTTTTTTTTTAATCAGGACACATGGCACCAAATAATTGGTAATTACAATCTTCCTTAGTCTTGCTTCTTCAAAAGGGAAACCTTATTTTTGCACCTTATTATTATTATTATTTTTTTGGCTTCTTTGTTTTTTCACCCCTAAACTTTCAAAATTCATCTCTTTGTCTTTAAACTTTTGGTAACATTTCAATTTTGTCCTTTCATCAACATCCATTTAATTTGAATCTTATGTGTACTAACGAAATGCTGAAGTGGTAGATTTTTAGTATTTTTTTTTTTTTTAGTGCATGTAGATTTTTAGCATTAAATAATCTAACATAGAACACTCATTATATATATATATATATATATATATATATATATATATATATATATATATATATATATTATTAGGCAAAGCTGAAAGAAAATCTAATTACATTTCAAATTGGAATTCAATTATAGTTTAATTTTGCGCCACATGTCCCGTTTAATCTAAATTTTTAAATTTTTGTGGCATGTAAGTTAATTTAATTTAAAAATTGGATTTCAATTATAGTTTAATTTTGTGCCATGTGTCCCATTTAATTTAAATTTTTTAATTTTTGTGCCAAATGTGTTAATTTAGTGTAGAAAACTAGAAGTCTAATATAAATAAATAAAAGACCTAATAATTTATCTAACTCTATTTACAAAATTAGAGGAAGAGAAGTTTGAATGATTTTATATATATGGGCTTTTTTTATAACTAAAAAAAATTCAAATTTATAAGTAATTTACATAATATATCATGACTATGTACGGTCTATTACTAACTAGATAATATATATATATATATATATATATATATATATATATATATATATATATTTGCATTTTTAAATCAAAGTTTAGAGAAAATTCAATTAGAATCAAAATCGGATTTTGCTTCGTCCCCAAGATGGTACGGATCAACAATCCCGTTATCAAATTCTCAGAGGAAGATGCATGACGTCTCCACCACCCGCAGGACGATGCACTCATCGTTAACATCCGAGTAGGGGACTACAACACACACCAGGTCTTGGTTGACAATGGCAGCTCTACTAACATCCTTTAGTACCTGGCTTTCCTGCAGATGAGGATTGACAAAAGGAAACTGGTTCCGATGATCGCTCCGTTCGTTGGATTTGGAGGAACAAGGGTATTCCCCCTTGGTGTAGTCACATTGTCCATAACGGTTGGTGACTACCCCCAGCGGATCACTAAGAATGTAACATTCCTTGTTGTCGACTACTTGTCCGCTTACAATGCCATCATAGGACGACCTACCCTCAATTTGTGGAAGGCTATAACCTCGACCTACAATTTAATGATCAAATTCCCTATCGATTATGGAGTAGGAGAACTGTGCGGAGATCAGGTGGCTGCACGCGAGTGCTATATAGCTATGTTGGAAATGGACAACCATCTCCAGGCCATGAACATAGAAGAACATCAAACAGTGGTGGAGCTCATTGAAAAACTTGAAAAGATACTTCTTGACGAGTCTCGAGCAGAACAAACAACTAGGATCGGCACCGCACCCTTGCCAACTTGCCTGTCCACCAAGCGCTCACGACTTTTCTCCAGGAGAATCAGGATGTCTTCGCCTGGAATCATAAAGACATGCTTGGGATCGATCCCTCAGTCATGGTGCATAGATTAAACGCGTTGCCCGATTTTCCACCTATTCGTCAAAAGAAGAGAGTGTTCGCCCAAGAGCGAGACCAAGCTATAGTAGAAGAGATTCGCAAGTTGCAAGAAGCAGACTTCGTCGGAGAAGTTTACTACCCAGACTAGCTGGCTAACGTAGTGATGGTCAAGAAAGCCAATGGGAAGTGGGGGATGTTCATGCACTTCACGGATCTAAACAAACCGTGCCCTAAGGATAGTTACCCCTCCCGCGGGTCGACGTCCTAGTAGACTCTACCGCTTGGCACCAGTTGCTGAGTTTCATGGATGCCTTTTCGGGCTACAACCAGATTAAGCTGGATGCCACAGATAAAGAGAAAATTTCGTTCGTCACCAGCCAAGGCCTCTTCTGTTACAAAGTGATGCCATTCGGCCCCAAAACCACAGGCGCAACATATCAAAGGCTCATGAACAAGATGTTTGCACAACAGATCGGAAGAAATGTCCAAGTCTATGTTGATGACATGATGGTGAAAAGTTGAAGGGAGGACGATCATTTGGACGACCTGTAGGAAACCTTCAATACCCTTCGCTCCTACAATGTGAAGCTTAATCCAAGTAAGTGCGCATTCGGGGTAACGGCTGGGAAGTTTCTAGGGTTCATGGTGTCCCTTTGGGACACCAAAGTCAATCCTGACAAGATCCAGGCCATAATGGAAATGGCGCTACCAGAAAACGTAAAATAGGTGCAAAGCCTCAACGGCAAGGTAGGCACGCTGAATAGGTTCGTATCGAGGGCAACGGACAAGTGCCTACCTTTCTTCCGCATGTTGAAGAGGTCTTTCAAATGGATGCCAGAATGTCAGCAAGCATTCGAAGACCTGAAGGCCTACCTCTTTCCCCCTCCGTTGCTGAGTCCTTCCTAGCCCGGGGAAGAACTGTTCCTCTACTAGGTAGTATCCCCAGCTGCCGTTAGCGCAACCTTAGTTAGGGAAGAAGATAGGGTACAGAAGCCCCTGTACTACACAAGTCAAGCACTCTGAGGAGCAGAGGAAAGATACCCACCGATGGAGAAGCTTGCCTTCGCTTTATTTACCACGACCTGTAGGCTAAAGCCATACTTCCAGGTCCACACTATCGTTGTCCTGAGTGACAAGCCTCTACGGAAAGCAATGAGTAGTCCTGAAACTGCCAGACGGATGGCGCTATGGGCGATAGAACTAAGTGAGTTTGACGTACAATACTGCCCTCGTACTGCCATAAAGGGACAAGTAGTTGCCGACTACATTGCAGAGTTCACTAATGTGGAAGGCCAAGGGGTAGAAGAACCTCCACACTGGAGCATCCACATGGATGGGTCGTCTAATAAGCATGTAGGCAAAATCGGGGTAGCACCCCGCTCCCCTGAGGGAGACAAGATCAAATGCATGGTTCGACTCGACTTCCCTACAACAAACAATGAGGCAGAGTATGAAACCTTAGTAGCAGGACTAGACCTCGCCAAAGTTGCAAGAGCAACAAATGTGATTGTATACTCCGACTTTTAGGTAGTCACCAGTCAGGTAAAAGGCGACTATGAATGTAAAAGGGAAAGGATGAAGAAGCATTTGGATTAAGTGCGGATATGGGTCAACGAATTGCAAGCCGAGTTCTTCCAAGTCCCCAGGGAAGAGAACGAGCAAGCTGATCGCCTTGCCAAAGCTGCGTCAGCCGAATATATGCTTATCCACGGTAAAGTACTTTCCTTTGTTCAAATTTCACCCTTGATAGATGACGTCGGTGTGCAGGAAGTGAACTCGGAAAGCAATTGGACTACACCAATAGTTTCCTATTTGAAAGACGGCACACTACATGACGGTAAGGAGGTCACAAGAAAGCTGAAGGTTCAGGCAACAGGGTTCATCTTAATAAAGGACGTTCTGTATAAGAGGGGCTTCTATCGACCTTACCTGAGATGTTTAAGCCCTGAAGAAGCGAATTATGTCATGAGAGAAGTACACGAAGGGATTTACAGCAACCACTCAGGGTCGTGGTCATTGGTACATAAACTAATTCGAGCTAGATATTACTGGCCCACTATGCAGAAGGACGCCCAAACTTATGTCAAAGCCTGCGAAAAATGTCAAAGGTTCAGCAACATCATCAGACAGCCGGTGGAAAAACTGACCCCAATGACAGTCCCGTGGCCATTCGCTCAATTAGGACTCGACATCATGGGTCCATTCCCAATAGCAATACGACAAATGAAGTTCCTTGTAGTCGGTATAGACTATTTCACTAAATGGATAGAAGCAGAAGCCTTGGCTACCATTACAGAGAAAAATGTGAGAAGCTTCGTCTAGAGAAACATCATCTATAGGTATGGGATCTCCAGAGTCTTGGTTTCAAACAACAACTATCTGAATAGGACGACTATAATATACTAACGGGATATGAAGCTGAAAAGGGGAAGCTGAAGGGGATAAGCGAGTCTTTGATGAGGCTGACATGGCTTGGCCTCCACACATAAGCATATAAGAAAATATCTTTCGCCCCACGCTTAACCCTAATTGATAGAGTCCTATAAGGAAAAGATCTCGTAGGATATACGAATTAAACAAGACCTCTCCCACAAGGAAAGACCTTCTAAACCAAGGAATGAATGTCAACCCCATGTTACTATAAAAACCCCAAGACCCTCACCAACCAAGGTACGCATAATTCCCCTAGCTCTGGCACTCTAGAGTTGTGAAATTTCTCTAACTTAACCTTCGGAGGGTCTTCGGCTAGTACCACACAGGTACTCTCTTAGGGTTTTCTTCGTTTTTGTTTCGCATGTGTTGTTTAGAGCATGTGAACATTGTGTGACTCGCTGATGATTTTTGACATCATCAATATGGAATCTTCGACAAAGAAAAAGGAGAACCAACAATGGACGTCTAGAGACAATTGTTGGAGGCAACCTAGTACTTCTCAAGTATGTGTTCCTCTATTTTTCGCGCATGAAGGTAAAAGTAGTATGTTGGTTAGCAAAAGATAGTTCTATTATTATTTTTTAAATTTATGTGGACTTTGATTAAAAAAGCTCAGTCTTCTTCAACAATAGGTATCGTCAAGTAGTTTTAAAAATAAAAATGGTTAATTCAAAATTTAGTATCTATTTTTCAATCAATTTTATTAATATTATGGAAGTTTTTCCAATCTACAATAATTAATTAGTGATTAAACAGTGCGCGATATTAGTTAGGAAAATTACACCAACCTCACATGAGGTTTAATAAAATGACACTTCTCAAACATTTCAAGAAATGACGCTTCACCCTTGAGGCATGTATAAGTGAAATAGTTAAGTTTTTACAATCGGAATATTCTTGTATAAGTGAAATAGTTATGTTTTTACTATCAGAATATTTCATTTTTAAAACGATTTTTATTTGTTTGTACACACCTGGGGGGGAAAGGGTTGGGCGGAATTGTTTTGCTTTGACAAACCTCATGGGAAATAATGTTATTTCATCCATTTTTAGGTAAGAATCATTTTAAGAAAGGAATATTCCATTAGTTTAGAGAGATTGAACTTAACTATTACATTGTACAAGCCTCAATAGAGGAGTGTCATTTCTATAAATATCAATGACGGGTTTTGTAATCTATCCTATTAGTTATTTGTGCACAATATTGGAGGCAATTTTGTTGTTAAGCTAGAATACAAGTTTTCATGCCTGTTTTCTCTCCAAGTTGGAGAGATGAATGTTTTGTGGGCTAGGGGAGAAAATGCCTAGGTCCCACCAAAAAAAATCCATCCCTTCTCTCATTACCAAACAAAACTCATACCTATTTTCTCTCATTTATTTTTTATTCTCTTTATTCCACCTCCAACCAAACAGAACTTAAGTGTAAAGCCTACCCTATCACTTAAGAAAGAAAGATACGAGGAAATAAATAACCCATAAATAACCAATATCAACGTTTTTTTTTTTAATTGAATGTCAAATTTTTTTTTTTGGGTAAGAATGTTAACTTGATTTTAAAATTATGAAAGAACAAAGCAAGATCATAGAATATTTAAACACTATAGTCACAGTCACTTTATTGTTATCACTTATTGATGTAACATCCATGTTCTATGGCAAAATGCCTAGAAAATAAGTAGAAATAATTATAATTTATTTTCGTAGTAGGTAATATGAAGGTTAACATTATTTGGAATGAAAGTCTATCTCCATTCTTAGCTCGAAATTCCATGAAGCAAATTAAAGTGACATAAATCTTGGAGCATCATGGAAACATATTATTATATTTTTGAAGGGGTGACTCGAGAGACTCTGTGCCACTAGGGCCTTAAGGATGTTCCACAGGGGGTGTTGTGGGAGACTTAATAGGATTTGGGCCCTTTGGAACTGTCCTTTTGATCTCATAATTTAAAGAGCCGAAATCATTAGAAAGAATAGGATGTTCCACAGGAGGTGTTGTGGGAGACTTGATAGGATTTGGGCCCTTTGGAACTGTCCTTTTGATCTCATAATTTAAAGAGCCAAAATCATTAGAAACAGTAGGATGTTCTACAGGGGGTGTTCCAGGAGACTGTATAGGATCTGGGCCGCCAGGAACTATCCTCATGATCTCATAACTTAAAGAACCAAAATCATTAGAAATAGTAGGATGTTCTACAGGGGGAGATCTAGGAGATTGTATAGGATCTGGGCCGCTAGGAACTTCCCTCTCGATCTCATCATTTAGAAAATCAAAATCATTAAAAACTATAGGATGTTCCATTGGGGGTGTTCCAGGAGACTTGATAGGATTTGGGCCTTTAGGAACTGTTCTCTTGATCTCATAATTTAGAGAACCAAAATCATTATAAGCAAAAGATAGAGAGAGAAGTGTGAATATTACGGGGAAAAAAACCTTGAGGGACTCCATTGTATTACAAACGCTCTCAATGTTTGCAATAATAACAACTTTTTGTTCTTATATAATGTCAGTCTTGGATATCTCATGTGAAATTGGTTTTTCTTTTTCATAAAGAAAACAAAGCCTGTGATTTTAATATGGTAAGTTGAAAGATTGTAACAAAATTATTATATTTCATTTTTAGAATTTCAACCTATGGTGATTTCCTTATGATGAGTTGAAAATTTATAATAAATAACCAAAAGCCTTGAAAGGTTGTATTTTATAGTGTTTCCGTTTGAGAATCCGAGGTTCAAATTTTGCTTATAGTTGTAGCTATCAAATTTATCCACAAAAAAAAAAAAAAAAAATGTATTTCTTTTTTTGGACGGATTACAATTAATCCTAAAAAATAAATATATTAATTCGTAATGATCATTATTTATTATCAAACCAATACACTAATTTGTTAGCTAAAATTTTTGTTCATTCCTAAACTTTGCATGAAATTTGTTTTATAATAAATAAATGTATTTCTTTTTATTTATTCATTTTAAATTTGATAATTGATTCATAATAATTTTTATTTACTATCTAATCAAGACCCTAATTGGTTGGCTAAAACTTGTTTTCATTCTTAAACTTTGCACAAAGTTTGTTTTATAATAAATAAATATATTTCCTTTTTTTAATATATATTCGATAATTGATTCATAATAACTACTATTTATTATCAAATCAAGAAAGTAATTTTTTTTAGAAAGAAATCGAGATAGTAATTGGTTAGATAAAACTTGTTCTCATTCCTAAACAATATACACAAAATTTGTTTTTTAAGAAAAAAAATCTATTTATTTTTTGATAGATTTGATAATTGATTCATAAAAATTGTTATTTATTATTAACTCAAGACACTAATTAGTTAGCTAAAATTGTTTCCATTCCTGAACTTCGTACAAAGTTTTTTTTTTTTTTTTTTTTTTTTAATCATTCCCAAACTTTCGAAATTTATTTTTCATCTTTAAACTTTTGAAGGCATTTCAATTTTTTTGTCCTTCCTCAACATTTGTTAAATTTTATCTCACATGTAATAACAAAAATCCTGAGGTGCTAGATTTTTAGTATTTTTTTTTGTGCATGTATATTTCTAGCATTAAATAATCTAACATAGAGCACTTTTTTTTTTTTTTAAATCAAGACACATGGCACCAAATAATTGGTAATTACAATCTTCCATTGTCTTGCTTCTTCGAAAGGAAAACCTAATTTTTGCACCTTATTATTATTATTATTATTTTTTGGCTTCTTTGTTTTTTCATCCCTAAACTTTCAAAATTCATTTCTTTGTCTTTAAACTTTTGGTAACATTTCAATTTTGTCCTTTCATCAACATCCACTTAATTTGAATTTTATGTGTACTAACGAAATGCTGAAGTGGTAGATTTTTGGTTTTTTTATTTTATTTTATTTTAGTGCATGTAGAATTTTAGCGTTAAATAATCTAACATAGAACACTTATCTATATATATATATTATTATTATTAGGCAAAGCTGAATGAAAATCTAATTAGATTTCAAATTAGAATTCAATTATAGTTTAATTTTGCGCCACATGTCCCATCTAATCTAAATTTTTTAATTTTTTTGCCAAGTAAGTTAATTTAGTTTAAAAATTGGATTTCAATTATAGTTTAATTTTGCGCCACGTGTCCCATTTAATTTAATTTTTGTGCCAAATGAGTTAATTTAGTGTAGAAAACAAGAAGTCTAATATAAATAAATAAAAGACCTAATAATATATCTAACTCTATATATAAAATTAGAGGAAGAGAAGTTTGAATGATTTATATATATGGGCTTTTTTTATAACTAAAAAAAATTCAAATTTATAAGTAATTTACGTAATATATCATGACTATGTACGGTCCACAACTAACTAGGTAATATATATATATATATATATATATATATATATATATATATATATATATATATTTGCATTTTTAAATCAATGTTTAGAGAAAATTCAATTAGAATCAAAATCAGATTTTGCTTCGTCCCCAAGATGGTACGGATCGACAATCCCATTATCAAATTCTCAGAAGAAGATGCATGACGTCTCCACCACCCGTAAGACGATGCACTCATCATTAACATCCGGATAGTTACCCCTCCCGTGGGTCGACATCCTAGTAGACTTTACCACCTGGCACCAGTTGCTGAGCTTTATGGATGCCTTTTCTGGCTACAACTAGATCAAACTGGATGCAGCAGATCAAGAGAAAACTTCGTTCATCACCAGCCAAGGCCTTTTCTGTTACAAAGTGATGCCATTCGACCTCAAAAACACGGGCACAACATGTCAAAGGCTCATAAACATGTTGTTTGCGCAACAGATCGGAAGAAATGTCCAAGGCTATGTTGATGACATGTTGGTGAAAATCTGAAGGGAGGACGATCATCTGGACAACCTGCAGGAAACCTTCAATACCTTTCGCTCCTACAACATGAGGCTTAATCCAAGTAAGTGCGCATTCAGGGTAACGACTGGGAAGATCCTAGGGTTCATGGTGTCCCAGAGGGGCATCGAAGTCAATCTTGACAAGATCCGGGCCATAATGGAAATGGCGCTACCAAAAAACGTAAAATAGGTGCAAAGCCTCAACGACAAGGTAGGCGCGCTGAATAGGTTCGTATCGAGGGCAACGGACAAGTGCCTACCTTTCTTCCGCACGTTGAAGAGGACTTTCGAATGGACGGCAGAATGTCTGCAAGCATTCGAAGATCTGAAGGCCTACCTCTTATCCCCTCCGTTGCTGAGTCCTTCCTAACCCGGGGAAGAACTGTTCCTCTACTAGGCAGTATCCCCAGCTGCAGTCAGCGTGACCTTAGTTAGGGAAGAAGATAGGGTATAAAAGCCCATGCACTACACAAGTCAAGCACTCTGAGGCGCAGAGGAAAGATACCCACCAATGGAAAAGCTTGCCTTCGCTTTAGTCACCACGGCCCGTAGGGTAAAGCCATACTTCCATGCCCACACTATCGTTGTCCTAACTGACAAGCCTCTACGGAAAGCAATGAGTAGTCCTAAAACTGCCGAATGAATGGCGCTATGGGTGATAGAACTAAGTGAGTTTGACGTACAATACCGCCCTCGTACTACCATAAAGGGACAAGTAATTTCCGACTTCATTGCAGAGTTCACTAATGTGTAAGGCCAGGGGGCAGAAGAACCTCCACACTGGACCATCCACACAGATGGGTCGTCTAATAAGCATGTAGGCGGAATCGGGGTCGCTCCGTTAAGGGAGACGAGATCGAATGCATGGTTCAATTCGACTTCCCTACAACAAATAATGATGCAGAGTATGAAGCCTTAGTAGCAGGACTAGACCTCACCAAAGTTGTAGGAGCAACAAATGTGTTTGTATACTCCGAGTTTCAGGTTGTCACCAGTCTGGTAAATGGCGACTACAAATGTAAAGGGGAAAGGATGAAGAAGTATTTGGATCAAGTGCAGAGATGGGTCAATGAATTGCAAGCCAAGTTCTTCCAACTCCCCAAGGAAGAGAACGAGTAAGCTGATCGCCTTGCCAAAGCCGCGTCAGCCAAATATATGCTTATCCCCGGTAAAGTACTTTCCTTTGTTCAGATTTCACCCTTGATAGATGACATCGGCTTGCAGGAAGTGAACTCGAAAAGCAATTGGAGTACACCAATAGTTTCCTATTTGAAAGACGGCACACTATGTGACGGTAAGTAGGTCGCAAGAAAATTGAAGGTTCAGGCAGCATGATTCATCTTAATAAAGGATGTTCTGTACAAGAGGGGCTTCTCTCGACCGTACCTGAGATGTTTTAGCCCCGAAGAAGCGGATTATGTCATGAGAGAAGTACACGAAGGGATTTACGACAACCACTCAGGGTCGTGGTCATTGGTACAAAAATTGATTCAAGCTAGATATTACTGGCCTACTATGTAGAAGGGCGCCCAAACTTATGTCAAAACCTGTGACAAATGTCAAAAGTTCAGCAACATCATTAGACAGCCGGCAGAAGAACTAACCCTAATGACAACCCCGTGGCTATTTGCTCAATGAGGACTCGACATCATGGGTCCATTCCCAATAGTAATATGATAACTAAACTTCCTTGTAGTTGGCATAGACTATTTCACTAAATGGGTAGAAGCAGAAGCCTTGGCTACTATTACGGAGTAGAATGTGAGAAGCTTCATCTAAAGAAACATCGTCTGTAGGTATGGGATCTCCAGAGTCTTGGTTTCAGATAACGGGAAACAGTTCGACAACGACTCGTTCATGAATTTTTGCTCACAATTGGGAATGAAGAACCACTACTCCTCCCCCGCCCACCCACAAGCCAACGAGCAAGTTGAGGTCACGAACCTATCCTTGCTTAAAATTATTAAGACTCGGCTCGATGGGGCAAAGGATGTATGGCCAGAAGAGCTGCTAAGCGTACTATGGGCATATAGGACGACAACAAGGACACCTTCTGGGGAAACACTGTTTCAATTTGCTTATAGAAGCAAGGCAGTCATCCTAGCAGAAGTCGGACTCACAAGCTACATAGTGGGTAATCATGATGAAAGAAAGAACGATGAGGCTATGTGTTTACAACTTGATCTACTAGACGAAATCAGTGCGACACTGAGCAGAGACTCACTTGATACCAAGGCCTCATGGCCAAGCACTACAACTCCCGAGTCAAACACAGAGACTTCAAGGTTGGAGAACTCGTCTAGAGGAAGGTAATGGGCACCGCTAGAGACCCTACCCAAAAAGCTCGGCCTTAACTGGGAGTAGGGCTGTAAATGAACCAAGTCGTTTAGAAACAGCTCGGGCTTGGCTCGATAAAAATCTCGTTCATGTTTGTTTGTTTATAAACAAGCCAAGTTTAAGCTTTAGTTAGGCTTGTTTAATAAACAAGCCGAGCCCAAGTAAAAAATATTGTTCGTGAACAAGCTTGTGAACACTAAGGCTCAATACAAAAGTAACAAAACAAGTTGCACTTAGGCTTATTTATGAGTTTGGTAATAAAATTGATATGAGCTTGACAAGTAAATTCATATCCTCCGCATTAAGAGTACAAAGGGCCCCCTTGTACTGCTGTTTCTCGTTGGTCAAGGTCCCGTTGCATTTACGAAGACGGGCAATCACCCTTCTTGGGCGACGCTCCTATCCTGCAATGCCTTCATATGGACTAGCCCCTACAACGTAGAACAACCGTCAGCCATTGAGTAATAAATAAATGAAGAAAGAAAGAAAGGAAGAAACATACCCAAGCAAGGTCAAAGACGCCAGACGCCCCAGCTCCTCCGTCATTTCTTCAGCACAAGGGTCCATGTCCTTATCCTCAATGATTGACTCAACCATCTCAAGGGTGTAGTCCTTGTGAGTGAGGATACAGCAGTCAGGTTCCTGTGTAACAGGGCCTAATGTCGTCATTAATCCCTTGCCTACCTCGTGGCTCGGCTTAGGAGGCGACGACTTCTTCGGGAGCTTATCCTCAAGGGTGCCGGATACTTTCTTTGGAGGATGGTCGTCCTTCCCGCCAGTCTTTCTCTTAGGCGTCTCCTTACCAGCGGCCTTAGGGGTTGATGAGGACGCCCCCTCCTACCCCTTCGCCTTCTTTTCCTCTTCCTTCCTTCGCACAACAGCTGCTTTCACTTACGCCCTCTGCCTAGCTGCCTCCATTTCTACAAAGGAAAAATGACGAGTATTAGACCAAGCAACGACAAAAACGAATACAAAAACAACGGAAGAAAATAAGTTACTTACGCCGGCGAGAATAAGTGTTTAATCTATGAGCTGCAAGCGTTGGCCCTGGACCACCACAATACGCGTGCAACGTATCAAGGGTGATCAAATTCCTACACTTCCGTTGCTCGAGTGGGATTTCAAGAACCTAAATCTTTGACATTACCCCAAGTATTGTCAAAACTATGGGGCATTGTATCCCACTCTTCTGGACGGTATACCCAATTCATCCCCTTAACAAAAAAGTATCTGCCCTACCAATTCCTGTTAGAGGCGGGCATGCCTGACACGAGCCTTAACGCTTTTTTCCATGCAGCAAAATGGTATATTCATTGGGACGAGACGATGTGCTGGGGTCTACAGCACCAAAAGAACTCGTCCAGTGAAAGCTGACAATTCCCACCACTAAAACGACCCTACAAAATCTCAGCCCTTATAAAGATTCACTAGGCATTTGGAGCAATCTGGCTGATGGATATTAAAGAAAGTTAGCTAACTAATGGTGCAACGCCATAAGTGGCAACCTTAGTCCTGCTGTGAACATCACGTCGTACATACCGACGTCCGCAGTCTTCCCTGAGTCGCACTTCTCAAATTTCCCAAAGAGACGGATCGGGATATGGTTAAGGATCTGGTAACGATCCCTCAAATTCTTAAATATATTAACTGTCATCTTCAGCAAGAAATCGCTGACGGTCCACATTTGAGGAAGGATAAACGGATAGGCATGCCCATTCTCAAGACTTCCTGAACTTCCTACTTCAAGGGTTTTCTCGTTAGCGTCACTCTCGTCCCCGTCATCCTTCCCCCCCTCATCACCTTCAACCACCCCCTCATCTATCACCTCTTCCTCATCTCCTTCTCCAACACAACTCTCCACTTCCTCGTAAGGAAAATAGGCTGATGTTTCCCTCTTTGATGACCAGGAAAGGCCCTCATTAGGCTTATGACCTGTCTGGAAGACCTCGCCATAGCCTGCTCCCTCACGGACTAACGACTACTCACTAGTCGCTTCTCTAGACATCTATTTACCTATAAGCGATGGAAGTATTTTAAGTGCCTAAGTTGACAGCCTTTCTATAAGAGGTAAATGATCAACTAGAAAAAACAAAGATAAGAGATAGAATGCATAAAGGAAAAGGTGACTTACCAAGTAGACGGTTCCTTGAAAGATGATGGTCTCAACAAAGGAATGAAGACAACGAAGTTAGTAAGATGACGGGAACGAAGTTCTCGCAATAGCAAGCTCTCTCTCTAAAGATGAATGATGAAATGGGAGAAAATGGGGAAGAAACTGAGATATATATACGATGAAAAGTGCATGGAAGACGAAGCTGTTGGGGTTTATGCCCTAAAATCCAATTTATTGGCATGTCATAAATAATTAAATTGTTTAGTTATATGAGACTATTTATAAATGAACTAATGGGACATTATCTTAGTCCATGAGATGCATAGTATGTGATTTATGTGAAAAGTCACAGAAGATATAAATCACAAGTTCTTTGTAAACTCAGAATTTTAGTTTGTAGTCGGTGATGAAATTGAGCGTTTCATCTGCGAAGACTATAACATATCAACTAAGATGATTTGTCTTGATCATGGAAGTGAAGACTTCTAGTTGAAATGTTGATATGTTTTAAGAGTTAAGACATATTGAACTAGACCGCTGTGAGATTTATTATTCACCTAATGACTGTTAAATGAATAATAAATCTCACGACTTCTATTTATATCAACTCTAAATCCTGAGAGAATAATGGAACATATATTCTCAAGATGGAACATATATTCTCAAGATGGAATTCATAATCTCTTAACAGAGATATAAAATATTCCCTTGAGATAAGTTTAATGGGTTTGGTTATTCAGAGTGTTGGGCCCAACCACTTTAGTAAGAAGTTACTAAAGTATACATTTATAAAATTGGATTTCATAAATATATGATGAATAACATAAAGGATTAAACCGGGTACTCAAGGATTAAGATGTAATAATCTTCAAAGTGGCAGTCTATATTTATGACTTTGTATTACTACGAATATTTTAATGAAGGGGTTGCATGAATAATAAAGTCTTGGGATATAATTTATAGATAAGGCCTAGAGTGCAATTTTATTCTTATAGTGGTATTGAATATAATTAATGGTAACTTTGGACTTGTCAAGAGTTGACGGAAAGGCCCAAGGCCCATTGGAACTAGTGTCTTATTGGTCCCATTTGTCCCATCTCAAGCCACAAACTAAAGCCCAATTGGGTAGACCCAAAAGGCTAATCCAATTAGATAATTAGTCATTATTTAATAAGAGTTATTAAATAAAGGAACCACCAAGGTAGATAAAATGTACGTATGATGAAAAGAAAAGTGAAAGCTCGAAAATGTGTTGAACCACCGTGTCTTGTCTTAGTTCTTCGGATCTCGCAACAAGCTCCATGTTGCATCTACCATCCTTGGCTTCTTCCAATGCTTCCTAGCAGCACCAAAACGTCACTCAACACTCTCAAAGGGTGTGGTAAGTGTTTGGACTATCAACCTCTCAATGGTATGGAAAATGGAGAGGGAAGAGTTGAGGAAATACCACAAGCAAGTGTATAGAGAAATGTGGGTATGACAATCTCTAATTCTTAATGTGTTTTGCTAGGGTTTTCTCTATGAAGCACTCCTCAACATTTGTGGGTAATGAGGGTATATATAGGATAGGTACAGAAAGTGTGAGTCATTTAGTACAGGCTGGCAGAACAGAATGCCTCGCGGGTGTCTCGCGGGAAGGCCTTACCCGTGAGATACTCGCGAAACACAGCTGTCTCCACCTGGCCTGACTCTTTGCATTCTAGCATGTGCAGGGCACATGATTCACTTCACGGGAAGCTAGGTCGTGACATACCCGCGAGAATTCTTTAGCCTTCAAATGCTTGAGTCTTCACACTTTCTCTCTATCACACAACCCTTACAACCAATCACACAATAGATACGAGGTATAAATGATTGATAATAATTACAATCAAATTTGGCACGGAATAAAAGCCAACAAAATACATAGTTGTAAATAACAACTTTACAATCTCCCTCTTTGGCTATTCCGTGACAAAACCCCTAAAACAGACTTTAGATTGAAATGTGAGTTTGGGAACAAAGGCAAAACTCACTCACACTTAAACTAGAAGTTGTGTAGCACTTGCACGTATATACCTGTAACCTGAAACACTTGTACACAAACAAAACTTTCATTAAGCTTATGATAAGTTGAACACAAGGTACGTACATGAACAAGTAAAATGCGATCAAGTATAAATGGGGTAAATGAATAAACCATGGCTTGACCAAACAAGCAATCACTATACAGAAGTGATCACTACACTCATTTATATAGGGAATGAACATCCGGATATGCAAAATGATAAGCTTATTTGAAGAGTATCATTTGCAAATCCAACACTTAACCAATGCAAAATACACAAAGTATTTGCATCTAGGAACAATCCTACTAGGGCACAAGAGTGTTCATCACTCAACCAATGCATAGAACGTATATGCATCTAGGAACAATCCTACAAGGGCATCAGAGTGATGTACTTAAGTAAAATGTATGACATTAAAACTACAAATACACAAGCAAAAGGCTGTATAAGCAAGGTACTACATATGCATGTCACAAACCATAAAAGCCTACAAACTATGCATGCAAACAAACCCTTCAAGCTTACATAAGCAACATGGGTACAAGAGTAATGCCACAAAGCAGGGAGATAAACACAAAGTACTGAAATTATACTGAAATAAAAACAGAGTATCAAAGCTTTAAACTAAAAGCAGTAAAAATAGTAAAGACTGTAAACATAAAGCAATTAAAGAAAAACTAAAAGTAACTAGACTTCTTGCTACTTCTCCCCCTATCACTACACTCCCCCTGTCAATGACATAATCTCCCCCTTTTTGTCATGGAATAGCTAGTTGTCATTCTCTTCTAGCTTCCTTTGAATTTCATCCATCTGAGTTTTGAGAGATGTTAACTGTTTATCAAGACGAAAGTGTTGGCAGTACATGATCTTAGTAAGTCCTGAAATCTTGGTACTAAGATCTTGAAGTGCAGCCATGATGGTGTCGAACTTTTCATCATAGGAATGAGAGGTAGAACTTGAGCTTCCTTGAGGAGCATGATGTTCTTGCTTGACAGTCTTCTTGGTGTGACTCATACTTGCTTGAAAAGTACGACCGTTAATTGGACTTGGCCTAGAGTGAGGGCGCTCATCTGTAGAGGGACGCACACCTTTGAGCTTCAAAATTCGAGAGATGAGACGACAAAAGGCAATACAATTCCTTGAGGCAGTTCGGTTAACTGTCTTAGCCAAAATGTGAAAGATATGGGAGCATACATCAATTTTCACATCAGATACCAAATCATGAAGAAGTAATGCTCGACTAAGGTTGATGTAGCCGGTGCTTGACAATGGATAGAGATTGCTACACATGATTGTTGACATAAGCCTTAATTCCAGAGAAAGTGAAGCCACATTGATTGACTTTCCACTGGAAGAGAATTTCAAATCTGCTCCTAATTGTCCCCGAAGTGTATCTTCATCCAGAACTAGATCATCATACATAGGTGGTATAAAAAGAATTGGCCAGTTTATGTGTAGAATATCAGATAGGTACATAGGAGTTACCAAGAACTGCTTTCTTCTAACCCAGCACCTGATCTCTTCTCCTTCTACAATAGCATTGGCATAGAACTCTTTCACCATGTCCTCATAGGAATCTTCAAGATCGGAGAGAAGAAAATTCCAGTCTTTTGTGGCAAACCAGGTAGGAATTTTGGTATCTAAAAGAGATGACTGATCAACGACTCTTTCAGCCAACAAGGGAGCATCTCAAAAGTGGTTCTTATAAGATTCAAAAGCAGCATAAGATCTAAACAAGTTAGGATAAAAAATTCCCATTGAAAAACGAGCTCTCTTTGGTCTAGGGGAATCATCATCAACATCAATGATTGGCTCTTTCCCTTTGTTGCTGCCACCTTTCATAGCTGAAGTCTTAAATGGAGACATCTGTGCAAAAGAACACACAAAAGAACAGGAAACACGTGCACAACACATAAAACACAAAACAGAACACAGAGCTTGATTAGATTCAAGTTAGTTCAAAATAAAAGTAAAACTGCATAGAAACAAGACATAATCAACTCCAAACAAAATGCTAAACATAAACACAATGCATGAAGTTAAGTAACTGTGCATGTGTGTGCATATGTGTGCATGTGCTGATGTGTGTGTGCATGTAAGATGCATGAGGTGTGCTTAGAGGGTGCCTAGGTGTATGCCTGGCATGACATTGAGGCACAAAATAGGCAAAGTGTGTAAACCACATAGCCACTGACAAAATCATGATAAACATGGGACAAATGACCTAGAACAATGATTGGAACTAAGATTAGTCCAGTTCAAAGCTCAAATGTCATTTAGACATTTTGTCAAACGCCTAACATGCACAAATGCATTCTAAGAATGAGTAATGCATGAACACAGTGAAATCTTGCCTAAATACACGTTGAAATGCCACAAGGGGCCAACACAAATGTGCAACCATCAAATGGGACACAGCCCAGTCAAGGAATTTGGAAAAATTTTACCCAATTTAGAAAACCAACCCTTTTTCAAAAAAATCCCCAAAATTGAAACCCTAACTCAAATAACAGCAAAATCTAAGAAAAACTTGAAGGAAAATGCTATTTGAAGACATACCTTGAAGTTGACAATGCAGAAAAGATGCTTGAAATTGATGGGTTTAGAGGAAAATTGATTTTGGGTTGAAAAGGGGTTCGAGAGAGGTTATGCGAGGGAAATGTTTTATGATTTGAAAAACTGTCACATCTGCTATATAAAAACTAAAAACACACATTTTTCGCAGGTTAAAGAGTAGCGAGTCAGTCGCGAGACACTTGCGAGAATGGCCACTGAAGCATAAAAGCTTTCGTGAGAAGCTTTAGGTCGCGATATAGTCGTGAAACTCTCTGTATGAATTTGGAAAATTTCAGTTTTTGCCAAACAACATTTCGCGAGAAGCTATTGGTCGCGAAACAGTCTCGAGATAGTCGCGAAAGTCTCTGAGTAAATTTGCAAAAAGTTTATTTCCCTCAAACACTTTTCGCGGGAAGCTCTAAGTCGCGAGCTTTTCGCAAAACAACCCCTGAACTTGATTTTGATAAAAACACACAAAATGCATTTAGACAAAGAAATAAACACATGAAAGTATAAAATCACTTTCAAAAACATATAAAACACTCAAAAATCTTTTTGGGTTTGATCAACACGTTCATGAGCATACACATCACATTTGAACATATACAATCACACAAATGAGATAGGCATTGATTGAATCAAAGTCTTGTGTGTTGTGTGTGAGTATCAAATGTAGAATAGTCCTTAGACCAGAGCGAAGCTTCAATGATCAATTCAATCGAGTCATACACAACTGATATGAAATCAAGTGGACTATCTCCATTATAGAAATAAGTATATATGACCTCCCACACATTGAGAACATAACTTAGAAGCTTTTCATTTGGCTTCTACATAAAGCATAACAATTGGTCCATTTTATTTTGCTTGGACAAAACATCTCATTTTTGAGGTTGGTGCTTGAAATTTATGATATTTCAACATTGATGATTAGCTTTGGTTTTTTGAGCACTATACAGAATACATTAAAAAGAGTCGCTTTCCCTTTTTCTTAGTCGAATACTAGTGTGTGCGACAGGCTTTTGCAGCTCAATATCTCTTTTCATTTGGAGATTTACATTTGGTGAGCTCTTTTTGCAAAAACATAAAAATAAAATGGGAAGAGATATAGACACAAGTTTATGCAAGTATTAAGACCAATAAGACTATTGACCAATCATTTATGACAAGCTTGAAGATCTATTTACAACAGTCACACATAGTTTTCAAGATTTCTTCCACAAATAAAATAGTGCATACAAAACAAGCCAAGATCGTAAATGCACTACGCCATTAGTATGAAGGTACTAGGCCAAACTCACATGAGATATGCACAAAACAAGTGATCAAACTTTTTAAGATTTTCTACTTTTTATGTGTTTTTGAATTTTTGACACAAAAGCAGCAAAAAAAATGATCAAAACAACAACAATAATAATGTAAAAACATTTGAAACAAAGAATGCAATGCATTAAACCACAAGGGAATGTGTGCCCTACAAATATAGTAGCTCAATATAAAGAGGTAAAGCACACAGCACACATGAGTTTCAAAGGATTGTACGAACACCAATGGTCTTACGAAGAGATTCAAACCATGGACCATCGAGAGGCTTGGTGAAGATATCTGCCTTTTGATTATCAGTGTGTATAAATTCAAGACATACAACTTTTTCTTCCACCAAATCACGAATAAAATGATAGCGTATCTCTATGTGTTTTGACTTCGAATGCTGAACAGGATTCTTTTAGAGATTTATGGCACTGGTGTTGTCACAGAAGACACACATTGTATCTTGAGGAATCTCGTAATCATGAAGTAGCTTCTTCATCCAAAGAAGTTGTGTGCAACAACTTCCAGCGGCTATGTACTCCGCTTCAGCTGTAGAAAGAGACACGGAGTTTTGTTTCTTGCTCATCCAAGACACAAGATTGTTACCAAGGTAAAAGCAACCTCCCGAAGTACTCTTTCGATCATCTATACTCCCAGCCCAGTCTGCATCTGAATACCCGGCAAGACAAGCATTTAAGTCCTTGGAATACCACAACCCATAATCTGGAGTACCATTGATGTAGCGTATAATTCTTTTTACCGCTGTCAGGTGAGATTGCTTGGGAGCGGCTTGATATCTTGCACAAACACCAATGCTAAATGCAATATCCGGTCTACTTGCAGTAAGATAGAGTAAGCTCCTGATAATACTTCTATACAAGGTTGGACTCACTTCCTCCCCGGAAGAATCAACATTCAATTTTGTGGACAAACTTATAGGAGTGGAGGCATGCTTCTTGGAGTCTAGCCCGAACTTTTTGACAATATTTCTAGCATATTTTTCTTGTGAAACGAATATGCCTTCCTTCTTTTGTTTGACTTGAAGGCCTAAGAAGAAGGTAAGCTTTCCGACCATACTCATCTCAAACTCTTTCTTCATCTCTTCAGAAAACTCTATAGCCAGTTCATCGATGGTAGCACCAAATACTATGTCATCAACATACACCTGAGCCACCAGAAGGTAGTCTTCATCATTCTTGACAAAAAAAGTTTGATCAGCATAACCTCTTTTGAAACCTCTCTACAGGAGGTAATGGGTGAGCCGATCAGACCAAGCTCTAAGAGCTTGTTTTAAGCCATAAAAGGGCTTTCTTCAATCTCAACACATGGTCAGGAAAGTGAGGATCCTCAAAACCTTTAGGTTGTTCAACAAACACTTCCTCATTCAAATATCCATTTAGAAATGCACATTTAACATCCATTTGATAGAGTTTGAAGTTCATACTACAAGCAATGGACATAAGAATTCGAATAGACTCTAGTCTAGCAACAGGTGCGAAAGATTCATCAAAATCTACTCCTTCTACTTGAGTGTATCCTTGAGCCACTAACTGAGACTTAGTCCTGATAATTTCTCCATCTTCATCTGTCTTGTTTTTGAATATCCATTTCGTGCCGATGACATGAACATTTTCAGGTCTTGGGGCAAGTTCCCATACATCATTTCTCACAAATTGATTCAGCTCTTCATGCATTGACTCTACCCAATTTTCATCCTGTAGAGCTTCTTCTACCCTTTTTGGCTCGAATTAGGCAAGGTAGCAATGGTATGTCCAGAAGACCTTGTCATAGCCCGCTCCCTCACGGACTGACGACTGCTCACTAGTCGCTTCTCTCGACATCTATTTACCTACAAGCGACGGAAGTATTTTAAGTGCCTAAGTTGACAGCCTCTCTATAAGAGGTAAACGATCAACTAGAAAAAACAAAGATAAGAGATAGAATGCATGAAGGAAAAGGTGACTTACCAAGTAAACAGTTCCTTGAAAGATGATGGTCTCAGCAAAGGAATGAAGACAACGAAGTTAGTAAGATGACGGGAGCGAAGTTCTGGCAATAGCAAGCTCTCTCTCTAAAGATGAATGATGAAATGGGAGAAAATGGGGAAGAAACTGAGATATATATATAGGATAAAAAGTGCACGGAAGACGAAGCTGTTGGGGTTTATGCCCTAAAATCCAATTTATTGGCATGTCATAAATAATTAAATTGTTTAGTTATATGAGACTATTTATAAATGAACTAATGGGACATTATCTTAGTCCATGAGATGTATAGTATGTGATTTATGTGAAAAGTCACAGAAGATATAAATCACAAATTCTTTATAAACTCAGAATTTTAGTTCGTAGTCGGTGATGAAATTGGGCGTTTCATCTGTGAAGACTATAACATATCAACTAAGATGATTTGTCTTGATCATGGAAGTGGAGACTTCTAGTTGATATGTTGATATGTTTTAAGAGTTAAGACATATTGAACTGGATCGCTGTGAGATTTATTATTCACCTAATGACTGTCAAATGAATAATAAATCTCACGACTTCTATTTACATCAACTCTAAATCCTGAGAGAATAATGGACCTGATCATGAGATATAGGTTGCTTTGATATATCAGGAGTGAGATCTATAAGTTACGGTCAAAATCTCAGTATGTTGGGCAACCGCATTTAGTGTTAATGGAACATATATTCTCAAGATGGAATTCATAATCTCTTAACGGAGATATAAACTATTCTCTTGAGATAAGTTTAATGGGTTTAGTTATTTAGAGTATTGAACCCAACCACTTTAGTAAGAAGTTACTAAAGTATATATTTATGAAATTGGATTTCATAAATATGTGATGAATAACATAAAGGATTAAACCGGGTACTCAAGGATTAAGATGTATTAATCTTCAAAGTGGCAGTCTATATTTATGACTTTGTATTACTACGAATATTTTAATGAAGGTGTTGCATGAATAATAAAGTCTTGGGATATAATTAATAGATAAGGCCTAGAGTGCAATTTTATTCTTATTGTGGTATTGAATATAATTAATGGTAACTTTGGACTTGTCAAGAGTTGACGGAAAAGTCCAAGGCCCATTGGAGCTAGTGTCGTATTGGCCCCTTTGGTCCCATCTCAAGCCACAAACTAAAGCCTAATTGGATAGGCCCAAAAGGCTAATCCAATTAGATAATCAGTCATTATTTAATAAGAGTTATTAAATAAAGGAACCACCAAGGTAGTTAAAATGTACGTATGATGAAAAGAAAAGTGAAAGCTCGAAAATGTGTTGAAAATACAAGAGCTGTTTAAACCTCCAATTTAAAATTACGGCTCAATAGATTTTGCACTAACTTAATACTAAGTGCGGAATAGTGTAAATGTGAGCAGATAAATAAGAAGCTACTCTAATCGATAAACTAAGCAACACAGCAGTATAATGGAATGTAAAAGAGTAGGGAAGAAGGATGCAAACACAGATAACACCGAGACGTGTTATCGAAGAGGAAAACGAAGAACTCGGCGAAAAACCTCTCCACCGCCCTCCAAGCAGAAATCGATCCACTAGACAATCAGTTGGGATACATGGGTTAGCAAAAGACCCTCCAAGCCTAATCTACCCGATGTACCTAAGCCCTCCAAGCTCCTACTCCAACAAGACTTCTCGGAACCGTGTCTTGTCTTAGTTCTCCGGATCCCGCAACAAGCTCCATGTTGCATTTGCCATCCTTGGCTTCTTCCAATACTTCCCAGGAGCACCAAAACGTCACTCAACACTTTCAAAGGGTGTGGTAAGTGTTTGGGCTATTAACCTCTCAATGGTATGGAAAATGGAGAGGGAAGAGTTGAGGAAATACCACAAGCAAGTGTATAGAGAAATGTGGGTATGACAATCTCTAATTCTCAATGTGTTTTGCTAGGGTTTTCTCTCTGAAGCACTCCTTAACATTTGTGGGTAATGAGGGTATATATAGGATAGGTACAGAAAGTGTGAGTCATTCAGTACAGGTTGGCAGAACAGAATGCCTCGCGGGTGTCTCGCGAGAAGGCCTTACCTGCGAGATACTCGCGAGACACAGCTATCTCCACCTGGCCTGACTCTTTGCATTCCAGCATGTGTAGGGCACATGATTCACTTCGCGGGAAGCTAGGTCGGACATACCCGCGAGAATTCTTCAGCTTTCAAATGCTTGAGTCTTCACACTCTCTCTCTATCACACAACCCATACAATCAATCCCACAATAGATACAGGGTATAAACGATTGATAATAATTACAATCAAATTTGGCATGGAATAAAAGCCAACAAAATACATAGTTGTAAATAACAACTTTACAAAAAGAAATCAGTTTTTCTCCACAAGGAGAAGAAGAAGAATTTTCTTTAAGAATCTATGTACAAAAGACTGATTGAGAGACCACACATCTTAGGCACCATGTGAAATTGAGATGAAGATTAAAGGTATTCTCAAGTCAAGGTTTTGAAATTCCCTACATCAAGGTACGCTTCCTATTCTTTGTTCTAGAATTCAAGGTTATATGTTATCTCTCATGAATGAAGTAGATCCGTGTTTGTTGCTTCCGCTGTGTGTTTTGTATGAGATACAAAACCTGATTTTCCAACAAAAGCGACACGCTCGTCCAGAAACGGAGCCAATCTGCTTAAGCCACATGTCCAAGCAATTAATAAAGGCTGATCCAGGAACTGCCCATAAATGTCCTCTCCTTTCGATAAACAAAATAATAAATAATAAAAAGGAGAGAGCTACGAATTGAACTCCATAACCCATTCGCTAAAAATCAACGGGGCTATGGAGTAGGGAGCAGATGATAAAGGTAAGTCTGTGGTTTTGATAAAGTCGTTCATGTTGGGTGGATGCAGCGGCCATAATAAACTCGTCAGCCTCGTTTGAACAATTCGCAGCCTAAACACCAGAGTGAAAGTCGACAGTTCCACCTCAAAGCTGACGGCTAAACCCTGAAGACAACAATTATTTGAATAGGACGACTATAATATACTGACGGGATATGAAGCTGACGAGGGGAAGCTGAAGGGGATAAGCGAGTCTATGACGAGGTTGACATGGCTTGGCCTCCATGCATAAGCATATAAGGAAATATCTTGTGCCCCACACTTAACCCTAATCGAGAGAGTCCTATAAGGAAAAGATCTCGTAAGATATGCGAATTAAAGAAGACCTCTCCCACAAGGAAAGAACTTCTAAACCAAGGAATGAATGTCGACCCCATGATACTATAAAAACCCCAAGACCCCAACCAACCAAGATACACATAATTCCCTTAGCTCTGGTACTCTAGAGTTGTGAAATTTCTCTAACTTAACCTTCGGAGGGTCTTCGGCTAGTACCACACAGGTACTCTCCTAGTGTTTTCTTTGTTTTTGTTTCGCAAGTGTTGTTTAGAGCACGTGAACATTGTGTGACTCGCTGATGATTTTCGACATCATCAATATGGAATCTTCGACAAAGAAAAAGAAGGAGAACCAACAATGGACGTCCAGAAGAGACAATTGTTGGAGGCGACCGTAGTACTTCTCAGGTATGTGTTCCTCTATTTTTCTTGCATGAAGCTAAAAGGAGTATGTTGGTTAGCAAAAGATAGTTCTATTATTATTTTTTAAATCGATGTGGACTTTAATTAAAAAAGCTCGGTCTTCTTTAACAATAGGTATCGTCAAGTAGTTTTAAAAATAAAAATTGTTCATTTAAAATTTAGTATGTATTTTTCAATCAATTTTATTAATATTATGGAAGTTTCTTCCAATCTACAGATAATTAATTAGTGATTAAACCGTGCGCGATATTAGTTAGGAAAATTACACCAACCTCACATGAGGTTTAATAAAATGACACTTCTCAAACATTTCAAGAAATGACGCTTCACCCTTGAGGCGTGTATAAGTGAAATAGTTAAGTTATTACAATCGGAATATTCTTGTATAAGTGAAATAGTTATGTTTTTACTATCGGAATATTTCATTTTTAAAACTATTTTTATTTGTTTATACACACTTGGGGGGGGGGGGGGGGGGGAGGGGTTGGGGGAATTGTTTTGCTTTGACAAACCTCAAGGGAAATAATGTTATTCCATCCATTTTTAGGTAAGAATCATTTTAAGAAAGGAATATTCCATTAGTTTAGAGAGATTGAACTTAACTATTACGTTGTACAAGCCTCAATAGAGGAGTGTCATTTCTATAAATATCAATGACGGGTTTTGTAATTTATCCTATTAGTTATTTGTCACAATATTGGAGGCAATTTCGTTGTTGAGCTGGACTACAAGTTTTCATGCCTGTTTTTATGCCTGTTTTCTCTCCAATTTGGAGAGATGAATGTTTGGTGGGCTAGGGGAGAAAATGCCTAGGCCCCACCAAAAAAAATCCATCAATTCTCTCATTACCAAACAAAACTCATACCTATTTTCTCTGATTTATTTTTTATCCTCTTTATTCCACCTCCAACCAAACAGAACTTAAGTGTAAAGCCTACCCTATCACTTAAGAAAGAAAGATACGAGGAAATAAATAACCCATAAATAACCAATATCAACATTTTTTTTTTTTAATTGAATGTCAATTTTTTTTTTGGGTAAGAATGTTAACTTGATTTTAAAAGGATGAAAGAACAAAGCAAGATCATAGAATATTTAAACAATATAGTCACAGTCACTTTATTGTTATCACTTACTGATGTAACATCCATGTTCTATGGCAAAATGCCTAGAAAATAAGTAGAAATAATTATAATTTATTTTCGTAGTAGGTAATATGAAGGCTAACATTATTTGGAATGAAAGTCTATCTCCATTCTTAGCTTGAAATTCCTTGAAGCAAGTTAAAGTGACCTAAATCTTGGAGCATCATGGCAACATATTGTTATATTTTTGAAGGGGAGACTCGAGAGACTCTGTGCCACTAGGACCTTAAGGATGTTCCATAGGAGGTGTTGTGGGAGACTTGATAGGATTTGGGCCCTTTGGAACTGTCCTTTTGATCTTATAATTTAAAGAGCTGAAATCATTAGAAACAATAGGATGTTCCACAGGGGGTGTTGTGGGAGACTTGATAGGATTTGGGCCCTTTGGAACTGTCATTTTGATCTCATAATTTAAAGAGCCAAAATCATTAGAAACAGTAGGATGTTCTACTGGGGTGTTCCAGGAGACTGTATAGGATCTGGGCCGCCAAGAACTATCCTCTTGATATCATAATTTAGAGAACCAAAATCATTAAAAACTATAGGATGTTCCATTGGGGGTGTTCCAGGAGACTTGATAGGATTTGGGCCTTTAGGAACTGTTCTCTTGATCTCATAATTTAGAGAACCAAAATCATTATAAGCAAAAGATAGAGAGAGAAGTGTGAATATTACGGGAAAAAAAACCTTGAGGGACTCCATTGTATTACAAAGGCTCTCAATGTTTGCAATAATAACAACTTTTTGTTCTTATATAATGTCAGTCTTGGATATCTCATGTGAAATTGGTTTCTCTTCTTCATAAAGAAAACAAAGCCTGTGATTTTAATATGGTAAGTTGAAAGACTGTAACAAAATTATTATATTTCATTTTTAGAATTTCAACATATGGTGATTTCCTTATGATGAGTTGAAAATTTATAATAAATAACCAAAAGCCTTGATAGCTTGTATTTTATGGTGTTTCCGTTTGAGAATCCAGGGTTCAAATTTTGCTTATAGTTGTAACTGTCAAATTTATCCACAAAAAAAAAAAATGTATTTCTTTTTTTGGACAGATTACAATTAATCCTAAAAAATAAATATATTAATTCATAATGATCATTATTTATTATCAAACCAATACGCTAATTTGTTAGCTAAAATTTGTGTTCATTCCTAAACTTTGTATGAAATTTGTTTTATAATAAATAAATGTATTTCTTTTTATTTATTCATTTTAAATTTGATAATTGATTCATAATAATTTTTATTTACTATCTAATCAAGACCCTAATTGGTTGGCTAAAACTTGTTTTCATTCTTAAACTTTGCACAAAGTTTGTTTTATAATAAATAAATATATTTCCTTTTTTTAATATATATTCGATAATTGATTCATAATAACTACTATTTATTATCAAATCAAGGTAGTAATTTTTTTTAGAAAGAAATCAAGATAGTAATTGGTTAGATAAAACTTGTTCTCATTCCTAAACAATATACACAAAATTTGTTTTTTAAGAAAAAAAAATTTTATTTATTTTTTGATAGATTTGATAATTGATTCATTAAAATTGTTATTTATTATTAAATCAAGACACTAATTAGTTAGCTAAGATTGTTTCCATTCCTGAACTTTGTACAAAGTTTTTTTTTTACCATTCCCAAACTTTAAAAATTTAATTTTTCATCTTTAAACTTTTGAAGGCATTTCAATTTTTTTGTCCTTCCTCAACATCTGTTAAATTTTATCTTACATGTACTAACAAAAATACTGAGGTGCTAGATTTTTAGTATTTTTTTAGTGCATGTAAATTTCTAGCATTAAATAATCTAACATAGAGCACTTTAAATAAAAAAAAAAAGATCAGGACACATGGCACCAAATAATTGGTAATTACAATCTTCCATAGTCATGCTTCTTCGAAAGAAAAACCTTATTTTTGCACCTTATTATTATTATTATTATTTTAGATTCTTTGTTTTTTCATCCCTAAACTTTCAAAATTCATTTCTTTGTCTTTAAACTTTTGGTAACATTTCAATTTTGTCCTTTCATCGACATCCATTTAATTTGAATCTTATGTGTACTAACGAAATGTTGAAGTGGTAGATTTTTAGTATTTTGTTCTTTTAGTGCTTGTAGAATTTTAGCATTAAATAATCTAACATAGAACACTCATATATATATATATATATATATATATATATATATATTAATAGGCAAAGGTAAAAGAAAATCTAATTAGATTTCAAATTGGAATTCAATTATAGTTTAATTTTGCGCAACATGTCCCATCGAATCTAAATTTTTAAATTTTTATGGCAAATCAGTTAATTTAGTTTAAAAATTGGATTTCAAATATAGTTTAATTTTGCGCCACGTGTCCCATTTAATTTAATTTTTTTTTAAATTTTTGTGCCAAATGAGTTAATTTAGTGTAGAAAACAAGGAGTCTAATATAAATAAATAAAAGACCTAATAATATATCTAACTCTATATATAAAATTAGAGTAAAAGAAGTTTGAATGATTTTATATTTATGGGCTTTTTTTATAATGAAAAAAAAATCAAATTTATAAGTAATTTACGTAATATATCATGACTATGTACGGTCCATTACTAACTAGGTAATATATATATATATATATATATATATATATATATATATATATTTTTTTTTTTTTGGTTGCTTTTTTAAATCAAAGTTTAGAGAAAATTCAATAAGAATCAAAATCGGATTTTGCTTTTATTTGCTTTCCATACAAATTAAATTGTTTAGATTTTTGTTGTTATTTATTCTTTGAACTAATGAACATATTTTTTATACTGTTTCTATTCAGATATTTTGTATGCAAAGATATTGAACATAACAAACTGTAATTGAGCTAAACAATCTCATGCATCTATCCCTCTCAATTTAGGAGGTACTATTTGACCAATTTATTATTTGATTTTGTGTTGTATTTAGTAGAATTTCATAGACAATAATTGTGAATTAATATTGTATATGTAGTATCCAATAGTAATTTTCAAAATTGTATACGTAATAGCAATGTAATGAGAAACTTGGCGTAACCAATATTATGTAAATTGCAAGGAAATACTATTTTAGTACCTCTAAATGTCCTGATTGAACTATGTTCTATATGTTTAATAACCTAAACTAACATCAATAGTACTACTACAATTCATCATTCCCATGTGTACACACAGGTTACATACTAGTTAAAATTTAAAGTATAAGAGACAAAGTATAAGACTCAGATGGTATCTACAAGGCCAATATTTGGAAAAGGAACAATGCATGATATAGGGTTTTGGCATATATGTTTATTCTATATTTTATATTGTTATATTTCTAGCAGTGACACTGAAGGTTGAAACTCTCTCTCAAAAAAAGAAGGGGGGGAAAGGCCTGGGGGAGCAAATGGCAGCAAGTAGAATGATATCTTTATAGTTACTTACCAAACATTTGATTTGAAGATTACATTTAACCTTTAAGACAAAATTGTATCAAGATGTAGCAACCTCCACATTCACTCATCACACAAAATATACTGTGAACACTTATTTTATTTATGGAGTGAAACTAATACCTACTCGATAGGGGGAGGTTACTGTGATGGTGAACTTTACATTAAAATCAAGATCATTATCGTTAAAGTATTATTCAATGGTTAAAAAATAGACATTCTTTGCGCACGCGCACGCTCTCACAAAAAAAAAAAAGGGTAAATAGACATAATCGACAAACCAGTTATTTTGTTAAGATAACTTTTTGGAATATTAAAAAAAAAAAAAATGAGTCAATCTATTTAGTATCCGCAGTGCTTTTATATTCCGATACTTTATATTCTAGGGTTTAGCACAACTAAAACAGCTACTTGTTGTCCATTTGGTATCTCAAAGTTTTCTTATTCACTAAGTTTGAAGTGAGTGTTATTAATCCTTTAAATTTAAACAATGAGTGCAATTGGCTATTTTTTTAAGAGCTGTTAATCGCAATGCTTATGTGGCTAACAGATTAATGACATGACAAATTTTAAATGACACGTCATCAATTTTAATATAAAAAAATTAAAAATCATCTTTGACTAGGTGAAAAACCCATGACCTATCTTAATATGTTAGCATAATACAAAGTTTGATAAGGTGGTAGGAGAAATGAAAAGAACCATCTTTTCTTATTAAGTTAAAAATCATAAAAATTCATTTTAGGTAAATAATTAGTCCAACATGTGTTGATACTATAATTTGTTCAGCCCCGATTCACGCGTAAAAAAAAAAAAAAACCAAAAATTAAAAATTTTTTTTTGAAGAAGGTGCAAAATTACAAATTTCAAAGATAAAAAGTATATATATATATATATATATATATAAAAAAAAAAAAAAAAAAAAAAAAAAAAAAAAAAAAAAACCATGATTGGATGGTGGATCAAAGGGTCACAACATTTAAAAACCCATTAAGGCCAAAACCCTAACCTGGTATGGTTAAAAAGTTGACTTTTTGATCCAACCGTTGGATCGCGTTGAATTTTGGACTATTCCATAGGGCATATTTTCCCTTCAAATGATAGTTTACGGGCCAAAATCAGAGTTAAAAAGGATGAGATATCACTAAAATACCAAAAATTCTAATAAAATCCTCACTTTTTTTTAAAGAAAAACTAGTAGTTTTTCACCCGACTTCGCACAATAAATTGTACCGATTGGGCAAGAACTGGAGCGATCCGGCTAGACCAGCTTGAAGAACAAGATCTTATATATTTTTCATAAAAAGGTGTAAGGTTGAATTTAATCAACCATCTTGTTGGCTTTATTTCGTGCCAATTTGCTTGTAATTTAAGCACGTAGTAACCCTGTATTTAGCTGGGATCATTGTGAGGGTAGTGTGTGAGAAGATGTGAAGAAATGCTCAAGTATGTGCAAGAAGGCAGAGTTTCGCAGCTAGGACTCACGGGTGACTCGCGACTGGCAAGTCGCCAAATGCTGGCATGTGAGAAGCACGTAGGGAAGCTGAAAGGTCGTGCCAGCTGTTGCACTATAGGACAAAAGTCCCAGGCTGGCCAGGCCGTTACGTTGCGACTTGAACTCACGACTCAGACCAGTCACGAGGCCAAGCTGCCAATTAGCCATGTTTGGCAAAAATTGACTCTTCGCATTCCTTTCTCACCCTACTATATATATACCCTTAAACCCACCAAATGAAGAGAGCTTCCAGAGAGAATTTTGTGAGAGAAACCCTTGAGAAAAACAAGATTGCCTCATTCCTAATCTTTATCTTAGAGACTCTACAAATTCCTCTTCTCTCTTCCTCTCCATTGTCATACCCTTGAGAGGCCTATTTACCAAATCCTTATCTCACCACACCCACGTCTGTGAGAAGGTTTATTTGGTGCTGTTGGGAAGCAGTTAGGAAGGAACCAATATACACTGGTTGATGCTATGGTCTAGTAGCGGAATCTGGGAAGCTAAAGAAGAAATAGGTTCGGCGTAACCTTGTTGGAGCAAGAAGCTTGGAGGGCTTAGGTACTTGGGTAGATTAGGCTTGGAGGGTTTTCTGCTGTTCATGTATCTCAACTGCATTCTTTAGTGGATTATTTCATCGCTTGGAGCGCGGCGGAGAGGTTTTACGCCGAGGGCTTCGATTTCCTCTTCGATAACACATCGTGAGTTGTCTGTGTGTTTGCATCTTTTCTTCCTTTATCTTTGCCTTATATTTACTGCTGTGGATGTGTTTATATTTGGCTTAGATTGTTTATCAATTCTGTGTTTGGCTTATTTTCATGTTCTGCACGTTAATCGTTTGATATTAAGCCTGAGTTGATAATTTTGTAATTGGGGTCTAAACGTTCAGGGGTGTTTCATACCCATATTGAACTTTCAATTGGTATCAGAGCGGGTACACTTGTTGTGGCTTAAATACCTAAGTGTGATCCCTGACCTCCTTTAAGATGGATAGGTCTCAATCTCTTAATGTACCACCGTTCTTTGACGGTAATAATTATGCATTCTGGAAAGTCAAAATGAGAGCGTTTTTATGTTCTATCGATGATACCATTTGGGATGCAGTTGAGGTATGTTGGACTAAGTCAGAGGCAGCCAAATCCACTTGGGATAAGGCAGCTCTCGCGGCAGCCAACGCTAATAGTAAAGCGTTAAATGCTATATTTTGTGGTGTGTCTCCTGATGAATTCCACAAGATCTCTCATATGACAGTAGCCAAAGAAGCTTGGGAGATTTTGGAGACTACTTATGAGGGTGCGAAGAAAGTTAAGGACACAAAGCTTCAAATGCTTACCACCAAATTTGAAGAGCTCAAGATGGGTGATGATGAACCGTTTGATTCATTCTATGGGAAGCTCAATGAAATTGTAATTGCTAAAATCAATCTTGGTGAGAAGATTGAAGATACTAAGGTGGTGAGGAAAATATTGAGGTCCTTGCCTAAAAGTTTTAGAGCAAAGGTTACAGCCATAGAAGAGAGCAAAGACTTGGATGAGATCAAAATTCAAGAGTTGTTAGGATCTCTCTAAACATATGAGCTTGGATTACCTTCCCATAAGACGAGTAAATCGCTTGCTCTTAAAACCATCACCGAAAGAATGGATGAATCCTCCGAAGAAGATGGATTGGAAAAGGAAGTTGTACTCCTTGCTAAGAACTTCCGAAAATTTTTGAAGATGAAGAACAGTGGAAAACCGTTCAGTAAAGGGAAGTTTTCATCTTCAAGAGGTGATAGAAAAGAGTTTAAGAGGAAAGAAGGGAAGGATTCTCAACCTCCTTCAAACATTGTGTGCTATGAGTGCAATGGCCATGGACATCTAAAGAAGGAGTGTCCAAATTTTCTGAGAGAAAAAGGCAAGGCTTATGCCATAACACTCAGTGATACAGACTCCTCCGACTCTGACTCTGAAGAGAGATGTGATGGAGAAGGAAATTTCTCTACATTCATAACCATTGCTCAAGTGGATTCATTGGATGACTTGGGTGCACTTGTGAAGGAGCTTGGTGAGCATTCTGATTTGGAGTCTATTGGGGTTGCTGAAGAATCGGAGGCTGAAGAGGATGAAGATAAGTCGGGTCTTCAAGGGAATTACGCCTTACTCCTTGAGAAATCGGGTGAGTATGCAAGGGTTGCAAAGGTGGCTGTGAAGAAGGTGAAAAGGGCTGAAGAGGACTACAAAAGTCTTCTGGTTAGACATAAAGAGGCTAAGTGTGAGATTGAGACACTAAATAGCGAGTTATCGGAAGCTTATATCAAAGTAAGATTTCTTGAGCAAGAGGTGGTGCAAGCACAAGCCAAGATAGAAAGGGTCTCCTCCAAGAAGCTGGAAGATGTTATTTCATCTCAAAAACACTTCTCAAATAAGTCCGGGTTGGGATATACCAGAGGGAGTAGCTCATCGGCCAAAACTACCAAAGAAGTGAAATTTGTGAAGGCCATAGAGCCGATTATGGAAGGGCCCATCCCTGAGAATGTTAAGGTTGAGAAGAAGACGAAGCTGGCTGAGCAACGAGTGGTTAATAAGTTCCGAAATCAACTAGAAGCCAGATTTGAAGGTAGAGCAAGATCTCTCTCAAGATCACAACGAGGTCCTAGATCAGATTATGTGTGTCACTATTGCGGATTGCAAGGACATACCAGACCCATTTGTCAAAAGTTGAGAGCAGACAACAATGCAAGTGCACCTCGGCCATGAGAAAGAAGAAATGACATGAGGTCTTGGGGTGGTGAGCAACCAATAAGTCATAACTGTGACCCAGGAATGATGGACGTGATGAAGATGATCGGTGCCTTCACAAATTGCCTGGAAAGCTTCACACGAAAGTTTGATAGTCCTAATTCTCGTACCTAATCCGTTAAGGATATCACCCCAAACGCACGTGACGTGTGGGTGACGAAAGGTACTCATGCATAAGCATTGCAACATGTCCATGCATCAATTCTTCCCATGTTTGTGAATATGCTTGGTTGTGTGCTTTTTGCTAGTATTTAGGTTGTTATTTTGTGTGTGTGTTTTTGTCTTTGCTTCAAATGTTTTTACATTATTTTGTTATGTTTTTATTAACCTTTTACCGCTTTTGTGTCAAAAATCCAAAAACACATAAAAAGTAGAAAATCCAAAAAGTTTGATCGGCTTTGTTGAGTTTTGTCTTAAAGCATGTTTTGCCTTGTACCTTTGTACTAATGGCTTTGTGCATTTAACGAGCTTAGCTTGTCTCTTATGCACTCATATCATCTGTGGAAGAAATTCTAAAATCTATGTGATTGTTGTAAATAGATTTTCAACCTTGTCATGAATGAGTAGTGAATGGTTTTGTTGATCTTGAGACATGCATAGACTCATGCCTGTATATCTTCCCACTTTTTATTTTTATGCTTAAAAGAGCTCTTTAAATGTAAATCTCCAAATGAAAAGAGATATAGAGCTGCAAAAGCCTGTCGCACATACTAGTATTTGACTAGGAAAAAGGGAAAGCGACCAAAATAAAATGTATGATGCCCAAAAAGGCCTAAGGTTAACTCATCAATTGAAATATCAAAAATTTCAGGCATCTATCTCACAATGAGATTTTCTTTGCTCAAAAAGTGCAAATGATATGTTAAATATGGAGCCAAATGAAAAGCTTCAAAGAATTGTTATCAAGTGCATGTGGGAGGTCATATATGCATGTTTCTATAATTGAGATAGGTCACATTATCTAGTGCTAGTTGTATATGCCTTGATTGAATTGATCATTGAAGCTTCACATTAGACTAAGGACTATCTCATTTTTGATATACACACACAACACACAAGTCTATGTTCAATGAATGCCATATTCATTTGTGTGATTGTACTTATTTAAATGTGTTTTCACATACTCAATCTTTGTTGATCAAACACAAAAAGATTTTTGAATGTTTTAGTTTTGTTTTTGAAAAGTGTTTTGTTTTACAAAATAGTCAAAAATTTCAAAAACAGTGTTACCTTGTTTTGGTGACTAAGTCGCGGGTTGGCCCAGTCGCAAGGACCAGTCGCGAGCCCACTCAGAGATTTTTCGTGGCTCACAGGCATGTCAATGCCCTAGTCATGAAAAAGACTTAGAAAAACTTTTCAAAATTTGAGTTTTTGTACATTTCGCGGCTCAATATGGCAACTTGTTCGCGGGTGGAAGGTCCAGTCGCGAGGGGTACTCAGAGATTTTCGCGGCTCAACTCGTGACTCTCTCGCGGGTAGATCTTCCAGTCGCGAAAAACACTTAGAAGATTTTTCAAGAATCTTGCTTCATAGTGTTTCGCAGCTTACCCTAGCAACTTAGTGGCGACTTGTTCCAGTCGCAAAAAATGCGTGTTTTGTGTTTTAAAGACAGTTTTTAAAATTATTTTTCATTTTTCCCTTGAACTTCAGTGACTGTTCATTGTCTTCCCCAAATCACTATTTCCAACACTCCGTGTTCACTCTTGATAATTCCTCCATTTCTGCATTTTTTTTCTTCTCAAATCTCCAAGAAAAGGTATGGGTTTTCTATCCCTTACTTCAGATTTCCTGTTCTAAGTGTTATTTTCTTGAATCTGTGTGTTTTGAAAATGGATTGTGTTTTTGGGTGTTTAGTTTTAGGTTGTTCTTTATAGTGAATGTCATCTGTTTGATTGTTATTGTTGCTGTGAATATTTTGGTCTTTTAGTTGGTTTTGTTGAATGGTTTTTGTTGCCAATGACTTGTTCAGTATGGATTCACATGATGTTTTGACTTATGTGAGGGTTCTTACCTTGATTGACTATGTCTGTGCATGTCACTTTCATGATATTGTGTTGACATGCTTGTTGTCTGTGACACTTTGCTACTCATTTTTGACAGAGCGTGCTGTTACGCCTATTACTCTATGTATGTTTGGCATTTGTTCCATGTTTCGTATGTTTCAGGTCTTCGGCAATGCTTATTCTATCTCTTTATTGTCTTAGCTCTCGTTCTGTGATTCTATGTCTTCTAAATCTCTTGATTAGATCTAACGAAATGAGTGTGCTGTGGATTTGGTACTTTGCTGTGTGTTTGCTCTTTTACAGATGTCTTGACGATCCTCCAAAGGAAAAGAGGTTATGACAGAAGAGGAAACAATACCTGTTGCAAAACGAACACGTTCTTCATCACAGCCATCTACTGAACTCAATAGTGAGTTATTCAGAACTCCTCAGCACCTACTTGCTTACTCAAGCATCTTTGACTAGGCAACTCCTATAGTGGAACAGGAGGTCAGATTTGACACTTTGGAAACCACATTTGTCCCTCGGATCTTCGAGGCAAAAGATTAGGCTGAATTATTTGGAAATTTTGTTGATCCAACGGTGGATCTAGTGAAGGAGTGTTTCGCCAACACAGTTGATCTTGAAAGTGAACTACACTGTATGGTAAGAGGAACGGAGTTCATCATTAGTCCAGACACCATAGCTGAACTTCTCAACATAACTAGACCTGAGAATGCCGATCTAACTCCTTATGATGATCACACTCCAGTGATTCAGGACATTCTCCAAGTTTTTGGTCTTGGCCATGACATCTCTAGGGCCGGCACATCCATAAGTATTACCAAATTTTCACTTGAATTGACAACATTGAAGCTGATCATGTATACCAACCTCTATCCGTTGACTAACACGGTGTATATCAACCTTGTAAGGGCTCAATTTCTATGTGATCTCATCACAGGCACTACCATTGACATCTGTGCCCATATTTTTCATATCATAAGAAAGACAGCAACTCGCACAGTAGCACGAGGGTGCCTTCCATTTTGCAGTCTCATTACGAAATTCATTCTAAGTGAAGGTGTTACTCCTCCTTTAATTGGGAAAATAATTGTTCGTCCTTGACCAATCTCTATGTCCACTCTACAAGCTAGCAGAAGTCATTCATCCAAAACTCCAAAGGGTGCACATTTCTCTCCTGCTACTCCTTCTACTCCTAAGCCAAATTCACATGTACATGCCATCAATGGATCACAGCAACCTAGCACTACACAAACACAGTCTGCCCCTCAACCTGATAGGTTGGAGATGCTATTTGAGAACCCCCACAAGCGCCTTAAGGAATTGGTAAAGAATCTCAGAGAAGGCCAGAGAGAGCAGTTAGAGAGAATGGCAGTTATGCAGGACCAGATCGATGTTTTAGCAGCACAAGTTGATGGCATTTTCACCAAGTTACAACAGTGACCCTTTGGCCATTTCGGTCAAAAAGGGGGAGAATTTTTTTTGGGCCAGCTCTTAAGGGGGAGTGGAGTGCCTGTTTTGAGGGGGAGTCTCATTATTATATGTTGTTTTGTTTATAATTTTGATACTATGCTTGGATAACTACTGCTGTTTGTAGGCTTTTATGGTTTGTACCATGTATTTGCAACACTTCGCTTATGCAGCCTTTATGCATTGTCCTTTAGTACTTGTTAATGCTATGCATTATCTTAAGTACATCACTCTTGTGCCTTTGTAGGATTGTTCCTAGATGCATATACGTTCTATGCATTGGTTGAGTGATGAACACTCTTGTGCCCTTGTAGGATTTTTCCTAGATGCATATATGTTTGTATGCATTGGTTGAGTGTTGGACTTGCAAATGATACTCTTCAATTGAGCTTATCACTTTGCATGTCCGGATGTTCATTCCTTGTGTGAATGAGCATTGTAATCACTTTTGTTTATAGTGATTGCTTGGTTGATCAAGCCATGATTTATTGCTTTATTGCTTAAGTTCATTTTTGCTTGATGATGCTTCTATTGCTCCATATGCATTTCAAATTTTTAGCATACAATAATATTATTGCGTTGTTGTGTTTCAGGAGTTACTTGTTCATATGTTCAAGAGCTATTCAGAATCTAGAGTTAGGTATGAGTGAGTTTTGTTCAACTATTCCCAACTCACACATTAAGTCTAGAGTCTGTTGTAGGGTTTTGTCACGGAATAGCCAAAGGGGGAGATTGTAAGGTTGAATTTAATTAACCATCTTGTTGACTTTATTCCGTGCCAATTTGCTTGTAATTTAAGCACTTAGTAACCCTGTATTTAGGTGGGATCATTGTAAGGGTAGTGTGTGAGAAGATGTGAGGAAATGCTCAAATAAGTGCAAGAATGCAGAATTTCGCAGCTAGGACTCGCGGCTGACTTGCGACTGTCAAGCCGCCAAATGCTGGCATGTAAGAAGCACGCAGGGAAGCTGAAGGGTCACGCCAGCTGTCGCACTACAGGACAAAAGTCCCAGGCTAGCCAGGCCGTTACGTCCCGGCTTGAACTCGCGACTCAGACCAGTCGCGAGGCCAAGCCGCCAATCAGCCCTGTTTGGCAAAAACTAACTCTTCGCATTCCTTTTTCACCCTACTATATATATACCCTTAAACCCATCAAATGAAGAGAGCTTCTAGAGAGAATTTTGTGAGAGAAACCCTAGAGAAAAACAAGATTGCCTCATCCCCAATCTTTATCTTAGAGATTCTACAAATTCCTCTTCTCTCTTCCTCTTCATTGTCATACCCTTGAGAGGCCTGTTTACCAAATCCTTATCTCATCACACCCACGTCTGTGAGAAGGTTTATTTGGTGCTGTTGGGAAGCAGTTAGGAAGGAACCAATATACATTGGTTGATGCTATGGTCTAGTAGCGGAATCCGGGAAGCTAAAGAAGAAATAGGTTCAGCGTAACCTCGTTGGAGCAAGAAGCTTGGAGGGCTTAGGTAGTTGGGTAGCGGAGAGCAGCGGAGAGGTTTTACGCCAATGGCTTCGGTTTCCTCTTCGATAACACATCGTGTGTTGTCCGTGTGTTTGCATCTTTTCTTCCTTTATCTTTGCCTTATATTTACTGCTGTGGATGTGTTTATATTTGGCTTAGATTGTTTATCAATTCTGTATTTGGCTTATTTTCATGTTCCGCACGTTAATTGTTTGATATTAAGCCTGAGTTGATAATTTTGTAATTGAGGTCTAAACGTTCAAGGGTGTTTCATACCCATATTGAACTTTCATAAGGGCTCAACGATATTTACTCCAAATCGGAAGATACAAATTTTTTAAGAAAAAACGTCACAAAATTTTTCAACACTGCATCAACTTCCTTCTGAACATGAAATCTTGACTACCGTAGCTCCAAATAGGACAAGGTCAGGACTATTGGAAACTAGACATCCAGAGCTTCCTAGGCATATAAATTTTGAAGAAAACGAAGCTCGTAAAGGCCTTCAAACAGATGTGCAAAGATCAGGTTAGAAATCAGAAAAAGACGAAATAGGCTGATGAGGTGGCAAAAATGGGAGGCTAGCTAGGTGTAACATGTTACACCTAAGCTAGCCTCCCATTTCCCTCACCCCCCTATAAATGCCCCCTGATTTTTGAGAAAATATATGGAGAAAAAGAGAGAAAAATAGGGAAAAAAAATAGGAAAAGAGTGGGAAAATTATGAGAAAAATACCCTAGAAATTTTGAAAAAATTCTTCCCCCCCCACCCCCCCCCCCCCCCCCCCCACCTCTTGGAAAACCATCACACACACAAAGAAAATAAAAAACCTCTTTCATTTTTACTTGTAATTTTGTGGGTAAGCTTGTAGGGATGAGGTAGTTTTTCCATAACTACACCCATCCCATTCCCTTTTTCCTCTCATGTAAACATCATATTTCCATATATAAAATCATTTACTTTATCTTTTGCATTGTTCTTAGTTGCTTTAAGTTCCTATGTTGTTGTGTAAATATCTCTCTATATCTTTATGCTTATATTATTATTGCTTGTTTGTTATATTGTGCTTGTTTTCTAGGTGGGTATTGGACCATCTCTTAGGATTTGTATGGGAAGTACCCTTAGAGGGACGAAATCCCATCCCACCTAGGCATTTAGGGTTTTTACTTTTATGTCATCCCATTAATTTCATGCACAATCCCCTTTCCCCTTTACATTTATGTCATCTATTTTATTTTCAAGAAATCCCTTTCCCTCTTTACTTTTATGTCATCCCTTTAATTTTTTGCACAATCCCCCTTTCCCTTTACTTTATTGCGTGCGCGCGCACACACACACACACACACTCATATATATGTATGGTTGTATACTATATCTATACACCTTAAAAAAAAGATTTTCTATTTCCTCCCTCTTAAATGGGTTTCAAAACGTCTAATAAAGCACAATATGGTTATGTCTTATAAGAATGGTTGATGGCTTTGAACTCTCATTTCTTTATGATGAAGCATCCATAAGGCTTGAAAGAGATTAAAACTTATTTAAGAGAGACATAAAAATAAAAATAAAAAACTTTTAATCAACCTTTACAATATTTCAGCTCTTTTCTTTATGTCATTTAAATTTCTGCATTTTACTTTTAATGTCATTTAAATTTCTGCACTTTACTTTCCTTGCAATTTATTTTCAGCACTTTATTGTTGTTCACTTACTTTTCTCATCAATAACATTGCCATAAAATAAATATGCTTGTAAAACAACTCTTTTATACACTATTCTAAGAAAATGCTTCTCAAAATCCTTTCCCCTCTTTTTCTAAGAAAAATGAATGAAGTCTTTCAAATAAATAAAAAAGAGAGTTTTTTTTTTTAAATAAAAAAATCCAAATTTGGTACGCTAAATAATAAATGATTTCAAAAAGTTTTAATACATTAAAAAACGTTTTTTTTTCCGAAAAATGCTTTGTCAAAAAAATATATGTTTTCAAAACGTTTTTAATACATTAAAAAAAAAAAAAGTGTTTTCAAGTAGTTGTGTTTCAAAAAAATTGTTCCGTTCCTTTTCTTCTTTCTAAAAGAAATCCGAATTTTTGCCAAAAAGAAGGGAAATGCATTCAAAAAAACATGTGTTTTTTACCACGTTGGAAAATATTTTTACCACATTAGATTTCCCTTCAAAAAATGTTTTTTTCCTTCCTTTTTTAAGAAAAAATGTGTTTTCCAAAAAAGCGTTTTTACCACGTTAGACAAATGTTTTCAAAGAAAATGTTTCAAAATTATTTTCTTCTTTAAAAAAATAAAAAATAAAAAAAATCCGAAAAGGGTGAGTAAAAAAAGAGTAGAAAGTTTTTTTTATGGCCTTTTTACAACATTGGTTTTTTTTTTTTTCTTTAAAAATAAAAGGGGGTTTTTCCTTTATAAAAAAAATATATTGAAAGATGTTTTACAACTTCTCAATAAAAACTTTTCTACACAAAAATATGCCTTTTCAAAAAATAAAAAATAATGTTGTAAATATTCCTTCATACATTTTATTTTAAAAGCTTTTCTTGGAATAGTTGTAGTTAAGGATTTGTATTTATGGCTCATTCCCCTAAGTCCTTGAACACCCATTAAGCTTTTAATGTCATTTAAATTTCTGCACTTTACTTGCAATTTATTTTCAGCACTTTATTGTTGTTCACTTACTTTTCTCATCAATAACGTTGCCATAAAATAAATATGCTTGTAAAACAACTCTTTTATACACTATTCTAAGAAAATGCTTCTCAAAATCCTTTCCCCTCTTTTTCTAAAAAAAATGAATGAAGTCTTTCAAATAAATAAAAAAGAGAGTTTTTTTTAAAAAAAAAATAAAAAAATCCAAATTTGGTACGCTAAATAATAAATGATTTCAAAAAGTTTTAATACATTAAAAATTTTTTTTTTTTCCGAAAAATGCTTTGTCAAAAAAATATATGTTTTCAAAACGTTTTTAATACATTAAAAAAAAAAAAGTGTTTTCAAGTAGTTGTGTTTCAAAAAAATTGTTCCGTTCCTTTTCTTCTTTCTAAAAGAAATCCGAATTTTTGCCAAAAAGAAGGGAAATGCATTCAAAAAAACATGTGTTTTTTACCACGTTGGAAAATATTTTTACCACATTAGATTTCCCTTCAAAAAATGTTTTTTTCCTTCCTTTTTTAAGAAAAAATGTGTTTTCCAAAAAAGCGTTTTTACCACGTTAGACAAATGTTTTCAAAGAAAATGTTTCAAAATTATTTTCTTCTTTAAAAAAATAAAAAAATAAAAAAAATCCGAAAAGGGTGAGTAAAAAAAGAGTAGAAAGTTTTTTTTATGGCCTTTTTACAACATTGGTTTTTTTTTTTTTCTTTAAAAATAAAAGGGGGGTTTTCCTTTATAAAAAAAATATATTGAAAGATGTTTTACAACTTCTCAATAAAAACTTTTCTACACAAAAATATGCCTTTTCAAAAAATAAAAAATAATGTTGTAAATATTCCTTCATACATTTTATTTTAAAAGCTTTTCTTGGAATAGTTGTAGTTAAGGATTTGTATTTATGGCTCATTCCCCTAAGTCCCTGAACACCCATTAAGCTTTTAATGTCATTTAAATTTCTGCACTTTACTTTCCTTGCAATTTATTTTCAGCACTTTATTGTTGTTCACTTACTTTTCTCATCAATAACGTTGCCATAAAATAAATATGCTTGTAAAACAACTCTTTTATACACTATTCTAAGAAAATGCTTCTCAAAATCTTTTCCCCTCTTTTTCTAAAAAAAATGAATGAAGTCTTTCAAATAAATAAAAAAGAGAGTTTTTTTTTTTAAAAAAAATAAAAAAATCCAAATTTGGTACGCTAAATAATAAATGATTTCAAAAAGTTTTAATACATTAAAAAACGTTTTTTTTTTCCGAAAAATGCTTTGTCAAAAAAATATATGTTTTCAAAACGTTTTTAATACATTAAAAAAAAAAAAGTGTTTTCAAGTAGTTGTGTTTCAAAAAAATTGTTCCGTTCCTTTTCTTCTTTCTAAAAGAAATCCGAATTTTTGCCAAAAAGAAGGGAAATGCATTCAAAAAAACATGTGTTTTTTACCACGTTGGAAAATATTTTTACCACATTAGATTTCCCTTCAAAAAATGTTTTTTTCCTTCCTTTTTTAAGAAAAAATGCGTTTTCCAAAAAAGCCTTTTTACCACGTAAGACAAATGTTTTCAAAGAAAATGTTTCAAAATTATTTTCTTCTTTAAAAAAATAAAAAAATAAAAAAAATCCGAAAAGGGTGAGTAAAAAAAGAGTAGAAAGTTTTTTTTATGGCCTTTTTACAACATTGGTTTTTTTTTTTCTTTAAAAATAAAAGGGGGGTTTTCCTTTATAAAAAAAATATATTGAAAGATGTTTTACAACTTCTCAATAAAAACTTTTCTACACAAAAATATGCCTTTTCAAAAAATAAAAAATAACGTTGTAAATATTCCTTCATACATTTTATTTTAAAAGCTTTTCTTGGAATAGTTGTAGTTAAGGATTTGTATTTATGGCTCATTCCCCTGAGTCCTTGAACACCCATTAAGCTTGCATTGTCCTTATCATTTTCTTTGGAACTGATGAATTTTATTTGTCATCTTTTCTGCATTATAAAAATGAGAAAATTGTGGATGACAACAAGGTGCTACTTTTCCTACTTCCTCTCTCTCTCTCTCTCTCTCTCTCTCTCTCTCTCTCTCTCTCTCTTGTGTGTGTCACTGTGTTGTAGTTTGTTTATTTATAAAAGCTAGTATTCACATGCTATCTATATGTTAAATATTCTACTCACATGTCCTTGTAATTATCTTTCAATATCCTCTCACATGCTTTGTTTTTAAATATTCATTGGCATTAATATTCACATGTTAGCTATATGATAAATATTTACTCACATGCATATATGTATATATATTGTTTGCAAAACTTTTTCAAAAAAAAAAAAAAAAAATCAAAGTGTCAAGTATTCTATTTCTTTACAAAAAGATAACGTTTGAAATAAATTAAAATGAGGTATTATTTTCGGATAAGCATTGTGGGGTGCCTAACACCTTCCCACACGTAAGCAAACTTCCGATTCCATGATCTTTGGTTCAAGACTTTTTCGTTTGCCTTAATTAATGAATCCTTAAAATTTGGTTTAGTTAATTAGGTAACCTAAAATGAATTAGATCTCTAGATAACCAATCACACCTAATACAAAACCAATGATTAATGACGACTCCTGAAATAAAAATAAGAAAAAGGGACTCATAAACACACACCCCACCCTAGAGACACAAGCACACAAAAGTCACGTCATCAAGGACCCAATGTGCGAAAAAACCCAAAAAAAAAAAAAAAAAAAATCAAACCACCACCTTCTTCTTTTTTTTTGGGGAGGGGGGGGGGGGGGGGCGTCCACAACATGAAAATAAATGCATGTATTCTATTAAGAACTTGATTAATTATGTACATAGCACAAATTTAAGCTACTAATGTGTTGATATATATATATATATATATATATATATATATATATATATATATATATATATACTTCCTCCATCCCAGTTTGTTTGTCCTTTATTCCCTTTTGAGATGTCCCAAAATATTGTCTTGTTTCTAAAAATAAAATTCATTAATTTATTAAAATTCCTATTATACCCCTACTAATTTTCAAAACTATTTGAAAAGAAAACTAACAAATATTTTAAAAAATCAATCTAATTGGGGTACCTTTTTAGTTGTCTCGTTAAGAATAACTCTTTAAAAAAAAAAAACCGATAAATTTATTTAAGGGTAGTTTTGTAAACTTATACATTTTTATAAGGCAAACAAGATAATAAATGATATTCTCTTAAAAGTTTGATTTTTCAAACAGGACAAACAAATTGTAATGGAGTGAGTATATATATATATATTAGAGTGGAAATAATATGTAGCAAGGTTTAGGCTCTTTAGGGACAAAAAATGAATTAAAGATTTTCAATCTAGCCTGTATGAATTGTCCTTTTAATCTCATAATTTAGAGTATCAAAATCATTAAAAACAAAAGGATTTTCCACTGGGGATGTTTCAACTAACTTGATAGAATCCATGCCTTTAGGAACTGTCCACTTGATCTCATAATTTAGAGAATCAAAATCATTATAGCAAAAGATAGTGAGAGAAGAGCGAATATTATGAAAACCTTTTGTTCATGGCTTCTCAATGTTTGAAATAATAACAACCTTTTGTTCTTATATATTGGTAAGGACAAAGTTTAATTACAAAATTAGTTGTAACCTAAGGCTACAACTTTCTTGTAAAAAAATTAATGCTATTACATATTTTGAAAATCTAATCATTGGATTGCATGTTCTTTGTGTGCTTAATACATATATTAGATTTTGTGCCAATCAAATATTATTTATTCTATGATCTATAAACTTATATTTTATGTATAATTTTAAACTAAAAAAACTTGCAATTTAAATAATTTAATGATAACATAACTATTCTTTTTTTTTTTTTAAAGAAATTGTGCAAGCATCGAGGATATAAGAAGAAAATGTATTCTAATGATGGATTTGTCAAAATTCACCTCTAATAAAAAGACATGGACTAAGGTTGTATTTTAGGCTACAACCAATTTTGTAGCTAAACTTTGTCCTATTGGTAATTTGGGATATCTATTGTGAGATAGGTTTTTCTCATTTGTAAAGAAAACACGCATGTGATTTTAATATTGTAATTTGAAAGTATATAATAAATTTATATATTTAATAGGATTTAAACATATGGTGATCTCTTGATAAGTTTAAAATTTATAACAAATAACCCAAATCGTTGATAGCTCATATCTCTTAGTGTTTCCAATTGAGATATCTAGGGTTTAAATCCACCCCCCTTTGGTTGTAACTATCGAATTTATTAACAACAAAAAAAGAAAGAAAATTTATAATGAAAAATGTATTACTTTTCCTTTTTTGATAGATTTGATACTGGATTCATAATAATTGTTATTTATTATCAAATCAGGACACTAATCGGTTAGCTTAAAGTTGTTTTCGTTCCTAAACTTTGCCTGAAGTTTATTTTTTCATCCCTAAACTTTCAAGAGTTCATTTCTTCGTCTTTAAACTTTTGGTGAAATTTCAATTTTTATCCTTCTGTCAACATCCGTTTAATTTGAATCTTATGTGTACTAACAAAATGCTGAAGGGGTAGATTTTTAGTATTATTTTTTTTAGTACATGTAGATTTTTACATTAAATAATCTAACATAGAACACTCATTAAAAAAAATTTCATAGTATAATGGATCTCGAGTTGGGCTTCGGGTATTTTTTTTTTTAATTTTATATTTTAATTCCATCTGGGAAAAGGATAAATTTAAATTTAAGTTTCAAGAGAAAATCATTTGGCATTAATGACCAACTCATTATAGAAAACGCAATCTAAATTTTTCCCCTCTTTGATTTATTTCCTTTCAAAGCAAAGTTTAAATTTCAAATTAGAATATTTTATAGTTAATGTCTCAAAGATATTCCATTTGCATGGTTGAAACAGTTTTGTATGATTTTCTTTTTTGGGTAAAATATCATTTTCATCTCTAAACTATCACAAAAGTTTGTTTTTCATCCTAGAACTTTCAAAAATTCAATTTTCGTCCCCAAACTTTGCAAAACGTTTTGATTTTCATCCCTTCCCCTGTTTCCATTAGTTTTTGCCTTATGTGTCTTGATAGAGTGCTGATGTGATGTCTGATTTGGGCTAATTTATTTTATTTAAAAAAATATAGACACGTGGCAAAGACTTATTGGCTCATGTGGGAAATTTTTTTTAAAAAGGCTAAAATCACCCCACCAAAATCTTTAAGACTTAAGCATGCCAGTGTTAACCTAAAATTCCTAAACCATGAAAACCCTCCACCCTCATTCACTGGAAACCTCAAACCGGTGTCCCTAATCGGCCGTTAGTTTTTGCCTCTATCGATGTTACGTAGTGCTCAGTGCTTACCATGTGCAGTGTTGCAATTAAAATAATGCAAAACCAAGTGCAGATTTTTCGCAAGTAATAATATCTTGGTGAGTCCGAGGTTGATCCAGAAGGAATGATTGACACTAATGTAAAAACCTCAATTATTTAGTAAATAAAAATAATTGTTTGTTTGTTTTTCCACCCAAAGATGGAGCAAGATAACAGTGAAACTATAATTGAAAATGGCAAAATGAATCTAAGAGAAATTAATGGAGATAGAACACTAGGGATTCAAGGATCCACCTAATACTTTATCACATGAACTTGGATTATTTTTAACTCAATTGGGCTAGAGAGCCAACTTGCCTAATCGGAAAATAAAACAATAAAGTACTTAAACAATGTATATTCTCAAATCATAACGAATCAAGGAGTTCAAGCATTCGATATAAATAAAAATCTTATTAAATCTTAAAAACCTATCAACATGCAGTGATTCTAAATAGTAAATCAATCTCAAAATTCAATCATCAATCCATAGAAAGTACGTAGATAATCCCAAAAATACATGATAATAATATTAGGTTTCACCTCTAACCCTAGTTACAGATTTAGCCACACATAGTTATGCAAAAGAAATCCATCAAAACAATGCTAAACATCTAAAAAAAATAAAATAAAGGATCAAAAAACATTCTAGGGTTTTTCCTCTACTATAACCTCAACCTCCTCCAAAAGAAAAAGAGAAAATCCCTCAAATTTAGGATGGGAATCCCTTGATTTTCGGAATTTTATCCACTGTCAGCTTCCAGCCCACTTTTGACATTCAAAAAGATTTTTATGGAATTTCTGGTAAACTACAAAGTTGTATATCTTCAAGTCTTCTTTCCGTGGCCATAAGAATCAGTCAATTGGACATCTGTGTAAGAAGTTATGGAAAAAATACTAAAACAGTGCAGGATGTTTCCGTATCAGGATTTTTTCAATTTTGGCTTGGACGAATTTCTTTCTTCCCTTTTTTATTCTCACGTTTTTGACTTATTCAATGCTTCAAAAACCATGCTCCAATTGATCTTGCCCCTTGGATTCTCTTGACAGCATATTTGTATGATTAGCTGAATGGTTTTAATCTCCTACAAGAGAAAAATATACGTAATGAGTATATTTTTGAGAAATATTTCAAACTCACATATTTACATGTAATTAAACATGAAATGGATGTGATATTGCATACCAAGACTAAGATAATAGTGTAATTTTAAGCAATCAACACACCCGCCCAACTAGCATTTTGCTTGTCGTCAAGCAAAGAATGTGTAGAATTCAACAAAAGTATTGCAACAGAACCAAGAGTTTTGGAGAACATTGGACATACTACTCAAATCTAGAATTTTAAGACACAAAAGATTGAGAATAATTCTAGCCTCATTATAATTTCCAAGACAACAACTCAAGTTCAATGTATTAAGCCTCTGTTAGAAAATTGCAAATAAATATGCACCTAGTTATATTATGATTAAGGCTTAAACAAGGTAAAGTTTCAGTTCTCCAAGACAATGTCACAACCAATATCCACTAAGAACAGGTCAAAAACCTGAGACTCTGATTCCAAACCTAACTCACTGTCCAAGTTAATGAGAGATGTGGATATTCACCTTAATACCTCTTGGGCTTTATTTGTGATATTCCAGCTTACTCACATTTTTACAATGATGGCTTTCACTCTAGTCAGATAGACCAATTAAACAAAAAGATCAAATCACATAGAATTCATGGTTATGTTGCTTCCTTCTTCAATCTGAACCCCTATTTCTATTTTTCTTTTTCTTTTTCTTTTTTTCTTTTCTTTTTCTTTGTCTTTTTATTTATTATTATTTTTAGAGACATTCACAACTAAGTAGCCCTTTTGAAAATACTAAGTATTTTTAACACACACACACACAGAGGGAGATGGGAGAGTTAAAAAAGTTTAAAGCCTGTGCTGTATATCCAAGAGTTAGGCCCTTTTAGATATACACCACTGTAAGTTTCTTTAAAAAATCTTCTCCCCTCTTCCCGTGTGTGTGTGTGTTAAAAATACTTAATATTCTCAAAAGCAAAAAACAGTGGGTTAATCCCACATTAGAAAATGAGTGTGAGTTAAAGAGGTTTAAAGCATGTGTTGTGTATCCAAGACTTAGGCCTTTTTGGATATACACCACTGTAAGTTTCTTTAAAAAACCTTCTCCCCTCTACCCGTATGTGTGTGTGCACGTTAAAAATACTTAGTATTCTCAAAAGAAAAAACAATGGGTTAATCCCACATTGGGAAATGAGTGTGAATTAAAGAGATTTAAAGCCTGTGTTGTGTATTCAAGAGTTAGGCCCTTTTGGATATATACTACTGTAAGTTTCTTTAAAAAACCTTCTTCCCTCTCCCTGTGTGTGTGTGTGTGTGTTAAAAATACTTAGTATTTTCAAAGAAAAAAATAGTGGGTTAATCCTACATTGGAAAATGAGTGTGAGTTATAGAGGTTTAAAGCATGTGTTGTGTATCCAAGAGTTATGCCCTTTTAGATATACACCACTGTAAGTTTCTGTAAAAAACCTTCTCCCCTCTACCTGTGTGTGGATGTGTTAAAAATACTTAGTATTCTCAAAAGAAAAAACAGTGGATTAATCCCACATTAGGAAATGAATGTGAGTTAAAAGAGATTTAAAGCCTGTGTTGTTTATTCAAGAGTTAGGCCTTTTTGGATATACATCACTATAAGTTTTTTTAAAAAACCTTCTCCCCTCTCTTCGTGTGTGTGTGTGTGTTAAAAATACTTAGTATTCCCAAAAGAAAAAACAGTGGGTTAATCCCACATTGAAAAATGAGCGTGAGTTAAAAATGTTTAAATCATGTGTTGTATATCCAAGAGTTAGGCCCTTTTGGATATACACCATTGTAAGTTTCTTTAAAAAATCTTCTCCCCTCTCTCCATGTGTGTGTGTGTGTTAAAAATATTTAGTATTTTCCAAATAAAAAATAGTGGGTTAATCCCACATTGGAAAATGAGTGTGAGTTAAAAAAGTTTAAAGCCTGTGTTGTGTATTCAAGAATTAGGCCATTTTGGATATGTACCACTGTAAGTTTTGTTAAAAAACCTTCTCTTCTCTCCCCGTGTGTGTGTGTGTGTTAAAAATACTTAATATTCTCAAAAGAAAAAATAATGGGTTAATCCCACGTTGGAAAATGAGAGTGAGTTAAAGAGGTTTAATGCCTGTATTGTGTATCTAAGAGTTAAGCCATTTTAGATATACACCACTGTAAGTTTCTTTAAAAAACCTTATCTTCTCTCCCCGTGTATGTGTGTGTGTTAAAAATACTTAGAATTCTCAAAAGAAAAAACAGTAAGTTAATCCCACATTAGAAAATGAGAGTGAGTTAAAGAGGTTTAAAGCTTGTGTTGTGTATCCAAGAGTTAGGCCTTTTTGGATATACATCATTGTAAGTTTATTTAAAAAAAAACCTTCTCCCCGTGTGTGTGTTAAAAATACTTAGTATTCTAAAAAAAAAAAGTACCCCTTATCATTGTACCTTGTCTAATTCACTGGTCCCTTATTAATGCCTCAAAATTTCAACCAAATTTTTTTTCTTCTTCAGCGAACCAAGTGAACAAGCAAGTCAAGGTTCATCAGACCTCAGAGTGGCTATTAGGATAACACTGCCTTATCAAACCTCGGCTCCCCAAAGAATAAGCCTAGCACAAGCACAACTAAAAGTTCAACATTAATTGCTCATTGCTAACAAAAGATTAATATATAAAAACTCATATTACGTGTACTTTTGAATTAGGAAAAAAGCATAAAATAAATTCTCAAACTCATGTGCCAAATCATTCAATTCAAGTACAAACAAGTGTGTTCTCAATTTTTTATTTTTTATTTTTTGCTTTAGATTTTATTTTTAAAATGAAAATGAACAAAAATCTCAAATTAACATGGAAACAATTTATGCAAAGCCACACCCCCCAACTTAAACTCAACATTGTCCTCAATGTTATAAGTCAAAGCACAAGTCATGCAAAACTTATTACATAGAAAATAAAAATATGAAATAAGGAGAGTCGGTAAAGAGTACCTGAGAATGGCAGAATGAAAGCAGTCTGAAGACTAACATCACTGTATCCAATTGTTAATGAACCAAAAAAAAAAAAAAAACAACAACAACAACTCCTCCCATGGAAGCCTTGATCAATCAAGATAAACAGGTTCTTTAAGAGAGGTGGTGTCCACCTCTGGAAAAAAGTTATCAAAAAATGGTTTTAACCTTTGGCCATTAACCTTGAAAACACTGTCATTATTCGGATTCCTAATCTCAATGGCCCCATGTGGAAAAACAGTTTTAACAATGTAAGGGCCAGACCATCGAGATTTTAGCTTCTCTGGAAACAAATGTATCCTTGAATTATAAAGCAAAACTTTATGAGATGGTTCAAAAGACTTCCTCATTATATTCTTATCATGAAAAGCTTTCATTCTTTCTTTATAAATCCAAGCATTGTCATAGGCATCATTCCTTATTTCCTCAAGTTCATTCAATTGCAACTTGCATTGAGCATGAGCTTGGTCTAAATCAAAATTCAGAATTTTTATTGCCCAACAAGCTTTATGCTCAAGTTCCACATGCAAGTGACAAGCTTTCCCATAGACAAGTCTATAGGGTGACATACCAATCGGGGTTTTGAAAGCAGTGTGGTATGCCTAAAGTGCACCAGTTAGCCTAAGAGAACAATCTTTGCAGTTTGGGTTAACCATTTTTTCTAAAATCCTTTTTATTTTCCGAATAGATACCTCAACTTGATCACTTGTTTGTGGATGGTAAGGACGAAGGAGTAGAAACCTTATGAGTGATTCCATATTTCTTCATCAAGACCTCAAAATATTTATTGCAAAAATGGGTGCCTTCATCACTGATGATGGCACGTGGTGTTCCAAACCTAGACAATATATTTTCCTTAAGGAATTTCAAAACAGGTCTATGGTCATTGGTCTTGCAAGGAATGGCTTCAACCCATTTAGACACATAATCCACAGCTACCAAAATATAAAGATATCCAAATGAAGAGGGAAATGGTCCCATAAAATCAATCCCCCAACAATCAAACATTTCAATGATTAAAATTGGGTTTGAGGGCATCATATTCTTACGAGATATTGCTCCCACTCTTTGACATTGCTCACAAGTTTTGCAAAAATTATGGGTGTCCTTAAAAAGTGTAGGCCAATAAAAACCTGATTGCAAAATCTTGGCAGTTGTTTTCTCTGCAGAAAAGTGGCCACCACAAGCCTCGGAATGACAAAAATTAATTATACTCATGAACTCATTATCAGGGACACATCTCCTAATTATCTGGTCTGGACAGTCTTTAAAAAAATAAGGATCATCCCAAAAAAATTTCCTTACCTCAACTAGAAATTTCTTCTTATCTTGCTATCCCCAATATTCCGATGGGTTTGGCTTGATTTTGAGTTGCATTTCTAATGCTTTAGGTTGATTTTGGGGGTCAATTTTGTGGTGGATTATCAATTGTTGTAATGGGTTATGGTGGTGGTTGGGTGGTGGTGGTTGGGGTGGTGGTTTGGTGGTGCTAGGTTAGTGGTTTGTGGTTCTCATTTTCTTCTTCTTTCTTCTTTTACTATTGGGTTGCTATGGCCGTTGGAAAAGAAAGGGAGTCTGGTTGGTGAGAGAGAGACAAAATAATAAAATATTATTATATACAGCTACAGTAACCGTGTATATTTACACTGTTACTTTTGAAGGAAAATTGTGTAAATTTTGAAACTTTTTGTATTTTAGAAGCATTGGTGCAGATGCTATAAGGGAGTGATTAAACATCTAGGATAGTGAAGCTATTTTGCTGATTTTGATCGCCAATTGGGCTGTTATTGTGGGGGTTCCACAGAGAATAAGGGTTTCACAAATGGAGGGAGTGAAGGTCCAGGGAGTGAAAGGTGATTTTGGCCTTCTAAAAAATTGTTCCCACGTGAGCCAATAAGTCTTTACCATGTGTCCATTTTTTTTAAAATAAAATAAATTAGTCCAAATCAGATACCACATTAGCACCCCGCTAAGACACATAAGACAAAAACTAACGGATACAGGCAGAGGGACGAAAATCAAAACGTTTTGCAAAGTATAGGGACGAAAATAGAACTTTTGAAAGTTTAGAAATAAAAAAACGAACTTTTGTAATAGTTTAGGGATGAAAATGATATTTTACCCTTTTTTTTCTTCTTAGAAACGTTGTAATGGAAATTGAAACCATTGCACATAACAAAAGAAAGGAAAATTTTAATTAATGACATTAAAGGCCTTCCATACCTCATGGGTTTATGTTTTAAAAAGTTTAGATTTTCAAAATAATTAATAGGAGGTAGTAATTAGAATAGAATTAAGGATGAAAGAGTAACAATTGGGAGAGAATTAAGGGTTAGTATTATTGGTAGTTTTACCGTGTTTAGCATTGAGAGAAAATTATGCTGGAGTTCATGACGTGAGGTAGGTTTTAATTGCTTATTGTCTTTTTTTTCTTTTTTACTTTGATGGGGCTACTTTCAATGAAATGGGAACTACAGGTGTAAGGTTGAATTTAATCAACCATTTTTTTGGCTTTATTCTGTGCCAATATGCTTGTAATTTAAGCACTTAGTAACCTTGTATTTAGGTGAGATCATTGTAAGGGTAGTGTGTGAGAAGATGTGAAGAAATGCTTAAGTATGTGCAAGAAGGCAGAGTTTCGCGGCTAGGACTTGCGACTAGCAAGCCGCCAACTGCAGGCACGTGAAATGCACACATGGGGAGTTGAAGGGTCACGCCAGCTGTCGCACTTCAAGACAAAAGTCCCAAGCTGGCCAGGCCGTTATGTCACGGCTTGAACTCGAGACTTAGACCAGTCGCGAGGCCAAGTTGACAATCAGCCATGTTTGGCAAAAACTGACTCTTCGCATTCCTTTCTCACCCTACTATATATATACCCTTAAACCCACCAAATGATGAGAGCTTCCAGAGAGAATTTTGTGAGAAAAACCCTAGAGAAAAACAAGATTGCCTCATCCCCAATCTTTACCTTAGAGACTCTACAAATTCCTCTTCTCTCTTCCTCTCCATTGTCATACCTTTGAGAGGCCTTTTTACCAAATCCTTATCTCACCACACCCACGTCTGTGAGAAGGTTTATTTGGTGCTGTTAGGAAGCAATTAGGAAGGAACCAATCTACATTGGTTGATGCTATGGTCTAGTAGCGGAATCCGGGAAGCTAAAGAAGAAATAGGTTCGGTGTAACCTCGTTGGAGCAAGAAGCTTAGAGGGCTTAGGTACTTGGGTAGATTAGGCTTGGAGGGTTTTCTGCTATTCATGTATCTCAACTACATTCTTTAGTGGATTATTTCACCGCTTGGAGGCGGCGGAGAGGTTTTACGCCGAGGGCTTCGGTTTCCTCTTTGATAACACATCGTGTGTTGTCCGTGTGTTTGCATCTTTTCTTCCTTTATCTTTGCCTTATATTTACTGCTATGGATGTGTTTATATTTGGCTTAGATTGTTTATCAATTCTGTGTTTGGCTTATTTTCTTATTCCACATGTTAATCTTTTGATATTAAGCCTGAGTTGATAATTTTGTAATTGGGGTGTAAACGTTCGAGGGTGTTTCATACCCATATTGAACTTTCATTTGGTATCAGAGCAGGTACACTTGCTGTGATTTTAATACCTAAGTGTGATCCTAGACCCCTTGGTGTGTTTTGAAAAGTGATTTTGTAAAAACCACCATGAAGGATTTTAAAAGTGTTTGTGAAAATGACTCTATGAGCATATTTGAAGACTGTTCTAGTAATGTGTTTTTAGAGTTATTTAAATCAAAGAAACATGCTAGAATCTTCTGTCACATTCTGAAATCCCTAGTTCATAGGAACCATGATATACATAACAGCTTATGTGAGTCAAAGTCCTTAGTCTATAAGTATAAGAGGAGAAATAGACACTTGTGTGATAAACTTGATCACCTAAAAGGGAAACTACAATCATCCTTGAATGAAATAAAGGAAAATGAGTCCTGCTTTGAGGCTTAAGAATGTCTCTCTCATGCATGTCTTTTTGTTCATACCGCTTTGAAAGTATTTAATTCATGTTTGTGGTATCTTAATAGTGGTTGTTCAAGGCATATGACTGGAGAAAAATCATTGTTCAAAACTCTTAAGGAGAAGGAAGATGGATTTGTGACATTTGGAGATGGTAGTCATTCACAAGTATCACCCAGATTTGTGATGAAGAGTTTTTAGTCCAATTTTCAAAGAAAGGGTCTCTAATCTTGAATGAAGAAGGTGTTCAAGTTCTGAACGGACTAAGGACCACCGATAATTGTTATGGGGTTATTCCCAAACCCAGGATAGCATGTCGGAGTGCTCGGGTAAACCTCTTAGAGTTGTGGCATCAACGACTTAGACATGCAAATTACAAACAAGTGGCAAAAGTCTCGAAGCTTGAGGTCGTGGTCGGTCTACCTAAGTTTGGGAAAATTGAGAAGAATGTTTGCAGTCCATGTCAATTGGGAAAACAAACAAAGTCAAGCCATCCTAAAGTGAATATGGTTGCAACTTCTCGCCCTTTAGAATTACTGCATGTGAATTTAATAGGTCCAACAAGAACAGAAAGCATGGGTGGAAAGCGTTATATTATGGTGTTAGTTGATGATTTCTCAAGGTATTCTTGGGTGGATTTTCTTAGAGAGAAATCGGAAGCATGTGACAAGATGAAAAAATTGTGCAAGAGACTGATGAATGAAAAGGGAGTACCTATCATCAAAATCAGGAGTGACCATGGGAAAGAGTTTGAAAATGCAAAGTTTGAAGCATTTTGCAATGAACACGGTATCAAGAAGGAATTCTCAGCCCCAAAGACTCCACAACAGAATGGAGTAGTTGAAAGGAAGAACTGGGTGATTCAAGAAATGGCTCGAGTAATGTTACTCAACAAAAAACTTCCACAGAAGTTTTGGGTTGAAGCTGTGAACACTTCATGTCACATTGGGAATAGGATTTACTTTTGAGCAGGAATGAAGAAGACATCGTATGAAATTTGGAGAGAAAAGAAGCCGAAGGTGAAATATTTCCGAATATTTGGGAGCAAATGTTATATTCTCAATGATAGAGAGAATCCCGGAAAATTTGATGCTAAAAGTGATGAAGGGATATTTCTAGGCTATTCATTAAATAGTCGAGCGTATAGGGTGTTCAATAAGCGCACCAAGACGGTAATGGAGTCAATAAATGTGGTCATTAATGACACCATATTTGAAAAGGAAAGTGATGATGATGAAGGATCGAACCTAAAGAAGGGGGAGGTTGAGGACAACATGTCACAAGATGATGATATTGAGAAAGAATCACCGGAAAAGGAGTCCACACCCCCTATACCAAGAAGGGAGACTAGATCGACACAAGGGCCTTCTAGCCCTCTCACTCCTCCAGAAGTTCATCCTCCCATCTCTCAGAATGATGAAGTCTCCACATCAAAGAAGCCATCATCAAGAGTGATTAAGAACCATCCGGATAATAACATCATTGGATCATTAGATGAAGGTCTTCGCCTCAGAAAAGGAAACATACTCCTGGCTAATCATGTCACATACCATTGCTACCTTGCCCAATTCGAGCCAAAAAGGGTAGAAGAAGCTCTCTAGGATGAAAATTGGGTAGAGTCAATGCATGAAGAGCTGAATCAATTTGTGAGAAATGATGTATGGGAACTTGCCCCAAGACCTGAAAATGTTCATGTCATCGGCACTAAATGGATATTCAAAAACAAGACAGATGAAGTGGAGAAATTATCAGGAATAAGTCTCGGTTAGTGGTTTAAGGATACATTCAAGTAGAAGGAGTGGATTTTGATGAATCTTTCGTACCTGTTGCTAGACTAAAGTCTATTCAAATTCTTATGGCCATTGCTTGCAGTATGAACTTCAAACTCTATCAAATGGATGTTAAATGTGCATTTCTAAATGGATATTTGAATAAGGAAGTGTTTGTTGAACAACCTAAAGGCTTTGAGGATCCTCACTTTCCTGACCATGTGTTGAGATTGAAGAAAGCCCTTTATGGCTTAAAACAAGCTCCTACAGCTTGGTATGATCGGCTCACGCATTACCTCCTGGAGAGAGGTTTCAAAAGAGGTTATGCTGATCGAACTTTGTTTGTCAAGAATGATGAAGACTACCTTCTGGTGGCTCAGGTGTATGTTGATGACATAGTATTTGGTGCTACCATCGATGAACGGGCTATAGAGTTTTCTAAAGAGATGAAGAAAGAGTTTGAGATGAGTATGGTGGGAGAGCTTACCTTCTTCTTAGGCCTTCAAGTCAAACAAAAGAAGGAAGGCATATTCGTTTCACAAGAAAAATATGCTAGAAATATTGTCAAAAAATTCGGGCTAGACTCCAAGAAGCATGCCTCCACTCCTATGAGTTCGTCCACAAAACTAAATGTTGATTCTTCCAGGGAGGAAGTGAGTCCAACCTTGTATAGGAGTATTATCGGAAGCTTACTCTATCTTACTGCAAGTAGACCGGATATTGCATTCAGCATTGGTGTTTGTGCAAGATATCAAGCTGCTCCCAAGCAATCTCACCTGACAGCGGTAAAAAGAATTATACGCTACATCAATGGTACTCCAGATTATGGGTTGTGGTATTCCAAGGACTCAAATGCTTGTCTTGCTGGGTATTCAGATGCAGACTAGGCTGGGAGTATAAATGATCGAAAGAGTACTTCGGGAGGTTGCTTTTACCTTGGTAACAATCTTGTGTCTTGGATGAGCAAGAAACAAAACTCCGTGTCTCTTTCTACAGCTGAAGCGGAGTACATAGCCACTGGAAGTTGCTGCACACAACTTCTTTAGATGAAGAAGCTACTTCATGATTATGGGATTCCTCAAGATATAATGTGTGTCTTCTGTGACAACACTAGTGCCATAAATCTCTCAAAGAATCCTGTTCAGCATTCAAAGTCAAAACACATAGAGATACGCTATCATTTTATTCGTGATTTGGTGGAAGAAAAAGTTGTCTGTCTTGAATATATACACACTGATAATCAAAAGGCAGATATCTTCACCAAGCCTCTCGATGGTCCACGGTTTGAATCTCTCCATAAGACCATTGCTGTTGGTACAATCCCTTGAAACTCATGTGTGCTGTGTGCTTTACCTCTTTACATTAAGCTACCATATTTGTAGGGCACACATTCTCTTGTGGTTTTTATGCATTGCATTCTTTGTTTCAAATGTTTTTACATTATTATTGTTGTTGTTTTGATCATTTTTTTCTGCTGTTGTGTCAAAAATTTAAAAACACATAAAAAGTAGAAAATTCAAAAAGTTTGATCAACTTTGTTGAGTTTTGTCTCAAATCACATTTTGCCTTGTACCTTTGTACTAATGGCTTTATGCATCTATGAGCTTAGCTTGTTACCTATGCATGCATATCTTTGTGGGAGAAATTTTGAAATCTATGTGACTGTTGTAAATAGATCTTCAACCTTGTCATGAATGATTAGTGAATGGTTTTGTTGATCTTGAGACATGTATAGACTCATGCCTATATATCTTCCCACTATTTTTTTTTTTTTTTGCTTAAAAGAGCTCTCTAAATGTAAATCTCCAAATGAAAAGAGATATAGAGCTGTAAAAGCCTGTCGCACATACTAGTATTTGACTAGGAAAAAGGGAAAGCGACCAAAATAAAATGTATGATGCCCAAAAAGCCAAAGGCTATCTCATCAATTGAAATATCAAAAATTTCAGGCATCTATCTCTCAATGAGATTTTCTTTGCTCAAAAAGTGCAAATGATTTGTTGAATATGGAGTCAAATGAAAAGTTTCAAAGAATTGTTATCAAGTGCATGTGGGAGGTCATATATGCATGTTTCTATAATTGAGATAGATCACATTATCTAGTGCTAGTTATGTATGCCTTGATTGAATTGATCATTGAAGCTTCACATTGGACTAAGACTATCTCATTCTTGATATCCACACACAACACCCAAGTTTATGTTTAATGAATGCCATATTCATTTGTGTGATTGTACCTGATTAAATGTGTTTTCACATGCTCAATCTTTGTTTGATCAAACACAAAAAGATTTTTGAGTATTTTAGTTGTTTTTGGAAAGTATTTTGTTTTACAAAAATGTCAAAAATTTCAAAAATAGTGTTGCCCTGTTTTGGCGACTAAGTCGCGGGTTGACTCAATCGCATGTCCAAGTCGCGAGCCCACTCCGAGATTTTTCGCGGGGCACTAGTGAGTCAGTATCCCAGTCGCGAAAAAGACTTAGAAATTTTTTGCAAAATTTGAGTTTCTGCATTTTTCCCAGCTCAGTGTGGCGACTTGTTTGCGGGTGGAAGGTCTAATCACGAGGGGTACACAGAGATTTTCGTGACTTAGCTCGCGACTCCCTCGCGGGTAGATCTTCCAGTCGCGAAAAACACTTAGAAGATTTTTTCAATAATCTTGGTTTCACAATATTTCGCGACTTACCCTGGCGACTTACTGGTGACTTGATCCAGTCGCAAAAAACGCGTGTTTTGCGTTTTAAAGTCATTTTTTGAAAACTTTTCAGTTTTCCCTCGTACCTTTGTGACTGTTCATTGTCTTCCCCATTTCTCTCTCTAAGCTCACCTTGGAAAACCTCCATTTCTGCACCATTTTCCCTTCAATCTTCGAGATAAAGGTATGGATTTTCCTATTTTCACTTCATTATTCATGATTTGAACATTATTTTTTGTGAGCTAAGTTGTTGATTTGAAGTTTTTGAGTGGATCTATGCTGCTGGTATATCTTCCTTTCGTATTTGAGTTTCTATTTGTGTGGTGATATTTGTCCTTGGGTCTATTCTGTTTTACTCCTTTTGTGAGTTCATTATGTTACTATTGACACCCACACACACTCGTTGTCATATTTGGAACCCAAATCCCAAATTCTTAGGGTTTCTCCAAATGCACATGTTTTGATTCTAACCCTATTCTAATATAGTTCTGGATTTTTTTTTTGGGTGTTTTCCTTTTCTTTGATAATCCATGATGTAGAGTGGATATGTCTCCATTCAAGAGAGCAGCTGTGAAAGGGGGCAACAGCAAAGGGAAGGAACCTGTCATTGATGTCGATGATCCCTCACCTCTCCCAAAGAGGACCCGTTCACCTTCAGGTGTTTTCAACCCAAACAAATTCAGATCTTATGTTGCCTTTCAGACTCATGAAAATTATTTCAGAGATGCTACACCATTAATTAAAAGGACTGTTGATCAACCTTCTTTGTTTGCCACTGATATTCCAAAATGGTTTGCTTACAAAGATTGGAATTACCTTCTCTCTGAACTGGATGATGCTTATGAGAATTTGGTTAAAGAATTTTTTGCTAATGCAATTGTTGAAGGTGATGAACTTAAGTGCTGGGTTAGGAGAAAAAGTTTCTTTGTCTCTCCTGCATATTTGGCTGAGATTTTGCATATCAATTGGCCAATACTTGGTAATCCACCAGTGTATGATGATCTGTGTCCGGACGAGGAATTACTTCGGGACGCCCTTGGCAAAGACTTGGAATTCTCACAAAACGGGAACTCAGTCAGTGTTTCCTCTCTTCCTCTGAAATTGAGAGTGCTTATAATCATCATGTTTAACAACTTGTATCCTCTATCCAGCACCTGGTACATGAACCTCGGCCGAGCTTTGTTTCTTCATGATTTGATCTCTGATGTTGAGATTGACATCTGTGCACATATCTTTCGTGTTCTGTGCAAAACAATTTAGCGAACTGAGTCCCGAATATGTATTCCATTCTGCTGTCTCATCTCTTAGATTTTGAAGTTCAAAGGGATCCATCCATCTGAAGATGAAACTCCTTGCGCAAAATCCAACCCAATCAACATGCGTACGTTCAACGCGAGCATTGGCCATAGTAAGAAGGGAATAAAAACTGAAGCTTCAGCATCTCACAGTGGTTCGTGCTCCAGCTCATTCTCCCTCGACGAGAAGCTAGACATCATTATGGCATCTGTCCATGAATTGAGCACCAAATTGTCAGGTCTCACATCCATTGTGCACCATAACAACACTCGATGGGACATGAAGTTCACCACTCTCCAAACTCAATTGGATCAGATTCAACGAAAGCTAGAAGAAGATGAGGACTAGCTATTCCATGACAAAAAGGGGGAGAAGATCTAAGTACTGAGTAAAATGACAAGGGGAGAAAGAGCAAAATCAAAGGGGGAGGAGCAAAATCAAAGGGGGAGATTTACATTTTGTTCCTTATATGTTGTTATGTTTTATGTTATATTTAGTCTATAATCTGTCTCAAAACTTGGGTTGTTTATTCAGTCTATCAGTCTATTGTGGTGTGCTTATTTTGTACCCATGTTGCTTTTGTAAGCTTTAAGGGTTTGTTTCCATGAACTTATGCTATTTGTAGGCTTTTATGGTTTGTACCATGTATTTGCAACACTTTGCTTATGCAGCCTTTATGCATTGTGCTTTAGTACTTGTTAATGCTATGCATTATCTTAAGTGCATCACTCTTGTGCTCTTGTAGGATTGTTCCTAAATGCATATATGTTTGTGTGCATTGGTTGAGTGTTGGACTTGCAAATGATACTCTTTAATTGAGCTTATCTCCTTGCATGTCCAGATGTTCATTCTTTGTGTGAATGAGCATAGTAATCACTTTTGTATAATGATTGCTTGGTTTATCAAGCCATGATTTATTGCTTTATTGCTTAAGTTCATTTTTGCTTGATCATGCTTCTATTGCTCCATATGCATTTCAAGTTTTCTGCATATAATGATATTATTGTGTTGTTGTGTTTCAGGAGTTACTTGTTCATATATTCAAGAGCTATTCAGAATCTAGGGTTAGGTGTAAGTGGGTTTTGTTCAACTGTTCCCAACTCACGCTTTAAGTCTAGAGTTTGTTGTAGGGTTTTGTCACGGAATAGCCAAAAGAGGAGATTGTAAGGTTGAATTTAATCAACCATCTTGTTGGCTTTATTCCGTGCCAATTTGCTTGTAATTTAAGAACTTAGTAACCCTGTATTTAGGTGGGATCATTGTAAGGGTAATGTGTAAGAAGATGTGAAGAAATGCTCAAGTATGTGCAAGAAGGCAGAGTTTCGCGGCTAGGACTCGCGGCTAACTCGCGACTGGCAAGCCGCCAACTGCAGGCCCGTGAGATGCACACATGGGGAGCCGAAGGATCGCGCTAGCTGTCGCACTACAGGACAAAAGTCCCAGGTTGGCCAGGCCGTTACTTCGCGGCTTGAACTCGAGACTCAGACCAGTCACGAGGCCAAGTCGCCAATCAGCCCTGTTTGGCAAAAACTGACTCTTCGCATTCCTTTCTCACCCTACTATATATATACCCTTCAACCCACCAAATGAAAGAGCTTCCAGAGAGAATTTTGTGAGAGAAACCCTAGAGAAAAACAAGATTGCCTCATCCCCAATCTTTACCTTAGAGACTCTACAAATTCCTCTTCTCTCTTCCTCTCCATTGTCATACCTTTGAGAGGCCTTTTTACCAAATCCTTATCTCACCACACCCACGTCTGTGAGAAGGTTTATTTGATGCTGTTGGGAAGTAGTTAGGAAGGAACTAATCTACATTGGTTGATGCTATGGTCTAGTAGCGGAATCTGAGAAGCTAAAGAAGAAATAGGTTCGGCGTAACCTCGTTAGAGCAAGAAGCTTGGAGGGCTTAGGTACTTGGATAGATTAGGCTTGGAGGGTCTTCTGCTATTCATATATCCCAACTACATTCTTTAGTGGATTATTTCCCCGCTTGGAGGGCGGCGGAGAGATTTTACGCCGGGGGCTTCGGTTTCCTCTTCGATAACACATCGTGTGTTGTCCGTGTGTTTGCATCTTTTCTTCCTTTATCTTTGCCTTATATTTACTGCTGTGGATGTGTTTATATTTGACTTAGATTGTTTATCAATTTTGTGTTTGGCTTATTTTCATGTTCCACACATTAATCATTTGATATTAAGCCTGAGTTGATAATTTTGTAATTGAGGTCTAAACGTTCAAGGGTGTTTCATACCCATATTGAACTTTCATTAGGGATGGATGTTGTAGTTCGTAACTGCTTAGGGAGTGTCCTTGGAGCCTTATCCCAATGAATCCAGCTCCCTGCCTCTGCTACAACTGTTGAACTTCTGGCTTGGAGTAAGGTAATGTTGTTTGCAAGAGAACTGAGGGCCATGGAATGCATTTTTTAGGGTAATACTGAGGTTATTATTCAAGCAATCCGGAATAAGGATTCAACACATCTGGAATAAGGACATATGGTTAATGATGTTCTGTCACTAGCTAGGGATTTCCAATTTTGTAGTTTTTCCCATGTAAAATGTATAGGCAATTTAGTTGGTCATTTTTTAGCTAGAAGTTCTAAGTCTGGTAATGAGCTACACAAGTTTTGTTTAATTCCATTCCTGAGGATATAGCTCCACTAGTCACACGTGACTCATTATAGTTCGTTCATTTTTTTATCTTTTCAATAAAATAAAATAAAATAAAATACTTGTTGGGTTTTTGACCCCTTAAAAACAACCAGATTGCGTAGCCTAGTTAATTATCCAAGCTGTTACTTAGTCAAATTAAGCAATTCTAGGTTAAAACAATCAAATAATCATATCAAACATATAAAGCAGCGGAAAATAAATAACACAAGATATGATCACCCAGGAAAACCAGATCGGTAAAAAACCTGGGGAGGATTTGACCCACCGATCCTCAAGGCAAACCTGAATCCACTATGAAAGAATCGAAGTTCATACAAAAGGACTACAAGCTCTCCGCTTGACTTCCTAATGCTACCTACCAGTAGAACTTACTGACATGACCACGTGCAAGCTCCAAATCCACGGACTCCTTCTTTCTTGAATTCTTCAATCAGCTACAAGCTCCCCGCTTGATATTCTTTAAGCTTCAATGGCAGCAACCTTGTTGATCATCAAGATGTTGAAATAATCTCTATCTTGAAAACCCTAAGTTTATGTGAAGGAAAACTCCTCAAGGATCTCACAAGAGATTCACATAAATAGCAAATATGAGCAACAAAGACTTAGAGAGGTTTGGTTACAAAACCCTAAAAAATAAAATGAGGCACAAGAGGCACTCTAATCTCTCTCTCTAAAAAAGTCACAAAAACGTTCTAGGGTTTTCCTTATATATAGGAGTGTTTTACTTAAACCCCAAGACGTTTAAATAGAGTTTGGGCTGAGCTGGAACTCTACAGAAAACGCATCTAACCCAAGATTCGATCGATCGAGTCTATCCTTCGATCGATCGAGCCAGGCAGAAATGCTCCAATACATCTGCAGCCTCTCGATTCCAACTTTATAATAATTAATCAACTTTGAGCAAGTCTAAACAAGACTAAACATATTGTTTTGATCATGGTTTGCCAATATTACACATTAGAGTTCTAAATACATAAAATCCTAAATCTTTAGAACCTAACAAACTCCCCCTTTGGCAATCCGTGACAAAACACAAACTAAAAGCTCAAAATTTACAAAGTAAAAGCCCATTACAAAAAAATGCTCATAACAACAAATCCAACCTAACTACTATCCATTAGTTGCAAGTATAGACAGCAACTCAATTGAATCAACCTGTATATTTCCTGAAACACTAAACAAAATACATAAACGCATGTGTGAAAAATACAAGTAAATCAAAAATAAATTTTTGACGTCACAAAATACAAAACAAAGACATATATCATGAAGAACTCATAAATATAAATCAATGAGCAGTGAATCCAAAAACACATATATCAAAATAAATTCTAACTCTCCCCCTAAGTTAGATACATCAAAAAGGATTTATATTCTTCCCTTTCAAAAATAAATTCAGCTCCCCCTAAACAAGACAAACATGATTCTCATAAATCAATAATTTCTCCCCATTTTTGTCACGTATTGACAAAGATAACTCATACAAAGAGTAAACAATTAACATACGCAATAAAGGATAAAAGAAAATAGAGAATCAAGGGGACAAAAAAAAAAAACAGCTCTATAGAAAATAGAGACAACTTCCCTTATGAAGAGCAACAATTCCCCCTAAGAACCACAAAGGTTAAAAAAAATTCCCTCCTATAAAAATAGGAAAAACAAAATATGTTTTGGGAAAATAGATTTGGGGAAAATAAAGGGGTGGGGAACAGCAGCAGCAGTAGCACCAGCAGGATCAGGAGCATCCTCACCAGTAGGACCAAAGTTAAAAACACACAAACTAAAGTGAAAAACTAAGGTGAGGATACACATGAAGAAAAAATATTCTCTCTTTCAATAAAATGCAAACATGGCATTATGTGACCCATAAACAGTTGCATGAGTAGAGAAAATATTTGCACATTGATTATCCATCATTTCTCTTAAGAAAAATATTTTCTACAGTTCACACATAAAAAAGGCATATACTAGAAAGTATATAGCTCAAAAATTAATCAATCAATTTTTTGATCAAGTTGAGTACCCAATGTAGCAAAGTGTATGCATGCTATGTGTAAAAACAATGAGAGATATGACTGCAAAACTACAAGATGGATACAGAAATCAATGCAATGCATGTAAATCTTAAACACAAACCAAGGGCAGACTGCAAATTAGCACAAAAACAATATAGAATAAAAATCTATATGATGCATGAACAATTACAATGACATGATGCATGTACTAATGCTGTAAAAATTAAGTTCAATTTAAGTTCAAATTGACAAAATCTGCTTGAGCATAGGGTTTCTAACAAAAACCCAAAAATTGAAAACCACTTGTTGAAATTTTTAAACAAATTGATGAATTAAGCATTACAAAACACAGCACATCGATTATAATGCCTAATTTCATCAAGACAACAAGCCAATTTCATCAAATTCAACTCAATTTTACAAAAGCCCCAATTCGGATAAAAAACAAACCCTTTTTAAAAACCTGATTCGCGACTTTCGATTGATCGAAAAATACATTCGATCGATCGAAGGAAACAGTCATTTTTAAACAAATTAAAGCACTTTTTCGATCGATTGAAAATCAGAATGGATTGATCGAACTAGGCAGAGGCTCACAAAAATTTTGAGAAAAATCACAGTTTTGAAAAACACAAACCGAATTTTGAAAACAACTCCTCAAAGCATTTGAACAACGAAAACAAAATGCATGAGTATGAGATGGAATGCTTTTTCAAAAACCCAAATATTAAACCCAATTTTCTCAAAAAAACAAGTTTCAATCATTTTCCCATTGAATTTTCTTAAGCAACAAATATGTTGTGCACAAATCTCAAGATATTTTCAAAATGTTCAAACTTGAAACACATTTTGCATTAAAAGCAAGGAACTTTTAATCTTGGATGGCCGCAACAAAATCACACACAATATAATGTACCAAGTTTAGCAAAGAGTAACTTGTGTAGTGTGTGCAACTAGCAAAAGCTTGAGATACATGTGAGGTAATATGTGAATAGAAATCAAACACAAAGTCTACAAAATTCATCACATAAAATTTGAAAGAGACTATCACCAAAAGAGTTACATCCTATAACTCTCACATCTCCTAGAACAAAAGCTTGCAATCATGTATGTTTCTTGAATTTTTGCCTCTTAATTATGTGAATTGGCATCAAGCCTAATAGTACACACCGGTTTGAATTAAGTGAATTGGCATCAAGCCTAATAGTACACACCAGTTTTAATTAAGTGAATTAATTGAGGCTACACCTTATATTCTTTTTGTGCATGTGCTACACTTTCTCGAGCACAAAATCTTATGATATGCACTAAGGTGTTCATGATTGGCTAGTGAACAGTGGTGAGATGGTTATTTATGCCTTTCTCAAAAGGATCAAGTCCGACAGTCAAATAACATATGACTTCAAGATCAAGACAAAGTGATTAATAACCACAAACATCTTTCCTACACAACATGCACTACAAAGCTCAAACTAGTAAAGTGCAATAAAATAAGCTCTCCCAAGCTAAACAAGGTACATAAACATGTTATGTAAAAATAATATGGCCAATCCTTGATTATAAATCCAAGATCTATAATATAAAACACAAAAATCGTTTTGGTTTTAACAAATGTTATAACCACTTGTTGAGATTTTGAAAAAAATTTATGACCAAAAACAAAAAACACACATTTTGCTAAATGAACAATGCAAATGCAATGCATGACAGTGCTTGACTAAGCTATAGAGGGTACACAAACAAGAAATATCAATTTCTTAATTAACCCTTGAGTACATGTACAAACTAGTACATAAAGTCAAAAATAGCTTAGCACATTTATAACACATGCTATTCAAGTTTCACCACAATGTCAAGCTTGTTCTAAATCAAGAGAGATATTAAAACTCATGTAATCCTCAAGAAAAATAAAACAAGACACAAAATAAAATATTTTTGTCTTTTTGAAAATTTTCAATGTTTTTGGATTTTTTTTTTTTTAATAAAAAAACAACCTAGAAAAAATAAAACAACCAAAAACAGAAACAAGACATGTCCACAAACAATAGAAAGAATTAAAACGGGGACAAGTCAGCAACACTCACCTTAAGGATCTTTTCTCACCCATATAGTACGAGTCTTCGGCTTTGTAGGTGAAAATCCATGAGAAGTAGAGTGTATTTGAGGAATTACATCAATCTTCTGAGACAGACTAAAATCCTGCAAATTCCTTTCACAAGCCAACAAGCTTAAATTTTTCAAAAGCATATGAAACAATTTATATGGACTTATGGCAGGAGAAATATCATCACATATCCTAGATTGACATACAGAATGCTTAAATTTCAACTTATGACAATTAGGACGAATGTGACCGGAGACACCACAAAAGTGACAAACAGGAACAAATTTAGGAACATCAGTATTCCTAACAATAAATCTAGTCTCAGATTTTGGTTTTTTCCTTAACAAAGAACAATTTGATCTAATATGACCAACAACACCACAAAGATGACAGGTAGGCACAAAAACAGATTTATTATGCTCTCTAACAGTAGGTTTAGACTTAAGTTTAGAAACTTCAGCGTCTACATCAGAACTTTTACTTTTGTCTAACCTAGCACAATAAGCCTTTTCTTTATTATTCCTCTTGAAAGGAGGGATATAAACTTTTTCAGTTTTAGGCTTAAGAGAAACAGAAACAGTTCTGTTATCATCAGCAGGCTTGGTACTAGTCAAATTTTCAATTTTAGACTTAGATTCAACTAACTCTTGTTCCAAGCTTTTCATCTTCTCATCTTGAGAGGAAATTTGATTTCTCAAAAATTCATTCTTTTTATTAGATTCATCTAATCTAACAAGTAATTCATATTTTTCAAGATTAGCCAATTTTAACTCTTCTTTAAATTTCTTAGCAATTTTCAAGGATTTAGATAATTCCTTACGAAGAGTTTTAAAAGCATCAAAAAAATCAACAGAAACACGAGCAAAAACATGATCAGAAAGACACTTCAAATTGTCCATGACAAAAGGGGTTAAGGATCAGCTCAGAGATTAAAAGATCTCAAACAGAAGAGCTACCTGCTCTGATACCACTTGTTGGGTTTTTGACCCCTTAAAAACAACCAGATTGCGTAGCCTAGTTAATTAGCCAAGTTGTTACTTAGTCAAATTAAGCAATTCTAGGTTAAAACAATCAAATAATCATATCAAACATATAAAGCAGCGGAAAATAAATAACACAAGATATGATCACCCAAGAAAACCAAACCGATAAAAAACCTGGGGAGGATTTGACCCACTGATCCTTAAGGCAAACCTAAATCCACTATGAAAGAATCGAAATTCATACAAAAGGACTACAAGCTCCCCGCTTGACTTCCTAATGCTATCCACCAGTAGAACTAATTGACACGACCACGTGCAAGCTCCGAATCCACGGACTCCTTCTTTCTTGAATTCTTCAATCAGCTACAAGCTCCCCGCTTGATATTCTTTAAGCTTCAATGGCAGCAATCTTGTTGATCATCAAGATGTTGAAATAATCTCTATCTTAAAAACCCTAAGTTTATGTGAAGGAAAACTCCTCAAGGATCTCACAAGAGATTCACATAAACAGCAAATATGAGCAACAAAGACTTAGAGAGGTTTGGGTACAAAACCCTAAAAAATAAAATGAGGCACAAGAGGGACTCTAATCTCTCTCTCTAAAAAGGGCACAAAAACGTTCTAGGGTTTTCCTTATATATAGGAGTGTTTTACTTGAACCCCAAGACGTTTAAATAGAGTTTGGGCTGAGCTGGAACTCTGCAGAAAACGCATCTGACCCAAGGTTCGATTGATCGAGTCTATTCTTCGATCGATCGAGCCAGGCAGAAATGCTCCAATACATCTGCAGCCTTTCGATTCTAACTTTAAAATAATTAATCAACTTTGAGCAAGTCTAAACAAGACTAAACATATTGTTTTGATCATGGTTTGCCAATATTACACATTAGAGTTCTAAATACATAAAATCCTAAATCTTTAGAACCTAACAATACTCTTCTAAAAAAAAAATGAAATAAAATAAAATACTTTGCTTCATTTATGATTTTTGTTTAACGCATTTATCTTTCTTTCCCCCTTTTTTTTTTTGGTTGTTGTCGACTTTGGTACATTTATGATTTATCTTGATTTTTTTTAATCCAATGCATTTTTGTAATAAATCAATAAAGAAATTCCTTTAACACTGTCAATTTTTAGGAGTTATTAAATCCATTTACTGACCATTAATGCTAATGATATTATCAAATAAACATTAAAATTTGGAAAATGCTAGAGATCAAATATTTTACAAACTGCTGATGTAATGAGCAATTATTAGTAAATAAAAAGAGTAATGCTAGAGATACAAACTTTTTTACAAAATTTTTTTACAAACTGCTGATGTGGTGAGTGGTTATTGGTAAATGAAAAAGTGATATTAATGGTGGGTCTAGAAGAAAACCAATAAGAAGTAGACCACATCATTAGTTTGTAAAAATATTGTAAAATAGTTTGTGGCTATAGCATTACTTAAATAAAAAAGTGATGTTATTGGTGAGCCCAGTTAAAAATCAATAAAAATTTTGTCAAAGTAACAATTTGTAAAAATATTGTAAAATAATTTGTGACTGTACCATTACTCTTAAAATTTCAGAATGGTTTAATTGCATGAATGCTAATAATTATTTTTGCCTTGGTTGAGTTCTCTCAGGGGTGGTGTGAAGTCTTTACATAAAAGACTTTTAAAGTCCACCATTTTACTCTAGTTCTTCTTTTCTTGGGCTCAATAATTTTTTTGAGAGAGTTTTAACATATGACATCCGCTCCTGATAATAGCTCATTATCATCAGACCAAGACATCAATAGGTTTTTGGTGTAGGCAGGGTTTGAACCCTAGATCTCCTATTCAACAACAAAAAACTTTACCAGTTGAGTTAATTAAAACCAATTCTTGGGCTCAATAATTGACTTGCCTGTCTCACTGACAATTCACACTAGGTTATGATTTGATGTTTATGACCTATCCATGCTTCGTAAATTCTTCGAACATCAAAAACGGTATCCACTAAACTTGGACTTATTGCATAGACATTTTGCATTAAAATTTATTCACCTTCCGGCCTAAGAAAAAGAAAACAAAAGGAAAATTTTCATAGAAAAAAATGAGCAAGATAGAGGGGTTAGGTTCTTCTTTTTTTAAGAGAAAAAAATTGGGTCGAGTAGGGCCACTCAAACCCGAAAACAACTTGACTGTTAGATCCAATACTTGAACTGAACAAATTCATACCTGCCAAAACTAGAGATGGTAAAGGAATTTTATACCAATGCAATTGTTGAAGGCGAAGAACTCAAGTGTTGGGTCAGAAGAAGATGTTTCTCCGTCTCTCCCACATATCTGGTAGAGATTCTTCACATCAACCGGCTAATGTTCAAGAACTCACCGGTGTATGATGATCTGTGTCCAGATGAGGATCTACTTCGGGATGCTCTTGGAAAAGACTTGGAATTCTCACCAAATGGAAACTCAGCCAACGTTTCCTCTCTTCCTCCGAAATTGAGAGTGCTTACAATCATTATGTTTCACAACCTATACCCTTTATCCAGCACTTGGTATCTGAACCTTGGTCATGCCTTGTTTCTTTATGATCTGATCTCTGATGTAGAGATTGACATTTGTGCACATATCTTTTATGTTCTGCGCAAAATGGTTCAACGAACTGAATCGTAGATATGCATTCCGTTTTGCTGCCTCATTTCTAGTATTTTGATGCTCAAAGGAATCCATTCATCAGACGATGAGTCTCCTTGCACAAAACCGAGTCCAATCAACAAGCGTACGTTCAACGCTAGCATTGGTCATAGTCGAAAAGGAATCAAAACAGAAACCTCGGCCTCTCACAGTGGTTCGCGCTTTAGCTCATCCTTATTTGACGAGAAACTAGACAACATTGTGGCCTCTGTCCATGAGTTTAGCAGCAAGATGTCCGGACTCACATCCATTCTGCACCACCACAACATTCGGTGGGATATGAAATTCACCTCTCTCCAAACTCAATTGGATCAGATTCAAAGAAAGTTAGAAGAAGATGAGGACTAGCTATTCTATGACAAAAAGGGGGAGAAGTTGCTGAGTATAATGATAGGGGGAGAAAACAATGAGAGGGACAGAAAGAGCTTAATCAAAGGGGGAGATTTCAACAAGTAGGCTTATGTTTAATATTTTTCTTCATATTAACCTGTTTTGATGTTTATGTTATATTAATTTCTGTTTTGTATGGTACTTTTGTAACCGTTTGCTTTTGTAAGCTTTTAGGTTTTTGTACCCATGCTTTGTAGCTTATGTACTTGTTGCTAAATGTCATGCATTTTCTTTAAGTACATCACTCTTGTGCCCTTGTAGGATTTTGTTCCAAGATGCATATATGTTTTATGCATTGGTTAAGTGTTAGACATACAAATGATACTCTGCAAATGAGCTTATCAGCTTGCATGTCTGAATGTTCATTCCTTGTGTGAATGAGCATTGTGATCACTATTATATAGCGATTGATTATTTGGTCGAGCCATGGTTTATTGATTTATCCCATTTTGCTTGATCGCATTGTACTTGCTTCATTTGCATTACAAGTTTTTCTACATATAGTGATCAAATTGTGTTGTTGTATTTCAGGAGATACTTGTTCGTATGATTCAAGAGCTTACCAGATTCTAGAGTTAGGTGTAAGTGAGTTTTGTTCAATTGTTCCCAATTCACGAGTTAAGTCTAGAGTTTGTTGTAGGATTTTATCACGAAATAGCCAACGGGGGAGATTGTAAGGTTGAATTTAATCAACCATCTTGTTGGCTTTATTCCATGCCAAATTTGTTTGTATTTTAGCAATTAGTAACCCTGTATTTAGGTGGGATTCTTGTAAGGGTAGTGTGTGAGAGAGTGTGAAGAAATGTTCAAGATTGTACAAAGATGCAGGGACTCACGACTAGAACTCGTGGGTGGCTCGTGACTGGCAAGCCACCAGAAGGAGGTCACGTGTCAAGAATGCGGGAAGCTGAAGCGTCATGCCAGCTGTTGCACTACAAGAAAAAAATTCCAGACTGGCAATGCAGTTATCTCGCAGCTTGAACTCGCGATTCAGTCAAGTCGCGAGGCCGAGCCGCCAGCCAGCTCTGTTTTGAAAAAACTGACTCTTCGCATTCCAAACACACACCACTATATATAGACCCTTATACCCACGAAATGTAGAGAGTTTTCAGAGAGAATTTTGAGAGAGAAACCCTAGAGAAAAACAAGATTGATTCATCCACAATCTTCACCTAAGAGACTCTTCAAATTCCTCTACTCTCTTCCTCTCCATTGTTACATCCTTGAGAGGTTCATAACCAAATCCTTTTCTCACCGTACCCATATCTATGAAAAGGTTTATTTGGTGCTTTGGGAAGTAGTTAGAAAGGGACCAATTCATATTGGTTGATGCTATGGGCTATAGCGGAATCTAGTAAACTAGAAAAGAAAAAAGTTCAGCGCAACCTCGTTGGAGCAAGAAGCTTTAGAGGGCTTAGGTACATGGGTAGATTAGGCTTGGAGGGTCTATTGCTGTTCATGTATCCTAACTACATTTTCTAGTGGATTATTGACCGCTTGGAGGGCGGAGGAGAGGTTTTCTGCCGAGGGCTTTGTTTTCCTTTTCGATAACACATCGAGTGTTGTCCTTGTGTTTGCATCTCTCTTCCCTTTTTCATTACCATTTAATTACTGTTGTGATTGTGATTATTTATGGTTTAGGTTGTTTATCAATTCTATTATTAGCTTATGTTCATGTTCCGCACATTTATTGTTTGACATTAAGTTTGAATTGATATTTTTGTAATTGGGGTCAAAACGTTCAAGAATGTTTTATACACATATTGAACATTCAAGACATTTAGAAGTACCAAAATGATTTTTCCTTGCAATTTTAATGAAATTGGTTATGCCAAGTTTTTCACTACACTGTTGTTATGTATATAATTTTGAAAATAACTATTGGACACTACATATACAATATCAATTCACGCTCAGTATCCATGAAATTCTATTAAATACAACACAAAATAAAATAATAAATTGGTTCGATATCATCTTCTAAATTGAATGGGGATAGGTGCATGGAATCATTTAGCTTGATTACAGTTTGTTACGTTCATGATCTTCACAAACAAAATATCTAAAATTGAAATTGTATAAAAAAATAAATATACTCATTAGTTCAGAAAAAACATAATAGCAAAAATCTGAACAATTTAATTTGTATGAAAAGCTAACATTAATATATATTGGGGCCCATTTTAGAAGATTGGATTTTGGGGTGGGGCCCATTTTAGGAGTATATATTGAAGCTTTTTCTTTGATAATTGTTAATGGTTACTACATTAACAATGGGTCAGATAGTAGTAAGGTCTAGGTGGTCTTAGGGCATCTATTGGTCATTAATTTTAGAAATCTTTTATGAGAAATTGAACTTTTTCCAAAAAAAATAGAAGAGCCTCTATTGTGTGTGTGTGTGTGTGTGTGTGTGTATTAATTAGATACTACCATGCACCCTTGGTGCGGTGGTCACTCCACAAGTATAAGTGCTTGTAGGGTGTGGGGGGTAAGGGCCGGGGTTCATGTCTCTAAGAGGGAGTTTTATATACATATATACTTAGATTAGGATAGAGTAGAAATTCTATCTTGTATAAATATATATATATATATATATATATATATATATTAATTAGATAAAAAAAAGATATTAAATTTATGCCAAATGGCTTATGAGTCACCCTTCCTGTCAAAAATAAAATGCCTATGACCATGAATGTGGTTTTATAGCACGTTGAATGGAGATAGGAAATAATAAAAATGCGTCTGAAGGTAATCCACCACCTCAAAAAATTATCCTTCTAATCTTCACCCTTCTCTCTCTCTCTCTCTCTCTCTCTCTCTCTCTCTCTCTACGCAAACATATGCATTATTTTTGTGAGTTTTTTTAGGTGATTATATTTGATATTTCTTTGGTACGAGAAAGAATAAATGGAGTTGTTCTCTGATACTTCACAAACCCAAAGGGTGAAGGAAAATTATTAAATACTCTGGGACTACCATAAATGAGTAGTCCCTCTTGTTAGGTTCTAAGGTCTTAGGATTTTATGTATTTAGAACTCTAATATGTAATGTTGGCAAACCATGATCAAAACAATGTACTTAGTCTTATTTAAGTTTGCTCAAAGTTGGTTTAATATTGTAAAGTTGGAATCGAGTGACTGCAGAAGCATTGGGGCTTCTCGGCCTGGCTCGATCGATCGAAGGTTAGACTCGATCGATCGAAAGTCGGCCCAGATGCGTTTTTCTGCAGAATTCCAACTCAGCCCTAACTCTTTAAACGTCTAGGTTTTTATGTTTTTGCCCTAGGTATATAAGGCAAACCCTAGCTACGTTTTTCAGAGTTGCACAAGTTGTATTGTTGCTCATACATTGCGGTTTTGTGTAAATCTCTTGTGAGATCTAGAGGAGCTTTCCTTTACACAAAGCTTAGGGTTTTCAAGATTGAGATCACATCAATATCTTGATGATCAACTAGGTTGCAGCCATTAAAGCTTAAAGAGAAAAACAAGTGAGGAGCTTGTACTTGAAGAAGGAGTTCAAAGAAAGAAGTAGTCCGTGGATTCGGAGCCTGCGCGTGGTCGTGTCAGGAAGTTACTACTGGTGTGTAGCATTAGGAAGTCAAGCGGGGAGCTTGTAAGTCCTTTTGTAAAAACTTCAATTCTTTCTTAGTGGATTCCGTTTTGCCTTGAGGATCGGTGGGTAAAATCCTCCCCAGGTTTTTCCGATGTGGTTTCCTGGGTGATCATATCTTGTGTTATTTATTTTCCGCTGCTTTATTTGTTTTGTTTGCATGATATGATCTTGTGATTGTTTTAACCTAGAATTGTTTAATTTGACTAAGTAACAACTTGGCTAATTAATCTAGGCTACGCAATCTGGTTATAGTTTAAGGGGTCTAAACCGTTCAAGTGGTATCAGAGCGGGTAGCTCTTCTTGTTTGAGATCTTTATCTCAGAGCTGATCCTTGACCCCAGTTGTCATGGAGCATGGACACTCTCTGTTTGTTCCTCCTCACTTTGATGGGAACAATTATGCTTACTGGAAAGTAAGGATGAAAGCATTCCTGAAATCCATAGATGAGAGGGTGTGGAATTCCGTCGAATACGGATGGGAGAAGCCCACTACTCCTGTGAGTGAGTGGCAAACTTCTCAGAAAGAAGCAGCAGGCTTCAATAGCAAAGCTATGAATGCCATCTTCAATGCTGTTTCAATGGAAGAATTTAAGAGGATCTCTAATGTTGAGGTTGCTCATACTGCTTGGAAAATCCTCCAAACTGTGCATGAAGGCACAAAGGCTGTTAAAATTAATAAACTGCAGCAATTAACTTCTAGGTTTGAAAACATTAGAATGTCTGATGATGAAACCTTTGATGAGTTTTATGCAAAACTGAATGATATTGTTAATTCTGCATATAATTTGGGTGAAGTCTATGATCAACCTAAAGTTGTTAGGAAGATTCTTAGATCCTTGACTGAAGACTTTAGACCCAAAGTAACAGCCATTACTGAAAGTAAGGATGTTGACTCCATCCCTGTGGATGAACTTGTAGGATCTCTTCAGTCCTATGAGTCTGACTTACCCAAAACTGTCAAATCCAAATCAATGGCACTGAAGTCTGTTGATGATGTTGAAGGTGGATTTGATGATGAGCTCTCTCCCACGGAGATAGCTTACCTTGCCAAGAATTTTAGGAATTTTCTTAGAAACACTAATAGAAAGGCAAGGAACACCAACACTGCTGAACCTAGAAACTTTAGGAAGAATGATCCCACTAAGGTTAACAACTTTGAAAAACCTAGAGAACAAGTAGGTCAATCTTCTAATAACTCTTTGGGTCCTCAGTGTTATGGTTGTCAAGGGTATGGTCATGTCAAATCTGAATGTCCTACTTTCTTGAGAAATAAGGGTAAAGCTATGGCTGTCACCCTTAGTGATAATGAGGTTTCTGATGATGAGTCCGGTTGTGACGAGGATGGAAACTTCATTGCTTTCACTGCTACTGGTACAGTAGATGAAAGCATATCTGCTTAGGAGAACCCTGCTGATGGGGAACTCTCTGAAGACGCAGATCTTCAAGAGGCCTATAACAAACTTTGCAAAATTGCTGCAAAGGATGCCATGAAAGTTGATTTAGGCCTGAAGAAAATTGATGCTCTTGAGCTTGAGAAGAAAAATTTGCTTGTGAAGTTATTTGATGCTAATGATCTTTTGAATAATGTTAAATCTGAAAACATGCTGTTGCTTGATAAAGTTAGAACTTTGGAACATGATTTATCTGTTGCTAGATCTGCTAGTTCTAAACTTGATCACATGTTAAATGTTCAAAAGTATCCTTCTGATAAAGCTGGGTTAGGATATGTAGAAAGCATCTTTGATTCTGGACCCCATTCCACTGTCTTCGTTCCTTCTTCTTCTTCTTCTGAACCTCTTGTGAGTAAGGTCGTGAGTGAAACTGTAAAACCCCCTGTGAGTGAGGTTGTTAAACCTGTAGAAGTTTCACCACCAAAGAAGATTAGGGTAGACTTAAGAGAATCCAAACCTAAGGAGCCTACCAAACCGAAGGACAAGATGCATGGTAAACCTGCTTGGGTTTGTCATTATTGTGGTAAGTCTGGACATATCCGTCCTAACTGTTACAAGCTTCAAGCTGATAAGAGAGCAAAAAGACCAAAAGTGCCTGTGCCTCAAGCACAAGATCCTATGGCACTAATTGGTGAATTGGTAAAGGCGTTAAACCTTTATTCCAATTCTGGAGTTGAGAATCACTCTAATGTGAATAAGAACTCCAATGCTCGGGGTGCATCTAAAAAGTTTTGGATGCAAAAGACTCGAACTAATTGAGTCTTTCTGACATGGTCCTTGTGCTTCATTGCTCTATTCTATTGTGACCATTGTTATTTGGTTTTTGTGTTTTCTTTTGTTCTAAGACTTGCATTGCATTACATACATGCATTTCATTCTAGGATTTATTTGTTTTCTCTTTTGATAAAAAAAAAAAAAAAAAAAAAAAAAAAAAAAAAAAAAAAGGGAAAGCAAAATCTGTGTTGAACACTATTTATCTTGATTTTTGAAAACAAGGTTGGTCATTCTTTTTACACATGTCATGTCTTGTGTACCTTGTTTAACTTTGATGAGCTTATTTGTTGCACTTAACTAGTTGAAACTTTGTAGTGCATGTTGTGTGGGAAAGATGTGTATGGTTCTTAATCACTTTGCCTTAATCATGAAGTCACATGTTGTTGACTGACGGACTTGATTCTTTTGAGAAAGGCATAAATAACCATCTCACCACTGTTCACTAGCCAATCATGAGCACCTTAGTGCATATCATAAGATTTAGTGCTCGAGAAAGTGTAGCACATGCACAAAAAGAACATAAGGTGTAGCCTCAAAATTAAATTAAAACTGGTGTGTACTATTAGGCTTGATGCCAATTCACTTAATTCAAACCGGTGTGTACTATTAGGCTGAATGCCATTCCACATAAATAAGAGGCAAAATTAAAAGAAACTTACATGATTGCAAGCTTTTGTTCTAGGAGATGTGGGAGTTATATGATGTAACTCTTTAGGTGATAGTCTCTTTTAATTCTATGTGATGAATTGTGTAGACTTTGTGTTTGATTGCCATTCACGTATCACCTCACATGTATCTCAAGTCTTTGCTAGTTTCACACACTACACAAGTTACTCTTTGTTAAACACTGTACATGCTAGTAAGTGTGCTCTTGGTCTGACCAACCAAGTTTGAAAATATCTTGAGATTTGTGTACAACATACTTGTTGCTTGAGAAAATTAATTTGGAAGATGATTGAAAATTGTGTCTGAGAATTGGGTTTAAAATTTTGGGTTTTTGAAAATGCATTCCATCTCATACTCATGCATTTTGTATTCATTGTTCAAATGCTTTGAGGAGTTGTTTCAAAATTGGGCTTGCAAATTTTCAAAACTGTGTTTTTTCCCAAAATTCAGTGTGTTTTTACCCTTTTCGATCGATCCAGTGTGTTTTTCGATCGATCGAAAAAGTGCCTCAGAAAGTGCTAAAACGTCTGTCACTTTCGATCGATCGAATGTAATTCTCGATCGATCGAACATCGTGAATATGCTTTTTTAAAAAGAGGAAATCTGACTTTTCAAAGAACTATTTCAAAATCTTTTTCAAGCCTTTTTCTCTCTCCGACGAGGCAGGACATATTTTTCAAGATTTTGTCGTTTTCTTCCGTTCTTTTTGCAAAATCTCTCTCTCCTCAAGCCGGTATGTCCTTAATACCCTTGCTTTTCAAGTTATTTACTTGTTTTCATGCATTTTTCATGCATTTAAGAGGTGATTTTCGGAACTTTTCAATTTGGGATTTTTGTTGATTCGGACAAAATTATGTGCAATTGATCAATGGGTTTTGTTGGGGACACTATATAAACATGTTCTTGAGTGATTAATTTGATCAATTTTGAGTTTTGTGAAAATTTGAATTTCTAGGGTTTATGTTTGATCCGAATTGGGGCTTTTTGTGAAATTGGGTTTAATTGTTGAAATTGGCTTGTGTAATTGATGCAATTGGTTATTATGAACTATTTCCAATGGTTTGTAATGGTTAATTCATCAATTTGTTGGAAAAATTTTCAAGTTGTTCTAAAATTTTTAGGGTTTTTGTTAAGAAACTCTATGTTCAAGCCAATGTTGTGAAAATTGAACTTATTTTGCTCCTAATCACTGCATTAGTTCATGCATCATATCATCATTAATGATTCATGCATCATATAGATTTTCATTCTATATTTTATGTGCTAACTTGCAGTCTGCCCTTAGTTTTATTTTCTGTTCTTTTTGGTTTTCTCTTTGTGTCTCTGTCCTGTTCCTTAGCACCATGCCTAGGAAGACTAGAGCTCGTAGGACCATCCCCACTCCTACTCCTTCCCCTCCATCCTTTGATAGTGAGCGGTTCCCCACTGAGAAAAACCAAGAGACTTTTGAGACTTTAAACCTACATAGGAAGATTTGGGCTGAGCGTTCTGTTCGTTTAGATGAGGTAGATCCTGCCATTAGGGCAAATTTTGAGCGTAGGGGTTGGTTACCTTTGTTGACCGTGTCTGACCCTCCACCTCCGGCTACCTTGATTAGAGAGTTCTTCTCGAACCTCTCTGTCCGCATCTATGATTCCAACACTCTAGTTAGGAGTTGGATACGAGGTGTAGAGTACTCCATTACTCCTCAGGTAGTGGCTGATGCTCTAGAGGTACCATTGGTTAGGGATCCTGTTTACCCCTATGATGAGTCACCTGAGCTGAGTGATGTCATGTCCTACATCACTGGATCTTCTATCCAGTGGGGTTCTGATCCTCGGATCACCACCGCTGAGCTTCCTGAGACTACCTACCTATTCTTTAGGATAGCCTGTCATTCACTCTGGCCTATTTCTCATCTGCACACCATTCCTCTTGAGAGGTGTGTTTTTCTTTACGCTCTTGTTACAGATGCTCCTATTAGTTTCCCCCATCTTTTTCTTCGTTCTTTGAACGAAGTTTATAGGAGTTCATCTACTGCCCATGCCCTTGTTCATCCTATTTTCATTCATAGGATTTTACTTTATCTAGGTTTAGAGGACTTCCCTGCTTCTGAGCCTGTTCATGTGATAGCTCCTATAGGTGCGTCTTTCCTTAGACAGAGGGCCGCTCATCTTCGAGCTGGTTCTAAACACCCTAGGACTGATCCCTCTAGTAGCGCCCCTCCTTCTTCTTCTACAGGTCCTGCTGGTGAGGCTGTTCCAGATTCTGTAGGTGCTGCTGTTGTTCCTCCACCTTCTACGGCTGACTTCGATGTTCGTCGTACTCTGGAGACTGTCATGACCGTTCAGGCGGCTCATGGTCAGCTTTTGGTGGATCTGTTCGACGAGATTCGTGCTCTGCGAGCGGATTTGGCGCATCTTCGTTCTTCCTCACCACCTCCTTTTGATGATGGTCTATGATGCCCTTTGGCATTCCGTCACAAAAAGGGGGAGTAGAGTTTTGACTTGTAGTGGACTTTTTGTTGATAGGGGGAGATTTTTGTGTTAGGGGGAGTTTATTTTTTATAGCATGGGATATTTTTGTGGAGTTTATTTAGATTGTATCTAGGTGCTTCACTTTGTATATCATTTTTGGGATGTTCTTGTTAGGGGGAGTAACATTGATTGATATATTGATATACATGTTTCTTTTGATTCTTGTTGTCTTTATGATTCACTGCTTATTGATTTATATTTATGAGTTGCTTCATTGATATATTTCTTTATTTTGTGTTGTGTGAATCTTACAAGAATATTATACCTGTTTATATACTATTTCTTGCCACACATGCGTTTATGTGTTTGTTGAGTATTTCAGGAATATACAGGTTGATTCGACAAAGCTGCTGTCTACACTTGCAACCGATGGATAGTAGTTAGGTTGAACTTTTATTTATGAGCATTATCATGTAAAGGGCTATTACTTGTAAACTTTGAGCTTTTATTGTGTGTTTTGTCACGGATTGCCAAAGGGGGAGTTTGTTAGGTTCTAAGGTCTTAGGATTTTATGTATTTAGAACTCTAATATGTAATGTTGGCAAACCATGATCAAAACAATGTACTTAGTCTTATTTAAGTTTGCTCAAAGTTGGTTTAATATTGTAAAGTTGGAATCGAGTGACTGCAGAAGCATTGGGGCTTCTCGGCCTGGCTCGATCGATCGAAGGTTAGACTCGATCGATCGAAAGTCGGCCCAGATGCGTTTTTCTGCAGAATTCCAACTCAGCCCTAACTCTTTAAACGTCTAGGTTTTTATGTTTTTGCCCTAGGTATATAAGGCAAACCCTAGCTACATTTTTCAGAGTTGCACAAGTTGTATTGTTGCTCATACATTGCGGTTTTGTGTAAATCTCTTGTGAGATCTAGAGGAGCTTTCCTTTACACAAAGCTTAGGGTTTTCAAGATTGAGATCACATCAATATCTTGATGATCAACTAGGTTGCAGCCATTAAAGCTTAAAGAGAAAAACAAGTGAGGAGCTTGTACTTGAAGAAGGAGTTCAAAGAAAGAAGTAGTCCGTGGATTCGGAGCCTGCGCGTGGTCGTGTCAGGAAGTTACTACTGGTGTGTAGCATTAGGAAGTCAAGCGGGGAGCTTGTAAGTCCTTTTGTAAAAACTTCAATTCTTTCTTAGTGGATTCCGTTTTGCCTTGAGGATCGGTGGGTAAAATCCTCCCCAGGTTTTTCCGGTGTGGTTTCCTGGGTGATCATATCTTGTGTTATTTATTTTCCGCTGCTTTATTTGTTTTGTTTGCATGATATGATCTTGTGATTGTTTTAACCTAGAATTGTTTAATTTGACTAAGTAACAACTTGGCTAATTAATCTAGGCTACGCAATCTGGTTATAGTTTAAGGGGTCTAAACCGTTCACCTCTCTCACATGAATTGTGGGTCCCACCATAAATTTAATTGATGTGAGCCACAGTTATGTGAGAGGAGAGAGTACGTATTTATGATATTTTGGGAGTACCCAATAATTACCCAAGGGAGAAATAACAAAAATTAACATAAGGAGCATTGGGTTTGAGACTTGAAACGTCATAGTTTTGTCAAAAGTGACTATGTTTTGGCATTTTAATAATTGAAGTTGAACGGATTGTTTTTAGTTTTTGATTTGTTTTTTGAATTTTTGTTTTTTTAAGAGAATCAAACTAGATTAAGGTTTAGTTCCTGATTGAATCGATGGAACTTTAGTTTCCAATTGAATTGGCCAATTTGGTCCGATTTTTAAAATCATGGTTGAGATGACAAATTATTTTTAATAAATGAGTAAAAAAGTGATTTAGTAGCAATCGTGTAGCCACTTGAGGAATGAAGAGGGCTTGGGCCCCCTTAAAAGTTTTTAAAAAAATTTAAAAACTTTTTTTTTTTTAGTGTGTGTGGAAATATCCTAATAATTTGAAAACTTTAAATAAACTTATCATTTTGCCCCCCAATACCTGATAATATACACATATATTTAAGAAAATCTATCACCATGCACCCTTGGCGCGATGGTCACTCCACAAGTATTAAGTGCTTGTGGGGTGTGAGGGGCAAGAGGGTTCAAGTTTCTAGAAGGGAGTTTCACACATATATATTTAGATTAGGCTAGAGTAGAATTTCTATCTTGTAAAAAAAAAAAAAGTCTAAAAATAAACATAATTTTCATTTAAATAAAATACAATCCATAAATAAGTATGTCAACAAATTAAAATAATTAAACATTTAGCATCTTTAGAATGAACACATAGGTATTTAACAATTACCTTAAAAATAAAAGGGAAAAAAATTATAATCTTCGTCCCAACACATCTAGGGCTTACTTGTACATAACAGTAGAAAAATTGAAAAGTTAGAAACTTTGTTGATGTGCCGCACTACCAAGTCTCCACTCTCTCTCTCTCTCTCTCTCCATGTGTGTTTGCCTCACCTTTTTTTTTGTACATTGGTCACAGGTGAAAGATTGAAGCTTTTGTTTGTGCCATGGGCCCCTCATCCCCAGGTCCCCTAACTATGCAACAGTGCTCTATCTATGCCCCATAGCTGATTGGCTCTATCTATACCTTGATATCCATTGTTTTTAACTCTTTCCTAGGAACTATTTGCTTTGTTTTAATTTTTTTACTTTGCTTTTCATTGCTTTCTTTTTTATATTCCTTATAATATATTATTTATTATAATAATAAATAATATGTTATATACAGTATATACTACTATAAGGTTGAATTTAATCAACCATCTTGTTGACTTTATTCCATGCCAAATTTGCTTGTAATTCAGCATTTAGAAACCCTGTATTTAGGTGGGAATCATGTAAGGGTAGTGTGTGAGAGAGTTTAAAGAAATGCTCAAGACTGTGCAGTGAAGCAGGGACTCACAACTGGATCTCGCGGGTGGCTCGCAACTAGCAAGTTGCCAGAAGATGCACAAGAGTGAAGCATGCATAGAAGCTAAACTGTCATGCCAGCTATAGCACTACAAGACAAAAAGTCTGGAATGGCCATTCAGTTAGCTCGCTGCTTGAACTCGCAACTCAGTCAAGTCGTGAGGCCAAGACGCCAGCCAGCTCTGTTTTGGGAAAATGACTCTTCGCATTCCAAACACGCACCTATATATATAGACCCTTATACCCACGAAATGTAGAGAGCTTCTAGAGAGAATTTTGAGAGAGAAACCCTAGAGAAAAACAAGATTGACTCATCCACAATCTTTATCATTGTTTCTCCAAATTCCTCTACTCTCACCCTCTCCATTGTTACATCTTTGAGAGGCTCTTGGCCAAATCCGTTTCTCACCATACTCACATATGTAAGAAGGCTTTTTGGTTCTTTGGGAAGCACTTAGGAAGGGACCAATGGTTATTGGTTGATGCTATGGGCTATAGCGGAATCCAGTAAACTAGAAAAGACAAAAGTTCGGCGTAACCTCGTTGGAGCAAGAAACTTAGAGAGCTTAGGTACACTTGGTAGATTAGGCTAGGAAGCTCTATTGCTGTTCATGTATCCCAACTACATTTTCTAGTGGATTATTGACCGCTTGGAGGGCGGCGGAGAGGTTTTACGCCGAGGGCTTCAGTTTCCTCTTCGATAACAAATCGTTGTGTTGTCCTTGTGTTTGCATCTCTCTTCCCTTAATCTTTTCCATTTAATTTCTGCTATGGATGTGATTTTAATTGGTTTAGATTGTTTATCAATTCTGGTATTAGCTTATGTTCATTTTCCGCACATATATTGTTTGACATTAACCTTGAATTGATAATTTTGTAATTGGGGGTCTAAACGTTCATAGTGTTTTATATGCTATTTGAACTTTCAACTACTACATTAACATGTATTTTGTTATTGTTTAATATATTTTTTTTATGCATTAACATTTGAATGATTGTTTGTCTTTTATTTAGCAATCTTTGGACTATTAGTATTTTCTTATTATATTTTTTAAATCTCAGTCATTTTATTTAATGAGTGAATTTATCTAGGTTCATGGGCAAGTTTAGTACTATTGACACATTCTTTTAAAAAAAAATGAAGACGATAATTTAGAAAATAGTACACTTTTGGGTTCTAATGTTGAAGCATCAACTTCTAATGAGCGTCCTTCCAAATCTCCAAGGATTGATCCCGAAAAAATCCTTCTAGATCATCAGTGGTGAAAGTGGAACTTGAAGAGATTCATGTAAAATTTTCACCACTTAGTTCCAATGAAGTTGATGTTAGAATTTTAAAAAACAAATTTCACCACTTAGCTCCAATAAAAAAAAAATTTATATATGGCCCCTTAAAGATAAATTCCTGATTCCGCCATTATTTAGCAATGAACCCTGAAAGTTCAAATATATGTGTAAAACACCTTGAACGTTTAGATCTCCAAATTACAAACAACCAATTCAAGCTTGTTAATAAACAATGTATGTACGGAAAATGTAAATAAGCTAAAGCAGAATTGATAACACAATCTAAACCAAATAAAATCACATCTACAGCAGAAATTAAATAGCAAAGATTAAGGAAAGAGAGATGCAAACACAAAGACAACACAGCGATGTGTTATTGAAGAGTAAACCGAAGTCCTCGGCGTAAAACCTCTGCGCCGCCCTCCAAACAGTCAATAATCTACTAGAGAATCAAGTTGGGATACATGAATAGCAGAAGATCCTCCAAGCCTAATCTACCCAGTGTACCTAAGCCCTCCAAGCTTCTTGCTCCAACGAGGTTGCGCCGTACCTTTGTCTTCTCAAGCTTACCAAATTTCGCTATAGCCTATAGCATCAACCAATATCAATTGATCCCTTCCTAACTGCATTCCAAGCACCAAATAGCCTCCTCACAAATATAATTATGGTGAGAAAAGGTTTTGGCTAATGTACCTCTCAAGGGTGTAACAATGGAAAGGGTGAGAGTAGAGGAATTTAGAGAAACAAGGATGAAGATTGTGGATGAGTCAATCTTATTTTTCTCTAGTGTTTCTCTCTCAAAATTCTCTCTGTAAGGTCTCTACATTTCGTGGGTATAAGGGGTATTTATACTGGAGTGAGAATAGAATGCGAAGAGTCAGTTTTTCCAAAACAGAGTGGACTGGCGACTTGGCCTAGAGACTTGACTGAGTCACGAGTTCAAGCCGCGAGCTAACTAAATGGCCAGGCTAGACTTTTTGTCCTGTAGTGCTCCAGCTGGCGTGACTATTCGGCTTCTTTGCATGCTTCACTCGTGTGCATCCTTTGGCGACTTGCAAGCCACAAGATCCAGTCGCAAGTCCCTTGCTGATTGCACAATCTAGAGCTTTTCTTCACACTCTCTCACACACTACCGTTACATGATTCTCACATAAATACAGGGTTTCTAAATGCTGAATTACAAGCAAATTGGCACGGAATAAAGCCAACAGAATGGTTGATTAAATTCAACCTTACAGTCTCCCCCTTTGGCTATTCCGTGAAAAAACCCTACAACAAACTCTAGACTTAACGCGTGAGTTTGGAACAGTTGAACAAAACTCACTCACACCTAACTCTAGAATCTGGGAAGCTCTTAAACCATAGTAACAAGTATCTCCTGAAACACAACAACACAATATGATCATTGTATGCAGAAAACTTGTAATGCATATGGAGCAAGCACAATGCAATCAAGCAAAATTGAATTAAGTAATAAACCGTGGCTTGACCAAAAATGAACAATCACTATAAATAGTGACCACAATGCTCATTCACACAAGGAATGAACATCCGGACATGCAAGCTAATAAGCTCAATTGCAAAGTATCATTTGCATGTCCAACACTCAACCATTGCAACAACACAAGGTAATTGCATTAAGGATATAAAATCCAACAAAGGGCACAAGAGTGATGTGCTTAAAGAAAATGCATAACATTTAACAACAAGTACTAAGCTACAAAGCATGGGTACAAATCAAAAGCTACATAAGCAAAGGTACAAAGATAAAACCATAATGGATTGTGTAGAGAATTGTGGGTATAAAAATCTCTCACTCTCAAGAGTTGTGACTAGGGTTTTCTTTCTGAAAAGAAATCCTCAACATCTGTGGGTAATGTGGGTATATATAGTGTAATTTGGGACAGGGTGTATCAGAAATGACAAATTAGCAAGACAGAATGTTTCGCGGGTATCTCGCAAGAAGGCCTTACCCGTGAAACACTCACGAAACCCAGCTATCACCATCTATCATGACTCTTTGCATTCTAGTCATGTGCTGAGCACATGCTTTACTTCGCTGGAAGGCTTCTCACGAGCTACCAGCGAAAACTTCTTTAGTCTTCAATTGCCTTAAGTCTTCACACTCTCTCTCACACACAACCCTTACAATAAAATCCCACATGAAATACAAGGTACATAAGATTGAACATAATTACAATCAAATTTGGCACAGAATTAAAGCCAACACAAAATAGTTGTAAATCACAACTTCACAAAGCTGACAGCTGAACCCTGAACCCTGAAGACAACAACTATCTGAATAAGACGACTATAATATACTGATGGGATATGAAGCTGACGAGGGGAAGCTGAAGGGGAAAAGTGAGAATCATTTTAAGAAAGGAATATTCCATTAGTTTAGAGAGATTGAACTTAACTATTACGTTGTACAAGCCTCAATAGAGGAGTGTCATTTCTATAAATATCAATGACGGGTTTTGTAATTTATCCTATTAGTTATTTGTGCACAATATTGGAGGCAATTTCGTTGTTGAGCTAGAATACAAGTTTTCATGCTTGTTTTCTCTCCAATTTGGAGAGATGAATGTTTGGTGGGTTAGGGGAGAAAATGCCTAGGCCCCACCAAAAAAGATCCATCCATTCTCTCATTACCAAACAAAACTCATACCTATTTTCTCTCATTTATTTTTTCTCTTTTATTTTTTATCCTCCTTATTCCACCTCCAACCAAACAGAACTTAAGTGTAAAGCCTACCCTATCACTTAAGAAAGAAAGATATGAGGAAATAAATAACCCATAAATAACCAATATCAACGTTTTTTTTTTTTTAATTGAATGTCAAATTTTTTTTTTTTTTTTTGGGTAAGAATGTTAACTTGATTTTAAAAGGATGAAAGAACAAAGCAAGATCATAGAATATTTAAACAATATAGTCATAGTCACTTTATTGTTATCACTTATTGATGTAACATCCATGTTCTATGGCAAAATGCCTAGAAAATAAGTAGAAATAATTATAATTTATTTTCATAGTAGGTAATATGAAGGCTAACATTATTTGCAATGAAAGTCTATCATCATGGCAACATATTGTTATATTTTTGAAGGGGTAACTCGAGAGACTCTGTGCCACTAGGACCTTAAGGATTTTCCAAAGGGGATGTTGTGGGAGACTTGATAAGATTTGGGTCCTTTGGAACTGTCCTTTTGATCTCATAATTTAAAGAGCCGAAATCATTAGAAACAATAGGATGTTCCACAGGGGGTATTGTGGGAGACTTGATAGAATTTGGGCCCTTTGGAACTGTCCTTTTGATCTCAAAATTTAAAGAGCCAAAATCATTAGAAACAATAGGATGTTCCACAGGGGGTGTTGTGGGAGACTTGATAGGATTTGGGCCCTTTGGAATTGTCCTTTTGATCTCATAATTTAAAGAGTCGAAATCATTAGAAATAGTAGGATGTTCTACAGGGGGTGTTCCAGGAGACTGTATAGGATCTAGGCTGCCAGGAACTATCCTCTTTATCTCATAACTTAAAGAACCAAAATCATTAGAAATAGTAGGATTTCCTACAGGGGGAGATCTAGTAGATTGTATAGGATCTGGGCCGCTAGGAACTTTCCTCTTGATCTCATCATTTAGAAAATCAAAATCATTAAAAACTATAGGATGTTCCATTAGGGGTGTTCCAGGATACTTGATACGATTTGGGCCTTTAGGAACTGTTCTCTTGATCTCATAATTTAGAGAACCAAAATCATTATAAGCAAAAGATAGAGGGAGAAGTGTGAATATTACGGGAAAAAAAACCTTGAGGGACTCCATTGTATTATAAAGGCTCTAAATGTTTGCAATAATAACAACTTTTTGTTCCTATATAATGTCAGTCTTGGATATCTCATGTGAAATTGGTTTTTCTTCTTCATAAAGAAAACAAAGCCTGTGATTTTAATATGGTAAGTTGAAAGATTGTAACAAAATTATTATATTTCATATTTAGAATTTCAACATATGCTGATTTCCTTAAGATGAGTTGGAAATTTATAATAAATAATCAAAAGCCTTGATAGCTTGTATTTTATGGTGTTTCCGTTTGAGAATCCAGGGTTCAAATTTTGCTTATTGGTAATTACAATCTTCCATAGTCTTGCTTCTTCGAAAGGAAAACCTTATTTTTGCACCTTATTATTATTTTTTGGCTTCTTTGTTTTTTCATCCCTAAACTATCAAAATTCAATTCTTTGTCTTTAAACTTTTGGTAACATTTCAGTTTTGTCCTTTCATCGACATCCATTTAATTTGAATCTTATGTGTACTAACGAAATGTTGAAGTGGTAGATTTTTAGTATTTCTTTTTTTTTTTTTTTTCTTTTTAGTGCATGTAGTATTTTAGCATTAAATAATCTGTTAGGTTCTAAGGTCTTAGGATTTTATGTATTTAGAACTCTAATTTGTAATGTTGGCAAACCATGATCAAAACAATGTATTTAGTCTTGTTTAGGCTTGCTCAAAGTTGGTTTAATATTGTAAAGTTGGAATCGAGTGGCTGCAGAAGTACTTGGGACTTTCAGCCTTGCTCGATCGATCGAAGGATAGGCTCGATCGATCAAAAATCGCACAGGTTGATTTTTCTGCAGAATTTCCAACTCAGTCCTACTTCATAAACGTTTAGGGTTTTATGTTTTTACCCTAGGTATATAAACTAAACCCTAGCCACGTTTTTGAAGAGACTCCATATTGTATTGTTGCTCATATTTTCTGTTTTGTGTGAATCTCTTGTGAGATCTTAGAGGAGCTTTCCTTTACACAAAACTTAGGGTTTTCAAGGTAGAGATGATTTCAACATCTTGAAGATCATTACAAGTTGCAACCATTGGAACTTAAAGATAAACAAGCGGGGAGCTTGTAGCTGATTGAGGAGTTCAAGAAAGAAGTAGTCCGTGGACTCGGAGCCTGCACGTGTCGTGTCAGGAAGTTTTACTGGTGGGTAGCATTAGGAAGTCAAGCGGGGAGCTTGTAAGTCCTTTTGTAAGAACTTCAATTCTTTTTTAGTGGATTCCGTTTTGCCTTGAGGATCGGTGGGTAAAATCCTCCCCAGGTTTTTCCGTGTGGTTTCCTGGGTGATCATATCTTGTGTTCTTTTATTATTCTGCTGCTTTATATACTTTATATGCATGATATGATTTTGTGATTGTTTTAACCTAGAATTGTTTAATTTGACTAAGTAACAACTTGGCTAATTAATCTAGGCTACGCAATCTGGTTGTTTGTAAGGGGTCTAAAACCGTTCATAATTTAACATAGAACACTCATCTATATATATATATTGATAGGCCACAAATTGAATGACCCCTTGTGATTTAAACTAATTAATTAATTTAACCAAGTTATTAATTAATCAATTTAACATGCAAATACGTGGTAGCACAAAAAAATCACCGAATAACTAAATATGCAGCGGAAAATAAATGACATGGTGATTTGTTCACGAATGGGGAAAAACCCTAACGGCAAAAACCCCACCGGGTGATTTCAGGTCACCACTCCCGAAACTCCACTATTATCAAATCAAGCGGTTACAAATAAGGAATCCCAGTACCTTACCAACCTACAGTTGAACCCTTACCCCAATACCCAATTGGACTTGATCTGTAGTGACAGTTCCCACCTTTGATGCACGGCTCCCAAGTACGTGACTAACCAAATGCGCGGATCCCAGTACGCGACTTCAATCACCAACTTTAGAATGAGAGGTTGGCTGCAGAGTTCTTCAGATCATCCTATGCATAAAGATCAGGAAGATGCTTGGTCACAAAACCCTAAGGTGCACAATACACAGCAACTTCTTGAAGAAGATGATCTAGGTTAAGAACTTCGTCTCAGAGCACACTTTGCTTGAACAAGGATTGCTCAATGCTTATGCAACTTGTGTCTATGTTGACGGCTCTTAAAACACTCCTTAAATATGTTTAGGGTTAGAAGAAAAGAAGGCCCAAAAACACATTCACGGATCCCAAGAAAATCAGATTGGAATTCTGACTTTTTAAGTCTCGACAGCTAGCAGGTGTCGAGGTAGGTGTCGAGCAGGTGTCGAGCTTTAAAAATTCTGCACTTCAACTTGCTTTTTCTTGGACAGACTTGATGACTTCAACACTTGATCTTGAAACATAGTTTCTTGAAGTATTAAAAACACCTAGAACTACCCAATTACAAGTAGAGTGCGTTTTGTCAAAGGATTAGCCAATTTACATAAAATATGACATATGTTCCTAACACGTAAACACATATGTCCTAACATATATATATATATATATATATATATATATATTATTAGGCAAAGCTAAAAGAAAATCTAATTAAATTTCAAATTGGAATTCAATTATAGTTTAATTTTGCGCTACATGTCCCATTTAATCTAAATTTTTAAATTTTTGAGCCAAGTAATTTAATTTAGTTTAAAAATTGGATTTCAATTATAGTTTAATTTTGCGTCATGTGTCACATTTAATTTAATTTTTTTAATTTTTGTGCCAAATGAGTTAATTTAGTGTAGAAAACAAGAAGTCTAATATAAATAAATAAAAGACCTAATAATATATCTAACTCTATATATAAAATTAGAGGAAGAGAAGTTTGAATGATTTTATATATGTGCACTTTTTTTATAACTAAAAAAAATTCAAATTTATAAGTAATTTACGTAATATATCATGACTATGTACGGTCCATTACTAACTAGGTAATATATATATATATATATATTGCCTTTTTCAATCAAAGTTTAGAGAAAATTCAATTAGAATCAAAATCAGATTTTGCTTCGTCCCTAAGATGGTACGGATCGACAATCTCGTTATCAAATTCTCAGAAGAAGATGCACGACGTCTCCACCACCCCCAGGACGATGCACTCATCGTTAGCAACCAGGTAGGGGACTACAACACACACCGAGTCTAGGTTGACAATGGCAGCTCAGTAGACATCCTTTACTACCTGGCTTTCCTACAGATGAGGATTGACAAAGAGTAACTGGTTCCGGCGAACGCTCCGTTCGTTGGTTTTGGAGAAACAAGGGTATTCCCTCTTGGTGTAGTCACATTGTCCATAACGGTTGGCGACTACCCCTAGCAGATCACTAAGAATGTAACATTCCTTGTGGTCGACTACTCGTCCGCTTACAATGCCATCATAGGACGACCTACCCTTAATTCGTGGAAGGCTATAACCTCGACCTACAATTTAATGATCAAATTCCCTACCGATTATGAAGTAGGAGAATTGCGTGGAGATCAGGTGGCTGCACGCGAGTGCTATATAGCTATGTTGGAAATGGACGACCATCTCCAGGCCATGAACATAGAAGAACATCGGACAAGGGCGAAGCTCGTTGAAAAACTTGAAAAGATACTTCTTGATGAGTCCCGACCAGAACGAACAACTAGGATCAGCATCGCAACTTTGCCAACTCGCCGGTCCGCCAAGCGCTTACGACTTTTCTCTAGGAGAATCAGGATGTCGTCACTTGGAGTCATGAAGACATGCCTGGGATCGATCACTCAGTCATGGTGCGCAGATTAAACGCGTCGCCCGATTTTCCACCTATTCGCCAAAAGAAGAGAGTGTTCACCCAAGAGCAAGACCAAGCTATAACAAAAGAAGTCCGCAAGTCGCAAGAAGCAGACTTCGTCAGAGAAGCTTACTGCCTAGATTGGCTAGCTAATGTAGTGATGGTCAAGAAAGCCAATGGGAAGTGGAGGATGTTCATGCACTTCACGGATCTAAACAAAGTGTGCCCTAAGGATAGTTACCCCTCTCGCGGGTCGACATCCTAGTAGACTCTACCACCTAGCACCAGTTGCTGAGATTCATGGATGCCTTCTCTGGCTACAACCAAATCAAGCTGGATGTAGCAGATCAAGAGAAAACTTCATTCGTCACCAGCCAAGGCCTCTTCTGTTACAAAGTGATGCCATTCGGCCTCAAAAATGCGGGCACAACATATCAAAGGCTCATGAACAAGATGTTTGCACAACAGATCGGAAGAAATATCCAAGTCTATGTTGATGACATGTTGGTGAAAAGCCAAAGGGAGGACGATCATCTAGACGACCTGCAGGAAACCTTCAATACCCTTTGCTCTTACAACATAAAGCTTAATCCAAGTAAGTGCACATTCGGTATAACATCTGGGAAGTTCCTAGGGTTCATGGTGTCCTAGAGGGGCATCGAAGTCAATCCTGACAAGATCCGGGCCATAATGAAAATGGCGCTACCAAAAAACGTAAAATAGATGCAAAGCCTCAACGACAAGGTAGCCGCATTGAATATGTTCGTATCGAGGGCAACGGACAAGTGCCTACCTTTCTTCCGCACGTTGAAAAGGTCTTTCGAATGGACGACAGAATGTCAGCAAGCATTCGAAGACCTGAAGGCCTACCTCTTATCCCCTCCCTTGCTGAGTCCCTCCTAGCTCGGGGAAGAACTGTTCCTCTACTTGGCAGTATCCCTAGCTTCCGTCAACGCGACCTTAGTCAAGGAAGAAGATATGGTACAGAAGCTCGTGTACTACACAAATCAAGCACTCTGAGGCGCAGAGGAAAGATACCCATCGATGGAGAAGCTTGCCTTCGCTTTAGTTACCACGGCCCGTATGCTAAATCCATACTTCCAGGCCTACACTATCGTTGTCCTGATTGACAAGCCTCTACGGAGAGCAATGAGTAGTCCTGAAACTGCCGGACGGATGGCGCTATGGGCGATAGAACTAAGTGAGTTTGACGTATAATACCGCCCTCGTACTGCCATAAAGGGACAAGTAGTTGCCGTCTTAATTACAGAGTTCACTAATGTGGAAGGCCAGAGGGCAGAAGAACCTCTACACTGGAGCATCCATACGGATGGGTCATCTAATAAGCATGTAAGCGGAATCGAGGTAGCACTCCGCTCCCCTGAGGGAGACGAGATCGAATGCATTGTTCGACTCGACTTCCCTGCAACAAACAATGAGGCAGAGTATGAAGCCTTAGTAGCAGGACTAGACCTCGCCAAAGTTGCAGGAGCAACAAATGTAATCGTATACTCCGACTCTCAGGTAGTCACCAGTCAGGTAAATGGCGACTATAAATGTAAAGGGGAAATGATGAAGAAGTATTTGGATCAAGTGCAGCAGATGGGTCAACGAATTGCAAGCCGAGTTCTTCCAAGTCCCTAGGGAAGAGAACAAGCAAGCTGATCGCCTTGCCAAAGCCGTCAGCCGAATATATGCTTATCCCTGGTAAAGTACTTTCCTTTGTTCAAATTTCACCCCTGATAGATGAAGTCGACATGCAGGAAATGAACTCGAAAAGCAATTGGACTACACCAATAGTTTCCAATTTGATAGACAACACACTACGTGACGGTAAGGAGGTCGCAAGAAAGCTGAAGGTTTAGGCAACACGGTTCGTCTTAATAAAGGACGTCTTGTACAAGAGGGGCTTCTCTTGACCATACCTAAGATGCTTAAGCCCCAAAGAAGCGGATTATGTCATGAGAGAAGTACACGAAGGGATTTGCGGTAACCATTCAGGGTCGTGGTCAGTGGTACATAAACTGATTCGAGCTGGATATTACTGGCCTACTATGTAGAAAGACGCCCAAACTTATGTCAAAGCCTGCGACAAATGTCAAAGGTTCAGCAACATCATCAGACAGTCGACGGAAGAACTGACCCCAATGACATCCCCGTGGCCATTCGCTTAATGGGGACTCGACATCATGGGTCTATTCCCAATAGCAATAAGACAACTGAAGTTCCTTGTAGTCGGCATAGACTATTTCACTAAATGGGTAGAAGCAGAAGCCTTGGCTACCATTACGGAGAAGAATATGAGAAGCTTCGTCTAGAGAAACATTGTCTGTAGGTATGGGATCTCCAGAGTCTTGGTTTCAAACAACGGGAAACAGTTCAACAGCGACTCCTTCAAGGATTTTTCCTCACAGTTGGGAATGAAGAACCACTACTCCTCCCCCGCACACCCACAAGCCATCGGGCAAGTTGAGGTCATGAACCTATCCTTGCTTAAAATTATTAAGACTCGGCTTGAGGGGGCAAAGGATGTATGGCCAGAAGAGCTGTCAAGCGTACTATGAGCATATAGGACGACAGCAAGGACACCTACTAGGGAAACACCGTTTCGATTAGCTTATGGAAGCGAGGCAGTCATCCTAGCAGAAATCGGACTCATAAGCTACAGACTGGGAAATCATGATGAAAGAAAGAATGACGAGGCTATTCGTCTACAACTTAATCTATTAGACGAAGACACTGAGCAAAGACTCGCACGATACCAAGACCTCATGGCCAAGCACTACAACTCCCAAGTCACACACAAAGACTTCAAGGTTGGAGAACTCGGCTTGAGGAAGGTAGTGGGCACCGCTAGAGACCCCACCCAAAAAGCTCGGCACTAAATGGGAGTAGGGCTATAAATGAACCAAGCCGTTCATAAACAGCTCGAGCTTGGCTCGATAAAAATCTCATTCTTGTTTGTTTGTTTATAAACAAGCCAAGCTTAAGCTTTACTTTTAGGCTTGTTTAATAAATAAGCCGAGCCCAAGTAAAAAATATTATTCATGAACAAGCTTGTGAACACAAAGGCTCAATACAAAAGTAACAAAACAAGTTGAGCTTAAGCTTATTTATAAGTTTGGTAATAAAAATTGATATGAGTTTGACAATTAAACTCATATCCTTCCAAGAGTTTAATTAATTATAAGTTGAAACCACTCATCTAAACCAAATAGGCTAGATAATAAACTTGATATAGGCTTGATAATATACTTGTGTTGGAACTCAAGCTCAAAAACAAGATATTGAGCTTAAGTTTGGGCTTGATATTGAGCTCGTGCTTGGCTTGACCAATGAATCAAGCCAAGCCAAGCTGAGCTTAAGCTTTTATACTTTATAACAAGCTTAAGCTTGAACATTATTTGTATGCTCGTATCAAATTCAAGCCAAGCTTGAACATTCTACTTTTGCTGTCGAGCCGAGCATGAACATTCACTACTCGACAAAGCTTGGCAAGTTTACAGCCCTAACTGGGAGGGGCCCTAGAGAATCACGTCATGGTAGAGGAAAGACACCTATCACTTAGAGACGCTAGACGGATAGAAGTTGCACCACCCATGGAACACCAAACATCTCCAAAAATACTATTAGTAGATATGATAACATGAAAAGCGACGCTCCTTATTTTCCAATTTATTTAATTTTTCCTACAGTACTTTTTAAGCCCAAAGGGCAGGTCTTTTTCTTTAAAAGAACAATTTTTCTACATGTATTTATCATAAGAAGAAGATTTTATTCAGATATGACTGGCGTATTTATCTGTTTCTACATGTTTATCAAGTCCACAAGTGGACGGATCCATAATTAAATCCATAAGTGGATGAGTTGATCCTGTAAGGACGAGTTAATATTATTAAATCCACGAGTGGATGGATCCATAATTAAATCCATAAGTGGACGGGTTCATCCCATGAAGATGAGTTAATATTATCAAGTCCACAAGTAGACGAGTTCATCCCATAAAGAGGTGTTAATATTATTAAATCCACAAGTGGATAGGTCCATAATTAAGTCCGTAAGTGGACGAGTCCATCTAATGAGAATGAGTTAATATTATAATGCCCACAAGTGGATGGGTTTATGATTAAGTCCATAATTGGACGAGTTCGTCCTATGAGGATGAGTTAATGTTATTATGTCCACGAGTAGACGTGTTCATGGTAAAGTAGATTAGTGGACAAGTTCATTATTAGGTCCTCAAATGGATGAGTTCAGGATACCTTAAGGGGTTCGTTAAAATTATCAAGTCTCCAAATGGATGGGTTTATTGTAAGAACCCACTAGCAGACGCGTTCATTGCTAATACTCATTAAGTTTGATGCCTTAATCTATTAAAGACAAGAAGATGAGTTTCATATTTTGTCCTCAAACAAGACGAGGTCTTTATCACAGCTAATGTAGAGAGTGACGGATGAGAAAAGAATGAGCAAACATATATCAATATTAGCACACGCTAAAAAAGCGATGGATGTAAAAAAGCATACCATACACAAAATAAGGTCTTTACAAAGCAAAAAAAGGGCCCAAAAAACAAAAGGGCATTTAACATTGTCTGAAAGATAGACTAAATATACAATAAATTAAAAAAAAAAAGAAAAAAAGATACATACATATATATATATATATATATAAACTAAAAGGTTAGGGCGTTCGGAGGGTTATCATCGTCTTTCTCTTGAATGTCTTGAGCTAAAGGGTACTTAACGTTCAAAGGCTCAGTGGACGGGACCAAAGGAGTGACGGGAGGATCCGCAGCGGGTTGGCAAGGAAGACGCTATCATCTTTTGGAATAGACTCCATGGAGTCATCGGTTTCCTCCTAGATAGTGTCGCCATAAGAAGTTGACGGCAGGGGGTCATCCATGGTGACATTGGATAAATCTAAGTTAGGGTAGATGGACTTGAACTGTTTAAGGAAATCCTCGAACCTGTCAACATAGTAGGCAGCGCAGGAATCAATAAATGGCTGTGAAGCCTTTAATTCCTTCACGACGTCAACCCTAGCCATTTCCACCTGCCCAAGAAAGGCCGTCAGCTCTTTTTCAACTGTCGCCTTAGCTTCTTGCTCCTTCTTCTTCTGACGACCCTCCTCCTCTAGCTTCTCTCTTAGCTCCTTCACCTCCACATTGAGAGTACAAAGGGCCCCCTTATACTGTTCCTGCTCGTCGGTCAAGGTCTTGTTGTGCTTGCGAAGACGGGCAATCACCCCTTCTTGGGTGACGCTCCTATCCTGCAACGCCTTCATACGGATCAGCCCCTACAAAGTAGAACAACCGTCAGCCAATGAGTAATAAATAAATGAAGAAAGAAAGAAAGGAAGAAACATACCCAAGCAAGGTCAAAGAGGCCTGATGCCCCCAACTCCTCCGTTATTTCCTCAGCATAAGGGTCCACGTCCTTATCCTCAATGATTGACTCAACCATCTCAAGGGTGTAGTCCTTTTGAGTAAGGAGACGGCAGTCAGGTTCCTATGTAACAGAGCCTGATGTTGTCATTAATCCCTTGCCAGCCTCGTGGCTCGGCTTGGGAGGCAACGGCTTCTTCGAGAGCTTGTCCTCAAGGGTGACGGATACTTTCTTAGGAGGACGGTCGTCCTTCCCGTTAGCCTTCCTCTTAGGCACCCTTCTACTGGTGGCCTTAGGGGTTGATGAGGACACCCCCTTCTACCCCTTTGCCTTCTTTTCCTCTTCCTTCCTTCGTACAGCAACTGCTTTCACCTGTGCCCTCTGCCTAGTTTCCTCCATTTATGCAAAGGTAAAATGATGAGTATTAGATCAAGCGACGACAAAAACGAATACAAAAACAATAGAAGAAAATAAGTTACTTATGCCAACAGGAATAAGTGTTTAATCTACGAGCTACAGCCGTTGGCCTTGGACCACTGCAATACATGTGCAACGTATCAAGGGTGATCAAATTCCTACACTTCCATTGCTCAAACGGGATTTCAAGAACCCGACGAATGAAAGCCTTTTGCTCGTCAATTATGATTGGACGAACACTAGCTGAAAAAGAGAGAGCGACGACATTAAAACACTTGACGAATAACTGAAAAAGTAAAAGCAAACCTAATGATGCTAAACTTGAATCATTGACAAAACCCCAAGTATTGTCAAAATAATGGGGCATAGTATCCTACTCTTCTGGACAGCATACCCAATTCATCCCCTTAACAAAGAAGTATCTGCCCTTCCAATTCTTGTGAGAGGCAGGCATGCCTGACACAAGCCTTAACACTTTTTTCCATGCAGTAAAATGGTATATTCATTGGGACGAGACGATGTGCTAGGGTCTATAGCACCAAAAGAACTTGTCTAGCAAAAACTGACGATTCCCACCACTAAGACGACCCCACAAAATCTCAGCCCCTATAAAGATCCTCCAAGCTTTTGGAGCAATCTGGCTGATGGATAATTCAAGAAAGTTAGCCAACTGATGGTGCAACGCCGTCAATGGCAACCTTAGTCCTGCTGCGAATATCACGTCATACATACCGACGTCCGCAGTCTTCCCTGAGTACCACTTCTCGAATTTCCCAGGGAGACAGATCAGGATATGGTCAGGGATCTGGTAACGATCCCTCAAATTCTTAAATATATTAACCGTCATTTTCAGCAAGAAATCGCTGATGGTCCACATTTGAGGAAGGATAAACGGACGGGCATGCCCACTCCCAAGACTTCCTGAACTTCCTACTTCAAGGGTTCTCTCGTCAACGTCACTCTCATCCCCGTCATCCTTCCCTCCCTCATCACCTTCAAACTCCCTTTCATCTATCTCTTCTTCCTCATCTCCTTCTCCAACAGAACTCTCCACTTCCTCGCTTGGAGAATGGGCTGACGTTTTCCTCTTTGATGACCAGGATAGGCCCTCATTAGGCTCATGATCTGTCTGGAAGACCTTGTCATAGCCCGCACCCTCACAGACTGACGACTGCTCACTAGTCGCTTCTCTAGACATCTATTTACCTATAAGCGATGGAAGTATTCTAAATGCCTAAGTTGATAGCCTCTCTATAAGAGGTAAACGATCAACTAGAAAAAACAATGATAAGAGATAGAATGAATGAAGGAAAAGGTGATTTACCAAGTAGACGATTCCTTGAAAGATGATAGTCTCAGCAAAGGAATGAAGACAGTGGAGTTAGTAAGATAACGGGAGCGAAGTTCTCGCAATAGCAAGCTCTCTCTCTAAAGATGAACGATGAAATGGGAGAAGATGGGGAAGGAATTGAGATATATATAGGATGAAAAGTGCACGGAAGACGAAGCGACACCCTTGTCCAGAAACGGAGCCAATCCGCTTAAGCCACATGTCCAAGCAATTAATAAAGGCTGCTCTAGGAATCGCCCATAAATGTCCTCTCCTTTCGATAAACAAAATAATAAATAATAAAAAGGAGAGAGCTACGAATTGAACTCCATAACCCATTCGCTAAAAACCGACGGGGCTATAGAGTAGGGGGTAGATGATAAGGGTAAGTTTGTGGTTTTGATAAAGTCGTTCATGTTGATGGAGGCGGCGGCCCTAATAAACTCATTAGCCTCGTTTGAACGATTCATGGCCTAAACACCAGAGTGAAAGTCGACAGTTCCACCTTAAAGCTGACAGCTGAACCCAGAAGACAACAACTATCTAAAAAGGACGAATATACTGACGGGATATGAAGCTGGCGAGGGGAAGCTGAAGGGGATAAGCGAGCCTTTGATGAGGCTGACATGGCTTGGCCTCCACGCATAAGCATATAAGTAAATATCTTGTGCCCTACGCTTAACCCTAATCGAGAGAGTCCTATAAGGAAAATATCCCGTAAGATATGCGAATTAAAGAAGACCTCTCCCACAAGGAAAGAACTTCTAAACCAAGGAATGAATGGCAACCCCATGATACTATAAAAACCCCAAGACCCTTACCAACCAAGGTACGCATAATTCCCCCAGCTCTGGAATTCTAGAGTTGTGAAATTTCTCTAACTTAACCTTCGGAGGGTCTTCGGCTAGTACCACACCGGTACTCTTCTAGGGTTTTCTTTATTTTTGTTTCGTAAGTGTTGTTTAGAGCACGTGAACATTGTGTGACTCGTTGACGATTTTTGGAATCATCAATATGGAATCTTCGACAAAGAAAAAGAAGGAACACCAACAATGGACGTCTAGAGACAATTGTTGGAGGCGACCGTAGTACTTCTCAGGTATGTGTTCCTCTATTTTTCTTGCATGAAGCTAAAAGTAGTATGTTGGTTAGCAAAAGATAGTTCTATTATTATTTTTTAAATCTATGTGGACTTTGATTAAAAAAGCTCAATCTTCTTTAACAATAGGTATCGTCAAGTAGTTTTAAAAATAAAAATTGTTCGTTTAAAATTTAGTATCTATTTTTCAATCAATTTTGTTAATATTATGGAAGTTTTTTCCAATCTACAGATAATTAATTAGTGATTAAACCGTGCACGATATTAGTTAGGAAAATTACACCAACCTCACATGAGGTTTAATAAAATGACACTTCTCAAACATTTCAAGAAATGACGCTTCACCCTTGAGGCATGTATAAGTGAAATAGTTAAGTTTTTACAATCGGAATATTCTTGTATAAGTGAAATAGTTAAGTTTTTACTATCGGAATATTTCATTTTTAAAATGATTTTTATTTGTTTATACACACCTAGGGGGGGGGGGGGGTTGGGGGGAATTGTTTTGCTTTGACAAACCTCAAGGGAAATATGTTATTCCATCCATTTTTAGGTAAGGATTATTTAAAGAAAGGAATATTCCATTAGTTTAGAGAGATTGAACTTAATTATTACGTTGTACAAGCCTCAATAGAGGAGTGTCATTTCTTTAAATATCAATGTCGGGTTTTGTAATTTATCCTATTAGTTATTTGTGCACAATATTGGAGGCAATTCCGTTGTTGAGCTAGAATACAAGTTTTCATGCCTGTTTTCTCTCCAATTTGGAGAGATGAATGTTTGGTGGGCTAGGGGAGAAAATACATAGACCCCACCAAAAAAAATCCATCCATTCTCTTATTACCAAACAAAACTCATACCTATTTTCTCCCTTTTATTTTTTCTCTTTTATTTTTTATCCTTCTTATTCCACCTCCAACCAAACAGAACTTAAGTGTAAAGCCTACCCTATCACTTAAGAAAGAAAGATACGAGGAAATAAATAACCCATAAATAACAAAGATTAGCTTTTTTTTTTTTCATTGAATGTCATTTTTTTTTTTTTTTTTGGTGTAAGAATGTTAACTTGATTTTAAAAGGATGAAAGAACATAGCAAGATCATAGAATATTTAAACAATATAGTCAAAGTCACTTTATTGTTATCACTTATTGATGTAACATCCATGTTCTATGACAAAATGCCCAGAAAATAAGTAGAAGTAATTACAATTTATTTTCGTAGTAGGTAATATGAAGGCTAACATTATTTGGAATGAAAGTCTATATCCATTCTTAGCTCGAAATTCAATGAACCAAATTAAAGTGACCTAAATCTTGGCGCATCATGGCAACATATTGTTATATTTTTGAAGGGGTGACTCGAGAGACTCTGTGCCACTAGGACCTTAAGGATGTTCCAAAGGGGGTATTGTGGGAGACTTGATAGGATTTGGGCCCTTTGGAACTGTCCTTTTGATCTCATAATTTAAAGAGCCGAAATCATTAGAAACAATAGGATGTTCCACAGGGGGTGTTGTGGGAGACTTGATAGGATTTGGGCCCTTTGGAACTGTCCTCTTGATCTCATAACTTAAAGACCCAAAATCATCAGAAATAGTAGGATGTCCTACAAGAGGAGCTCTAGGAGATTGTATAGGATCTGGGCCGCCAGGAACTATCCTCTTGATCTCATAACTTAAAGAACCAAAATCATTAGAAATAGTAGGATGTCCTATAGGGGGAGATCTTGGAGATTGTATAGGATCTGGGCCGCTAGGAACTTTCCTCTTGATCTCATCATTTAGAGAATCAAAATCATTAAAAACTATAGGATGTTCCATTGGGGGTGTTCCAGGAGACTTGATAGGATTTGGGCCTTTAGGAACTGTTCTCTTGATCTCATAATTTAGAGAACCAAAATCATTATAAGCAAAAGATAGAGAGAGAAGTGTGAATATTACGAGAAAAAAAACCTTGAGGGACTCCATTGTATTACAAAGGCTCCCAATGTTTGCAATAATAACAACTTTTTGTTCTTATATAATGTCAGTCTTGGATATCTCATGTGAAATTGGTTTTTCTTCTTCATAAAGAAAACAAAGCCTGTGATTTTAATATGGTAAGTTGAAAGATTGTAACAAAATTATTATATTTCATTTTTAGAATTTCAACATATGCTGATTTCCTTATGATGAGTTGAAAATTTATAATAAATAACCAAAAGCCTTGATAGCTTGTATTTTATGGTGTTTCCGTTTGAGAATCCGGGGTTCAAATTTTGCTTATAGTTGTAACTATCAAATTTATCCACAAAAAAAAAAAAAAAAAAAAAAAAAAAAAAAAAAAGAAAGAAAGAAAAGAAAAAAAAAAAAAAAGAACGTATTTCTTTTTTTGGACGGATTACAATTAATCCTAAAAAATAAATATATTAATTCATAATGATCATTATTTATTATCAAACCAATACACTAATTTGTTAGCTAAAATTTGTGTTCATTCCTAAACTTTGCATGAAATTTGTTTTATAATAAATAAATGTATTTATTTTTATTTATTCATTTTAAATTTGATAATTGATTCATAATAATTGTTATTTACTAGCTAATCAAGACCCTAATTGGTTGGCTAAAACTTGTTTTCATTCTTAAACTTTGCACAAAGTTTGTTTTATAATAAATAAATATATTTCCTTTTTTTAATATATATTCGATAATTGATTCATAATAACTACTATTTATTATGAAATCAAGATAGCAATTTTTTTTAGAAAGAAATCAAGATAGTAATTGGTTAGATAAAACTTGTTCTCATTCCTAAACAATATACACAAAATTTGTATTTTAAGAAAAAAAAATATTTATTTTTTGATAGATTTGATAATTGATTCATAAAAATTGTTATTTATTATTAAATCAAGACACTAATTAGTTAGCTAAAATTGTTTCCATTCCTGAACTTTGTACAAATTTTTTTTTTATCATTCCCAAACTTTCAAAATTTAATTTTTCATCTTTAAACTTTTGAAGGCATTTCAATTTTTTTGTCCTTCCTAAAGATCCGTTAAATTTAATCTCACATGTACTAACAAAAATACTGAGGTGCTAGATTTTTAGTATTTTTTTAGTGCATGTATATTTCTAGCATTAAATAATCTAACATAGAGCACCTTTTTTTTTTTTTTTTTTTAAATCAGGACACATGGCACCAAATAATTGGTAATTACAATCTTCCATAGTCTTGCTTCTTCGAAAGGAAAACCTTATTTTGCACCTTATTATTATTTTGGCTTCTTTGTTTTTTCATCCTTGAACTTTCAAAATTCATTTCTTTGTCTTTAAACTTTTGGTAACATTTCAATTTTGTCCTTTCATCAACATCCATTTAATTTGAATCTTATGTGTACTAACGAAATGCTGAAGTGGTAGATTTTTAGTATTTTTTTTTTTTTTTTTTTTTTGTGCATGTAGAATTTTAGCATTGAATAATCTAACATAGAACACTCATCTATATATATATATATATATATTATTAGGCAAAGCTAAAAGAAAATCTAATTAGATTTCAAATTGGAATTCAATTATAGCTTAATTTTGCGCCACATATTCCATCTAATCTAAATTTTTAAATTTTTGTGCCAAGTAAGTTAATTTAGTTTAAAAATTGGATTTCAATTATAGTTTAATTTTGTGCCACGTGTCCCATTTAATTTTAATTTTTTAATTTTTGTGCCAAATGAGTTAATTTAGTGTAGAAAACAAGAAGTCTAATATAAATAAATAAAAGACCTAATAATATATCTAACTCTATATATAAAATTAGAGGAAGAGAAGTTTGAATGATTTTATATATATGGGCTTTATTTATAACTAAAAAAAATTCAAATTTATAAGTAATTTACGTAATATATCATGATTATGTACGGTCCATTACTAACTAGGTAATATATATATATATATATATATATATATATTGCTTTTTTTAGATCGAAGTTTAGAGAAAATTCAATTAGAATCAAAATCGGATTTTGCTTCGTCCCCAAGATGGTACGGATCGACAATCCTGTTATCGAATTCTCAGAAGAAGATGCACGACGTCTCCATCACCCGCAGGATGATGCACTCATCGTTAGCATCTGGGTAGGGGACTACAATACACACCGGGTCTTGGTTGACAATGGCAGCTCAGCTGACATCCTTTACTACCCAGCTTTCCTGCAGATGAGGATTGACAAAGAGCAACTGGTTCCGGCGAACGCTCCGTTCGTTGGTTTTGGAGGAACAAAGGTATTCCCTCTTGGGGCAGTCACATTGTCCATACGGTTGGCGACTACCCCTAGCAGATCACTAAGAATGTAACATTCCTTGTGGCCGACTGCTCGTCCGCTTACAATGCCATCATAGGACGACCTACCCTCAATTTAATGAGGCAGAGTATAAAGCCATAGTAGCAGGACTAAACCTCGCCAAAGTTGCAGGAGCAACAAATGTGATGGCATACTCTGACTCTCAGGTAGTCACCAGTCAGGCAAATGGCGACTACGAATGTAAAGGGGAAAGGATGAAGAAGTATTTGGATCAAGTGCGGAGATGGGTCAACGAATTATAGGCCAAGTTTTTCCAAGTCCCCTGGGAAGAGAACGAGCAAGCTGATCACCTTGCCGAAGCCGTGTCAGCTGAATATATGCTTATCCCTGGTAAAGTACTTTCCTTTATTCAGATTTCACCCTTGATAAATGATGTCAGCGTGCAGGAAGTGAACTTGAAAAGCAATTGGACTACACCAATAGTTTCCTATTTGAAAGACGGCACACTACGTGACGGTAAGGAGGTTGCAAGAAAGCTGAAGGTTCGGGCAGCACGATTCGTCTTAATAAAGGTCGTTCTGTACAAGAGGGGCTTCTCTCGACCGTACCGGAGATGTTTAAGCCCCGAAGAAGCGGATTATGTCATGAGAGAAGTACATGAAGGGATTTGCGGCAACCACTTAGGGTCATGGTCATTGGTACATAAACTAATTCAAGCTGGATATTACTGGCCTACTATGCAAAAGGACGCCTAAACTTATGTCAAAGCCTGCGACAAATGTCAAAGGTTCAGCAACATCATTAGACATCCGACGGAAGAACTGATCCCAATGACAGTACCGTGGCCATTCACTCAATAAGGACTCGACATCATGGGTCCATTCCCAATAGCAATACGACAACTGAAGTTCCTTGTTGTCGGCATAGACTATTTCACTAAATGGGTAGAAGCAGTAGCCTTGGCTACCATTACGGAGAAGATTGTGAGAAGCTTCGTCTAGAGAAATATTGTCTGTAGGTATGGGATCTCCAGAGTCTTGGTTTCAGATAACGAGAAACAGTTCGACAACGACTCCTTCAGGGATTTTACTCACAGTTGGGAATGAAGAACCACTACTCCTCTCCCGTCCACCCATAAGCTAACGGGCAAGTTGAGGTCACGAACCTATCCTTGCTTAAAATTATCAAGACTCGGCTCGAGGGGCCAAAGGATGTATGGCCAGAAGAGCTGCCAATCGTATTATAGGCATATAGGATGACCGCAAGGACACCTATAGGGGAAACACCGTTTCAATTAGTTTATAGAAGCGAGGCAGTCATCCTAGCAGAAGTCAGACTCACGAGCTACAAAGTGGGTAATCATGATGAAAGAAAGAACGACGAGGCTATGGGTCTATAACTTGATCTACTAGACGAAGTTAGTGTGACACTGAGCAGAGACTCACACGATACCAAGACCTCATGGCCAAGTACTACAACTCCCGAGTCAAACACAGAGACTTCAAGGTTGGAGAACTCGTCTTGAGGAAGGTAATGGGTACCACTAGAGACCCCACCCAAAAAGCTCGACCCTAACTAGGAGTAGGGATGTAAATGAACCAAGCCATGCATAAACAGCTCGGGCTTGGCTCGATAAAAATCTCGTTCATGTTTGTTTGTTTATAAACAAGCCAAACTTAAGCTTTAGTTTTTGGCTTGTTTAATAAACAAGTCGAGCCCAAGTAAAAAATATTATTTATGAACAAGCTTGTGAACACCAAGGCTCAATACAAAAGTAACAAAACAAGTTGAGCTTAGGCTTATTTATGAGTTTGGTAATAAAATTGATATGAGCTTGACAAGTAAACTCATATCCTTCCAAGACTTTAATTAATTATAAGTTGAAACCACTCATCTAAACCAAATAGGCTAGATAATAAACTTAATATAGGCTTGATAATATACTTGTGTTCGATCTCAAGCTCAAAAACAAGATATTGAGCTTGAGTTTGGGCTTGATATTGAGCTCGTGCTTGGCTTGACCAATGAATCAAGCCAAGCAAATCTGAGCTTAAGCTTTTATACTTTATAACAAACTCAAGCTTGAACATTATTTGTATGCTCGTATCAAGTTCAAGCCAAGCTTGAACATTTTACTTTTGCTGTCGAGCTGAGTATGAACATTCACTACTCGACAAAGCTCGGCTTGTTTACAGCCCTAACTGGAAGGGGCCCTAGAGAATCATGTCATGGTAGAGGAAAGACACCAATCACTTAGAGATGCTAGACGGATAGAAGTTGCACCACCCATGGAACTCCGAACATCTCCGAAAATATTATTAGTAGATATGCTAGCATGAAAAGCGACGCTCCTTATTTTCCAATTCATTTAATTTTTCCTACAATACTTTTTAAACCCAAAGGGCAGGTCTTTTTCTTTAAAAGAACAATTTTTCTACATGCATTTATCATAATAAGAAGATTTTATTCAGATATGACTAGCGTATTTATCTGTTTCTACATGTTTATCAAGTCCACAAGTGGACGGATCCATAATTAAATCCATAAGTTGACAAGTTCATCCCATAAGGATGAGTTAATATTATTAAGTCCACAAGTGGACAGATCCATAATTAAATCCATAAGTGGACGAGTTCATCCCGTAAGGATGAGTTAATATTATTAAATCCACGAGTGGATGGATGCATAATTAAATCCATAAATGGACGGGTTCATCCCACGAAGATGAGTTAATATTATCAAGTCCACAAGTAGACGAGTTCATCCCATAAAGATGAGTTAATATTATTAAGTCCACAAGTGGATAGGTCCATAATTAAGTTCGTAAGCGGACGAGTTCATCTCATGAGAATGAGTTAATATTATAATGCCCACAAGTGAATGGGTTTATGATTAAGTCCATAATTGGACGAGTTCGTCCCATGAGGGTGAGTTAATGTTATTAAGTCCACGAGTGGACGGGTTCATGGTAAAGTAGATTAGTGGACAAGTTCATTATTAGGACCTCAAGTGGACGATTTCAGGATACTTTAAGGGATTCGTTAAAATTATCAAGTCTCTAAATGGATGGGTTTATTGCAAGAACCCACTAGCAGATGGGTTCATTGCTAATATTCATTAAGTTTGATGCCTTAATCTATTAATGACAAGAAGACAAGTTTCATATTTTGTCCTCAAACAAGACGAGGTCTTTATCACAGCTAATGTAGAGAGTGACGGATGAGAAAAGAATGAGCAAACATATATCAATATTTGCACACGCTAAAAATGCAATGGATGTAAAAAAGCATACCATACACAAAATAAGGTCTTTACAAAACAAAAAAGGGGCCAAAAAACAAAAGGGCATTTAACATTGTCTGAAAGATAGACTAAATATACAATAAATAAATAATAATAATAATATATATATATATATATATATATATATATATATATATATAAAACTAAAAGGCTGGGGCATCCAGAGGGTTATCATCGTCTTTCTCTTGAATGTCCTGAGCTAAAGGGTTCTCAACGTTCGAAGGCCCAATGGACGGGACCAAAGGAGTGACGGGAGGATCCGCAATGGGTTGAGCAAGGAAGACGCTATCATCTTTTGGAATATACTCCATGGAGTCGTCGATTTCCTCCTGGATAGTGTTGCCATAAGAAGTTGACGGCAGGGGGTTGTTAGGATATATGTGTTCACATGTTAAGAACATATGTCATACTTTTTATGTAAATTAGCTAATCCTTTGACAAAACGCACTCTACTTGTAATTGGGTAGTTCTAGGTATTTTTAATACTTCAAGAAACAAGGTTTCAAGATCAAGTGTTGAAGTCATCAAGTCTGTCCAAGAAAAAGCAAGCTGAAATGCACAGTTTTTAAAGCTCAACACCTGCTCGATAGCTACCTCGACACCTGCTATCTGTCGAGAATTAAAAAGTCAGATTTTCTGTTCTGATTTTCTTGGGATCCGTGAATATGTTTTTGGGCCTTCTTTTCTTCTAACCCTAAACGTATTTAAGGAGTGTTTTAAGAGCCGTCAACATAGACACAAGTTGAAAAAGCATTGAGCAATCCTTGTTCAAGCAAATTGTGATCAAAGACGAAATTCTTGACCTAGTTCATCTTCTTTCAAGAAGTTGCTGTGTATTTTCACCATAGGGTTTTGTGACCAAGCATCTTCCTGATCTTCATCATATAGGATGATCTGAAGAACTTTGCAGCCAACCTCTCTTCCTAAAGTTGGTGTTTGAAGTCGCGTACTGGGATCCGCGCATCTTGTTAGTCACGTACTTGGGAGCCGTGCATCAAAAGGGGGAACTGTCACTACAGATCAAGTCCAATTGAGTATTGGGGTAAGGGTTCAACTGTAGGTTGGTAAGGTACTTGGGATTCCTTTACTTGTAACCGCTTGATTTGATAATAGTGGAGTTTCGGGAGTGGTGACTTGAAAATCACCCAGTGGGGTTTTTGCCGTTAGGGTTTTCCCCATTCGTGAACAAATCACCGAGTTATTTACTTTTCCGCTGCATATTTAGTTTTGGTGATTTGTTTCTGCTGTCACGCGTTTGCATGATAAATTGATTAATTAATAACTTGGCTAATTAATTAATTAGTTTAAATCACAAGGGGTCATCCAATTTGTGGCCTATCAAGTGGTATCAGAGCAGGCACACTCTGATTAGGTTTAATCTTTGCTGTGATTGATCCATTGACCCCTGTTTGTCATGGATAGAGGACAATCTCTCATAATACCTCCTTTATTTGATGGGACTACCTATGCCTACTGGAAAGTACGCATGAGAGCTTTTTTGCAGTCCTTAGATGAGAAGGTGTGGCAAGCTGTTGAGATTGGTTGGACCAAGCCAAAAGAAGCGCCGGCCGATTGGGGTGCAGCCAAGATCAAGGTGGCAAACTTCAACAGCAGAGCGTTAAATGCCCTATTTAGCGCAGTCACAAATGAGGAGTTCAAAAAGATATCCTCAACAGAAACCGCTAAGGAGGCGTGGACCATCCTCCAGACAACCTATGAAAGAACAAAGGCTGTCAAAGATTCAAAGCTACAGAGGCTCACTACTAGCTTTAAAGAAATTAAGATGGAGGAGGATGAGTCTTTTGATGAGTTCTATGCCAAACTTAAGGACATAGTGAACTTAGCTTTCAATCTTGGGGAAACCATCCCTGAACCCAAGGTTGTAAGGAAGGTGCTTAGATCTCTACCTGAGAGATTTCATGCCAAGATTACGGCAATAGAAAAATCAAAGGACATTGACAAAATTCCTTTGACTGAATTGGTTGGGAACTTGCAGACCTACGAGCTAGGTTTATCAAGAATTGGCAAGTCAAGCAAGGGCAAGAGCATGACCCTAAAGGCAAAGAGCAGTGATACAGATGAGTCTTCCGATGATGAAGATTCCAAGATGAAGTCCTACATTACGAGGCAGTTCAAGAAGTTTATGAAGAATGCTAATGGGAGGAGCTTCGACAAGGACCGCAGGCAATCCAGTTCTTCACAGTTCAAGAGCCAAGACAAGGGAAGGAAGGATGCTAAGGAAGGCGGTCAGTACACTGTTCCAGCAGGACCCAAGTGTTTTAGGTGTCACGGGTTTGGACACATGAAGAATGAGTGTCCTACATATCTGAAGAGCATAGGGAAGAGCAAGGCTCTTGCTGCAACCCTGAGTGACACTGAGCCTGAAGATGATTCCGACAATGAGGATGACGGAATCTTGAATGCCTTCACTGCCACAGTCAATCCTACTGAAGGGATTGTTGAAGAAGTGGAACAAGAAGAAGAATTGGTGGACATTGAATGTGAGAAGATGGATGACAAAGATGATATCCATTCAGCCTATGAGAAGCTTTACAAGCTCTCTGAGAAGCATGAGAAATTATATAGGCTGGCCACCAAGAAGCTTAGTGATCTGGAGCTTGATCGAGAAGAGTTGTCCACAAAGTTTGATGAGGCGAATCAAACTATTGGAGCACTGAGGTTTGAGAATAACTTCCTGGCTGAGAAGACCAAGAAGCTTGAAGCAGAGCTGTTTCAAGTCAGAGCTCAACTGGAGAGGACTTCAAGTGCAAAACTTGATGAGATGCTCAGCAACCAAAAATCTGCTTCAGATCGAACAGGTTTAGGGTATGGTCTTTCTTTCTCTAATTCTACTTCTACTAGTTCTACTGTTTTTGTTCCTCCTGCTAATACTGTTAAAATTGAGAACATTGATGTTAAATCTGAATTAGCTAGTGAGAACATAGACAAGGGTGAATCCATCTTAGGAGCACCCCTTAAGTTAGATAAGAAAGATGCTAAAATCCCTAGGGCTAAGAAGGCTAACTCTCAGAAGCCTAAACAAAAGAAGCAGCATCTCTGTCATCATTGTGGAGCTGCCGGTCATACTCGACCAAATTGCTACAAGTGGCTAGCCACCTAACAGAGCAACAGTATGACAGCATCTGGAAGCCAGAATCAGCTTCAATCCTCTCTTGCACCTCTTGGAGATCTTCTAAAAGCCATCATGTTCCTTTCGAACTTAAACGGTTTCAATTCTTCCCCCTCACCACCGGTTCAAAGATTCAATCAAAGGAAAGGCTCTTCCAAGGTGTGGAAGAAAAAGGACTCTAAGTGATTTCATCACTTTCTTCTCCCTTCTTTTTTTCTTATTTGTTGCATTGCTTGTGTGTTTTGCATTTTTTTTGAGTCAGTCTAGTTTTATGCATTGTTTTGCTTTGTTAACATGTTTTTGTGTATTTACTTTCAGTTTGTTTATTTTGTTTTTGATATAAAATAAAAAAAAAATTCAAAAATTCAAAAATTCAAAAACAGTGTGTGTTTTGTGTACCTTGGTACTTGTGTACCTTGGATGGCCAATGAAACAAAGTTTTCTAAACTTTGTATCTCTTGTAGCTTAGATGAGCATCTTTATGCACAACTAAGCAAGTGAGCTTTGTGGCTCTTGTTTGTGATGAGTGAGATTAGGTTATTTCTTTAAACTTAACACTCATATTACTCTTTTTGACGGGTAGGACTAGAAAATCCTAAGAGAAAGGCATAAATAACCATCTCACCACTGTTGCCCGCCAATCATTAATGACATCTGTATGCTTCGGCATAGCAAAAGTGTGATGTCAATGACATTTGTGTGCTTAGACATAGCAAAATTGAAATGTCAAATATCAATGGGTATTTCTTTTCTTTCTGATAAGCCCATGTATGATATGCTTAAAAAGAAAATATGCAAAGAAATAAAAAAAGAAAAAAGATTAAAATGCTTTAAAAATAATTGCAAGCGTGTATTCTAGGAGATGTGGGAGTTATAGGATGTACCTCGAAGGTGATAGTCCCCATCAAACAGTTATGGTTGTGTGTGAGTTAAAAGTTATTTTCTCATATCTTAGATCGTCATAACATGTATACACATATGCAATCTTGCGATGTTTTTCACACACAACACGCAATAATCTTTGTTATTTTTGATACATGTGCAGGTACAACGTGATTTGGCCATCATAAAGGTTTTACATGTGCTTTTGTATACTCACTAAACTGTCATGACTTATTTTTGAAATATAAAATTGGTTAGACTTGTTTAGTGTGTGTGTGTGTTTTTGGGAGATCCATGTGCTTAAAGTTTCATTGAGAGATGATTTTTGAGAGCTTTTTATGTTGATTGGATCATGGTTGGGGTGTTTGTCTTAATTGCATTCATGTCTGTGTTTTTCACTTCTCGAAAAACTGGTTTTTATAGCTGGCTCGACACCTCCTCGATACCTGATCATCTGTCGAGCTTCTAAGCCTTTTTCTTATCGCAATCTCGACACATCCTCGACACCTGGTGGATCGATCGAGAAAGTTTCTGTCTCCTCGATAGATTCTCGACACCTGATGGATCGATCGAGATTCTCTTGTTGTGTCTGATGCTTCTTTCTCGACACTTGTCTCGACACCATGTGGATCAATCGAGAAATCTCCTGTCTTCTTGATACCTCCTCGATACCTGGTCGATCGATTGAGCGTCTATTCTTGGTTCAGCTGTTCTTACCTTGATACCATCTCGACACCTTCAGCTGTCGAAGACCATTTCCCCGATACCTTCCTCGACAGCTTCCTCGATACCACTCGACACCTCAGCTGTCGAGATTTACTGAGGTGTCTATATAAGCTGCGATCTCGATTTTTCTTTCATTCCTCGATCTCTCTTTGATCTGTCCGAAGCTTTTCATCTCCCAAACCATTTTTTTTACTCAAAACCTTCATCCAACGTGATTTTCGGCCCTTCCTTGCTTCAAATCACTTGGTATGATCTTTTTATCCTTCATTCTTCATGCATTTCATGATTTTGAATCTTAGGTTTTGGAGTTTTTGAAAATTTTGGGGTTTTTCAAAATTGTTAAGTTTTTCTTGAAATTTTGGGATGAATCTTCAATAAAAGATGTTTAAAATGTCATACATTGCATTCCATATGCATTAGAATGATATTTCCATGCATTTAGATGTGTGTTTCTTGTATGTGTGCTGATAGGATTGGATTAGGCTAAGCCCATGATGCTTTTTAAGTTTGCATGTCACATGCTCATGCATTCCTATGCATACGTACTTTTTGTTCAAGATATTATCATATTTGAACTGTTTGGGACTTTTTTGATTGTCTCCCTCTCTATCTCTTTCTCATTCTTTTACATAAGTAGTGTCTATGGCACCCAAACGTAAATCCACTCCAGCTCGGAACCCTCTGCGTTCTGGAGCTTCCTCTTCTTCTGACTCTGCTCCTCTTAACCTTCGGTTCCGTGATGGAGATACCCACAAGGCATTTACTGAGAACTTTTCTAGACGAGGTGTTCATTCGGAACACCAAGTCATTCTGGCGGACTTCGCCGACACTGACCTTCCCTCTGTCATTCACAGTAGGGGATGGGAGTCACTGTGTGACGTCCCGGTCACCTGTCCTCTCGTACTGATTCAGGAGTTTTACTCCAATATGTACGGGATTGATCGTTCAGTACCTCTTTTTCATACTCGCGTTCGAGGTACGCGCATTGCTGTCACACTGTAGCTGGTTGCGGATGTGCTTAGAGTTCCTAGGATAGAATTTCCTGACTATCCTACTTGTGAGCGACTGAGGACTGTGTCCAAGGATGAGCTCATCTCTGCTTTTTGTGAGTGCCCTTCTGATTGGGGTGAGCATCAATATACATCATGTAGACCTTTTGCTAAAGGTCCTAGATTCCTTAACATGGTGATGACTTTTGTACTTCATCCTCTCTCTCACTATAACTCTATCACAGAGTCTCGTGCTCGATTCTTGTTATCTCTACTTAAACATCTTACGATAGATTTCCCTTCTCACTTCATTTTCTCTGTCATAGATGTTCATCTAGATTCGGCATCCCGTGATAAGCTCATCTTTCCTTTCGCTATCACGAGGATTCTATGCTATTTTTCCATCCTTTTCCCTGTGTCCGACCACTTCACACACATATCTGTCATAAATGCCGCTACCGTAAAACGTAGTGAGGCACAGTTTAGGTCGCGACAGCCGGATTCTACTCCTCCCTCTCGTTCGGCTCCATCCAGATCAGCTCCATCTACATCGGCTCCTCCTTCTTCTTCTGGCGATGTATCTCTTGGAGACATTATGGCGCAGCTGCAGCGCATGGATGCTTGCCTCGATACACTCACCACTGAGTTGTATCAGGTGAACGTTCGTGTTGGTCGTATTGCACGACGGCAGGCGACCATGGGTGGTTTTGCTTCTGAAGCTTCTCCTCCACCACCTCCTCCAGTCGCTTTAGATTCTACTGCTGAGGATGATGATGATGATGGTGATGACGATGATGCTTCGGATGATGATGATGGAGATGCTAGCTCTACTGATGAGATGTCTACATGACACTCTACCCTTTGTCATTCGTGACAAAAAGGAGGAGTAGTTTTGGACTATGAGAGTAGTCATCTTAGGGGGAGAGTTAGTATATAGGACATTTTTGATAGAGGGAGTGTTCATATTTTTGAGGGATGTAGTGAGGTCTTGATGTATCTTTTCTTTCTATTCTTGTTAGATACATTGATCTTGTATATGAGGTCTTGTGACCAGTTTACATACATTGTACTTATCTTTCTATATATGTGGATGTATGTTTCTCTTTCACCTATCTCTTCATGTGTTGTTTCTTTTCTATCTTTAGACACATGTTTCTTTCTACTTGTATGCAATCTAATTATTTTCTGTTTCACACAAGATGCCTTGATGAGTTTTGTTTAAAAGTGTTTCAGAAATACAGGTTGTCAAAGCCTATTTGCCATAAACTCTCTTCTTGCAAAGTTTTTCAAGAGTTTGTATTAGGATAGATTTTATTGTATTCAACAAGTGAATATGAGTTGAGTGATTTATGACTTCTCTCATATGTTCATTTGTTTGTTGTGGTTTTGTCACGGATTGCCAAAGGGGGAGATTGTTAGGACATATGTGTTCACATGTTAAGAACATATGTCATACTTTTTATGTAAATTGGCTAATCCTTTGACAAAACGCACTCTACTTGTAATTGGATAGTTCTAGGTGTTTTTAATACTTCAAGAAACAAGGTTTCAAGATCAAGTGTTGAAGTCATCAAGTCTGTCCAAGAAAAAGCAAGCTGAAGTGCACAGTTTTTAAAGCTCGACACTTGCTCGATAACTACCTCGACACCTGCTATCTGTCGAGAATTAAAAAGTCAGATTTTCTGTTCTGATTTTCTTGGGATCCGTGAATATGTTTTTGGGCCTTCTTTTCTTCTAACCCTAAACGTATTTAAGAAGTGTTTTAAGAGCCGTCAACATAGACACAAGTTGAAAAAGCATTGAGCAATCCTTGTTCAAGCAAATTGTGATCAAAGACGAAGTTCTTGACCTAGTTCATCTTCTTTCAAGAAGTTGCTGTGTATTTGCACCATAGGGTTTTGTGACCAAGCATCTTCCTGATCTTCATCGTATAGGATGATCTGAAGAACTTTGCAGCCAACCTCTCTTTC